>JASERS010000007.1:31676142-32876142 GCA_036711965.1 Onthophagus sagittarius | reverse complement strand
GTCTGATAAAGCAAGCAAAGTTTTACAAGCACTATCTAGTCTTTAATTGACACTTTTTAAACCTTTTTCAGATTTTTGTCAGTTTTTAGCTTTTAGTTGATATGATGATATTGTATTTTGCCAACAGCATTTGACATTTTGGAAGGAATATTAAATTTTATTAACAGTCCTTCGCTTTTTAACATAAAAATGTCTTCTGCCAGCAGTATTTAACCTTTAATTAACAGTTTACGTAAAGATTTACTTACGTAAAGATTGTGTATTTTGTTCAATAGTATTTAATATTTTCAAAGCATAGTCAATTGGTTTGTATGTATGTAGTGAGGAGTGCGTATTCTATACGCGGCACCTAGGCCACAACGGGCCCCTTGTACACTGGCTCCCTCTAAGAGGTTTGAGATGTTAAATGCGAGTATATAACTCGATTTTTTTGGCTGATTCCGCTTCCTGACCGACCCCCCACCAAACCGGGCGTGCTATGGCACAGGCCCAGTGTGGGTTCGCCCCTGTCAGGTGCCGCTCCAGGATACCACCACATCCTCGTGGGATCCTACGAGGTGCCGGTGGCCTCCAGGGCGCTAACGCGCATTCAGCCATTTTTGTTCAAACCCCTTACACACATAGTGATAACGACAGCCAGAGATGAACGACTGGTTGCCGGGACCGACGGCTTAACGTCCCCTCCGAAGGACGGGGGGCGACCCAACGTGATTACACCGGGATACGAACCCGGGACGTCTGCGTGTTAACTCGAGAGTTAACACGCTGAGCCATTGCGCCCTAACTTGACCTTCGAAAATTCGAAAACGAGACTCCTTTCACCGAGCGGTTTTCGCGCCAGCGACTTGTGCGGTAGACGGTTCTTCCACAAATCTTTTCCGCGTCAAACCCTGCCTTTCTTGAAATCCGCCTCCGGTGGGGTGAGGGCTACATGTAAGGTTGGATTTTACGGATTTTAAACGGATTTTAAGTTATTTTTCGGTAAGTTTTTCACATTTCCGGATATTCTTTTCACTTTTAACGTGTTTTTTAGGTCATTCAACATGGGAACAAAAAAAATTAAAAATTAATTCTTCACATTTTTTTATTGAAATAAAATACATTTTTCATTCTAAAAAACTAATAACTTCATTCTAAAACTAAAATAAAATTCAAAATAATTCAACATTTGATTTTGAGATACTTTAAAGTTTTAAACACTTTGGTATTTTTTTGAAAAATTTTTTTCATTTTTTTCATATTAATTCTTCACATTTTTTTATTGAAATAAAATACATTTTTCATTCTAAAAAACTAATAACTTCATTCTAAAACTAAAATAAAATTCTAAATAATTCAACATTTGATTTTGAGATACTTTAAAGTTTTAAACACTTTGGTATTTTTTTGAAAAATTTTTTTCATTTGCAGGTGCAGAGGTTCGGGGTAACGGCACATCAGAAGTAAGCTCTGATCTCCAATGGACTCGCCGTTTGAATGTACTATGAATTGGTGATTGAGAAGTGTGGATACATGGAAGAGAAGATATTCTTGGCAGTGTTAATGTTGAACCGGCTGGAGATACTTGAGAATCCTCTCCTAGATAACCCATGCTTAGGTACGTTGAAGGGAGATTTTCGTCTAAACAAAGAAATAAATTTATAATCAAATTATGAATTATGAAAAAAAATTTATTACTGATTTTTCAATTTATGCTTCTTAACATATTAACATATCCGAAGCATAATTTATGCTGAGAATACTTTGATAAATCAGTAATAAATTTATTGTTTCCTCTTTCTAACTCGTAATTTCCTCGAATTCGCTAAGGATGTTCGTAAATAAACCAAGATTTGCAAACTGGTATATATCTATACAATCTACAATTTCTTTGGTTTCGACTTAATTCTTACCATAAATCGAGTCCACCGTTATCTCACCTTCGCTAAGTTCGGTGCCACCGCTGATAACAGATGCGGGAACTAGAAGTTCCCGCATCTGTAATTCGACTTCGTTGCTCAGACTCCGACTATTATCATCTCGTCTTGATTTTCTATAGTAGAAATACGTCAACATGAAGATGACTAATAACATGATTAACAGTTGTGTTAATAATACACCTGAAACAACACGAAAAATAGTAATTATTTTTGAATTTCATTCAAAAATGTTCTGCTTTGGCACGATTACTCTTCATACGCTGCCAGATTGAGGGCGGTATTCAGAGACGAGGATACATCGTGTAGCCGGCTACAATTGTATCCTCCGATCCGTTCGGCGCGCTCGGGACCGGCGCGACTAACGTCGCCTCGACGCACAATATATCATTTAATTTATTCAAATTATTATTGGTGTTCTCCTACAATCGACTACGACTGAATAAAGTTTAGCTTGCTAGCTTTTATTTACTAATAATAAGTACCGTACGAGCTAGAAGGGCGCGCGTGTACGTATATTTCCTATGCTGCAAATTATGGAACCATTTCTCTTAACAAAAGAATTTAGTAAAAAAAACGGCTCTTATGTTAACAACGTTGCGTATCTACAACGCTTCTATATATTCAATTTGTTTGGCCTCTGTATATATAAGCGATAGATAAACATCATGAGACAGTTTTAAGTCGTAAGAAAAATGTCCATAAGTAGCTTGAGGAGTAGCGCGCAAGCGTGAGTCTTCTCTTTGTCTTCTCTTTAGTCTTCTCTTGTTAGTGTTCTTAGCAGTTCTAAGTGTAATTTTTATCGTAAAATTTCTCAGTCAACGCTGTTCCACAGATAAAGTAATGCCAGTAGAATATGCAAGCAGCATTGACCATTGTGGGCAAAATTCGTTAAAGTAAAGGATCACACCCCTTTGCGGGTGTGTAAGCTGGTGTGGCGGTGGGGATAAAAATGTAACTAAAAGCCGTGGTCACACTGTGAGAGGTAATCATAATCTCTTTCTGTTGGAAGTGTTTATTTCGTGCCCATTGAATTTGTCTTAAATTTAACAAAAAAAGCATTTAGTACTTTGTTATTAAAAACATTAATTTGTTTTTATGTAGAGCCTTTATTTATAGTTTCAGGTAAATTTAACAAAAAACATCTTTTACTTCTTTGTTATTAAAAATATTAATTTACGTTACCATATTTAGGAATAATACAATATCTTTATTATTTTCTTGTATTTTTCTAATTCTTATCCCACTGTAACGGGAGGTTTATACTCATACGGTGTGGCCGTCGCTTTAAAACGCAGTTTAGGGTGGGCGGTGTCACCACGCAGAAACCGGCCAGCCCCTTTTTTTATTACTGCACAAATTGGTGGCGAGACATATATGATTGTATACTTTTGTTGTTAGCTACATTATTTAAAAATAAATTAATTTTTAAAAATTTAAATTTTATTTATTATTCTTCATTAGTTATAGAATCAAAATAACGATTTAAACAAATGATTCTTTTTTACTAATACTTTAATTCATTCAATGACAAAGGTACAGCAAGCTAGAAAATTGTACAGTAAAACCATATTTTCCTGGTTTGATATTACTTAGACTTTCGTCCGATAAGAAAATCAAGAAATTAAACATGTAAAGAGCGCCTCGGACCCATAATAAATCGGCGAGGTCAATTATTTAAAATTTATTTAAAATTATAAGATTTTCTATAAAAATAATACAAATGCATAAATTATTTAAAAATAATTATTTATTAAAGGTAAGATAAGTAGTACTATTAAGACATAAAAATTAATAATACAAATCTGCAATAAAATATAATATTGTGATATAATAAAAAACGTTAATATAGCATTAATAAAATGCATTTAGCATTTACGATGTCAACACAGAAAAAATTTTCGGCCATTTTGGATCTTCCGACTTTGCGCCCTCCTAACTCGGCCGTCGGTCGCTAGATTTTATTCCGGATTGTTTTATACGATTCACCATTCAATTCTGAGTAGGATTCCTGAAGCAAGTGATCCGGTCGCGGTCTGAAAATTTTTGATGTGCGTTAACCCGAACCTCTGCACCTGCAAATGAAAAAAAATTTTCAAAAATTTTTTTTCATTTTACATCAGATTCCGTCTATTTGGATCATTCTAAATCGGTTGGAGAGCACTTATCTATATGACAAAATCGATCCTTCATCGAGAATTTTCAATCTCGTTCACTCCGCCGGAGGCGGATTTCAAGAAATGCAGGGTATGACGCGGAAAGGATTTGTGGAAGAACTATCTACCGCGTGATGATGCCAATGGTACCGTTGTAAAGCCAAGAAAACGTGCTTTCAGATGACAGTCAGCACAAGTCGCTGGCGCGAAAACCGCTCGGTGAAAGGAGTCTTGTTTTCGAATTTTCGAAGGTGTATTAGGGTGTATTTTCTGCGGGATACTGTCAATTGGTTTATTAACAGTATCCAGTTTTTACAAACGGTTTTACAAGTGGTATCAAGTCCTTTGGAAGGATTTCAAGTCTTCCAATTGCAGTATCAAATTTTCGGGAAGTAGTATTAAGCCTTCCAAAAGCAATATCAAGACTTCCGGAAGTAGTATCAATTTTTCTAAAACCATTTCAAGTCTTTTGGAAGCAATAACAAGCCATCTAGAAGCAGTTCAGATCTTCTAGAAGCAATATCATGTCTTCTAGCAGCATTTTATGTCTTCGAGAAGCAATATCAAAACTTCTGGAAGTAGTATCAGGTTTCCTAGAAGCATTACAAGTCTTCTGGGAGCATTTCAAGTCTTTTGAAAGTAATAACAAGCCATCTAGTAGTTCAAATCTTCTGAAAGCAATATCAAGTTTTCTAGAAGCATTTCAAGTCCTATGAAAGCAGTATAAAGTTTTCTAAAAGCAGATGCAAGTCTTCTGGAAACTTTTCAAGTCTCCTTGAAGCAGTATTAAGTTTTCTATAAGCAATATTAGGTTTTTGTCAGGTAAATATAGAGAATATATACAAGTACCCCGGAACTTCTTGTTAACGATGGAAATGTATCTGAAAAGGTTTAAACAACAGTGTGATGCATTTTTGCTAGCTGCAGATTTAAAAGATAAACGGAAGAAATGATAACAGCTATATTTTTAAATATTATAGGGGATGATGGCTTGGAGTTATATAATAGTTTTTCATTTGCATTTGAAGAAAACAAAAAACAAGAAAATATAATAGTTAAATTTGAAGGCTATTGAAGGGTATACAAACGTTTCAACTTCAACAACATTTCGCAAAAAGAAGGATCGCATTTTGCATCATTTGTAACCGATTAAGGAAAGCCGTAGACTTAATCTACAGAGTACGAGTAACAAGATGAAATGAGCAGAGATATAATTGTGATGAATATTTTGAACAAATCAACGCTAGGAAAAGCTACTAAGCGAGACAAATTTAACCCTAAATAGAGCTATCGATTTTTGTTTATCGTTGGAAGCAAGTAAAAGTCGGTGTAAGGAGATTTACAATGAATCAACAGTGAATATGGTGAAGATGATGAGAAAACATAAAGGAGGATTGTGCCAATATTGTGGCTTCATCCATGACAAGGTTAAATGTCCTGCATATGGAAAACTTGTGCAAAATGTCAGAAGAAAACCATTTTGCCGCATTCTATCTAGACAAGAAAGTAAAAATAGGAAGATAGGATAGGAACGAAGAATGAAAAGGAATCAGGAAAAAAGAAAATCCATGAGGTTGAGTCGAGGAAAAGTGACGATGAAGACACGACAGTGTAGAGGAGGTTCACATAAATCATGTAACAGCAAACGATCGCTCGTAACTGCTGAATTAAATACAGTTCTCTCAATCCGTAGATGTACAAGGTCAGTTAGTAAAATTTAAATTAGACAGTGGCGCTGAAATTTGTGTTTTGACATTAAAAATGTACAAGTTAATTAAAATAAAACCGAAATTTTATAAAACAAAAATAGTAGCTTACGGGAATTTTAAGATAGAACCGATTGATAAAGTAACATTAAAATGTAGAGTAAAAAACAAAGTTGCAAATGTCAAAATCAGTTGGAATTCCTCACATTCAACCAATTAGAAGAGTTCCCCAAATATTGCATTATAGATTGAAAATAAAACTAGAACAATTGGAAAAACAAGGTATAATTAAGAAAATAAAACAACCCACCGACTGGTTGAAACATAATAATGACTCGAGACATTTCTTAAATCCTAGCGCAGACGAAACAGCCTGTCAATTTTCCGAAAAAGAATTTTTTACTACTGTTGACAACCTTCAAACCTTTGTACTTTTGGCACACCATTTGAATGCCATCAATTTTGTTGTTTGCCTTTTACGTCCATTCAGCTCCGAAAATTTTTCAGAAAAAAATTTATGAAGTATTTGGACATCTTAAGGGTGTGGGAATGATATTGATATTGTGATAATGGGAGTATAGTACGTGGATAACTACTGTACTATATTTGTATTTTGTTAAAAATGATTGTTGTATACAACTTTTTGTGTTGCTGCTGATTAACTGCATTTTATTATTATTATTTTTTTGTTATATGCATTTTTATAAGTACGAAAACTTTCACGACCGGTGCTAATTGAACTAAAATTAGAACTAATTCTAGAACTATTACCAAGATCATCATCTATTTTATTATACACTCCTCCTTACATTTTCCACTCCCATCATAATGCATAAATACCTTTAAAAAATATAAAAATAGTATTATACTATAACTTAAAATAAAATACTTTCTATATAAAATAATTCTATAATAAATTAAAAAATATAAACAAAAACAAAATTAATTATATTGAAATTTTTGCTTTGGCAGCTGCGAATTCGGCAATGATATCCTTAATATTTAATGTTTAGCTTATTGCACTTTCAATAGATATCAATGCTAGATTGTTAAATCATTCTTGCAACATAGTTGGCTTTCAGATAATTCTTTATTAGTTTCAATTTTGAAAACGATCGCTCCCTTGTAGCAACGGCAACTGGAACACTTAACAGAATTCTTAATGCTACAGATAAACTTGAAAATTCGCGAGACAATTTGTTTTGGTAAATGAAGTTTAAAACTTCTAATGGTGTTTGTTCAGTTGTAACAAAATTGTTTATTAATCGTATTTCATGGCATAGATTTGAGGCAATATTTTGCAATGTAGGAAAAGTTCTTCTGGCATATCAGTTAATGTGAAAACATTATGCAAAAAGAAAAAAGTGTCTATATGGGTTTATGAGTTGTATGAAAAAGGGTGGTAAAGAAGGATATGACTGATAAGATGAAAGGGGTATGTAGGAAAAGATGGAATTGGGTAAGGATGGGTAGATTAAATAGATAGATTAATTTCTAATGTTCTGGAATGTTAGAAAGCTCTTCTTCTGGCATATCAGTTAATGTGAAAACATTATTCCAAAGGAAAACGTGTCTGTACAATTTTGTAACTGCTGAAATATTTCTCAAACTGCCTGTATTGCCCTTTCTTAAGAAATTTAAAATGTACGAAGCAAATTCAAGGCCGTTAGTGTCCGTCACAATATAAAAACTAAAAAAATGTTCTTGAATGTCAAAACTCTAAGGCGTATCTTGAAATGCAACGAATCTTAACACAATTGATATCTGTTATCGTTCATTTGAACACGCCGTACGTGCTCTGACAATAATGGATCAAATTATGCAACCATTTGTATAAGTTGTAAAAAATTTCCATTATTTTCGTCAAAAAGTTTGGAATTTAAGAGCTAAATTTTGGTTACCGAAATACTGAACATCCACATCAGTTTTCAATTTCAGTGTACTCTGTAACGATATTAATTATATATGTAAATGCTATTTAATAGCATTTATTTTATCATGCCATTTTACTTTATACTAATTTTTCCCTAAAAACGTAGACTATTTTTTATGTTGGGTGGTTCGACTTGTAAAAATTTTAGTGCACATCAAATTATATCAAGTCAAATATAAGCAGCTCTAATCATTGTTCGGTGGAGTGTGATATGATCGAGAGTGGCAACACCGAGGAGTTTTTATTAAGACTCTTACACTATAACATTCAGGGCATAAATATAAAAAATCTGTTTGAAATCTTTCTCAAAGATAATTCTTATACGATGTTTGTATAAACGAACATTGGTTATACGAACACGAAATCGATACAACACCAATTAATGGATTTACATGTGTTTCTAGGTTTTGTAGGAGAAATAAAATACATGGCATGATTCACAGACTGCTGTCTTTGTTGAAGTAACGGCTTGATGCACTACTCTACTCCCTTTTGATTTTGCTAGCTTATCCAAACTAGCTGGCAGGAATATTATATAACAATATTCAAATTTGTATTTGAAACACTTTTGAATAATCGCAGGCACGAGGCACGATAAGGTTATTGTGATGACAAGCGGTATTAATATTCATTTTGAATTAAATGCTAAGCAGGCTCTTGTCATTCCGAATCTATGCAAACTTTTTGGTCTACAACAATGTACAACTAAAAAACTAGTAAACTAAAATATAATCTTGCCTAAATCTCGTCCTCATTCAATACGCTATTGACGGTTTCAATGACCTTCATATTGTGGACAGGGGCAGACGTTTCGCCAAGATCTCACTTGGCGTCTTCAGTGCTTTGTCCTAGTCTCCTGTTAGCAGACAATGTTGTATTCGTTTACAAGGCTTCTAGATGCTCCGATATCGATAAGTATTTTATAGTTATTAAATTTGATGTATGGAAGTTCTGGATCGGCGGTGTAGTTATAAGTAATCACTCCGGTTACCTGGGTTGAGGAGACGTTTTGTTTTCCTTGTTGCTATTCTTCGTTGGGACCCGAAGAATCCCTTTCTTGCACATATTCTTCATGCGCATTTTCTTCATGTTGTGGATCGAAGTATTCTTCAGGTTTATAATCAGATATGTCTTATTCTTGCGATAAATGAGCGTACTGACATCAGATTACTGACTTCGTAGATTCTGAAGGGTTTTTATCGCATTATCACTAAAGCTTCCGCAGAGGTTACAGGTGTATTACTGCTCCTTTAAATGTAGTGGACGTTATTCTTGGGGCGCTGAGATCACGCAAATCTAGTATAAATGTTAATAAAAATTGTTGGTAATATCAATTATCTGTCTAATAGAATTTGTTTTTTTTTCCGAGGTATTTATATTTTTTTGTTGAAAATTACCGCTTTTTAGAATGGCTGAAGTCAAACATTAGATTTGACTGGGACGAGTATGTGAAGTCCTAATAAGATTACGAGGTAAAGGGTTTAAAGGCTTCAAATGTCGATGTACTTGGTGCAGATGGACGTAGATTACTCTTAGCCGAACTTTCAAGGGTTTGCCTCTTTATTGTTAACTGAAATTGAATAAAATACTAACATTAATCAAAAAGGAAAAAATAAACAGAATACAATAATTAAACTACACTTGTTTTAAACTTAATATCGCTGTAGAAGTAGCTGAAGGATTAACGGTAGGGTATCTATATTTCATGTGTTTCTTTGAATCGGAAATGGATACTTTGTAGGATTTTTTTACACATAATGCAAGTCGCAATGTTTTCATTATAAGGTTGAAAAGCCTCCACATAACACTACTTCCTTTGTTTGAATCCGACATTCGTAGAAATCCTTAACTACTCAACCTTGAAACAAAGCGTGAAAGATGTGCAAGTTGTTTTATATTTGTACTATACTGATGTTTATAATTAATGTTTCTTTCGCAATAATAATCTTTAAATAATCATCGCAATAAGACTGTCTCGTCGAAGTATTCGTAGATGATAAATAAAAGAATAATGAGTGTTTATATGCCACCCTATGAGTTTTCAATCATTTGCAAGTAAAGCAAAGTGTTTCCTAATGCTGCCCTAAATGAGAAATCCCAGCATTCTATAATGTGAAGCTTTCTGTTGCAACCTCGACTTTGAAATTTAATTATAACTAAGAAATGAAAAACTAATGCGGTATTAAACAAAAATTGGACAAAATTAAAAAAATTCGGCCGACTATCTCGAAAAAATATTTACAGAGGAAAAAATTGTACACTCAACTCTTTTTTTACACGGTAGATACGTTCTTTAGAAAACCGTGCAAAGAAAATCGTGTAAAAAAAGTTATAATAAAATGTATATGACTTATTTATAAAAAAAACTCTTTATTACTTTAAAAATAATAGTGTACAGTCCTAACTCCAACATAACAATAAAAATTTTGCACAAGTTTTCATCCCTACTTGATAACAAACGTGCACGTTTACTACGGACTTGACCAAAAGCGCTATCATCAGTAGATATGTCGGATATGTCCAGCACAACTGTTGGATTTAACTCAAATGAAGAATTTCTTTATATTATTCGTTATTAGCTGCTGTTTTGTTGGTTTCTCAATAAGCTTATATAATTCTTCATATCCAGCTACACATAACTTAAGACTGCGTTGAAATTTCAATGCACGCTCCATGTCAGGATCATGAGTAAGAGAATGTTGTTCCATACTTGTAGCAAATTTTAAGCCAACGCGAATTAAATCAGCCGTTAATAGCTTCATTTCGTAAGAACTTCATCTCTCAAGAAAAAGTTTTCTCGCATCAATTCATCAATATCAGCCGTTGGAATGTTGTTAAAATCGTAGCCACCAATTGTATTTGATACAGTTATAATTTCAGAACACACAGCTGATTTTTCTAGTACAAAACTTCCACTTTTGACGCATGCTAGCAATATTTTTTTACAACAAGCATTTAAGGTTGATTGGCGCAATTGTTTAATGGCAACAGAAGCAAGTGTAATGCAATCCATAATAGTAAACTTTCTCCATGCTTCCAAAACAGTCAAATTTTATGTAGTACATTTTAGATGTTGCTATAATGCCCTGATCGAGGGGCTGAATCAGCGAGGTAGTATTGGGTGGTAAAAATAGCAATTGAATATTTGGGTGATCCAACACTGGATGGCTGGGCGCATCATCATCTTGCAAAAGTATTTTGAATTCCAAACCTTTTTCTTCCATATATTTCTGGACTTCAGGAACAAAGCAGTTGTTGAACCAATTTGTAAACAGATCATACGTCATCCATGCCTTTTTATTATATTCGCCATGAAATGGACTGGAAGTTGTTTAATGTTCTTACCTCTTAATGCTCGTGGCATAAGAGATTTGTTGATTAATAAAGGCTTTAACGTTTTATTACCAGATGCGTTACTACATAGCAAGAACGTCACTCGATCTTTGGCCGCTTTAAAACCACCAACTGATTTCTCAGATTTTGCTATATAAGTCCTTTCGGGAATTTTCTTCCAAAACAATCCCGTTTCGTCGACATTAAATATTTGTTCTGGAGTTGTTCCGCCCTCTTCAACGATTTTTGCTAGTTTACCCGGAAAGATTTTTGCAACCTCGTCGTCTGCTGATGCTACTTCTCCCTTTATGTTTACATTGTGAGATCCGTGCCTTTTTATTAAACCTGTCAGCCAGCAAGACTTGTGTGATGGTTTCAATTCCTGAATTCGGTTATATATTCCAAGTGCTTTTTCTTTTATATGTTTCCCATCAATAGGTATTCTTTTCGACTGTAAATCTTCTTTCCAAAACACCATGTGGTTTTTCCGTTTTCTCTAAGATAGGATTTCGAAGATGATGTTTTGGAGCTTACTTTCGATCCAGAAATTACGGATTGTCGAATGGAATTCTCATTTTTTTCTAATTGTTGTTATAGTCGCTTTGGTTAAACCAAAAGCTTTGCCAATAGATGTGGGACCTTAGCTTTTCTTTAGACAGTTTAAGATTTTTGTTTTAGTTTCTAAGGAAATTGCTTGTCTCTTCGAAAGTTGTTGTTTAGGCATTTTATTAAACAATAAGGGTACTATAAAAAGAATGCAAAACAATATTGCTTATAGAATTTTCCTAAAGCGACACTCTAATACAATATCACCCTTTTTAGTAGCAAAGAATTATCATCATTACAAATAATACACTTTAAATTTCACCATCGAATTAAAAAAATTTTAATTAAAACATCCACTTTTAGAATTTTACCGAAATTATTTATTACGTCCCACAAACTGACCACTCTTAACACAAAATAAATACTGATTAACGAAATCATGTGTTCAAGTTGAAGCACAACGAGATAAAGAAAAAACATGATCATAAAATTCTGGTATTCCCGGTAGTTGACCAAGTTATAAACATGTGGACCGACCGACTTCTGACCACGGTATTCCCCCATTGTATTTTGTTACTGTATACTTAAGTTTCTGTAAGACGCTATCAAAATTAGAATTAAGAATTTTTTTTGGGATTCGTGTTATAACAAAAAATTCGTGTAAAACAAACTATTAGTGAACCGTGTTATTTCAAAATCGTGTTAAAAAAGACCGTGTAAAAAAAGAGTTGGTTGTATTTTAATTTTTATTGTTGGTGTGCGGTATTCTCCATATATTGCACCGTCTGAAACCGTCTTATTATTAAAAAAATAGTGGTGGTAAAGGAGGCGGTATTTCTTTATCAGTTTGTATACGTGTTGTTGTGTACACTCTCGTTTTCATGTTCTCTGGTCGATTCGTCGTACATATTTTCTGTGGTGGGTTTGGCAGATATATTTTCGGTGGGCGGTTCGTTTAACATGCTTTCCTTGTCTTCTTTTCTCAGTAAACCTTCAAAAACACCCTAAGAAAATGGCGTTAACGTCCATATCAGACATGATTTGAAGGACAAAAGTGTCAAAAGAAGAAAAGAAGAGTTTAGTAAGTTTAAAAATGATTGCGGTACGTCAACGGGTAATAGTAGCTCCGACAGTTCGACCGTCTCTGGTTTTTAACTTTTGGTCTTAGCCTTGGCGTAATCCGGTGTTAGCGGATCGCCGGTTAGATTGGCTTCTGCCAGTTTCGTATTCGAAGGAAACTTTTCGGGTTTCGGGGTTATACTTCTACTTGGATCATCGCACTTAGGAGAGTCTGATTTGACCACGTGGATTATATTTAATCTTAACAGGAGAAACCTGCAAAAAAACACCACCACTTCCCTCGTTTCTCCTCTGTGTCTTTTCTCAATTCGTTCGTCACCTTCTTGGCACTTTTGTCCCTCTGACATTCAAAATAAACCTTAATTACATTATATAGAAAGAAATGAAAGCAGTAAGCACATTTTAAAATGGACGATAATAAAGGTTACGTCTATGTTCTGATAAAATTAAAAGGAACTTCTCACTTCGTGAAACAAAGTGGAGAAGTTTAAATGTTATCATAAACGTATTATTTGTGTTGTCTGTATTTACGTAGATAAGTTGTAAAAATCACAAATGTCACTAATGAGAAACAAAACCAAATAAAATGAAAAACGGTGAAACGATACAAAGTAAAAAGTGAACAGGTTATTCGAAGTGAGCGCCTCCTCTGTGTAAAACACCTAGAAGGGGAAAATAATAGTATATTCTAACATATGAGATCTTTAAATATGAAAAACAACTAAATTAAATTATGATTACGTATCGTTTTTGCCATTTTTTGTTCCCGATTATTGCGGTATCATCGTTATGATCAGTTCGATGAAACATTCGTGTAACCGGAAAGTTAACTAACTTTGAAAGATAATCTTAAGCTTTTATATAGAGGTCTCTGTCAGAGTTGTATTTTATCGTTGAGATTTTCTAAATTTTTGTTGTAATGTTTCAACCTTTCTATTTCGTAAATGAGGAGTTTATAACTTTTTTCAACATTATGTAAAATCTTAACATTGTTTTCTTTATCAAATTCATGATTATTTTCGAGGATGTGTTTACCAAAATTGGATGTAGTATTTCGTAGATGTTCCTTTATTCTTGTTTTGATGGCTATTCCCGTTTCTCCTACGTAGAAGGCTCCACATGTATTGCAATCAAGGAGATATACTCCGTTGCTTTCTAATTTGTCAATTTTGTCTTTGATATTGTCCAGGAAGATTTTTTATGTTGTTATGAGATTTGAAAGATATTTTAATATTGTTATTGTTAAAAATCTTATCACTTTGTATGTCAAGTTAACACAGCATGGTAGTGTTCTATATCGTAAGTTTTGTTCTTTCCTTTTTTATCGTTAAGTGTTGTTAAACTTTCTGGCTATATTTTTGATTATGTTCATTTCTCTGTTTGTGTCTTCGCGATTCAGTTTTGTTGAAAAGGCTCGGTGAATGAAAGATAATAATTCTGTATTCTTGTAAGTGTGGTGGTGGAATGAATCTCTTGGTATAATTATGTCAGTTTGGGTCGGTTTCCTGTAGATTTTGTATGTTATTTGCTGTTGGTTTCTTTTAAAAGTCGAGTCCAAAAATTTATTGTTTATCTCTTTTATTGTCCAAAGTAAAATTTATGTTTGTATGTATCTTGTTGACTTCGTTCTTAAAGTTTTCTATTTCTTCAATTTCGAAACCCAATGGAAGGGTAATTCCATAGGAGAAAACATCATCAACATAACGTCTCAAGAGCAGAGCGTCTGAATTTGTCTTTCGGTTCAGTAATTTATTTTCAAAATCAGTCATGAAAATATCGGCAAGCAATCCACTTAGTGATGATCGCATTGGATCTCCTTCGTTGTAATTGTACACTTTGTTATTGAATTTAAAGAAATTCTATTTTAGACATGTTTTTATAATTAGGAACAAAAAGTCAAAAGTATACGATGAAGAAAAGTTTTATTAAAAAACTGGCAATTGGTGCTACAGCTGTTTCGGCGTGACAAAACGCCTTGCTCAGGCACGACGTCAAAAACTGAAGATTATCGAAAAGTTACACATTTTTTCTCTCATACAGCGGAAGCGATCAGGATACCTTAGAGTTTGTTTTATTTTAGTGGTTGTTAAGAACTCCTTAAGAAAATTGAATCAATTTATATAACGAAAAATATCAACAATGCAGTAAATTTTTACTGATGTTCGGAAAATAGGAGCGAATTACGCAAATATCTTAAATGAATTAAATATATAAAGACTGTGATTTTGAATGTCAGCACAGGTTTTTTAAAAAACAGAATATTTTCCAGTTTTGGTTATGAACGTTTGTTAACAAATTGTTAAATTAATTCAAATTGTTAAAATTGTCAAATTGTTACACGTGGGTTATTTTAAGAATATAAAATGTTTGTTGTCTTTTTTTACTTTATTTAAAGATTGGTGTCTGCTAATTTTCGTACTATAATTATATCTATAAATATCACACCGAACTAGATAAAAACTCCAGTAAGTGTTGCCAATCTATTGTTGTTTATTTTTCATTCTTGTTTTTTAATCAATTCATCTATCATTTGTATGTTGTATTCGTTGTTCTTTCCTATTTGTTTAATTATGTTGATCTCATTGTTGAGTTCTTCTTTTGATAGGTTGGTGTTGTATGCACTATGTATGAAAGCTGAAAAAGCTGCTGTTTCTGAAAAAACAGAATTTTTGCAAATTTGATGACGTTTACTATACCTACAATCTCCCAATGGGTTCACCACTTAGCGGACTCCTTGCAGATATTTTTATATATTTTATATAACAATTTTTTTTGTATATTTTATTTTTATGTTTTTTATTTTATCCTGATGTATATAATAATAATTGGTAAATGATGGTGGAATTTAAATCGTAAAGAAAAAAATAATGAGTATTGTTTTAGGGGGTATCATAAAGCTTCGCACGCAAGCTTTTCTCATGGAGGAGGTGGAAGTTTGCTGTTAGAAAAGATGTTAACAGACAAATCATACATGACATATTTAATGTACGTAAAATTTTATCCAAAATTCAATTGTATTTCACTTCAATGACTTCGTTGCCTTTAAAAATTTTTATCGCAAAAACTAAAAGATATTTTCAAAAGCTAATTGATTTTATGAAAAGGTGAGATTTGATTCTATAATTTTTGACAATTACATTACTTCGTCTTACAATATCAATTCATGGCGATTTTTTAAAAATTGAGGTGATTAATCTTAATTAAGTAAGCGAAATTTAAATCTTGATGTCTCAGGACCTAAATGATATTTTCAAATTTAGTCTTTTTTGATTAAAAGGTTATGATTTTGAGTAAAAGTGGTGATAATTTCGTTTCGATTTGTTAAAAATCCGATTTTGTTCAATTTTTTGAAAATAATCGTAATCCCAAAATAGCGAAAATTGACTTTGTTGCGTTTGAAAAATTTTATCTCAAAAACTAAAAGATATTTTCAAAAGCTAATTGATTTTTTGAAAAGGTGATTTGACTCCATAATAAATACAAATTTTATGAGTATGTTCCGTTTTCTTATAGGCGACACTGTATGTACGGTATGTTAAGCAAAAATATTCGGTTATTACAATTAACTTCTGCGCATCTTTTTTATCAAGAAGTTGCAATGACATGGATTTCTGAAGAGAAAGACCTTGACTTTTGGCACGTATAGTAGTCACATAATAAAACACATCAGAACAACCGAAAAGGTAAAGATTAAAAACAGTTTAATTAATGAGTTAATCTAATTTATACAAAAAAATTATGCTAAAAATAAATATATTATTATTTAATAATTTAATATTTAAATAAAAATGAATTATTTAGCTACTCAATAACTAATTGTAAGTGATAGAATGTAAATATTATTAAAAAATTATCCCAATATTGCAAATAATCAAAAAATGTTTGAAACAAAATATCGAATCTAATTACAATTATTAAATTACTAAAAAGTAAATTCATTCAACAAGAGAATTTGAATTAAACAGTTAAATTCTTTACTTATGATTATCAGCTAATGCCAACGTTCCATTAGCCAAACTTCTTAGTTTTGGCATTACCTCATTTCCAGATTTATATTCAGGACAATACTTTTTTGTATGCGCAAAGCCACCCTCTGCATTTCAATAGGGACACTTCAAAGCCCTCAAAACCGGACATGTCACTTTACCTGACGTATCTTTTAATGAATAGCTTTTCTGAATTTTTCAGACAAAATTTACACCATTTTGTTGATGCTGATAACCCGCTTCCAGAATTGTTTCCGTTGAGGAAATTATCCTCTTTACGTTCAGCCTCCAATTGCGCGATGGGTTGTCTTAACCGTTTGAGTCCCAAGCAGCGCGATCGCGCTGTTCAGATTTTATGTTGAGAAAACCCAGCACATTTCGAGCATTGTGGACAACTGACGGTGCGTTACGTATTATCGAAGTCGAGCGCTCAGACTTACTGATGCAAGTAGATCAAACAGCTCCTTTAAACGTGAATAGTACATTTTACAATAGGTGAAATAGTACTATAATAATGCAATAATATATTACAAAATAAAAATTTTTATTTTGGTGGTTTTTTCTATAATTTTTGTCGAACAAACTTGAAATATTTATTAACAAACAATTTAAATACATTATGATTTGTAACATTGGTGTTTATCAAGACATACTGGATGAATTCCTTTCCTACATTGCGCGCAAATTAAATGCGATCTTTTTATTACATTTTTGGTGCTACAGACGACGCATTGTCGCAAATTACGGCCTGGCAATTTTTCTAATCAAATTTTTTTTTCTTTTATAAAACTATGTGATTGTTTTTCATTCATCCACTGACGCTCAATTTCAAAAATAATATTTGACATAAAGTCTAACCGAGATATGGCTTTACTCTTAACAGTTTCTTTGTAAATGATGTATGAATTTAAAACCATGCGGTTGATTATATTAAAAGCTACCTTCTTCCAATATTTAACCGATCTTCGTTCATCGAGGTAGCTATATAACATCTTGTCCGATTCATCGACACCACCCATGAAGGCATTATAAGAATGAACTATAGCGGGTTTTGTGGAACGTATCTCTCTGCCATGTCGATTTTTCGTTATCGTCACATCTTCCTCTTCTGCTTTTGTCGAAATTAATAATACAGGTTTTTTTACACTCTTTTTTTCGCGAAACGCGCAGAACAATACTTCATTGTTTCGAAAGTATTTTACTTCGTTTACGTTTGTTTGTTGCAAGTCGGCGGGAATACATTTTTTGTTTCTTCTAATTGTTTCAGTCAAAAAGGTGTTCATAGAATATAAATACCGAGCTAATTCTATGCTAGTAAAAAAGTTGTCCACAAAAATGTGATGCCCCTTATTCAAACAATTACTTTGTTTTATTAAATTCACCACGACATCGTACCCAAGCCCAAACTCTTTTCTATCGCTAGAAATTGTTTCTTTTGCACCTTTGTAGCAAGAGAACGCCAAACAATACTTCGAAACGGAGTCACAGAGCATCCAGAATTTGATTCCCCAACGACGATGCTTTTTATTTGGTAAATACTGAGTTATGCTAGAATGGCACAGAGTTCCAACTAACGATTCATCAATTGATAATTGTATGTGCGGTTTATAATGTAGTTTGAACACCTTATTGGCGTGGTCAACCAGTGGTTTAAATTTTGCACAGGGGTCATATTCTGCGTGATCAGGTGGAAAACATAATGAATTGTCAACTAAATGAAAATATTTTAAAATATGTTGGAATCTATTTCGAGAAAACATTCTCCCAAACCATGGTATATGACAGGAATTTTCCGACCAATATGAACGAATATTAGGTTTTCTCGTAATTCCCATTTCTAATAGTACTGCTATAAATGCTTTCATTTCTAACACGGTAACGGGTGTCCAAATCTCTCTTTCAAAGGATTCTAATTCTCTAGGTGAATGTCTTGAATACTCGGCATATTTATTCGTTTCTTGAACTATTAATTCCCACAGTGTCGAATCAAAGAATAGTTCGAAAAATTCAATCGGTTTACTCTGACTGGGGAAGTTAGATCGCGAATCAGATTCTTTGCTAGGCTCCAGAGAATCATGTTGATTCGAAACCTCTTCAGCAACTGGTAGACTGTTGAATGAATTTTGATGCGATAAATCAGTATCGCTATCCTCTGAACCACTCAGAATTCGTTGTCTAATGCGCTTTACCGAAACAATGCAGTCGTCATCGTCGACGATATGATCACATGGATTTGTGTTTATGCTTACAGATTTTCTTTTCCGATTCATTATACCTATTTAGGGATGCACCAAATTTAGAAAAGTTAAATAGTAAATCGAGATTAATTTTTTCACTTACTTTGTGCGTTGTTTCGTCTAATCATTTTAAAACACACAATTATTAATAATGAAAAGAATTGTTAACAGAAGAATACGGAAGAATACGTCCGATCACTTCGCAAACTGCAATAAAAGTGACGGAGTGATGAAAAAAACACGAGAATCACGTTACCTGCCGCACACAAGAAGCGCTATCGCGTCGCTTGGGATTTCTCGACATAAAATTAAACAAGCGCTATCGCGCTGCTTGGGATTTCTCGACATAAAATTAAACAAGCGCTATCGCGCTGCTTGGGATTCTTCGACAGTGTTTTTTCAATACCGTCTGGGACTCAAACGGTTAAATAAGCCTCTTTCATTTTGCACACGTAATATTCCATTGGCTGATTGTTGTTAATTGTGAGTTCTTCGGACGGGTATTGAAAAAGATGGATGTAGCTGCTGGTCGTCTGGTGACACAGTGAAGAGGAAAATATATTCGGGTCTTTGTTGTTGATTAGTAAATGACATGGTGATGGACATTTGTTTAATGTTCTATTTTCACTCGTTTGAGGTGTTTGATTTTTGGTAGGAAGTGACGTTGAGGATGTTACTGAGTCAACTGTTGGGATATTTGTGGTAGTCACTAAATAAAATACGAAAAATGTGTTAGTTTTATGTAAATATAGAAATAATGTAAATGTTCGAATCAAATAATTATGAAAGTATTTCACCCATTTCCCATGGATTGTTCTTAAAAATCCTGTTGATAGCATTCTCCGTTGACTTTTCATTATTAGGAAATGACGAATAAGGTTTCTGGCTATTTTCTGAAAGGAGCAAGAATATTTTTTATTATTATAGACTCGATAAATCTTATTATCAAAATACAATTCGCAATTGTTTATGAATATATGAAAAAGATAGAGATAAAGGTAGAGTTATTTGAAATAGCTAAAAACTTGAAATAATTGATGAAACAACGATACATTGTTTCATCCAATATACAAAGTTGCGAGATTTACAACAATTTTAGCCTACTCTCAAAGATATCAAATAATGGTAACCATATTTAGACTACTAGACATATTTTAAACAAATTTGGGATGATTTTAAACAACTTTCGACAAGCTTAGATAACTTGAGTAATTCAAATAACTTTGGATGATTTTAGACAACTAGAAAATGATTCTAAACTATTTTTTTTTTTATTTTAGACAGTTATTAATGATTTTAAATAACTGTAACAATTATAGACGATTAGAGACATAATTGTAACAACTTGATGTAGGTCAAACAGTTCTAAAATGGGAACAAACCGGTCACCATATGTATCATTGATATCAAGCCCGTTGAGATTAAAATCTCTAAGACAAAAAATTCTGCGATTGAGGTACGAAACATGACAAAACGTCCTGAAATTGAGACAAGAACTCAATTTCAAATAAATAGTCTGAGCAGGACCTATTTGCTCCGCCTTATCAGGTTTATACGCTTGGACAACTGAATCACAATTAGATGAAGATTCATATTGGTACGTATCCGTAAGAGAATCAAGATCTTCTTGGTAAAGAATTTTATGTTTCTTATCATCCGCAGTCTTAACGAAGTTAGTCCCAACCTAAGTCCATACTTTAGGTACCCCGAAACATTTTCGTGCGTTTGTATAAACACCAGACGATTACTTGATAAGGATCCGTTGATTAAAAAACTCGTGGTCTTTAGCTGACTCTTATTTACCCAAACAAAACGACGATCACGATATGACATGGACCACATGAAGACGACCACTTATCTGTTTAAAATCTCTTCAAAATATTGAGAACAGAGCTTTCTAAAATTTCCTGAGTCTGACTATCACCCTCTGGGACACAATGGAGAAGTAAACAGTTCCTTCTGGAATAATTCTCCAGGTTATCGATTTTGTTTTCATGTTTCGTGCTGCTTATGATAAAAAATTTAAATTAGTAATCATTTTATGTTGAAAATGATTGAAATCTGTCACAGTAGCATTTTTACTATTAGTTTCCGAAACAAGCAAGTTTTTATAACAGTTAATCTCTTGAAAATTATCAGATTTAGTCATATTAAAACGACAAAAAATCCAAACTCTTAACAAAATAATAAAACCTGTTTAAGAGAGATGCTACTCGCGAACAAGGAAAATGATAAATCCGTCTCAAATGTTATTTAATTATTTTGTTCCTAATAGTTTTCAACACTGAAAATGTTAGGAAACCAACGAATTACTGATAACACTCGCAAATATTAACACGCGCATTTTAAAAAACGAATGAACGGACTGGCAAGAAACACCAGGGTACTTTTACGATGGTACTCCACATGCTTATGGGTCACGCTGTATATATGTTAATTACAATAAACTTTATTGCAAATTTTTTATCATGCGGTTGTAAAGACGTAGATGTCTGAAGAGAGGGACCTGGACTTTTGGCACGAATAGTAGTCACATAATAAAAAGCAATTCAATAAAATGCAAATCAGAATAACCGAAAAGGCAGAGATTAAAAACAGTTAAATTAATGAGTTAATGAATATACTAATAGTGACTGAATACTTTGTGAATACTTTATTAAAAAAAAAGTATTTTAAAAATAAACAAATTATTATTTTGTTCGGTATATAAGAAAAAGTTTTAACATAAATTATAACATTATAAAATCTACAATGTTTATAAATATTATAAGAAGCAAAATAAAATAATAATAGCTCAAAAAGTACTTAATTAAAATTTAATTTCTTAAATATTATAAAAAAATTACTTCTTATATTTACCGCAAATAATCGAAAGAAATGTTCATACATATTCAATAAAATAAATCAAATAATAAATAATCAAATTCATTGCTTATGGTTTTTGCTGATGCCAATGTACCATTAGCCAACCTTCTTGTTGCTGGTAATACTTCATTTCCCGACTTGAATACCGGACAAACTTCCTTGTGTGGGCACTATCGTTGTCTGCATAGCAGTATGGACACTTTAACGCTCTTAATGCCGGACACGTTACTTCCCCCGTTGAATCCTTTAAACAGTGACTTTCGCAAAATTCTCGTTTTTTTGAATTTTTAAGACAAAATCGGCAAAATTTTTGTTTTTGGCGGAATCCTTTCCATTGCAGAAGTCATCCTATTTTTGCTCCGCTTCTTGCCTTGCGATTGGTTGGCTTAAAAACGCCTGCTTCATTTTTTGTACATAATATTGTATTGGTTTATTATAGTCAACTGCGGCTTCTTTGGGCGAGAATTTGAAACGGTGGTTAAAAATGCTGGTGGTTTGATGGCAGAGCGAACAAGAGTAGATGTTGGGGTCTTTGTTGTTAATTAATAAATGGCATAGCGATGGGCATTTGTTTAGTATGATCTTGTCGCTAATTTGAGTAATTTGTTGGTTGGTGTTGAGTGGTTTTGAAGTTGTTGCGGAATCATCTCTTGGATTGTTTGGAGTATTCTCTAAATAAAATTCACACAAATTAAATTGTAAAAACTAAAGATATGCATATATTTTGAAAATAGGCAAAGCCAAATATGTAAGCTATACAGGTTCCGAAATTTGCAACTATATTTTTAAAGGAGTGATTATACATTCAATATTATATGTAGAGATATCCCAAAAACGGCATGGATCCCAGTACCATATCTTTTTTATCTTTATTTTTTTGCCATTATAATTACATATTATTAAAAACATATTATGGCATTAATTAAATGCCATCCATTTAATCGCATTAATTGCATAAACCCAATGATAAAAAAATATGCCACACCGTACTTGTTATCTTAGACCTCATAAATTATTTAGTAGTATTATTTTCTTTTGAGTATTATATTTGTAAGTATAATATATTCACATATTATTATTTTTGAAATGTCACTAAAAAAAGTACTTTCCGAGTTTTAAAATTTTCTGCATATTTTTTGATGTAGGGATTTCACATGAAAAACATATTCACATATGTAGCAAAGAACCCAAGATTAAATATAAAGAGTTAAAAATAAAAAGAATTTTAGTTATACTTCAATTTTATAACAATCTGATTTAAAGATAATATCAAACATCATTCTGTTTCTAATTTGATAACTTCAAAATTATGTTCCAGTTTAATTTTCAACATGTTTATTCATAATTCTGAATCTTCCCCCTTAATCTTTCTACGATAAATACATTATTTGCTAATATCGTAATTTATATTTTAACTTTCTTTATATTTTCTTACTGGTCATACCTGAAAACGTTCACACAGAAAACGAAACATAATATATATAGTACCGATTTTAATGATATTTATGTAATATGTCGTAATGATTAATCAAGTTTCAATCAAGTTTTAAAATATTCCCACATATCATATAATTTGAACATTACAGAAAAATGTTTGCACTTACCAATATCAGATGGTACAGATCTTAATGGACTGTATGACTTAGACCATTCGGGTTAGGAAACTTCCTCATCAAAGCCATCAAAAACGACAGCATTCGCAGAGACATTAGAATCAATATCTAAATTTAAAAAAATATATGATAACCGGACGAATTTTAATGCGATTTTTACCAAAATGTTGTTAAAGAATGTCGTTTGTCGGGTTCCGTGATCAGCTTTTTCAAAATGAGGTCTTCCTCATGAGCACCTCTCCTCGGAGTATTATTTCTGTTTCTCTTTAACTTGTACTTCCATTAAATCGGTTTTAAAAAATTAGAGAGCTATTCTTTTGAAAAACTGGTAACGGAATCCGACAAAAATTCAAGTAAGATGTGGTTTTCGAAATAACCACATCTTACTAAATCGATTTTTCGCGAAACTGTAGGGAATATCGATAAACTGAAACATGCCCCCATTAAAAACACCTGGGGTCATCATCAGTTCAAAATTGAAAATTTTTCGTCAAATAGTTTTTAAGAAAAAAAATCGCAAAGTAGACAAAGTTGTCGCTACTCTTAAAAATCGGGTATTTTTTTCAATTAACTCGCGATAAAAGAAAAACCGCGGACCCGAACATTTTCAAATTAAATTGTGATACACAGAAATGTTTACTGATTATAATAAACTTTACCGCAATTTTTTTCATCGAGCGATTTTGCAGATATCGGTCTCTAAAGTGAGGGGCCTTGACTTTTAGCACGGATAATAGAACGTTAGATTATTATACAGAGCTTCGCAAAAGTAACCGATAAAAGCATTAAAACAGTTTATGGAAAAATAGAATTTGGTTTAAGTTCCGAGTAAAGTATTTCTAGATTACAACGATTTTTTATATCGAAAAAATCGGGAAAGTTTTTGTTATATTGCCAGATATCATACAATTTGAAGAAAAATTTCTGCACTTACCAATACCAGATGATACAGATCTTAATGGACTGGATAACCGATAGAATCCGGATGGGTAACCTCTCTCATCGTAGGCCACAACATCGGTAGAAAGATCAGAATCAAAACCTAAATTTAAAAAAATATATGATAACAACATAATTCTCAAAAAATGCAATAACGTTTACATTTTTTAAATGTTCTTAACAATGTATTCATCCATATCTAGGTTGACAACATAATCACATATAAGTTTTCGAAATAGGAAAATAAAAATTAAAAATGTTACTTAAGCACAAAAATTACTTAAGTATAACTTATCCAATTTTAACATTAAATAATAACTTTTACACTTACCAATACCAAATGATGCAGATCCTGATGGAGAAACCCTCTCATGGATGGATGGGCTGTTATAAATTAAGGTAAACCCACCATCAACATCTGAATTAAAAAAATATTATAGAATGAAGAGTATAAACCCCGAAGAGTTGCACTTCGGGGTTTATTATTATTATTAAGCACTTACGTTTTTTATATGTGGGTAACATCGTATCCATATTAATAGGTAAAATTCAAACTTTCAAAATCTTAAAAGATTTAGAAAACAATAAATGACTTAAGAAGATTGCAATCTGATGATCTTAAAAGTGCTGGACATTGAAGACCCACTGAGCCTGAATTCGCAGAACGGTGAACTTGACAGGCCTCTTGAGGTTCCTGGAATTTCTCCTTTAACCCTCTTCATCGGATCTAAAACGGACGGAAAATATATTAATTAATGTTCACTGATTTAGTGATATCGGAAGTAAGTGTTGAAAGGATTGTCGGGTTCCTGGATTGTTAGACTAGAAGCAACCTTGGCCGTTTGTAGCGAAGGTGTTCTGTGTCATAATCCATTAATCCCGCTAGGAGGGGATTGGGATGGTTTTCGAGTCGCGTAAACTTGGTACTGGCCTTGTCCCGAATGAATTCCTCGATGGTGGCCATCTGGGAATCATTGTGCTGTGTCACATTACTGACAAACAAAGGTGTATCAAATGCCATCCTTAGGACCTTGTTCTGAACCACTTGGAGTTTTTGCACGTGCGAGTGCGCCGCGTAACCCCAGACTGAAGAGGCGTAAGTCATCGTAGGCGTGATAACCGCTTTGTAGAGTCGAATCTTCCGAAGAGGATCCAACTTACTTCGACGATTAATCGTACATAATACGTATATATTAATATATATTAATCGTACATATTGACCAGAACTGGCTGCGTTCGCTCGGTTCGCCATCGCGTTGATGTGACTTTTCCAAGTAAGTTTAGAGTCCAGAATGACACCCAAATACTTCGCTTCGGAACTCTAGGGGACCTCGTCCCCTTGCAGTACCAACGCATCAGGGGGTCTCTGTCTACGCCGAGTAAAAAGTACTGCAGTACTTTTATCAGCTTTGATTTTGACCCGCCACTTTGCGAAGTAGTCGAGCAACTCGTCCGATGCTGCCTGCAGTCTACGAGCGGCGACCTCGGGGGACCAAGATCTGCTGTAGATGCACACATCGTCGGCGTACATCGCTAACTGCGTGCCCTCGTAACGGAGTAGGTCACTTACAAAGATACAAAAAAGTATCGGTGGAAGCAACCACCCCTGAGGGACGCCAGCAGTTAGGATTCGCTCTCTCGAACGCGTACCTTCCAGTTTGATGCGCGCTTTCCTAGGAGGCGATCAATTGGACTAATCCCAAGGGCACGCCCGCTTCTAGCATTTTGAACAAAAGTCCTTCATGCCATACTTTGTCGAACGCTTTGGCAACATCGAAAAACACAGCACAAGTGCTTTGGTTTCGATTGAAGCCTTCGGTTATGTGTTCGACAAGTCGCAGCACCTGGTGTACGGTCGAATGTTTGGGTCGGAAACCAAACTGTTCGTCCTGGATGAGCTTAAGATCTCTAACGGATCTTTGTAGCCTCGTCTGGACGACCCTCTCGCATACCTTGCCGAGACAAGAAAGCAAACTGATGGGGCTGTAGTTTTGCGGGAACGTCAGGTTCGCTCTGGGTTTCGGTAACACTACGACATCAGCGCTTTTCCACCTGGTGGGAAAATGGCGCAGCCGGAGTGTCGCATTGATGATCCCCGTTAGCGAAACGACCGCCTTTAAGGCTGTTCGACCGTTTCGTGGGAATAAAATCGGTGTAACAGCCTCTACTCTTCTATTGGGCGAGATCAAGTTGTTTACACAATTACTTTAGCGCTAGTCACAAAAGATATATTAAGTAGAAACGTCTACAATTATATTAAACGTTTTTATCTCGTAATCTAATGCATCTGAATTTTAAACATTTTAAAATTTCAATCCTGTATTAAAAATATAAATACTTTGATAATTAGTTACGATTAAAAATGTATCTTTGTTGTCATTCTGATATTTTTATTTTTAATTCACGATGAAGTAATTGTAATGAATTAATTACATGAAGAAGGTAATGATAAGTATAATTTTTTCTAATACTTATCATTCCTATCAATCATATTATATAATTCCGGCATTTAAATACTCATTCAATATTACTCTAATTAAAAGAAAAACCAGCATACAATTTTTTCAAAATCATAAAAATAATTTTAGACAAAATGCTATTGATGAAAAATATTATAAATATTGTGGCATATCTATTTAAAGAAAACAAAAAAAAACTATAATAATAACTTTATAATGGTTGTTTAATAATTTCTTTTAACATGTGATCTTTAAAAAATAATTTTAATTGGTTTTTCATTTTTGTTTCCCAAAAGTTATCATCTTTCATGATTTCTTCTGTGTGTGGAGGTCCACACAACAAAATAACACTTGCTCTTTTTTGTTACTTGCAGTTGATAAAAGTAATTATGATTTTTTTTTTAATTTTAATTCGCCGTTTCGTTCTTGCAACATATTTATTCTCTTGTAGCGAACTCCATCCTCTATGGACGTGTTCCTTAAATTATACGGACATTTAACTTCCACGATGGAATTATTACCATGGATTACTCCATCCGGACTGGCACCTAAAAAATAAAACTCTCCTTGACCTACATATAATCCACATGGATCTACACGTAGGCCAGAAATATTTTGAAATGCTTCAATTGCAATTTTTTCATATTGGCAACCATATTCGGTGGCTTTGTTTCCTCTGAAACTATTTGCCAATAAATTCTTCAAAAGATTATTAGGTGGTTTTGATGGTCTTCTTTTACACACTGCTCCAAAATTCGAAGCTGTTAATCTGTACAACCGTTCCTGTTTCCAACAAGGATTAGTGTGTTGTTCCCGTGTGCGTGCTTCTATTTTATCCACTTCTTCAGCTGTTTTTGTTAATAAATTGCATATTACCTCGCTTCTTCTAATAACTTCTTCTTGAGATGGTAATTCCACATCTCCATCACTATCAGGTTGTTGCGCAATTGGTTTAACCCTTTTACTTTTTTTCCCTTGTTGCGTCTTGCACCGTTTTATTAATATATTATATTTTTCTTCACAGCTTTTTTCTGTGTAGTGTCCTAATTTTTTCCCCATGTTTTCTGCAATTTTCTTTATATAATGTTCACAATTGAACACAATTGTCGCAATGTGGCATCTTAACTGGTACGATCCGCCTAAAGAGAAATTGATCTGCAAACCTATCTATTAAAAAAAGAAAATACAAATCTATAATTACATACTCGTTTACCGCCGATGAATTTATTTACTAAGCTATTAAACTCTTCGGCGCTATTATTATTTTTGTTTAACAAACAGGATGAAGAATTGGATATAATTCGTTGCAAGCAATTGTTTATATCACCCTCTAAACCGCATTCCTTTACGTCTGCAAATACATTATCTATGCCGTTTATTTTATTACAAAAGTAATGGGCACAATTTTGGTGGTCTCCAAAAATATGTGATTGGATATTTGATACATCTTTTTGAAATAATAAAAGTTTTTGTTCATATGGTACATTTTCTGCATTTCTGTATTCAGCAGATTTTTTTATAGCAACACGAAATCTTAAAATACTATTGGATAATTTTCTTCTGAGTTGAGAGGAACGAATTTCCCGCTAGTGCTACGTACTTTTTTCGATAGTTCAACTAATTTGTTGCTAAAATTCCGTAATAAATGATTGATACATTCCACTTTTTCTGCTATATGTGGTCCATAGGATTTAACAGCATTTAACTTTTTTGTGACACTACTGTCCCCGTCACCTATTAATTTTATGTATTTCAGGCTATATACATCCACGCTATTTTTGAATCCTTCAAGGATTATATCAGATTCCATTGCAGTGGATGGGCCAAACCAATTTTTAAAACATTTATGTGTATTTTGATTAGTAGCAGGATGTGAGCAAATCCTGCAGAATTTATTGCGTATTCCTATATGTAGAATTTTTTTGGTCTCTTCTCCTATGATGACACCTACGCCTGATGATGCATTATAATTGGTTCTGTATGAACGCTTTGACCAAGCACCATCGGCTACAACACTAACAAGAGCAATACTATTTTCATCTACATCACCCTTTTCTTTTGCAATAGCAACTTCTTCCTCTCCGGCGTTTTTTAATTGTTTTGAAACTACATCTTCTACTACCTCTAATAGGTTAGCATGAATAGTGTTGTATCGACGCTGCGTCATATGTGGAATATTCATTATTGAACAAAAATCTTTCAGCTGGGAACATCCTGCACCAATTGACACTATTCCTGTTGGAATGTGTGAAATAATAAATTATATATGTTTGCGTGCAGTTTTGGTCGTAATTTATTTTTATTGTGTACCAATAAAATATCTTACCGATTACTGCTGAAGTATTCACGTTTATTTCATCATTATTGCCGTTTGTTTCTACATTAGATTCCATTCCACACATTTGGCATTTGATTGTGAAAATAGATTCATAACCAATCTGGCGTTCGGCTACAATGTCGCATAAATCTATTGTGCAATTAGAGGTGGGTACATGTTTAATTTCTTTTATTTGTTTCCAAAATGAACAATATCAATTAATCTTCTTCCAGTAAAGTGTTGTACATGTTATGGCTGTGCTTGTGGTTCTTCCGTTCTGTAAAACAATTGTGGTATTGAATATTTGATCATAAAAAATGTAATCTAGATTAACTTTTCAAATAATATTGTAGATTTTAAACTGTAAAGATTGAATTAAATACGTTTTCAGAATCTGAACATTTTTAAAAACAGTTTTTTCTTAGAAAACGTTACGATTATTGCCTTTTTTAACATAAAATTATAAAATTTTATACAATAAAACCCATGCTGAACTATTTCACTAAAATGTTGGTAAATGTTTACATACCTTAAATCAACAGCAATGTCATCTAACAAATGGTCTGTAGTTACATTATGCGAAACAGTATTTCTGCAGATAGGAATACATAAAAAGAATTAAATATTTATACACATAAAATGTTGAAAAGCTTCACGTTTTATTTGATAATTAATAATTTAAAATTGAGTCAAATTAAGTAACGAAGTAATAATTAAAGTGGTTGTTAGTGGCCTGTTTTATTTCTCGAAAACTGTCGTTTTTTTGACACCACCCTTGAGGGTGCTTTTCTTGTTTTAACCATAATTTTTATAGAGTCAGTATCTCAAACTTAAAAACTAGACACACTCAAACACTAAATAATCAATACTAACTTAATAATAACACTAAAATTCTAAAGTTTACTGGAACCAATACTGTGGAAATTATCGTTGTGCACGATGTTAACGCAGGACAACTTGAGAAAGGAATGTTTCAAAAATCTCATGACTTAGACAAGCAAAACTGGGAAAATAAACACTTTTTTATAATGGGCTGCAAAAGGCGGCTGGTTTCAATGGTTTCGTCTCTTTAGTATATACCTGCGTTCAAAGCTGCATATATTGTTACTTATAGAAATTAAACGCAGGTCAACTCGAGAAAGAGATGTTTCAAAAATCTCATGACTTAGACAAACAAAACTGGGAAAATAAGCCCTTTTTTATAATGGGCTGTAAAAAGGGACTGGTTTCAGTACTTTCGTCTCTTTAGTACCTGCGTTCCAAAGCTACATATATTGTTACTTAAAGAAATTAAATTTAAGTATTTCTTAAACATTTTAGAAAAGTAAAAGTTTTCTTTTAGGATTATGTTTATTAAGATTTTTTGTCTCACAAATTTATACAGTTTTTCAATAATATAAACATAATTTAACTATAAGAATAAAATACATATAGAACTGGAATTTTTTCATTGATTAAACGTTCATATCTTAATTTATATGTATATTATTATACTTATTAAACCGAAACAGTAAAATTTGGATCAATATACTTTAAAAAATGATAAGTTATTTTTTCTTTCATATTATTTTGTATTTTTTCGGCAAATTCCTAAAGAATAAATTTGTATTTCTACGAACTCGTAACAGGTATCGTAAAAGAAAGATGTAATGTTAGATAGAGCACGCACGATTTCGCTAAAACTTGTTCGCCACACCATCCTATCCTTCGAGGGCGGGACTAATATAGAAATTAGGAAATTATTACAATTTTTCAACGTGAGAATTTCAAGTTTTCCTCCTTTCTCTTATAAAATATCAAAAAATGTTATTCGGGAAAAGTATTCGTTTAACAATTATCTATGCTTCTTCTAAGCCCTTTTAAAAATGCTTCTTAATAATCTCAGTAATTAACAACAATTAATCAAATATCTCGCAGAAGAAGCATAGATTTTTCAATTTTAAACAGCTTTTGTTTGAAACTTTTTTTGATATTTCGAACGGTTAACGCGTATTATTTGAAATTCGTTTTTCCTAGCGGTCGAACAGCCTTTATATTCATTTTGAATTAAATACTAAGCAGGCTCTTGTCATTCCGAATCTATGCAAATTTTTTGGTCTACAACACTGTACAACTAAAAAACTAGTAAACTAAACTATAATCTTGCCTAAATCTCGTCCTCATTGAATACGCTATTGAAGGTATCAATGACCTTCATATTGTGGACAGGGGCAGACGTTTCGCCAAGATCTCACTTGGCATCTTCAGTGCTTTGTCGTAGTCTCCTGTTAACAGACAGTATTGTATTCGTTTACGAGGCTTCTAGATGCTGTGACTTTCCTTTCCCGGTTCGGTCCTGGGATCAGAGTCTTGGCACTTGTCTTTAAGTTTCGGGATGTTCTTTAATGTTCTCGGGCGTTACCTTTTTAGAGAAGGAAGGTCCTCTTTCGCCTTTCGGGTAGCTTTTTGGGGTTACAGCCGGAGATTTCAGGGATTTCGGATAAATGGTGATGTTTGTCGAAATAATAATACGGAAAGGGGGAATAGCCAGAGAAATTTATTACAAAAATACGGTATTAAAAAAAAATTGTCAAAGGTCGTCTATTATTTTTTATATTTTTTTTTAATTAGTAATTTACGACATCTACCCTTGCAGAACCTCAATTAAAGTCCTGAACCCTGGAGCTCGTACGGAATACAATGAAAGACGGGATGCGCCTAGGATTCGCACCTCTAAAAGTGCAAGGACTGCACGGGATGCACCTAGGATTCGCTCCTCTAGAAGTGCAAGGACTGAACGGGATGCACCTAGGATTCGCTCCTCTAAAAGTGCAAGGACTGAACGAGATGCACCTAGGATTCGCTCCTCTAAAAGTGCAAGGACTGCACGGGATGCACCTAGGATTCGCTCCTCTGAAAGTGCAAGGACTTAACGGGATGCACCTAGGATTCGCTCCTCTAAAAATACAAAGACTTAACGGGATGCACCTAGGATTCGCTCCTCTAAAAGTGCAAAGACTTAACGGGATGCACCTAGGATTCGCTCCTCTAAAAGTGCAAAGACTGAACGGGATTTAGTAAAAGGCACAGGTTCAAGAAAATACCAAAGTTCCACAAAAATATATTTAATATGTATCGAAAAATTACTTACAATATGGGGTTTATCTTTTCGGATTTCAAGCGGGTTGTAGCTCTTCAGCTCGGATTCTGATTTGAGTTTCGGAGTTAAGTCTTACGTCTCGGAGTTAACTTCTACGTCTCGGAGTTACTTTTCAAGTCTTGTTGTGGCGATTTACGCCCCTATTTATACCAATTCGGCGTTGAACTGGTTACGACAGGGTGGGAGTTATAACAAAAACTGGTCAAAAATTTAACAATATTCTTAATTTCTCTAGAAAACGCTTAATTAACAAAATTGTCTCAGTTTTAACTACGGGAAACGATTCAGGACCTTAATTTTACCTATATACAGTGTTTGATTTACAAAAAATCGGTCGATATACTTATTACCGATATACAGGCTTATAAATAATTATTTTCCTTTTTTATTTATAAAAGTTATTAACAAATAAATTTGTTTATAATAAAAATATCTTGTATTTAATAACTAAGCATACCCAAAAATCAAAACCGAAATCGGAACAACGGCTTTACTTCAAAAGAACAAAACACTTTTCACAAACACGTGTTTTCATTAATTAATGTTTTTCACTCACTTATTGAACTCGGGGGGTTTTATTTCGGCACTTTTGGATTGATGTCATCTCGGGCGTCCTGATTCCTGTTAGTTTTTCTTCGGATGGTTAACAGGGTTGATTATTTTTTTCATTTTATTGTTTAATTTTATTTAATCAATTTCTCCTTTACGTATTGGAGGATCTTCTTAAAACTTGCTCAACGTTTATTCGGTAAAGTTACTAATTTTTTTTGAATAGTTTTTATTTTCCCCTGGCTCTTAATTCCGCACCACAAAACACGTAGTTCTGTATAGTAGCTGAACGGTAGCGGTACGGTGCACAGTGGGGTATTTGACCCAAAAAGTTGGCCAAAATTATTTTATGGTTTTATTTTATATGTTTTGATATGATAAACTTGAAAAAAATGTTTAAAAAAATCTAGGAGCCAAGTAATGTGAAAATAAATAACAAAAAAGATATATTTACGAACAAAATCGCTGTATTAATTAATTGTTCTTTGGCTATTAATTGTGCTTGTATAAACCTGACCTGAAGGTAGAGATGATATACTTGAATACCTACTTTAAACAAATAGGTCCTTAATTATTTTCTGTTATAAATTTTTAAGGATAGGAAATACCAAGCTAATTTGTAAAGAAGTTCCGGATACAATAGATTGCTATTATTTTGTGGTACCAATTATTTTAAAATTGAACTGCAGGTATATATGGGAAATGTAAACAAAAAAATGCTATAAAATATTTTGTGACAGAACCTACCCTTTTGAGAAGTTCTAAGAAAAATAACTCATTACTTTTACTGCTCCGTTTTATTTTGAGAAAAGCTAAAAAAGACACTTCACAATAAATACTTGTTTAAAAATCTACTCGGAAATAGCAGGTATGAGAAGTAGCTCTAAAAAATATAGGTAAATTAAGATATTAAATTATTTACAATATAAATTACAAATAGGTTATTTATTTACAATATAAATTGGTTATTTACAATATAAATATTGTTTACAACATAAACAATATTTTTTTTTTGCAATATAAATCAATATACATTTACTAATCAAAATCTTCTTCTATTTCTTCTTCATGTTCTTCTTCATCATCATCTTCTTCTTTCTCATCGGGAAGCAACATTTCTACAGTTTCTTTCAGAAATGGCTTTGAAAGAGTTTTTCTTTTTTGTCTCATCGAAGAGAGCAGCGGATCTGAAGTTAATAATAAGCGATTTAATACATCTTCGTTACATTTTACTCTCGAATATTTCCGCGCAAATTTTTCTCGATAATTTCGAAAATGTTTGTTTCTGCATTCCGCTGCCTCTTCTGATAATTGCCCTATAGGTAACAGAGCATTTTTTAAAATTTCTGGTCCATGGATCAAAATTTTATGGAGAGTTGGAGACATTGGGTACCATGGGTATAAATTAATGTAAAGTTGAGCCGTCTCGAAAGTGTAAGCCTCAAACTTTTCTACATTTACTTTTTTTCCAGACGATATTACTTCTAAGATTACTTTAATACGAAATATAAATTCTTGATTTACACCAGTAATCTTAGCAGCAACTTCAGGGTCGTTAAAAAATCTTCTGCTGGTATTGCCATCATTAGTGTTACCAAAACCGGGTTTAGGTATGTCCACTAATAATCCCATTTCCGTTTTAAATAATTGTTTAATTTTTTGTTTTGTGTTTGCTACAATTTCAGTATCTTCTTTTGCTTTGGCCTGCCACTTTCCTATGGGAATTTTGTATGAAATGTGCAAAATATGCTCGAATAGACGAATTCTCGCATGGAGAATAGATAACCCGAATTCTAACGTGTCCTGCTTTATGGGTTTTTTCTGAGCGATGTTATTAAACTCTTTTGATGTTGCGCCACAAATATAACACCTCATGGTTGATGTAGTATGTGTAACGGAGTTACATACTTTGCCATCGACCATACAAAAAATTAAAGTGTGTTTAATTTTTCCATCGATTCCTTGGATTGCAACATTAGTCGGGTTTAATTCTCTAATTTGGTCATTAATGTAATCTACCTCTTCTGTTGTGACGTCCACAGTTTCCTGTAGATATCTAATCCTTATAGGTCTACAATAATGGGCAGAAGATGGTTTAGGATTCAACCAAATGGTTTTTTTCTTGGCCAACAATTTTAATGGCACCATGGAACTTTGGAAAATATGTGCATCAGAAGACGTGGTATTTTCAAATTTTTGTTGATATTGTGACTGATGAGAGCCGTCACATCCCCATTTATATATTAATTCTAAGCTTTTCATTTCCTCATCGCTTAACATTAGTAATACGTCTTTCAGATATTCGCATAAGCGTGAAGACGTGTGGTCCAGTAAATTTTGTAATTTTATTTCAGCACTAGTTTCGCTGACAATTATCGCATCCTTGGATGGATAGCACGCTTTCTTTTCTCGTTGCAATATACTATAGCAAGGATATAATGTCTTGTCAGCACTCCTATAAATTTCGTACTCTCTTCGAGATGAACCTGCTTCTACAAATATTGCCAAAGCTTCTAGCGGTGACAATCCTCTAACGTTACTTTTTGCAGTTTGCGAAAATGCAGCTTGATATTTTTGTCCTCGTGTTGGAGAAACTGTAACATCTTTCACTACACGAGAAGCAGCTACATTGCCAGATTCCCGTAGCTTCATTTGTGTAGCATAAGTTAATTCAGCTACCGACGAACTTCTCAATTCTTTAGTTTTTCTCCTCTTTGTTCGTTCGCTTGATTCATCAAAATGTATTGTTGGTCGACCAACAGTGCCTGAAGTTTGTCTTTCAAATGGTATGCAGATAGTGCCATCTAGCCAAGCGGCATTATTTTTTAAAAACACTTCGTGTTTTTTATGAGCAGCTTGCCACTTAGTTCTAAATTTCGATTTTAGAATTCTTATTTGTAGATAAACATTTTCACTTTTTTCCTTGGTAAAATTTGTATCTTCAACTAAATATTTCTCCATAAAATCTAATTTTTTAGAGAAATTTTTTTCTGGACAATTTCGCATGATTTCGTAAAGATGCCTACGGGTTACTACTTTCATCCCAGATGAACCTAAAATTATATTGAAATTATCTATTAGATAGATTTTACAGACTTTATATTTTATTAATTTATAGTAAATTTTAATCGTTTTATGTCAAAAGCCTACCCACAATGCAACGCAAGAATATTAAATTTTTTTTTTTTAAAGGTAGGTGCTCAAAGAAAAATTCATAAAAAGTGGATCTGCGAATTTCCGCGAGAAATTCTTGATTAAAATTGTCGTAGATAAGTTACTGAACAGATTAAAAATATATATACTGCGGTACATAGGGGTACACTACAACAAAAATCATTTTGAACATAAAAATTGATCACAGAAAATGGTTTACAATTAAGATTTTTTTTAACTGGTAATAGCGTTAATAAAAAAATGATTTTAATGGACCAGATAGTACACATTATAACTTACCTTGTTCCGAAAATTCCATGACGTGAAGAAAAAAATACACAATTGATAAATAAAACTCAGAAGCACAAAATATCACGCACCGAAGTGATGATTCGAAAGATTAACTTTGAAATGACTTCACGCCGTGGGTTTTATAGGTACAGTACCTGAAATGTTTTTCTGGTATTCCCTATCTATTGTACTACAATATTTGCCGCTTTTTACCTGTTTTTATAAAACTTTGGAAATTTGAATTTTGACCAGCTTTTTAGGTCAAATACCCCACTGTGCGGTGGTTCGTATCTACATACAAATCTCGCGGCTCCGGATGAACTTCGGTGAACAACACTGGTTTAATTTCAGTTGATTTTGGTGTTTTATTTTATCAAAATTAATAAAAATTTTCTACGGACACGAGTTCTTGTCAGTACCAGTTTTAAAGTGAAAATGAGATTTATTGCTTTCTCGGTTAAAATAGATTTTCGGTGATCGAGATAAATCATTTACATCGGAAAACTTGAAAAATTATACATTAATTAGTGATATTTTATTAATTACTTAAAACAGGTAACTGTAATTTAGATGACAGATTTTGGAAAACGGAAATTTTATCGGTGTGTGATTTGGGCTGCTTATGTTAATAATTTAAAATTTAGAAATGAATATTCTTTTTATTAATTAAATGAAATTGAAATTAATTAAAAAAAAATATAACTTCGTTACACATCCCCTACTTTATGGTAAAAAAAAATGAATTTGAATTCGGTTTGGTTTTTTTTTCTTCAACGGTGAAAATAAACGGGTGTAAATGAATAGAAATGCGGTAGGTGTCGGGTTATCTACGGCTTAATTCTCCGTACTTTGCAAGAAGTGCAATAAGTGCATCGGCAAGTTCGTGACATAATTCCAGTTTTTCCACAACGGGAGCAAAAAAGGATGCCCTCTTCCCAGCACATTTCCCTCTTATGCCCCGGCATTCCGCACTTCCAGCACGTATCTTGTGTTATTTTGATGTACTCCGGGATTTGTGGTTCTGGTGGCGGTTCTGGTTTGACCATTTGACATTCCTAAAACCGCTAATATTTCCCATAAGGGAGGTAAAGGCGGGGGCTGGACTTCATCGGTTTGAGTCCCAGTGGTGATGAATTCTACTTTTTCGGTTGTAGCTTCCTTTTTGAGTATTTCGTCCTTGACGAATCCGCTGAGTGGAATGTCCATCGGGGTGTCTAATGAACTCTCCATCATAGCCTCCATTAGGAGGGACTCCCCTTCTTCTCCTAGAGCAACCTCCTCTGGCGTACCAATGGATATAGTATCGCGTTCGATGTCACTCATTTTTCTGGAAGGGACTGTACGGTGAAGCAAATAAAGAGAAAAAAAGAAACGATTAGAAATAAAGAAATTATTTTTATTCTAAAAATTAAACTACCCAATTGAAATATTTACAAACTAAAAAAAATATTCTAAGCCAAACAAAGAAAAATTCTCGGTAAACAAAAATTAGTTGTTTCCTTCTGGTTTGATCGTTAATCTAACCAATTTGTTATCGCTTGTCCAGAAGCGATATCTTTTTCGGTTTACTTTGGATGGCTTTTTTCATTTCCGGTTTTAGCGGTTGTTTCTTAAGTAAAGCCTCCGCTATCTGAGCGTCGGAAATCTTTGCTTCGGGTTTTGGCGGCACTATTCTTTCTCTTCTCTCCTCAAACTTACGGATTAGCTCTTCGGCTTTATCTAATGCCGCTTCCATTTTTTCCGCAAAATCCGGTTTTCCTGCCTTCTTTTCTTCTTTCTTTCTTTCTTTTCTATCGGCACTGGATGTTGTGACGGTTATCTTAGTTGGTTTATCCCATTCGGAAAACAGTAGGGGATATTCTGGTTGACGGGATGAAGAAGAATGAGCTTTTGAAATTTTATGGGTGTTTGGTGTGGAGACGGGGTTTACGGTGGAAACGGGATTTAATAACACAACATCGTGAGGAATTATAATGGATGAGAGGATTTTGCAGGGTGGAAGTTTCTTTTGTGCAATTTTTCTAGAAATTGTCTGTGCCACCTTCTTGGCCTCTTCCCTCTTTTCTCTCATTTGTTGATCCTTCATCTCCCGGTCGGTTTTCGAATTCCGGATGACTTCTTCCTCCGCCTTCTTCTTTATCTCGTTCTTTGGCATCTAGACGGTAAATGTTAGGTTTCAGATCTTTTATATGGACACGGTATGATTTTTTTCCTCGCGGTGATTTTATTTCGTAAACTACTGGGGATAATACATGAGAGATGTGATAGGGGCCGGAATACTTAGGAGCCAGCTTCGCTGCCAACCCCCTTTGTTGTGAGGAAAGGTGATGTTCCCTTTTTAAGACGGATTCATGCAGTTTCGGTCGCCACTCTCTACGTCTCAAGTTATAATGACGACTTTGTTCACTAAATCCTCTAGCAAATTTATTTTTTACAAATTCGGTGACCTCTTTTAATTGTTTTAAACGAGAAATATGTTGTACGGGATCGGTGTCGATGTTGCCTTCGTCGTCTTTGGTTTTAGAATTGTTTTGAGCCATATATAGAGCTTTTGGCACTTCTAATTCCCTGCCAAAGTTTAGGAATGTTGGAGTATAGCCGGTTGTCTGTTGACGTGCGGTATTGATGGCAAAGATTAAATCAGGTAATAGTTCATGCCAGGTTTTATGGTTTCCCTCGCAGTATTGGGCTATCATAGTTTTAATGGTTCGGTTAGTGCGGTCCACTGGGTTTGCTTGGGGCGTGTATGGAGGTGTTGGTCGGTGATGGATTCCCGATTCATCCAATAATTTTTGAAATATTTGTCCGGTAAATTGGACACCATTGTCGGTTATAACGGTTTTTGAGCAACCAAATTTAGTGATAACCTCCTCATATAAAGCTCGGCTTACGGTATTAGCAGTAGTTTTCCGAAGTGGACGGCATGTTACCCATTTGGTGAAGCGATCCAGGAACACTACTAAGTAGCTATTACCCATTTTGGATCTTGGCAAGGGTCCTATCAGATCGGTACTGATGATTTCCCATGGTCGGTTATTAGGATACGGTCGGTTTCCTGGTACTTGTTGTTGTGCGGTTTTATACTTTTGGCAGGACTCACAACTTCTTACATATTTTGCGATATCCTGAAAGATACCTGGCCAATAATAATGCTGAGCGATTCTTGATGCGGTCTTTTCAATTCCCAAGTGTCCGGCTGTTGGAGAGTCGTGATTCTCCCTTAATACTTGTGTTCTCATGGATTTCGGAAGACACAGCTTCCAAGGATCGGCCATGCTCATTTCAGGCAGGTCCAAGGAGTCCCAAAAGTGTCGGTACAATTTTCCGTTTTTTATACAGTAATCAGGATATATCTTCGGATTTTTCTCAACTTCGGACTTTTTCCGTATATACCATCGACAAGTGTCCTTGTTTTCGGGTTCTATTACGGCTACATCCTTTAAAGGTGTCCTGGACAAGGTATCTGTTACCTTATTTAATACTCCCTTCCGGTACTTTACTTCAATTATGTTATCTTTCAACATTTGATCAACTTCGGTATCAATTGCCTGTTGAATATACGGATTCTGGGGACGATGACGTTGTTTTATGGTTTCGGACTCCGACAGCTTAATTTCGTGCTGAATCAGAGGTGTGACCCCTCTTATTTCATCAAAACGGGGTAGTTGTTCTTGTAGAAATCTTGTTAACTGCTTATTTTCGGAGTTAGATAATTCTGGACTTGACGGCTTCTGTTTTTCGGTGTTAACGGTGACGCAAATACTTCCAATTGGACTACATTCGGGCCTCAATAGAGATATTCGCCGATTTCTAATTGTATGAACTTGTTGTTCATAATTTAAACACAATATTTGACTTTGAATCAAATCCATTCCAATGATCATATCCGCCGTTAATTTCGGTAGGTATGGCAAAACAGCAATACAGTTGACTCCAGCCATGTTCATTTTTAATCTATAAGCATACGGTATTTCGGTGGTTGTTCCATTAGCCAAACGAGCGGACGGAATAGGAGAATGTATTGACGTATCCTTTGATTTTGACATTATCGGTTAATTACATCTCCGATATACGAGTATACTGCTCCCGTATCTATCAATGCAGAAACATTTTTCCCAAAGATTCGTACACGTATGTGAGGACGTACATCTGGGGACATCAAAGATATCGGCGATGTTCCGGAACGATTGCAAAGACAATTTCGTGACACTACGCCTGGCTTCTTGCAGCGAGAACAGAATATTTTCGGTTGGCCAGTACAATCCTGGCGATAATGCCCATTTTCACCACACCTCCAACACATAGGTCCGGTAGTTCGCGTTATATTGATTTTGGAAGTAGTACCGGTCGGGATCTGACTTTGTCTGACGCCTTTCTTGCGATGTTCGGGGCAGGTTCGGTGTCGTTGATGTGTTCGGACCTGGTACAGCTGGTTGCGTATTGTTTGGTACGTAGTGGTTTCTGTTGAATACCTTTTTATTTTGGTATGGTATAGGGTAATATTGTTGTCCCGTCGGAGTTCTTGCAGTCGGAAATGTAAGTTCGGAGTTAATTTGTTAATATTCAGGGACGATCTTCATAAAAGTGGGTATGTCGGTGAAGTTACTTCTTCGAATAAATTGTCGGTACTGCGGGAGCAGATTCCGGTATAGCCATTGAAGTTCATTTACTGGGGATATGTTTTCGTGCCTTCGGATTAATGTTTGGATTTCTGTGATGTATTGTCGCAGCGGTTCCCCCGGACGTTGCATGCGTCTAGCTATTTCTGCCTCAAGATCCTCCTGATAATTAACGGGGAAGTATTTAATTTTAAAATCTTTAGCAAATTGTTCCCAGTTGTTCCAAAAACGACGATTATTTCGGAACCATAACGCGGCTTCTCCGCAATGTAATTCGGGCATTCGGGGCAACAAATCATCGCAAGATAGGCCCTGAGCCATACATATTTCATCAATTTTTTCCAGGAATGCAATTGGATCATCGTACAATCTCTGAAAACTGATTTTCCAACGGTCCAATCGTAAATCATGACGGTATCCAAACGTTGTGTGAGCAGGATTTTGATGAACTGGTGGCACGGGTGGAAGAAAATTTAAATTCGCGCCAACCGTCGGTTATGGATAAGCCACTTGTGAATTTGTAAAGTATCTTGACGGTTGTGTTTGCGGAAGACTAAGCGGTGGTGGTTGAATTTGAATTGAACGAAACAGTGGTGCCTTTGTTTGCGGCAATTGCGGAGAAGATATCTGGATCTCAGATGGTGGTGACTGCGTTGGTCGAAGATGTCTCTCTTTAATAAATTTTGAGAACTTTTTCCTTAATTCATCAACGGTGCCCGGTTCGTCTCTACGAAGGTCGTAAATCCAAGACGTTTGACCTCCAGCAATTCTTTTCTCAATCCCTTCCATATTATCCTCTTCTCCACTCATGGTATTTATCCTCACTAGTACAAGAATTTAGCCCCCTCAGCAATGTCGTTAAAATCTATCGGTGTGGATTCGTTGCAATTTATTCGGTTTCTTCTGTAAACCTTTGCAACTATACGGTTTTACTTCTTCTGTAATATTGTTAAAATCTTACGGTTCTTCTGCAAATTCTTTGCAGTTATACGGTTTTAATTCTTCTCGGGATATCTACGGATCTTCTGCAAATCTATGCAATTACGGTCCCTGCTCGGGCGCCAAATTTGTGACGTTCCTTTCCCGGAATGTCCTCTTTCGCCTTTCGGGTAGCTTTTTGGGGTTACAGCCGGAGATTTCAGGGATTTCGGATAAATGGTGATGTTTGTCGAAATAATAATACGGAAATGGGGAATAGCCAGAGAAATTTATTACAAAAATACGGTATTAAAAAAAATTGTCAAAGGTCGTCTATTATTTTTTATTTTTTTTAATTAGTAATTTACGACATCTACCCTTGCAGAACCTCAATTAAAGTCCTGAACCCTGGAGCTCGTATGGAATACAATGAAAGACGGGATGCGCCTAGGATTCGCTCCTCTAAAAGCGCAAGGACTGAACGGGATGCACCTAGGATTCGCTCCTCTAAAAGTGCAAGGACTTAACGGGATGCACCTAGGATTCGCTCCTCTAAAAGTGCAAGGACTGAACGAGATGCACCTAGGATTCGCTCCTCTAGAAGTGCAAGGACTGAACGGGATGCACCTAGGATTCGCTCCTCTAAAAGTGCAAGGACTGAACGAGATGCACCTAGGATTCGCTCCTCTAAAAGTGCAAGGACTGCACGGGATGCACCTAGGATTCGCTCCTCTGAAAGTGCAAAGACTTAACGGGATGCACCTTGGATTCGCTCCTCTAAAAGTACAAAGACTTAACGGGATGCACCTAGGATTCGCTCCTCTAAAAGTGCAAAGACTGAACGGGATGCACCTAGGATTCGCTCCTCTGAAAGTGCAAAGACTTAACGGGATGCACCTTGGATTCGCTCCTCTAAAAGTACAAAGACTTAACGGGATGCACCTAGGATTCGCTCCTCTAAAAGTGCAAAGACTTAACGGGATGCACCTAGGATTCGCTCCTCTAAAAGTGCAAGGACTGAACGAGATGCACCTAGGATTCGCTACTCTAGAAGTGCAAGGACTGAACGGGATGCACCTAGGATTCGCTCCTCTAAAAGTGCAAGGACTGCACGGGATGCACCTAGGATTCGCTCCTCTGAAAGTGCAAAGACTTAACGGAATGCACCTTGGATTCGCTCCTCTAAAAGTACAAAGACTTAACGGGATGCACCTAGGATTCGCTCCTCTAAAAGTGCAAAGACTTAACGGGATGCACCTAGGATTCGCTCCTCTAAAAGTGCAAAGACTGAACGGGATTTAGTACAAGGCACAGGTTCAAGAAAATACCAAAGTTCCACAAAAATAAATTTAATATGTATCGAAAAATTACTTACAATATGGGGTTTATCTTTTCGGTTTTCAAGCAGGTTGTAGCTCTTCAGCTCGGATTCTGATTTGAGTTTCGGAGTTAAGTCTTACGTCTCGGAGTTAACTTCTACGTCTCGGAGTTACTTTTCAAGTCCTCGTTGTGGCGATTTACGCCCCTATTTATACCAATTCGTCGTTGAACTGGTTACGACAGGGTGGGAGTTATAACAAAAACTGGTCAAAAATTTAACAATATTCTTAATTCCTCTAGAAAACGCTTAATTAACAAAATTGTCTCAGTTCTAAGTACGGGAAACGATTTAGGACCTTAATTTTACCTATATACAGTTTTTGATTTACAAAAAATCGGTCGATATACGGCTTATAAATAATTATTTTCCTTTTTTATTTATAAAAGTTATTAACAAATAAATTTGTTTATAATAAAAATATCTTGTATTTAATAACTAAGCATACCCAAAAATCAAAACCGATATCGGAACAACGGCTTTATTTCAAAAGAACAAAACATTTTTCACAAACACGTGTTTTCATTAATTAATGTTTTTCACTCACCTATTGAACTCGGGGGGTTTTATTTCGGCACTTGTGGATTAATGTCATCTCGGGCGTCCTGATTCCTGTTATTTTTTCTTCGGATGGTTAAAGGGGTTGATTATTTTTTTCATTTTATTGTTTAATTTTATTTAATCAATTTCTCGTTTACGTATTGGCGGATCTTCTTAAAACTTGCTCAACGTTTATTCGGTAAAGTTACTAATTGTTTTGAATAGTTTTTCTTTTCCTCTTCTTAATTCCGCACCACAAAACACGTACTTATGTATAGTAGCTGAACGGTAGCGGTACGGTGGTTCGTATCTACATACAAATTTCGCGGTGGACTCCGGATGAACTTCGGTGAACAACACTGGTTTAATTTCAGTTGATTTCGGTGTTTTATTTTACCAAAATTAATAAAAATTTTCTACGGACACGAGTTCTTGTCACTACCAGTTTTAAAGTTAAAATGAGATTTACTGCTTTCTCGGTTAAAATAGATTTTCGGTGATCGAGATAAATTATTTACATCAGAAAACTTGAAAAATTAAACTTTAATTAGTGATATTTTATTAATTACTTAAAACAGGTAACTGTAATTTATATGACAGATTTTGGAAAACGGAAATTTTATCGGTGTGTGATTTGGCTTGCTTATGTTAATAATTTAAAATTTAGAAATAAATATTCTTTTTATTAATTAAATGAAATTGAAATTAATTTAAATAAAAATGTAACTTCGTTACAATGCTCCGATATCGATAAGTATTTTACAGTTATTAAATTTGATGTATGGAAGTTGAACTCGCTAACTGCAATATTTTCTTGGTTAACGTAACCTATAAAAGTGTTAATTTTCATAATTTTCTCATACATTTATCTGCTTTCAACTTATTTTATTTTACTTACCTTTTTTTTTGTATTTTTTTTAATAAATTTATATTTTTTGCAACTCAAAATCCACGTGTCAAGGGTTTATTTATGTTGTGTCGTCCTATATGTTTACATCAACAAACTAAAACTCACGTCACAGTTCGTGTACCACGCGGGGTAAACTGTGTGGCGCCAAATAAATCCCCCTCCCTTCTTCACTGAGCCGGTCGAGGACCCGCGTGCGCCTTACTTTTGTAAACATATCTTTTTGTTGTTTTTCTTTTTTTTTGTTGTTAAATTTTTTTTTTATTTACCGAAAGTTTTTGGCGTCATACGTCATCGACAACGTCGCTAGATGGCGTTACATACTAATATTTTTTATTTTATTTTTATATAAACTAAATTAAACTCTTACATTACTATGTTCTCATACAGCGCATTGGACACCGACTGTGCTGTGGCACTCCTCAGAGCTGGGAATTCTATTCACTTCATGTGACGGTCTAAAAATACTACCACTTAACAATTTCCCTATTCTGAGCGTGGTAATGGGCTTAAAATAATATTTATCCTCTTATAACGGGATCATACACATTTTTTTTATATTTTCTGGAAATTAGTATAAAAATATAATTATCAGTATTTTATTTTTCACTATTTTCGAACAAACTCAGGGTTAAAATTTGTTTTGAAAATTTAAGCGCTTTCAAATTCTGGCGTTGATGACGTACAAACCTCTCCTGCGCAAAGGAGAGATTTGCACTCCTGTACTCCGCACAAATGCTAGAAAGAGAAGAACGTCATTTATGTTGTATTGAAACCAGATAGAGCAGCTTTATAGGTTAGTTTAGAAAATCAGGTTACAATGAAATTTTGTTTTTAACTTGGGATTGATGTTAATATTTATTGATTCATCCTTCCCTTACATGTTTCGGCAAGTTGCCATCATCAGAGGGTTTCTAAAACCAAACCTTTAGATCAAACATTTTTATACAAATAAACCTTAATTACATTATATAGAAAGAAATTGATACAGTAAACACATTTTAAAATGGACGATAATCAAGGTTACGTCTATATTCTGGTAAAATTATAGGAACGTTATGGTCAATTCGATGAAAGGATGTAGTATTTCGTAGATGTATGTATGTATGTAAGGACCCGGGAAAGTGTGCGAATGAACGCATACCACACTTAGGCCCTAATGGGCCCCTTGTGTAACTCCCACTCTACCTCTGTTCACATCAACCAGCCTAAGGTTTTTCCGAAAGCCAGGACGTCACTTAGAGGGAGGTTCCTGATATCATTTGTGGACGGCCACTTCTCCCCGAGTAACCTCTTTCTGAGGTCGGTTAGGGAGGGGCAGTCACACAAAATGTGAATTACAGTCTCGTCGTCCTGTTCACAGGCCCGACAGAGAGGAGAATTAGCAATCCTCAAGTTATGAAGATGCTTGTTTACCTTACAGTGTCCCGTGAGGAGACCTGTAGCTAATGTAAGGGTGGTTTTGCCCAACCCAATGAAATACTGAGCAGTTTTCTTTGAAGGATATTTTAGCAATTCCTTGGCTTGAAAACAGCCCGGATTATTATCCCACGCTTTTAAAAATTTCTTGTGGGTAATGTACTTAATCATATCAATATGAGTAGTTAAGGCTGGGATGACAATCGGCTCGGGGCCCCAAAAATGTCTTCCAGCTGCCCTTTTGGCTAACCTGTCAGCATTCTTGTTGCCCGCTCACCTATTGTGACCCTTTATCCATTGAATGGAGACTCGATTGTGGATCGAGGCCTCCTCCAGTGCAAGGTGACAATCCATTACGAAGGCAGACGTTATCTTAACGTTGCTTAGAGCTAAAATAAATTGTTTACTGTCTGTAAATATAGTAAAGTACTTACCCCGACTCTTGGTGTTAACAATGTAGTTAGCGGCAAGTTTAATAGCAGTCATTTCTGCTTGAACGACGGTGGTGGAATTACCTAAGGGTTTTGAGAGGCGGATCCTAGGGTTGTAGGAAAACACCCCCGCGCCAGACCCATACCCTCTTTTTGAACCATCAGTGATGATTTTCAAGTTGTTATGTGTATCTGTTACTGTGGAACTGCTACTGGTAAGGTACTTTCTAGAGAAGATGAATTTGTAATTACCTTTATTTCATATTTGGAATGTTCATTATTTTGATTTTTATAATAATGCTTCTGAAGATGACCATAAGAAGTCGAAATATGTAAAGCTGGCATTTATAATAAATAACCAATACAAATTGATTATAGTTTACATCGTTTTAATCACCAATTACACAACTTTTAGAGAATTATAACCATAAGAATGAAATTATGCAACAAAATGGAAACATAAATAGTGAAACGAATCAGGTAACAAATTTAAATAAGTTTTGTAAGATTAAATACATACTGTTATTAACTAATAAAATAACCATAGTATTTAGTGATAATGACTTTAAAGAAGTCTAATTTGCAAAATACAATGATAATAAAATTAATTTATTAATTACCTTGAGGTGGAGTTTGTAGACAACACACGTGGTCGGTGAGCTCCGTGATCTTTAGTTGTTCTCAGTGGGTTTTCCGCCCGTGGCGGGTTTAATTTTAGTCGTGAGGGGTGGTTTGTGAAGTTGTGAGTACATTGGTCAAGTTTTTTGCATTGTTCGATAGCCATTTTGCGTTGATTTCGGCATTTTCGTCCTGTTATTGGTGTTGGTGGTTTACGTGAATCGTCTTCGTGGGTTTTTTTTGTTTTGTTTACGTACTGGTCCCGACTTCGCTTACGAGAGTTAGATGGAATGCGTTACTTGATCGATATATTATAATCGTCGATAACTGAAGAATAGTTTGGATGTAGTTGCTACACGCTTGGGAAACCTGAAGCAATACTCCAGGCGCAACAACCTGATGTGATTATATCTGGCGTTATAGAAAAAGACCACGAGTCTCTGTTTGACGTGGTTGGTGCGTGATTAGGAGTACATCAGGTAATGATTCTACCCAAACGGAAGTCAGAAGACCGAAGAATATTGTGGTAAAGTTTCTGTCTCGGGTCGTTCGTGACCGATTTTTGATTGCCGCTCAGGCTCAACGGCTCACAAGGTGCGGCTGGAACAACGACGTCATTAGATATCGAGTTGGCGAATTTTAGTAAGATTTATGCGAATGAACAGTTAACCCCGGATAATGCTAAGATTATTAGAGAAGTCAAATTGGTCGCAACTGAAAAACTGCACTATAATCTGTTATAATTTGTTGTTCTGAATGACCAAAATGTCGTTCTCCGTTTATTATCAAAACGCTAACGGTTTGTGCACTAAAACTTCAACAGCACTTATTAACTGGTCTGCTCTTGCTCATGATGTTGTTTGCCTTACGGAAAACTCCCTTAATTCGTCAATCTCAGATGAAGAATTCTTTTGTTCGGATTACAATTTTTTTCGCCGCGACAGGTTTCGGCCTGCTTCTTGTAAAAAGGGTGGCGGCGGCGTGGTCCTTATAGGCGTTCGTAGACATTTTCAAGCGTCTCCAGTTTCCCGTTTTAACTCGGATGCTAAAGATCTGTGGGTGGATGTAACGTGCACGGTTGGTCGTTTGCTTGTATGTTGCGCTTATCTGCCACCTGGGGAAATGGAGCCTTTAATAATGTTCCTGCAGAAATTGATTTCTGTACGCAACTCTGTGTTGGAGAGCACGACTATTATTGTTGTTGGTGATTTTAACATACCCTTGGTCTCGTGGCGGCAATCTGAGACCGATTTTCTTGAGGCTTTTGGTGGTGTTGATACTCGCTCTGTACAGTTTCTTGAGGCGTTTGAGTGTAATTTTTTTTTCATTTTAATCACTTACACAATGATAATATAAGAATACAGGATATAGTGTTATGTAACTCGAATTCTATGAGATATTAAACCATGTCTTGACCCGCTGGTTATATTGGATCGGCACTACCCTGCCATGGAGTGTGTCGTTATCAGTATTTGTTGCAATGAAATTCGGGATTGTCCCTCTATGAAATATTTTTATAAGCAAGCCGAGTACAACTTGATTAACAATGCTCTTTGTGGAATTAACTGGTTGGAGATGTTTGGTAACCGCGAGATTGAGGGGATTGTAGATGATTTTTATAATATACGCGCCGTTTCGTGTTGAGGCGTCGATTTCCTTTATGGTATTCGGCGTCCACTGTGAGAGTCATCCGCGAAAAACTGTGATATCATCAAGTGGAAGAGATTCGGTAATGGTAATGATTATTTGTTCTTTATGATTTTACGGAAGCGATCGAAAAAATTAATTAAATCAGTCTATGATATATATATATATATATATATATATATATATGTTGTCAATACAAATTAATTTGATAGATTGCCCTAATCGTTTGTCGTCATTTGTACAAAATAAAAGGGGCGAATGCGCCGGCACACCCACAAAGGTGGGACTGGACGGTGAATTCGCCGACAATGTGCATGACATTAGTTCACTTCTTTCTCATCATTTTGGTACAGCATTTATAGAAGGCGAGGTTCAGGTGGTGTTGAGCCCTTGTTTGGGGAGCCGAATATGCTGCCAAACAAGAGCTCATATGATTCCAAGGGCGGAGCAGTCACTGATGACTTACTCGTTTAATTCAATAATAATTTCGCAGTGGGTTTAGCTAGGCCTTTATTTCTAATCTTTTCGCTATCTCTAAGGACGGTGAGTTTTCCAACGGTATGGAAAAGGCGATTTGTATTACCGATTTTCAAGTCGAGACCGAAATGACATATACAATTATACACCTTAGTCTCTCATGCCATTGGTATCCAAAGTTTTTGAAAAGAAAAAAAAAAGAAAATTTTATAAAGGACTTTAACAAGATATATCACAAGATATTGCTACATAACTGAACTTAATATTCCAGCCATCTAGGACCTTTTCTGGGCGTACAGAAACGATATTTGATTAAATGTGAGAATCTTCCGAAAGATCTTGACCGGTTTCATCAATATTGGGCAGATAACTCACTCTTTCTTAATTACGATAAATGCTCCAGGATAACTTTTACATGTAAGCGATGCCCTCCACTAATAGTCACTTAAATTTTCCTCTAATTCGGTTTATGAACGAGCACGACTCTCAATGCGTGGAAGTTGATATTTTCAATACATCTCTTGGCTCTTTTAGGCGGTTTCTGCGGGATTTGACTATATCGTGAACTAATTAATTAATATCACAACTTTCTGTTAATATCTTAGAATTTGTTTTATTTTAGTTGTTGTTAAGAACTCCTTGTTATTTTGTTATTATGCTAGTGGTTGCTTTGTTGGGGTAATCCCTGTTTGCAACAAAATGAATAAATAAATAAAGCACATTGATTTCAAATATGAAGGACAATATTAATGAAATGGTAAAGTTGATACCGTTTACAAGTTAAATTGCACGGATTGTGATAGGTTTTAATATTGGGGAATCAAAACAACACCTTAAAAAGCGTATTCAACAACATCAATACAAATTAATGCAAAACAAATTAAAATAATTAATAAAATAGCATTGTGTCACCACGCTGTATTATTAAACCATAAGTTTGATTTTATCAACCTGAAGATATTTGTTACAAGTAATAATACCGCAATTAGAAAAAATTTGAATCAATTTATATAAAAAAAAATTAACAATGCAGTCAATTTTAAAGCTGATGAAAATAGGAGCGAATTACGCGAATATTTTAAATAAATTAAATATATAAAGACAGTGATTTTGAATCTGAGCACAGATTTTTTAGAGAGACAAAATATTTTCCAGTTTTGGTTATGAACGTTTATCAACCTCAAATTGTCACACGTGGGTCATTTTAAGAACATTACATATTTTTAGATACACATATTTTATATGTTAGAATTCAACAAAGGTATTTTAGAAAATGATAGAATCAGGATTAGAGGTAAATTTTCACATTCAGCCTGTATATTTTTATTATTTATTGTGTATATACGTTTATGTAATTTTGAGTTTTTATTTAGTTCGTTGTGATCTTTATGGATATAATTATAGTTCGATAATTGGCAGACTTGTTAAACTGAAGATTCGAGGTTATACCGAAACGTCCCATACTTTTTAATATAAGAAAATTTATGGAAGAAAATGTTGGTTTTTTTAATTAAATTTCTTACCATACTTATAAATCCTATAATCGTATTTCTGCGACTGAGATTATTGAATGTTGGGTCGTTTAGGTCTCGGTTGTTTGATTGAATACTTTTTATCATAACGATTCTTTATTGCTAGGTGTTCCTGTTTATTATTGTCTTATTTGCAATAACATTAAAACAGGTGAAGAATATTTATTACTATTTATTTTAATAGGGCTGTGTCGTATTCGTACATGTGGGCTAGTGGCCGTTACAATAATGGTGCTTGTTCGCTTGGTCACGTGGTTCGCTGCGTTCTCTTATTCTTCACTAGATGGCGACACTCACATATTTAATAACTTAAACTTATTAATACTACACGCCCCCTTTTAATAACAACTTTTTAACTTAAACTCTAAATTATAACTATCTAAATCTATCAGCTTATCCTTACAAATTAAGCCTATCAGGTGGTTTTATATTTCTTTTACTTCTAGTTATTGCTTTTTCTTTATTTTCATGTTGATCTACTTTATTTGGGGTTACATCCGCATTAGAATCATTTAAAGGAATTGGATCAGGTAATGGGTTAAATCTATCTTTTATAAAAAATACATTTCTTCTGTAATACTTGTTATTTTCAGTTTTAACCAAATATGACCTAGGCGTTTTCAATACTTGAATAATAATCGCTTTTTCCCATAAACTTTCTTCAGTTTTCTTAAACCACACCTTATCTCCTTCCCTATAAGTTCTTTCTAGATATTTGTGTCCACCGTCATGTTGTCTTTTGTTTATCATTTGTTTGTGTAACATTTGAGAGTACACCTCATTTCTATCAATTTTTTTAAACTCTAATTCCTTCTCCCCAAATGTTAGTTTGGTTCTAACATTTCTATCATAAAGCAACTGTGCTGGCGAATATTTCAATCCTGCAACTGCAGAATTTCTATAGCTTAAGAGAAATAATTCGAAATCACTATTTGATTCTCTAGCTTCTTTCATCATCTTTTTTACTATGCCCACTGCTTTTTCAGCTAACCCATTGCCTCTGGGATAACGAGGACTAGTTGTTTTAATAGAACAATTCCATGTTTCACAAAATTGTCTAAACTCCTCACTTCCAAATGGTACATTATCAGCTATTATGACAGCAGGAATACCAAATCGCGCAAATATGGATTTTAATTTCATTATTATTGTTTTTGCATTCTTATTTCCAATTTGGGCAACTTCAATCCATCGCGAATAATAATCACATAAAACCAAATAGCTTTTTCCACTAAATTCTGCTATGTCCATTCCTACTTTAAAGAAAGGTATTCTAGGTATTTCATGATTAATTAGCGGACTTTTGGTATTATTTGGTCCAAACTTATTACAAATCTCACATGCCATTATGTACTGTTTTAAGTCAGCTAACATTGTAGGCCAATAAAAACTTCTCTGTGCCATTTCTCTAAGTTTACTGAATCCTAAATGCGTTTCATGTAACAAATTTAACATAAATTTTTGGCAAGTCTGTGGTATAAACAGTTTATCATTATAATACACCAAGTCATCCTCAACAAAGATGTCACATCTTATGTTATATATTTTGATTAGCTCATCCTTCACTTTCTCTTGTGGAGGCCAGCCATTTTTATAATATTCCTTCAACTTTGACAACATTGGATCTTTAGCCATTTCCTTTTGAAGTTCAATTACTCTAGCATCACTGAATTTAAAATGACTTGCTGTAATTGTATGAACAACATCTGACATTTTTTTATCGTCCTTATTATCTCTTTTTACAAAATTTCTTGATAATAGATCAGCTATGTACATTTTCGGACCTGGTAGGTATTTCAATTCAAACTGATAAGACATCATTTTTAATCTTAACCGTTTCAGTTTATTATTTTTTATTTTATGTAAGTCCTTCTTAACTAATGTTATCAACGGTTTATGATCTGTATATATTGTTATTTTATGGCCATAGACATAATTATGAAATTTTGACAACGCGAATGTTATAGACAAAAGTTCTTTTTCTATCTGTGCATAATTAGTCTCAGTCTCAGTCATAGACCTCGACGCAAAAGTAACCGGTTTTCTTTTCTGTAATAGACAACATCCAAGAGCATCTTTAGACGCATCACACTGCAACTCAATTTCTACTTTCGGGTCAAAAGCTGCCAATAAGGATGCTTCACTTATTAAAGTTTTAACTTTATCAAATATTTCTGTATGCGACTTATTCCATAACCAGTCTGTATCTACTTTAAGTAGATTTCTGAATGGGGATATTATTTCAGACAGATTTGGTATAAAATTTCTAAGGTAATTTATAATACCCAATATCTGTTGCAACTCCTTTTTATTGTTGGAGGTTTTAATTCTTTTATTGCTTTTACTCTATCTGGATTAGGTTTCATACCTAATTCGTTAAACACAAACCCAAAATATTTCACTTCATTTACAAAATACTGCAATTTATCTGGATTGAATTTTATACTATGTTTTCTTGCCCTATCTAACACACTTTCAACTATTTCCTTCAATTCTTCTGCACTATTTGCAGCACATAGTATATCGTCAAAATAAACTATTACTCCCTTCAAGTCACCAAAGTATTTTGAAATGTATCTTTGAAAAACTTCCGGGACTGAATTGAGACCAAATGGTGCTCTGTTAAACTTATAACATCCATATGGTGAGCTGAATGTGCACAATTTAGAAGATTCCTCTTCTAGTTTGATTTGGTAAAACCCATCTTTTAGATCAAAAACACAAAACAATTTTTTATTTGCTAATTTTAAGCTTATACTTTCTAATGATGGTATTTCATAATATTGTCTCATTATATTATTATTTAAATGTTTTGGATCAAGACATATTCTGATTGACTTGTTTGGTTTTTCAACAATCACTAAATTACTCACCCACTCTTCAGCGTTTTCTACAGCACTAATTATACCTTTATCACAGAGTTTTTGCAATTTCTGCTTTAATTTTTCTCTTATTCCCAGTGGTACTCGTCTTGGCGGCATCGCTACAGGATTACTGTTTTGTTTTATTTTTATTTTGTACTCATCTGGAAATTTTCCTAAACCCTCAAAAATATCTTTATTTTGCCTAATAAATTCATTTTTTTCATCTATATTTACTTCATTTAGGAGTTTTATACATTGCAACTTCAAGCATGTTTCTAAACTTAAAATAGGTTTTTCATTTTTACAATCAACTACATATAATTTAGTGAACTCTGAAACATTATTATTACATATTTTAGCAGATATTACACCTTTTGGTGTTATTTGAGAACCTCCAAATGAAACTAAATTTACATTTGTTTTTTTAATTTCCGATTCCCATTTAAACTTTTCAACTAATTTATAAGGTATTATATTTACTTGAGCTCCTGTATCTAACTTAAACGATATTTCCTTTCCTTTTACCGTTAGTGTTTTATATATTACTTTACTTGACCTATCATTTACCTCAAGTTTATCAATACTAACATCACTATTAGAGCTATAATTGTTTTTATCTTGTACTTGTTTGTCAACTTCAACTAACTTTAAATCCTTATTTTTACTAAACCTATTTCTACATACACTCGCAAAATGGTTTAATTTTTTACATACATTACAAGTTTTGCCTTTAGCGGGACAATTTTGTTCAGTATTATGTTTGTAACCACAACGCTTACAATACTTTACTTTGTCTGTTATTTCTTTCTTTTTCCATGTCGATTTCTTCATTGCATCTACTTCTTCTGTAGTCTCGTGTTTATAACTTGATATTTCTTTTATATTTATATCCGCCAATTCCACCGATCTGCAAAATTCAACTACTTTTTCCAACGAGATGTCTTCCCTTAAAAGTCTTTCTTGAAGTCCTCTTGATTTCACTCCAAGGATTATTTGGGATTTCAACAATTTATCTTCTTGGGCCTCGAATTCGCATAACCTCACTAATTTCTTTAAATCTGCATAAAACGATTCAAAACCTTCATCATCCTCTTGTTTTCTCTTAAAGAACTTGAACAACTGTACTGTCTCATTCGTTTTGGGGACACAGTATTCTTTTAATGCTTCTAAAATCTTTTCGACAGACTCCTCTTCTGGTTTCACAGTTTTAATCGATTCATATTTTATTAATGCTTCTCTACCTATTAGGTTTTTCAATATCGCCACCTGCACCTCTCTTGATTTCTTCTTTGTTTCTGTTGCCGTTAGGTATACATTTATTTCCGTTTCGAACGTTTTATAGTTCGCCGCGAGGTTTCCCTCAAAGACCAAAGGCATTGGCTTATTAAATTCCATTTTTTTTGTTTTCTTTTCTTCTCCTGTGCACGATTATTATGACTGCGCCATGTTTATTATTGTCTTATTTGCAATAACATTAAAACAGGTGAAGAATATTTATTACTATTTATTTTAATAGGGCTGTGTCGTATTCGTACATGTGGGCTAGTGGCCGTTACAATAATGGTGCTTGTTCGCTTGGTCACGTGGTTCGCTGCGTTCTCTTATTCTTCACTAGATGGCGACACTCACATATTTAATAACTTAAACTTATTAATACTACAGTTCCTTTATCTAATTGCGTCGCGCACGTCGCGGTATTATAAGTATATATTAATCATATATATTAATCATATAATGAGTTTTGTAATGTTAATTAGTTTTTTGATTGATTTCTTTAAGTTTATCTATGTTATTCTTTTTGTGCATGTTTCCTTTCTAAAATCGATTTAATTTTTTTTCTTTATATATATTTTGAGGTTTCTGGTGGAAGAACAGGGACCTCAAGAACTTCCTGAACCGCTTTGTGCATTATTAATAATATTTTAAGATATTAAAATATTATAGATAATATAAATATTATATAGATTAATTAAATTATAGATAAATATTATATAGATTAATATTTTGTTAGATTATTTTTCTATTTTGTATTTACTTTTATTTGCTGGCCTATAAAGTTATTATCATTATTATTATTATGCATCATTTAAAGCAATAATTAAATAATAAAATAATTTCACGTGAGATAAAAACAAATTTTGATAAGGTGAAAAATAGAAGTTATATAAAGATTGTATAAAAAATGAAGTGTTATATGTATATGCAATGATTGTTGCCTACATGGCAGTTTCAGAAATAACCTAAGAAACATTGTAATATGGCGGCAATCGATAAACAGCCACCATTCGTAATACTTGCTAAATCTTGTGAATAATAAAGTTATGTAGTCTTGTTTTATCAGGTAAATATGGAGCCCTGGAACCTCTTGCTAGCGATGGATACGTATCTCAAAATTGGAAAAGGTTTAAACAACCATGTGGTGTATTCATGGTACCTACAAATTTAAAAGATAAACGGAAGAAAAGAAAACAGCTACATTTTTGAATATTATAAGGTTTGATGGCTTGGAGTTATATAATAGTTTTAGATTTGCATCTGAAGAAAATAAAAAGCAAGAAAATATAATATCTAAATTTGTAGGTTGTTGAAGGGTCTATGAACGTATCAAGTTCAACAACATTTCGCAAAAAGGACCGCAGTTTGCATCATTTGTAACCGATTAAAGAAATCAATTAAGTCTACAGGCTACGAGTAACAAGATGAAGTGAGATATAATTGTGATGAATATTTTGAATAAATCAACACAGGGAAAGCTACTAAGAGGGACAAATTTAACCATAAATAGAGCTATCGATTTTTGTTTATCGGTGGAAGCAAGTAAAAGTCGGTGTAAGGAGATTCACAGTATATAATTCAACAGTGAATATGGTGAAGATCATGAGGAAACATAAGGGAGGATCGTGCTAATATTGTGGCTACGTCCATGACAAGGGTAAATGTCCTGCATATGGAAAAAGTTGTGCAAAATGCCAAACTAGAAACCATTTTGCCGCAGTCTGTCCAGATAAGATAGGAACGGATAAGGAAAAGGAATCAGGAAAAAAGAAAATCTGTGAGGTCATCGGTGAAGAAGAGGTTGACATAAATCATGTAAAGAAATGATAGCTCGAAATTACTAAATTCAATACACCGGTCTCAATCCGTACATGTACAAGGTCAGTTAGTAGAATTTAAATTAGACACTGGAGCTGAAATTAACGTTTTGCCACTAAAAATATTCAAGTTAATTAAAATAAAATCGAAAGTTTACAAAACAAAAATAGCATTAGTAGCTTATGGGAATTTTAAGATAGAACTGGTAGGTAAAGTAACATTAAAATGTAGAGTAAAAGACAAAGTTGCGAAAGTCAAATTTGTTATCGGAGATAATGATCAAACACTATTGTTAATATGAAATAATTAAATAAAAGAAATTATTTGCAGATAATATAAAATTTATTTATGAATGATCGATTTTGGTTATATAACCATCTTCAGACTCAGCTGAAGAGAACATATCAGATAAAATATATTGAATTCCGTAACTTGATTAATAATATTTGATCAATTTTTTATATTTTTAATTATTTCAAATATTTCATAGTAGTACATTTTAGTGGATTTATTCATACTATGTAGCAATGTCGTGTTATGTATGTTAGTATTATGTTTATTTTCTTGTAGGTGTTTTAAAAAGTTGATGTTTTTTGGGTGTTGTGCTCCTTAAATCTAATTGCTAGATTTCTACCCGTTTGACCAAAATATACAGCGTTACAATCCGAACAAGTCAATTTGTATATACCACATTTCTCAAGTGATGTGATTTTATCTTTGTTATTAATTAAATATTTTTCGATGGTATAATTAGTTCTATAATTAGCTCTTTGTTAACTATAGTTAAGTTTACAAGCTTGCACTGTTCTGAAATTAATCAAAAGATAAACAATATCAAAATAGAATTTAAATCAGCTGATGATCTAGTTACTAAGTATCCTAGTGTATTTATTGGTTTAGTTTGTTTTCCATCAGAGCATCACATTAGTTAAAAATGGAATTCCTCACATTCAATCAATTAGAAGAGCTCCTCGAGCATTGCATGATAGATGGAAAATAAAATTCGAACAATTGGAAAAACAAGGTATAATTAAGAAAATAGGAAAACCTCCCGAGTAGCTGAAACATAATAATGACTTGAGACATTTCTTAATTCCTACTGCAGACGAAATAGCCAGTCAGTTTCCGGAAATTTGTTTTACTACTGTTGACATGAAAGATGGTTATTTTCAAGTTAAAATAGACAAGAAAAGTTTAAACCTTTGTACTTATGGTACACCATTTGGGTGCTATAAATTTTGTCGTTTGCCTTTTGACACCTACTCTGCTATGGAAATTTTTCAGAAAAAAATTTATAAAGCATTTGGACTTCTTAAGGGTGTATTATAGTACGTGGATACCTACTGCACTATATTTGTATTTTGTTAAAAATGACTTTTGTATACAACTATTTGTGTTGCTGTTGATTAATTGCTTTTCTATTATTATTATATTTTGATATGTGCTTTTTTATAAGTACAAAGGGTTTCACGACCGGTGTCAATTGAACTCAAATTAGAACTAACACTAGAACTATTGCTAAGATCATCATCAATTTTATTAGGCACTCCTCCTTGCCCAAGTTCTTCACTCAATAACCAAAAAAATAACAACTTTTAAAACGTTTAAAATTTTTATTGCAAAAAAAAATAAAAAAGCATAGTGCATAAATCCGTATAAAAAATATACAAATAGTATCATACTTTAACATAAAATAAAGTACATTCTAAATAAAATAATTCTATAATAAATTAAAAATACAAACAAAAACAAAATTAATTATATTGATAGTTTTCTTGCTTTGGCAGCTGCGTATTCGGCATTGATATCCTTAATATTTAATGTTTGGCTTATTGCACTTTCAATAGATATCAATGCTAGATTGTTCAATCGTTCTTGCGACATAGTTGTTCTCAGATAATTCTTCATCAGCTTCGCTTTTGAAAACGATCGCTCCCTTGTAGCAACGGCACCTGGAACACTTAACAGAATTCTTAATGCTACAGATAAACTTGAAAATTCGCAGGTCAATTTATTTTGGTAAATGAAGTTCAAAATTTCTAAGGGTGTTTGCTCAGTTGTAATAAAGTTGTTGATTAATCGTATTTCACGGCATAAATCTGTGGCAGCAATATCCCTGGGACATTCTTCATCTCTTAATCTGTAAGCTTAATTTCTAATGTTTTGAAAAGCTCTTCTTCTGGCATATCAGTTACTGTGAAAACATTACGCAAAAAGAAAAACGTGTCTGTATAATTTTGTAACTGCTGAAATCTTTCACGAATTGCTTATATTGCCTCATCAAGTACAGCGAAGAAAAAAATGATTTTAAAATTATCGTTGGGAGTCAGCAAGCTTTCTTCTCCACAATTCGTAATCAAACTCAAATTTGATTCTACATGTAACCTTTCAGCAACTAAAGAAGCGGAATTAAACAATGTATTGAAATGATCATCAGTTCTAAAATTCTGAAGGACCTTTTCCAACGATTTTAATTTTCCAATTGACTCTAGCAAGTTTGTTTTAATATTTTGAAGCGTTTTACTTACTATGTTGACATTTCAAAGAATATCATGCCACAAAACTATTGAACATATAAATTTGAAAGATTCCATCTTATTCCTAAGAGCCAACGCTCTATGCTTGGTCTTTAGACCAAAAAACAATTCTGCATTTTCAATATTTCCATCACTATTACGGTTTCTTGTAGTCCATCAAAAATTTCTGGTAAATTAAATCGTAAATGCTTTATTGCCTCTATTCGACTTTCCCGTCTGGTAGCTGATAATGGTTCTAAATTTCTATTGTAATATTTCAACCTTTCTATTTCGTAACTTTCGTAAATGAGGAGTTTATAACTTTTTTCAGCATTGTGTAAAATCTTAACATTGTTTTCTTTATCAAATTCATGATTATTTTCGAGGATGTGTTTACCATAATTGGATGTAGTATTTCGTAGATGTTCCTTTATTCTTGTTTTGATGGCTCTTCCCGTTTCTCCTACGTAGAAGGCTCCACATGTGTTGCAATCAAGGAGATATACTCCGTTGCCTCCTAATTTGTCACTTTTGTCTTTGGTATTGTCCAGGAGGTTTTTTATGTTGTTATGAGATTTGAAAGATATTTTAATATTGTTACTGTTAAAAATCTTATCAATTTTTACCACAGTACGGTAGTGTTCTATATTGTAAGTTTTGTTCTTTTGTTTTTATCGTTAAGTGTTGTTAATCTTTCTCGGTACTTCTTAATTAATGGTAATTCGTAGCGCTTCATGGATGGAGAAGTATGTGTTCTGGTTGATCCGAGGTATCATCCGTTCATCTTCTTGGTTGTTGTCCTGTTGACAGAGACTACGACAAAGCACTGAAGATGCCAAGTGAGATCTTGGCGAAACGTCTGCCCCTGTCCACAGGGAACAACCAAGAAGATGAACGGATTCTTAATTAATGTATCAACATGTTGTGTTGTATATCCGTTGTTTCTGGCTATATTTTTGATTATGTTCATGTCTCTGTTTGTGTCTTCGCGATTCGTTTTTGTTGAAAAGGCTCGGTGGATGAAAGATTATAATGCTGCATTCTTGTGAGTGTGGTGGTAGAATGAATCTCTTGATATAATTATGTCAGTTTGGGCCGGTTTCCTGTAGATATTGTATGTTGTTTATTGTTGGTTTCTTTTAAAAGTCGAATCCAAAAAATGTAATGGTTTTTTCATTTTCCAAAGTAAAATTGATAAGTGTTGATAAGTTGGTTTCTGTCTTTGATCGTGTAATTGTTTTCATATGTAATATTGGTTTCGATAAATCTAACCATAAATTTACTTATTTTATTTGTGGAACAGTTAATGGAAGAAATTATAGGTCTGATGGGAAGTTCAGTTTCATGAAGTTTTATCAATGAATATAAGGTTGGTGTCCTAGGGTTCATTGGGGTCAAGTAGGTGTTGATATGTGTGGTGTTGTTAAGGTGTTGGATGAAGCAATAAATTTTAATATCAATCACAAGTTAAAGAGAAAATTTCATTTTCACTTTTAAGAGGATAAGCTTCTACAAACTTACGAGATCTAAGTATACTTTCTCAAAAGATGACGACGCTGTTGTAACCGTTAGTGGTTCAACGTAGTTTTTGGAATATTTATGTCTCTGACAGTCGTCGTATTTTTTTGTAAATTTTTCAATTAATCCAAAAATAATATTTTTTCACATTCGCGTACATTCTATTTAGACCAGCGTGACCTCCAGTTGGGAGTAGATGAAAATCATTTAGGATTAATTGTTGGGTTTGTTTACATGTTATCTTTTTTGTACTAGAAATTATATTAATTTTTAAATTGTAATCTAGAATTCGATTACATTCATTTGTTAAGCGCGCTAGTAAAGGTTCGTTTTCTTTACATTTTAATAGAAATAATTCTAGAATTCCATAATTTTTACAAATTTTAACTAATAATTTCAACTCTGAGAGACGATAAATCATTACGTATATAAATTACTCTTAATTTTATATTATATAAAAGATTATCCAACTTAATTATACATTTATCGTGTAGTACACTTGACATTTCGTTTTTATTTAAAGATATTATTTCTGTTTAATTTTCAGGTTGTCTTAGTACTTCGATTATAGTAGGGTGGACAATCTCAGAATCATCTTTAGTACCACAGTCAATCTCTGAATTGACAGCATTCTGAGTTTTTTTTTTTGATTGTGCTCTTGTTATTATGAATACATTTTTTGTTAATTCTTTCAAGTCTTGAATTTCAATTTTAATCCGCGACAAAGCGTCAGCGGGTGTACTTTCAGTTGCCCTCACATAATGTACCTCAAAGTCGTACCCTTCAAGGATTAATCTGAACTTCGTTAATCTACATGCTCATGCCAAATAGATATACCAAAGGTCTATGGTCATTAAAAATTTTGAATTTACGTCCATACAAGTATGGTCTGAAATGTTTAATGGACCAAACTATTGCCAAAAGATCTATTGTTTCAGAGCGAGAAGTTACTACGTCATAGAGGAACCGCGAAATTATTTGGTTTGAATATGTTCTACTTTCACTTCAAATTACTTAAAATATAAAATTTATTAAAACAGTTCTTTTACTTTGTGTTCATACTTATACTTGGATATATCGTTTTACGTAAACATATTTCTTAAATTTGATTAGTGTGTATGACACCGGTTATAAAATTTTGCACTTTTTTTGTGAGAAAAAGGTCAAATTATAGTATTTTTTATAATTATTTGTTTCATTATGGTCACCTGCTTTACCTTATCCTACCTTATTAGCCCTGAACTTGCAATGAAACAGACCCTTGGGAAATAGAAGGAGCTAATTACGTTGGATTTCATTATTATGTTTCAGACGAAAAACATTAAACATGTTCTCTGTATGTTTTTAGGAAGTTTCAACACTTTCCTTGCAATTTTTGAAACAGGATATGTGGTTATGGCTTTTTAATCTTTTTATGGATTCTGAAATGCAGTAATCAGTAACGTATATGGAAGAAAAATGTTATAGTTGTTTCAGAATGCTTGTCTTTCTATTATATTTTCCTCATCGGGTTAATTGTCGCTATTTCTACATATCAGACTAAATAAATGAAGTTCTAGTTGCACATTCGAGAATTTTGGCTCATTAAATATCGTATTGACTGTATGTGCAGTTTTAGTTTTAATGGTCGGCCTTGTAAGACGTTTTTTAATTTTTCCAAATTCTTCTCAATTACTTCCTTATTTTATATGCATTGTTTAAAGTAAAAATTTACCAACAAAATACTATACTAATAGATGGAGTTCATTCATTTTATATAATAAATAGACCAAGCTGCTAGAGTGTTATATAAAATGATTAATATATTTGTATTAATACCTAATAATTTTTTATATTAACAAATGACGTAGATGAATATATCTATTGCGTAATTTTAAGTAATTAAATCTTTATTTAAATTTAAATAATGCTGCTATCGCATAAATATATTTGTTTACAGCAATAATTCTATTTATAAGGCCACGTCAGTCTCGCAACATATGGACCTCAATCTGTATACGAACGGTACATTATGTCTTCAGTTATACCAATGAAACATCCAAGATTTCAATTATCGTTGCAAATCTCCATTGTTAACAATTTAGTCTGATATTTATTTAATATTTGAACGTTCTCGACTGCATTTTGTGCTTCTTCTGGACACGTGTAAGTAATGAAGGCGTCTCCTCTATTTAAAACTGACGTCCCACTTTCCATCAATAACCGAATCTTGAAAATCTTTCCAGCTTTTGTGAATAACGGAAATAATTCTTTTTCGATGAAATGAGACGGAATTCCCTTGACTCAAATTTTCGATCCATGTGGTGGCAATTCTTTGCAATTGTTAATAGGGCCAATTATACGTTGGCTCCCACTGTATGATACAAGATAACTTTGTAAAAAATAACTGTATGTTGGAGCCATTGTTAAAAAGTTGTAAATGTTTACTTGATGAATTGTTAATAGCTACTGAATGCTTCTTCCTCAAAAGTCAGCTTTTATACTCACATCCTTATCGCTCGTATTTCCGATGCGGCGCCAAATCTTCCTACAAGTAAGCGAATAATAGCTGAATAGACCCGCGGGGGAGCTGGACCCCCACCGGGCGCGTCCCCAGGTGGCGGATAGGGGAACGCTCGCTTCCACAGCGAGTATCGGGTTAACCCGGCGCGGACCAACCAGCTTGCGTTTTAGACTTACTACTAAACTACAGATTTTGAAGGAATTGTAAAATTTGCAAGATATGTCTTCACATCTAACCACGTTATCTCCGAATTTACCGTGATACCAATAAGTAGTCTAATAACTCGGAGAATTAGATTTATCTCTAGAACTGTGAAAGTAATTACAATTACAGTTCCTCGACGTACTTGTTGCTATGTTTTGCAATTTTATAGTCAAAAAGTTTATCTGGTTTTCTAAATTTTTTGTTTTGTTGTCCTGTTGTTTTTGTGGTGAAATGGAAGTCACAAGTGCTTGACAGGTTAACGTCAGATTTTAAATTGTTGTCAATAATTTGTCGTGTTGAGGTCGATGTCAAATTCATTGATTCCCACACCTTGTCGACAACGGAAAGAATATTTACAACGTCCGCTTTTCCAGAAGCTAGAAGTGCCTCCGAAATAACACGAGGAATCGTCTCCGATGTCTCAATTTAAATTTAAGAATTTATTTAAATTTATTTATGAATAAATTTTATTTAAACCTGAGAACCACCAATCATGGTCAACATCGTTCAATAAAAATCTGTTTTTGATCTCCCATTTGCGAATCTGACAGAGGATCGTCCAGACGTTTTTCTTCACTCAATGATAATCTTTGAGTAAATAAGTTTCAAAGATTATCATTGAGATGATCTCAGTGGGTAAATTTGCCAAAAAACATTAAATTTGGTTTTTTCATTACTAATACTAGTTAACATAATCTGTGCTCGAACTTGCCGAAACCATATGTCTATGGGATTAGAAGGCCAAAATGTTGGTATTTTCAATTTCGAAATATTTTTGTAATTCGTGCGCTGTATTGTCACGATCAGCTGTCTATCATTTTTTATAAAAAATTGACTAGACTTTCGTTATTTTTTTCTATTGAGAAAATTAATTTTAATATTTGGTTTTGTTAACTAAAAAATCAATTTTATTATGCACTCCTCCTTGCCCAAGTTTTTCACTCAATAACCAAAAAAAAAATAACTTTTAAAACGTTTAAAATTTGTATTATAAAAACAAAAAAAATAAAAAATTATACTGCATAAATACCTTTAAAAAATATAAAAATAGTATTATACTTTAACTTAAAATAAAATACTTTCTATATAAAATAATTCTATAATAAATTAAAAAATATAAATAAAAACAAAATTAATTATATTGAAATTTTTCTTGCTTTGGCAGCTGCGAATTCAGCAATGATATCCTTAATATTTAATGTTTGGCTTATTGCACTCTCAATAGATATCAATGCTAGATTGTTCAATCGTTCTTGCGACATAGTTGTTCTCAGATAATTCTATATCAGTTTCAATTTTGAAAACAATCGCTCTCTAGTAGCAACGGCAACTGGAACACTTAACAGAGTTCTTAATGATACAAACAAGTTTGAACATTCGCAGATCAATTTGTTTGATAAATGAAGTTCAAAATTTCTAATGGTGTTTGCTCAGTTGTAATAAAATTGTTGATTAATCGTATTTCACGGCATAAATCTGAGGCAGCAATATCCCTGGGACATTCTTCATCGCTTAATCTGTAAGTTTAATTTCTAATGTTTTGGAATGTTGAAAAAGCTCTTCTTCTGGCATATCAGTTAATGTGAAAACATCGTGCAGAAAGAAAAATCCGTCTGTATAATTTTGTAACTGTTGTAATTTCTTATGTATTAATCAACTACAGCGAAGAGAAATATTATTTTAAAATTATTGTGCGGAGTCAGCAAGCTTTCTTCTCCACATTCGTAATCAAACTGATATCTACTTCTCCTACGGGTTACGACACATTATCTCCTTGGATACGCTATTGAAGATTTATTATGGATATCTTCACTCCCGTTTATCCTATGGTGTACTGTATTGGGGTCATTCCATACATGCTGGTATAATTTTTGCTTCTCAGACGAAATGCCTAATGTTGATTGTAAACCTGAACGATAGAGACTGTTGTAGAGGCGCGTTTGTTAAACTAAATATGCTTACTCTTCCCTGTGTTTACATCTTGCAATGTTTAAGGTATGTCAAAAGTAATCTCAATAACTAGAAAAAGGATAGTGATGCGTACACGTATAACACACATCATAAAGACAGCTAAGGCACGGGACGGGGTAAATCACTTTGGATTAAAAATTTTCAATTATTGCCAGATTGTATAAAGGCCCTTGAGGATAAATTATTCAAATGCACAATAAAGCCTTTATTATTAGAGAACGCTTTTTACAATTTTGACGAATTTATTAATGCTGTTCAAGCAAAGATTTTTGTTTCGCTGGGTTGCTGCCATTTTAGTCTGCGATTTTCGTTTGGACATCTATCGCACCACCAACGGATATCTTTCATTTCTCAAAAGTCGAAAACGTTGTAATGTAACTTTAATATTATCACATTTCCATTACACCGATGTCCTCTACTCTTCGTTCCTTACCTTACCTTACTTTACAAGTAGAATTTGCGAAGTAGAATTTAATAAGTTCAGAAGTCCTGCATTTATTTGGAATAAAGCGACGAAAGCACGTATCTCATATACTGCTTGATTTGAATTAGCTTAATATGTTGAGCCGACGTATAATCCAAGCTGTCGTATTTTTCTATAAGATCTGGACTCTGATTCTGGGACTTCTCCTTTTCTTCTTAATAAAATATGTAGTCGATTTGATATGCACTGTGTTAATGTTCGAAAAGATAAGAAATAGAAAATCTCACCGTTTCTCAAGTTTCATCATGTACCTTCTGAACATTTCTATTAATCTTCCATCTTTGCTGTGTTGTGCCAAGCAAATGTAGCTGTTCAAATTCTTTCCCTTGATCATAAATCTGTTGAATGTGATGCTTTTTCAAAAAAAAAAATAATAATTTAAATGTTACTTAAAATAAGATTTGATTAATTTTATATTACTGCTATGAGAAGCACCCTATGTTATTACAATATAACTACATATAAATGATACATTAATGTTAAAGCGTAGTTCATAATTTTATTGCTACTAGTAGGTATGGAAGACTAGCTAATGAGCTGAATACCTACCACTTTGTTTTCTCATAGAGAATATTCGCAGCATTTCTAATAATAACTGAGATAACCTGCAAATTCATCAAAATTTGGACACTATACATCTTTTCGAAACCATTAAAGAATAATGTAAACCTTTAGCCTGGTGGAAGTCTTTTATCGGGATTTAATATTAAAAAATAAAAAATTTAAAATATCACCGTGTCCCAAGTTTCATCATATATATTCTTAACATTTCTGTAATCTCCCATCTTTGTTGTATTGTTTCAAGCAAATGTAGCTGTTCTTTTCGTTGATCACAAATGTGTTGAATGTGATACTTTTTAGGAAAATTATTTTAATTAAAGTAAGATTGGATTAATTTTATATTACTGCTATGAGAAGCACCACATGTTATTACAAGATAACTATATACAGGCTGTCTCACGTAACTGGTTCTTTAGAACTTTTTTAGGTTCCACTATTCGTAGAGGCTTGAAATTTTGGTAGCATCACCATGCTTTTTACAAGCCCATATCTCAGCCAACGTTAAGTCAAAAGCGTTTTGCATTAGTACGATAACTCTTCATATGCTGCTAAATAGATTGTCATTTGTTGTATCAGTATATCTTATACAGGCTGGTCAAAAATTGAGTTACTGTTTCTCTGTATTCAATTGCGTGAAAGTCGAAAATTTTAAATGGAACGACCTATATTTTCATACCCTATCAGGAAGGGAATTTAATTCTCTACAAATTATCTATAAATATTCCTATACCTATTTATTATAGATTTCTTGCTATTGAGGAATTTATCAAAATCATACGTAAAATGCTAGAAACCGTTTGTGTTTTTGTTAGAAGGCCATGACATTTTGACAGTTTTTTGTTTAATTTATTTAAATTATTATTAGTATTACTTCTACAATGAACTGTGATTGAATAAACTTTAGATTGTTAGATGTTATTTACTAAAAATAACCAAAAGAAAACCGAATAAATGAAACAATGAAAAACAACAATTTAATGACAAAAATTAAAATCAATAACATAAAAGAATGAAAAACTTAAAATTATAAAAATAAATTATGGGAATTGAATTCTCTACAAACTATTTAGATACTTTCCTGTGCCTATTTGTTGTAGTTGCCTTCATATTTGGAAAAGAATGGCCGCATGCAATGCTGGAAAGCTTCTTGTTTTTATGTTAGAAAGCTATGGAGTTTTGACAATTTTTCATCCATATTTATGTTATTGTTGTCATTACTTAGCTGTGTCACCACTTCTGTTAATGTCTTTGAATATCATGGCGCATTATTCCAACGGCAACATTTCAAATTCGTCTTATATTCATGGCGGAAGTAATAAAGTTTTGGATAGGATCAGCTTCTTAGTTTTGGAAAGATCAAAATAACAAGAAACCATAAGTTTCTATCACCAGCAGCTTAAGATAATAGAATAAATGTTTTGTTGTATTTTATTGCTTTACCAAATTTTTCGGTAAGAGGTGCTTCGGTCGATTTAGATGAATAATATTTTCCAAGAAAGCACCGTTAATAGATAAAGTGAACTCTCTAGGAACTCTCTAGAAATACCTCGCCAATCATTACGTCGAATATTACACCATATTATTGTTTTTCATTGTTTCGTTTATGCGTTCTTCTGTTGGTTATTTATTCAATCGTAGATCATTCTAGAAATAATACCAATGCTAATTTAAATAAATTAAACGATAAACTGTCAAAATGTCATAGCCTTCTAATAATAATACGAACGTGATCCAGCATTTTGTGTAGGATTTTGATAAAATACTCGATATGAAGAAAACTATAATAAATAGGTATAGCAATGTTTATAAATAATTTGTAGAGAATTAAATTCTCGTTTTGATAGACTAAAAAGATATGGGGCGTTCCATTTAAAATTTTCGACTTTCTCACAATTGAATATAGCGAAACGGTAATTCAATTTTTGACTAGCCTGTATAAGATATACTAATACAACAAATGACAATCTATTTAACAGCATATAAAGAGTTATCGTACCAATGCAAAACGTTTTTGAATTAGCGTTGGCTGAGATATAGGCTTGTAAAGAGCATGGAGATATTTGATAAAAAACACTTAAAATCAAAATAACTCGAAAACAAAAAACAGTAGGTACCAACAACTGTTATCAAAGTTAACATATTTTCTTACGTGTAATTGAATGGTGTAATAAAAACTATAGCATTCCATTTAAAATATCGAAGTTGAGGTCTACTTCCGATAGACCAGAAGTGGTGGCCATCTTGAAAATATTTTCGATTAATAGATCGGAATGATCAACCCATGTTAGCAAAATTTCAAGCCTCTACGAATAGTGTAATAATAATAATAATGAACCATAGTACATAATTTTATTAGTACTAGCATCGCTTTGTCAACTAATGTTATAATTTGTTTCGTTATAAATCCTATTAAAATTTGATTTTTATTTGACATTCATACACTTTTAGGTTATGTCAAATTTGCCTAGAATTCTGATTTTGGTACTTTATGTTGTGCAAAGAGCTGGCTTGTGACGAGCTTTACATTTTGATTAGCGTGTTTTGTGACTCTTTAATATTATCACATTTCAATTATGTCCCCTACTCTCCGTTTCTTACAGATCACTTCCGAAGTAGAATTCAGAGAAACCACAACTCCTACATTCGTTTGATTTTAGGAATAAAGCGACTTGAGCACGTATCGCATAGACTGCTCGATTAGAATTGGCTTAATATGTTGAACCGACGTACAATCCACACTGACGTACTTTTCTAGAAGATAGTTTCAGCTGGGACTCTTTATCTTAGTAAAATACGTATTCGATCCGATGTGCACTCTACTAATCTTCGATTTAAAGGCGCACTTTCTCCGCCACTTCATAGAATAGAGAAATTTAAATGCAGTTAGGTATTCATACCAAATGTTCAAAAATGGTTCTGGCTATCAGGGTGCACCGTCTCCCTGATAGCCTGAAATTTCATCATGTATCTTCTGAACATTTCTGTTAATCTCCTATCTTTGCTGTGTTGTTTCAAGCAAATGTAGCTGTTGTTCAAGTTCCTTTCTTTGATCACATATGTGTTGAATGTGATACTGTTTGGAAAAATATATCACATAATTACTTAAATGTTAATTAAAACAGGATTTGATTAATTTTATATTACTGCTACACACCACACGCGGCACCACATGTTATTACAAGATAACTACATATAAATGATATATTAAAGTTAACACATAGTACATAATTTTATTAGTAATAACTGCGTTATCAACTAATATTACAATTATTTCTTATAAGTCCCATTAAAAATTGACTTTTATTTGACATATTCATACACTTTTAGGTTATGTCAATTTTGTCTGCAATTCTGATTTTGGTACTTTATGTTGAGCAAGAAAAACGAACATGTAACGAACTTTATGTTAGAATTAGCTTTACTTTCCCTTCTTAGGTTCAATATAAGGGTCAGAAGGAACGTTATAATTCAGCCATATGGGTGCTGCGCCTAACAGGAGTTTGTTCTTCCTCTGATGGGGTTGATTGTTTCAACCGTTCCCAAAATTTTCCCTATTCTGTATTGGCGGGTGGTATTACGCTATTTTCAGAATGAAAGCTGGGATAGGTAACCTACATATTCTCTTACAATTACGCTTATAATATCTGTACACTTTATAATAGGTAATGTTCTAACACTTTGAAGATACTCATAAAAATATGTACAAACTAGAGTTTTGTAGGTCGTCCGAAGGAGATGTGTTCCATTTCAGGTCCTAAGAGATCCTAAGACATATACACGATTGTTAGCTTTATTTGTATACGATCGGTACATTATGTCTTCAGTTACACGAATGAAACATCCAAGATTTCAATTATCGTTGTAAATCTCCATTGTTAATAATTTAGTCTGATAATTATTTAATGTTTGAACGTTCTCGACTGCATTTTGTGCTTCTTCTGTACACGTGTAAGTAATGAAGGCGTCTCCTCTATTTAAAACTGACATCCCACTTTGCATCAATAACCGAATCTTGAAAATCTTTCCAGCTTTTGTGAATAACGGAAATAATTCTTTTTCGGTGAAATGAGACGGAATTCCCTTGACTCAAATTTCTGATCCATGTGGTGGCAATTCTTTGCAATTGTTAATAGGGCCAATTATACGTTGGCTTCCACTGTATGACACAGGATAACTTTGTAAAAAATAACTGTATGTTGGAGCCATTGTTAAAAAGTTGTAGATGTTTACTTTATGAATTGCTATGAGCTACTGAATGCTTCCTCTTCAATAGTCAGCTTTTATACTCACATCCTTATCGCTCGTGTTATCGATGGGCGCCAAATCTTCCTGCAAGTAAGCGAATAATAGCTGAAGCACCCCCACCGGGCGCGTCCCCAGCTGGCGGATAGGGGAACGCTCGCTTCCATAGCGAGTATCGGGTTAACCCAGATCTCGTGTTAATAATTTAGTCTAATATTTATTTAATATTTGAACGTTCTCGACTGCATTTTGTGCTTCTTCTGGACGCGTGTAAGAAATGAAGGCGTCTCTTCTATTTAAAACTGACATCCCACTTTGCATCAACAACCGAATCTTGAACATTTTTCTTGCTTTTGTGAATAACGTAAATCTCCATTGTTAATAATTTAGTCTGATATTTATTTAATATTTGAACGTTCTCGACCGCATTTTGTGCTTCTTCTGGACACGTGTAGGTAATGAAGGCGTCTCTTCTATTTAAAACTGACATCCCACTTTGCATCAACAACCGAATCTTGAACATTTTTCTTGCTTTTGTGAATAACGTAAATCTCCATTGTTAATAATTTAGTCCCATAATTATTTAATATTTGAACGTTCTCGACTGCATTTTGTGCTTCTTCTGTACACGTGTAAGTAATGAAGGCGTCTCCTCTATTTAAAACTGACATCCCACTTTGCATCAACAACCGAATCTTGAACATTTTTCTTGCTTTTGTGAATAACGTAAATCTCCATTGTTAATAATTTAGTCCCATAATTATTTAATATTTGAACGTTCTCGACTGCATTTTGTGCTTCTTCTGTACACGTGTAAGTAATGAAGGCGTCTCCTCTATTTAAAACTGACATCCCACTTTGCATCAATAACCGAATCTTGAAAATCTTTCCAGCTTTTGTGAATACCGGAAATAATTCTTTTTCGGTGAAATGAGACGGAATCCCCTTGACTCAAATTTCTGATCCATGTGGTGGCAATTCTTTGCAATTGTTAATAGGGCCAATTATACGTTGGCTTCCACTGTATGACACAGGATAACTTTGTAAAAAATAACTGTATGTTGGAGCCATTGTTAAAAAGTTGTAGATGTTTACTTCATGAATTGCTATGAGCTACTGAATGCTTCCTCTTCAATAGTCAGCTTTTATACTCACATCGTTATCGCTCGTGTTATCGATGGGCGCCAAATCTTCCTGCAAGTAAGCGAATAATAGCTGAAGCACCCCCACCGGGCGCGTCCCCAGGTGGCGGATAGGGGAACGCTCGCTTCCATAGCGAGTATCGGGTTAACCCAGATCTCCAGTGTTAATAATTTAGTCTAATATTTATTTAATATTTGAACGTTCTTGACTGCATTTTGTACTTCTTCTGTACACGTGTAAGTAATGAAGGCGTCTCCTTTATTTAAAACTGACATCCCACATTGCATCTATAACTGTTCACGCACGCTTACATGGGGATTTTGTCCGCCCCGCGTCGACGCGACTTTGTATTCGTACGCGTGTGCCAGAGATTTGTAAAACTCAATCTCTTATCAATACAACCATTGTGTGATAAACATCAGTTTTATTTCTGACCCGTTTCATCTCAACAAGAAAAACACAAAGTTACTGGTGCACCGTATAAAAAAAGTAAGAATTATATTTCTTATAAAATTATTTTTATTTTTTCTTTTATTTTATAGGTATGTTTTTCGTCTTGAATTAAAATATTTATTTAATAATTTTTGCACTTTATTAAGACGATAGTATTTCATACAATGTTTCTACCGGTTTCGGTCACGTTTAGACCATCTTCAGGATACACATTTTTAAAAAATTGTTGATCGTATTGACGTTTTATTTTTATTTATGTTGTGATTTATGACTAAAAATAAATAAAAACATAAATAAATCACAACATAAATAAAAATAAAACGTCAATACGATCAACAATTTTTTTAAAAATGTGTATCCTGAAGATGGTCTAAACGTGACCGAAACCGGTAGAAACATTGTATGAAATACTATCGTCTTAATAAAGTGCAAAAATTATTAAATAAATATTTTTATTTTGTTTTAAATCGTATCAGCACCTGATTTTTTTTCTTTTCTTTCGTTCCCGATTTGTATCGAGCGAACATTGATCCTTCGAGCCGGATTATTATCCCGGTTTTATTTTATCTTTCTGAGGTTCTCGATCAGCTTCTTCCGCCAGCGTACGTTAGCGGGCCTTCTGGTGAAACGATTTTTTATCGTATTAGAATTAGGTGATCCGAACGTACGACGCCACTGATTGAGATTTATCCACGTTACTCCTTTTTTCATTCTTCTTAGCCATTTTGGTCCGAACCTCATATGGTTCACATCTGGTCTCTGGAGAAATAAACAAGAAGAGGAAAAACTGGATATTCTTATTTTCAAACATCTTTATAATTTCGCTTAATTTTACTCACATATTTGCTGACAGTCCCTTTGGAATCATCACTAAAATTAATTTTGTTTTTTTTTCTTCTTTTCCTTTTTTTTCTATCATATTCCAAGTGGAATCATTATTTTTAAATTAAAAAAAAAAATTAATTTCCTTTTGGAATTATCTACTTTTATTTTATTATTTTTTTTGTTACCCATTTCATTTTTCTGCGACATTCGTTTTATTTTTTTTTCTCGTCAACGATGTCTAAGAAACTTGACAAACTGACCTTACGTCGTAACACTCTTCTAAGTCGCCTTTCGGAATCGATGGTAGCTGGTCGTGATCTTCCTGATGATCCTTTTCAACGTGATATTTTTCTTCAAAGAGCTCAAGACTCCGAGGAGGTCTACAAAGAATTCAAATTACTACACAATCAAATCATTGGTTTTATAACCGATGAAGACTTTGAAACTCACGATCAAATTCGTAAACAAGCTGACCTCCATTTTTACACCATCAAAGCCCTCGTGCACAAATTTAATCTAGCTTCTCAAAATCTATCACAGTCAGTCTCTTCTTTTGTAACCCCAAAACTTAGTAAACTAATTTTACTAATTTTTGATGGCAATCTTAAGAACTGGCCTACTTTCTTTGATTTATTTAACAGTATGGTCCATGATAATTCTTCTCTCTCACCCGTGGCAAAACATCAATATTTAATTACATCTCTGAAAGGTGAACCTTTTAATTTGTTAAAAGGGCTTCCGGCCACAAATGCCAACTACCTAATCGCCTACAACACTCTTAAAGGGCGTTATCAAAATAAACGTCATTTAGCCACTCTATATTTTAACGAAATTCTGGGTATTAAGTCTGTTTCCGAGGAGTCTTCTAAATCCTTTCGTCTACTAATTGACACATTTAGCGAAAATATAGAGGGCTTTCGGACACTTGGTTTTCCTGTGGATGAGTGGGATTTTTTGTTGTTCAATTTGTTACTTCAGAAACTTAATCACTCCACCAAAACTAAATTTGAAGGGGAACACACGTCTTATGAAATACCCACCTATAAACAACTTATGACATTCTTGGAAAATCAGTCGAAAGCATTTGAGTCTGTTTTGAATCTCTCAATCGTCAAAGGCCCCTGTCGAATATTCATGGAAAGACCGTAACGAGTTTAAAGGTTGAAGACAATTCCTCAACATCTAAATACATTTTATGTTCCAATAATCATTCCATTTATCGATGCTCATCATTTAACTCAAAATCACCATCTGAACGCTTATCTTTTGCTCGACAACATAATCTTTGTAGAAACTGCCTAAATTCAAAGCATTCTACCCAGGAGTGTCCCTCTTCTTACCGTTGTCGTGTATGTCAACAGCACCACCATACCTTACTGCATTTTGAATCTCAAAAAGGTTCTCCTATTCATGTGGGTAGCACTGATTGCAATCTAAAACATAATTCACATAATGAAACAAATTCTTATGTCATTTTACCTATCGCATCTTTACATATCAGAGACCAATTTGGAAATTTGCATCTCGTTAGAGCTTTGATTGACTCGGGCAGTATGTCAAATTTCATAACTGACCGGTTGTCTAAGAAACTTCGTCTTGCTCGTACTTATAATTCTTCTTTAGAAATTAAAGGTCTCAACTCCATGACATCCATTTGCAACAAAGGTTCGATTAACTGTTTTATTCAACCTTGTCAATCAGAAACGTCCTCCTTTGAATTTAATGCTATCATAACACCCAGCATCTGCTCTGATCAACCGTCATTATCATCCATTATAAGATTTCATAGTCATTTGAAAGGATTAAAGTTCCCTATGGAACATAATTCTGATTTAAGACAATTTGACTTATTATTGGGTGCCGAATTGGTCCCGAAAATACTTACTGGCGGGCGTGTACTTGGGGAAACTAATGATCCAGTCGCCGTTGACTCCGTCTTCGGATGGATTGTGATGGGGCGTCCAAGTTCCTCTTCTGGTACGTCCATAGCTACATGCTTATCGACAGTGGAATCATCTCTCGATCATTCAATTCAACGCTTTTGGGAATTAGAATCAGTTCCCAAAGGAGTTTCCTTAACCTCCGATGAAAAACTAAACCGACTAAAACTAAAGTTATAAGCGTACTGTTTCCGGACGTTTTGTCGTATCATTACCCTTTAAAAACGATAAACAAGTTCTAGGTCACTCTTATCAAATTGTATTAAAACGTCTTACCTCCTTAGAGTTCCGTCTTTCGAAAAATTCCTTAATGCGTAAAGAGTATTTACAATTCATGCAAGATTACTTAGAGTCTGGCCATATGTCTATTGTACCTTCCCCTAAAACGTCGTTATCAGAAGCTTATTATATTCCCCATCATTGTGTCATGCGCATCGATAGTCCTTCTACGAAGTTTCGATTAGTTTTTGATGCGTCTATGTCAACGTCCAATGGCACATCTTTGAATGATCTCCTTCATGTAGGACCTAAACTACAACAGGACATTAGTCAAATTTTATTGTTATTTCGCTGTCATCCTTTCGCATTTACCTGCGATATAAAGCAAATGTACACGCAAATCCTTATTTCCCCAGCTCAGAGGGACTTCCAAAGAATTCTATGGCGGTTCTCTCCAGATAGTCCAATACAAGAATATGTGCTTAACACCGTAACTTATGGCGTTTCTTCATCTCCTTTTCTTGCGCTCAGAACACTTTTAGAATTGTCGGACATCTACCATCAGGAATTTCCAAGAGCGTCCAGAGCCCTAAAACATAATATTTATGTTGATGACATCGTAGTTAGTAGTCCAACAATAGAAGAAGCACTAAACTTACAAGAAGAATAAATAGCTTTATTAAAAAGGGGAAAGTTGGAACTTCGTAAATGGGCCAGTAACTGGCCTGAAATTCTGAATCTTGTTTCTGAGTCCGATATTCAACAGCTAATTTCGTTGGACTACGATGAAATCAATTATGTAAAGGTTTTGGGTCTCCAGTGGGACCCCTCTACAGATGAATTTAGATATTCATATTCAGCTAGGACGTCAAATTGCACCAAAAGAAGCGTTCTTTCCGATGTGGCACGAATATACGATCCTCTTGGGTTTTTAACTCCCTGTACGTTGAAGGCCAAGCATTTGATTCAACAATTGTGGCAAATAAAAAGCAATTGGGATGAAATCGCCCCTCCATTAATGACCACACACTGGAATAAATTTAAATCTCAATTGGAGCTGTTATCCGTGATTCGTGTACCTCGATTAATGATTCCAGACAATGGGCCACATCAGTTTTTGAAAGATATTAGTTTTTTTTACGGGAAACTAATTTTCAGACCATAATAATAACGTACGTTGCAGTTATCCCAGTTATAAATTCCGCGTTATTGAAAAATATGGAATTAAAATGTCTTTTTTTATTCGAGTCTTTAAAACGGCAACCAGCCGATGACGTAGCAGGAACTCTGTACACTGATTGGTTACCGTATTCCTTGTTTTCTTCGCCACAAACTTTAAACTGCATAAGACAGAGACCGATTGAGATCGATGTACATTTCCGTGACCGATGTATATCCATCTCTGTTCATAGCGTTTACCCTATTATGTTTCTCTCTTACTAATGAATATCGTATTCTACGATTCGATATCTTGTAACGTGTTTAATATATATGTGATTGATATGACATATTGTAATCAACAGTTTTCAAAGCGTTTTAAATAAACTTGAATAGTTTTGTTAAATATTAATATTTAGACTTAGCCAATAATATTTAGTGTTAGTGTTTTTTTATTGTGTTTATTTTTTTAATTAAGTTTAGTGTTTAAAAGTGATATACGTTAAATTAGAATTACCATGATATATAAGGAGTGTTTTGTACCATCCTGTTCCAACAACTCCGAAAATGCTCCCAATAAATTATTTATTCAGTTGCCAAAAGATGTAAATCGACGCATAAAATGGTTCAAAGCAATAAATGTTGAAACTATATTGGGACGAACCCATTTACATTGTTGTGAAGACCATTTCAATGTAAATATATTATTGTAATACTAAGCATGCAATTAATGACTTTAATTTTTTGTAGCTCGAAGAAGATGCTGAAAATTGGTTGTTTTTTAAAATGATGGGAAACCGCTTAATGCTACGTACGGACGTTGTCCCTCATTTAAATATAGATACCCATAACAAAATATGTTCACCTCAATTAAGTGATTCAGCAAAAAAAAGAAAATTACAAAATATAGATAATTTTAATACACAAAAGGCAAAGCGATGTGTATTTGTTGATGATGCCGGGTGTTCCTCAAGTGCTCCTCAGGAAGAACCTGTAATTAAGGAAGAAGTGTTGGATTTACAGATAAATGCAAATGTAATCCAGAAAGATCAAGGAATACAAGTCAATATCAAGAAAAATTACCGGAGTGTTGCTGTCAATACAACAGCAATTAAATTCAAATCACAGGCAACATCGCCAATACGACAAGAAACTGGGCTTACAGCATTAGAGTCAACAGATGTTATTGAACAACATTCTGATAGTACACCAACCAAATCTGCTGATCCCAGTAGTAGTTATATTTTATCCACATCATCTGACAGTATATATACATCGTCTCTTCCTACAAAAAAACAAAATGAACGGTTACAGTCAACAATTTTTGTTATGGAAACAAATTCACGTTTTTACTTAGGATTACCTCCTGAGGTTTATTCCTATGTAAGTCATTGTAGCTTATACTGTCTTACATCTACACGCAATATACTGATAACTTTAAAAAAAATTCGTCTTGATGATGTTTATGAACGTCTAAGTCATGATTTTGAGTTATCATGTACAAGCATTCAAAATATATTTATCGACACCATACCAAAACTGGCAAATGTGGCGCAAGAATTGATATTTTGGCCTGATTCAATATCAATTAAAAAAACGCTACCTATATCTTTTCGTGCGGAATATAGGGATGTACAATCAATAATTGATTGTTTAGAAATTGAAATCGAAAAATCTAGTGACCCGATCATTCAAGCTGTGACTTGGTCAGATTACAAAAAATGTAACACTTTGAAATATCTAATTTCAAGTACTCCTGGCGGGTTTATTAATTATATCTCTGGAGGTTATGGAGGAAGAACCACAGACAAAGAAATTGTTGAAAAAAGTGGATATCTAAATGTATTACCACCCAGAGGAAGAGTAATGGCTGATAGAGGGTTTAAACATATATCAGCGTTACTGGCAAAACGTAATCTAGATCTAGTGAGACCTCCTAGTGTGTCAGAAGGCCGCCAGCTAACAAAACAGGAAGCAAAAGTCAATAAACGAATTGCAAGCCTTCGAGTTCATATAGAACGTGTGATTAGGCGAATACGGGAATTTGCCATGTTAAGGCCCCACTCTAAAATTAATAACAAACTGTGGTACTTAATGAACCATATAATAATCATAGTTTGTAGTATTGTGAACACACAAGGCCGGTTAGTGCGTTAATATTTTATCTTATATTTATTTATATAATATTATATGTATTTGTAAATATTCATTAATTTAATAAAATAAACAAGTTTCTAGGTTTTTATTATATATTATTGAATTATTTATCATAAATTTTAATTTAAAAATTTAAATAAAACTACAAATTTAATTAGAATCACTTTATTCTTTTTTTTTCAATAATTTTGGGGAAAATAGCCTGTGTCCAAAATTCTTTACATTTTTTTATTTTGTTTTCACAAAAATCTTTATCAAACTTAACTTCAATAACCGTTAATTTTCGATTATTTTCAAAATTTGGGTTGGCCACACAAAATATTCCCTTGCATTTATTTGCAAATAACATTTGTATTTGTATTTGAGTTAAATACCACCATTTTATCGAACACTAAAATGAATAAACAACTATATTTTTAAAATTTATTAGTATATGATTAATTTACCTTAATACTACTATAACTACTGTACAATATTTTGTTCTGAAAAGAACAGATTTTTAAGTAAATCGCAAATCCAACTAACGGAGTAAGACGAGAAAATAAACACAAATAACAAGTGGTAAATCGTAAACAAGAAATAACATAACCCCACTTCTACACTATTTGACAGGTCTTTGTAGATAAAGAAGCTACCTTTACCTATTTTCAAGGCACATTTTATATAGGAAGGGTGAAAGAGTAGCAACCAATCCGATACGAGAGTTCTTGCTACGTCACAGCAGAACCGCGCCATGAGTCCGTTTAAACGTATTTTTTAATCAGACGTTTTTATGATTTTTTTTTGGGATGTTAGGAGCTGATTTAAAGAAAATAAAAAAATACGGCAAAATTATTTTTCTCTGTACTATTATATGCAACAATAAAAAAAAATGACTGATGTGGCCCATTAGCTTTGGCTTAGATATACAGACTGCACGCGGCCGACCTGCGGATAGATGCATTAGCAATAGCTGGGCGACCGTAAGTGGGCGGAGCTTGCGCTCTCAGATATCGAAACCTTTAATGCTTTGAGAACGGGTGGTTTTTATTAAAGTTAGTTATCAATTGTTTTTACTAACCACAATTTGTAAAATTATGTAAAATAAGAAGGATTTGTTAAAATTAAAAAGAAATAAATCCCTGGTACACAGTACTAGTAATTTTCTTAGTTATGAAGCATCAGATCATTTTAGTGCAAAAATATTACAGCAACAAATTTTCATCATAACTTCATACCAATAAAAAAAAATATAAAACAAATAAAATGAAACATAATTCTCCTCATTTATTTAATAAATGTTCAAATAAACCACCCTCTTGAGCTGAACAATAACCCAACCGGTTGTACAAATTTTGCCGGACGTTAGCAAATACATTCGGTGTAATTGTATTGCTTACTTCAACAATCTTTAATTGCAACTGCTCCAAATTTGCTGGTCGGTCATCTCCATAGCCATAAATAGAATTATTTAAATAGGGCCACAAAAAAAAATCGTTGGGGGCTAAATCAGGGGAGCGGGCCGGCCATTTAATAGGACCTGAATTACCTATCCACCTGTCTCCAAAAGTAGTATTTAAAAAATTCTTGACATTGCGAGTATTATGAGCAGGACAGCCATCTTGCTGATACCAAATATCGTCAATATTAAATCGTTCTTGAATTGCAGGAATGACATTGTTCTGCAATAATTCTAGGTATTTATAGCCGTTTAAATTTCCATTTATGAAAAACGGCCCGATGATTTGATTTGCAATGATTCCTGCCCATACATTTAACTTTTGTGGATATTGCGTTCTTGTTGGTACATTCAAATGAAGATTTTCACGTGACCAATACCGGCAAATTTTTGAATTATGACGGCCATGCAAATAAAACGTTTTTTCGTCCGAAAATAAAATGTTATTTAAAAATAATTCATTTTGATGACATTGGTTCATCATTATTTCGCAAAACTCCATGCGGCGATAATAATCATCTGGAAAAAGTTCTTGCGATGTTGAGATTTTATAAGACCGGTATTTATGCTTATGCAAAATTTTTAGCACTGTTGTTGCTCCAATACCAATTTCACGGGCAATTTCGCGAGAAGATTTGTGCGGATTCAATTCTGCTAATGCACATATTGCAATCTCCAAAGTGCTGATGTTATCTTCTGCTTCATTTTTGTTTTTATTATTTATTAATGTGAAATTTGATTCGAAATATTTCACTGTATTTCGTATGGTATTTGCAGAAGGAATTGGCCTTTCCGGATAGTTCACAGCAAATAAATCGCGACATACTTCCGCAGAATTACCACCATAAAATTGCTTTATCATAAACAACTTTTCTTCGGGCGTATAATACTCCATTTTGAGAAATTGTGCACTACAAATTTTAGCGAAATCGCTAGGCACACTAACCCAACCACAATCGCTAAACAAATGCAGTAAATGAGTAAAAACCAGTCTTTATCGTTCTTCTGGGATGATTTGACGCCTGTCTAGGAATGATGTCATAGCTCTGTGCGAAAAAGTAAGAGAATTTCTATCGAAGTACTATCAAACCTACGAATCATGCCAGAAATTTCGATTTTTTGTTAAAATAAAAATCAATTTTTTAGAACCTCTAAAGATTTCATTTTTAATAAAATTAAAAAGATAAATTCCCAATTTGTATAAAATCGCATTGTACCGCCCTCCGTACGAGTATCACGGCTAGAACGGTGCGGTTGATTACGTCTGTCTCCGTCGCACTACGAGTTTCGTGCGGTTGCAGCAACCTGCGGATAGGGCTTTTCAATGTGTTAGACAAGGCATAGGACTTTAATGAGTTAGATAAAGAAATACATATCAACTCCAATCGGCCTGAGAAGTAAACATAGTATATCTGTTCTGTGTTAACTAATAGAAACCTTATGCCGTTCTTTTCCCACTTACGTTAAGCCTATCCGCAGCTCGAGCGCGAGCAGTCAGTAGGCTTGTAAAGAGCATGGAGATATTTGATAAAAAACACTTAAAATCAAAATAACTCGAAAACAAAAAAACAGTAGGTACCAACAACTGTTATCAAAGTTAACATATTTTCTTACGTGTAATTGAATGGTGTAATAAAAACTATAGCATTCCATTTAAAATATCGAAGTTGAGGTCTACTTCCGATAGACCAGAAGTGGTGGCCATCTTGAAAATATTTTAGATTAATAGATCGGAATGAACAACCCATGTTAGCAAAATTTCAAGCCTCTACGAATAGTGTAACCTAGAAAAGATCTAATGAACCATAGTACATAATTTTATTAGTACTAGCATCGCTTTGTCAACTAATGTTATAATTTGTTTCGTTATAAATCCTATTAAAATTTGATTTTTATTTGACATTCATACACTTTTAGGTTATGTCAAATTTGCCTCCAATTCTGAGGCAAATTTGACGAGCTGGCATGTGACGAGCTTTACATTTTGATTAGCGTGTTTTGTGACTCTTTAATATTATCACATTTCAATTATGTCCCCTACTCTCCGTTTCTTACAGATCACTTCCGAAGTAGAATTCAGAGAAACCACAACTCCTACATTCGTTTGATTTTAGGAATAAAGCGACGTGAGCACGTATCGCATAGACTGCTCGATTAGAATTGGCTTAATATGTTGAACCGACGTACAATCCACACTGACGTACTTTTCTAGAAGATAGTTTCAGGTGGGACTCTTTATCTTAGTAAAATACGTATTCGATCCGATGTGCACTCTACTAATCTTCGATTTAAAGGCGCTCTTTCTCCGCCACTTCATAGAATAGAGAAATTTAAATGCAGTTAGGTATTCATACCAAATGTTCAAAAATGGTTCGGGCTATCAGGGTAGCTCCCTGATAGCCTGAAATTTCATCATGTATCTTCTGAACATTTCTGTTAATCTCCTATCTTTGCTGTGTTGTTTCAAGCAAATGTAGCTGTTGTTCAAGTTCCTTTCTTTGATCACATATGTGTTGAATGTGATGTTTGGAAAAATATATCACATAATTACTTAAATGTTAATTAAAACAGGATTTGATTAATTTTATATTACTGCTATACACCACACGCGGCACCACATGTTATTACAAGATAACTACATATAACTGATATATTAAAGTTAACACATAGTACATAATTTTATTAGTAATAACTACGTTATCAACTAATATTACAATTATTTCTTATAAGTCCCATTAAAAATTGACTTTTATTTGACATATTCATACACTTTTAGGTTATGTCAATTTTGTCTGCAATTCTGATTTTGGTACTTTATGTTAAGCAAAAAAACGGACATGTAACGAACTTTATGTTAGAATTAGCTTTACTTTCCCTTCTTAGGTTCAATAAAAGATCAGAAGGAACGTTATAATTCAGCCATATGGGTGCTGCGCCTAACAGGAGTTTGTTCTTCCTCTGATGGGGTTGATTGTTTCAACCGTTCCCAAAATTTTCCCTATTCTGTATTGGCGGGTGGTATTACGCTATTCTCAGAATGAAAGATGGGATAGGTAACGTACATATTCTCTTACAATTACGCTTATAATATCTGTACACTTTATAATAGGTAATGTTCTAACACTTTGAAGATACTCATAAAAATATGTACAAACTAGAGTTTTATAGGACGTCCGAAGGAGATGTGTTCCATTTCAGGTCCTAAGAGATCCTAAGACATATACACGATTGTTCGCTGTATTTGTATACGATCAGTACATTATGTCTTCAGTTACACGAATGAAACATCCAAGATTTCAATTATCGTTGTAAATCTCCATTGTTAATAATTTAGTCTGATATTTATTTAATATTTGAACGTTCTCGACCGCATTTTGTGCTTCTTCTGGACACGTGTAGGTAATGAAGGCGTCTCTTCTATTTAAAACTGACATCCCACTTTGCATCAACAACCGAATCTTGAACATTTTTCTTGCTTTTGTGAATAACGTAAATCTCCATTGTTAATAATTTAGTCCCATAATTATTTAATATTTGAACGTTCTCGACTGCATTTTGTGCTTCTTCTGTACACGTGTAAGTAATGAAGGCGTCTCCTCTATTTAAAACTGACATCCCACTTTGCATCAATAACCGAACCTTGAAAATCTTTCCAGCTTTTGTGAATAACGGAAATAATTCTTTTTCTGTGAAATGAGACGGAATTCCCTTGACTCAAATTTCTGATCCATGTGGTGGCAATTCTTTGCAATTGTTAATAGGGCCAATTATACGTTGGCTTCCACTGTATGACACAGGATAACTTTGTGAAAAATAACTGTATGTTGGAGCCATTGTTAAAAAGTTGTAGATGTTTACTTCATGAATTGCTATGAGCTACTGAATGCTTCCTCTTCAATAGTCAGCTTTTATACTCACATCCTTATCGCTCGTGTTATCGATGGGCGCCAAATCTTCCTGCAAGTAAGCGAATAATAGCTGAAGCACCCCCACCGGGCGCGTCCCCAGGGGGCGAATAGGGGAACGCTCGCTTCCATAGCGAGTATCGGGTTAACCCAGATCTCCAGTGTTAATAATTTGGTCTAATATTTATTTAATATTTGAACGTTCTCGACCGCATTTTGTGCATCTTCTGGACACGTGTAGGTAATGAAGGCGTCTCTTCTATTTAAAACTGACATCCCACTTTGCATCAACAACCGAATCTTGAAAATCTTTCTTGCTTTTGTGAATAACGTAAATCTCCATTGTTAATAATTTAGTCCCATATTTATTTAATATTTGAACGTTCTTGACTGCATTTTGTACTTCTTCTGTACACGTGTAAGTAATGAAGGCGTCTCCTTTATTTAAAACTGACATCCCACATTGCATCTATAACTGTTCACGCACGCTTACATGGGGATTTTGTCCGCCCCGCGTCGACGCGACTTTGTATTCGTACGCGTGTGCCAGAGATTTGTAAAACTCAATCTCTTATCAATACAACCGTTGTGTGATAAACATCAGTTTTATTTCTGACCCGTTTCATCTCAACAAGAAAAACACAAAGTTACTGGTGCACCGTATAAAAAAAGTAAGAATTATATTTCTTATAAAATTATTTTTATTTTGTTTTAAATCGTATCAGCACCTGATTTTTTTTCTTTTCTTTCGTTCCCGATTTGTATCGAGCGAACATTGATCCTTCGAGCCGGATTATTATCCCGGTTTTATTTTATCTTTCTGAGGTTCTCGATCAGCTTCTTCCGCCAGCGTACGTTAGCGGGCCTTCTGGTGATACGATTTTTTATTGTATTAGAATTAGGTGATCCGAACGTACGACGCCACTGATTGAGATTTATCCACGTTACTTCTTTTTTCATTCTTCTTAGTCATTTTGGTCCGAATCTCATATGGTTCACATCTGGTCTCTGGAGAAATAAACAAGAAGAGGAAAAACTGGATATTCTTATTTTCAAACATCTTTATAATTTCGCTTAATTTTACTCACATATTTGCTGACAGTCCCTTTGGAATCATCACTAGAATTAATTTTGTTTTTTTTCTTCTTTTCCTTTTTTTTTCTATCATATTCCAAGTGGAATCATTATTTTTAAAATTAATTTCCTTTTGGAATTATCTACTTTTATTTTATTATTTTTTTTGTTACCCATTTCATTTTTCTGCGTCATTCGTTTTATTTTTTTTCTCGTCAACGATGTCTAAGAAACTTGACAAACTGACCTTACGTCGTAACACTCTTCTAAGTCGCCTTTCGGAATCGATGGTAGCTGGTCGTGATCTTCCTGATGATCCTTTTCAACGTGATATTTTTCTTCAAAGAGCTCAAGACTCCGAGGAGGTCTACAAAGAATTCAAATTACTACACAATCAAATCATTGGTTTTATAACCGATGAAGACTTTGAAACTCACGATCAAATTCGTAAACAAGCTGACCTCCATTTTTACACCATCAAAGCCCTCGTGCACAAATTTAATCTAGCTTCTCAAAATCTATCACAGTCAGTCTCTTCTTTTGTAACCCCAAAACTTAGTAAACTAATTTTACTAATTTTTGATGGCAATCTTAAGAACTGGCCTACTTTCTTTGATTTATTTAACAGTATGGTCCATGATAATTCTTCTCTCTCACCCGTGGCAAAACATCAACATTTAGTTACATCTCTGAAAGGTGAACCTTTTAATTTGTTAAAAGGGCTTCCGGCCACAAATGACAACTACCTAATCGCCTACAACACTCTTAAAGGGCGTTATCAAAATAAACGTCATTTAGCCACTCTATATTTTAACGAAATTCTGGGTATTAAGTCTGTTTCCGAGGAGTCTTCTAAATCCTTTCGTCTACTAATTGACACATTTAGCGAAAATATAGAGGGCTTTCGGACACTTGGTTTTCCTGTGGATGAGTGGGATTTTTTGTTGTTCAATTTGTTACTTCAGAAACTTAATCACTCCACCAAAACTAAATTTGAAGGGGAACACACGTCTTATGAAATACCCACCTATAAACAACTTATGACATTCTTGGAAAATCAGTCGAAAGCATTTGAGTCTGTTTTGAATCTCTCAATCGTCAAAGGCCCCTGTCGAATATTCATGGAAAGACCGTAACGAGTTTAAAGGTTGAAGACAATTCCTCAACATCTAAATACATTTTATGTTCCAATAATCATTCCATTTATCGATGCTCATCATTTAACTCAAAATCACCATCTGAACGCTTATCTTTTGCTCGACAACATAATCTTTGTAGAAACTGCCTAAATTCAAAGCATTCTACCCAGGAGTGTCCCTCTTCTTACCGTTGTCGTGTATGTCAACAGCACCACCATACCTTACTGCATTTTGAATCTCAAAAAGGTTCTCCTATTCATGTTGGTAGCACTGATTGCAATCTAAAACATAATTCACATAATGAAACAAATTCTTATGTCATTTTAACTATCGCATCTTTACATATCAGAGACCAATTTGGAAATTTGCATCTCGTTAGAGCTTTGATTGACTCGGGCAGTATGTCAAATTTCATAACTGACCGGTTGTCTAAGAAACTTCGTCTTGCTCGTACCTATAATTCTTCTTTAGAAATTAAAGGTCTCAACTCCATGACATCCATTTGCAACAAAGGTTCGATTAACTGTTTTATTCAACCTTGTCAATTGAAACGTCCTCCTTTGAATTTAATGCTATCATAACACCCAGCATCTGCTCTGATCAACCGTCATTATCATCCATTATAAGATTTCATAGTCATTTGAAAGGATTAAAATTCCCTATGGAACATAATTCTGATTTAAGACAAATTGACTTATTATTGGGTGCCGAATTGGTCCCGAAAATACTTACTGGCGGGCGTGTACTTGGGGAAACTAATGATCCAGTCGCGGGCGTCCAAGTTCCTCTTCTGATACGTCCATAGCTACATGCTTATCGACAGTGGAATCATCTCTCGATCATTCAATTCAACGTTTTTGGGAATTAGAATCAGTTCCCAAAGGAGCTTCCTTAACCTCCGATGAAAAACTAAACCGACTAAAACTAAAGTTATAAGCGTACTGTTTCCGGACGTTTTGTCGTATCATTACCCTTTAAAAACGATAAACAAGTTCTAGGTCACTCTTATCAAATTGTATTAAAACGTCTTACCTCCTTAGAGTTCCGTCTTTCGAAAAATTCCTTAATGTGTAAAGAGTATTTTCAATTCATGCAAGATTACTTAGAGTCTGGCCATATGTCTATTGTACCTACCCCTAAAACGTCGTTATCAGAAGCTTATTATATTCCCCATCATTGTGTCATGCGCACCTTCTACGAAGTTTCGATTAGTTTTTGATGCGTCTATGTCAACGTCCAATGGCACATCTTTGAATGATCTCCTTCATGTAGGACCTAAACTACAACAGGACATTAGTCAAATTTTATTGTTATTTCGCTGTCATCCTTTCGCATTTACCTGCGATATAAAGCAAATGTACAGGCAAATTCTTATTTCCCCAGCTCAGAGGGACTTCCAAAGAATTCTATGGCGGTCCTCTCCAGATAGTCCAATACAAGAATATGTGCTTAACACCGTAACTTATGGCGTTTCTTCATCTCCTTTTCTTGCGCTCAGAACACTTTTAGAATTGTCGGACATCTACCATCAGGAATTTCCAAGAGCGTCCAGAGCCCTAAAACATAATATTTATGTTGATGACATCGTAGTTAGTAGTCCAATAATAGAAGAAGCACTAAACTTACAAGAAGAATTAATAGCTTTATTAAAAAGGGGAAAGTTGGAACTTCGTAAATGGGCCAGTAACTGGCCTGAAATTCTGAATCTTGTTTCTGAGTCCGATGTTCAACAGCTAATTTCGTTGGACTACGATGAAATCAATTATGTAAAGGTTTTTTGTCTCCAGTGGGACCCCTCTACAGATGAATTTAGATATTCATATTCAGCTAGGACATCAAATTGCACCAAAAGAAGCGTCCTTTCCGATGTGGCATGAATATACGATCCTCTTGGGTTTTTAACTCCCTGTACGTTGAAGGCCAAACATTTCATTCAACAATTGTGGCAAATAAAAAGCAATTGGGATGAAATCGCCCCTCCATTAATGACCACACAGTGGAATAAATTTAAATCTCAATTGGAGCTGTTATCCGTGATTCGTGTACCTCGATTAATCATTCTAGACAATTCTAGTTCTATTCAACTTCACGTCTTTTGCGATGCTTCTCCAGTTGGCTACTGTGCCGTGGATTACTTGCGTAGTGAATATTTTTCTCACGTTGTCAACACTTCCTTTGTTTGTGCTATGTCCCGCGTAGCCCCATTGAAGGTTATATCAGTTCCTCGCCTTGAACTCTGCGCCGCTACTCTTCTGGCCGATCTTGTCAAGAATGTCCTTGAATATCTGTCACCTACAATAAAAATAGATTCTGTTACGGCTTGGACAGACTCTCAGGTAATGCTAAATTGGATTAATTTCGAACCTTGTACATGGAAGGTGTTCATTGCAAATCGTGTCAGTCACATTCAGGAGATTGTTATATCGGAGTCATGGAGATATGTTCCATCCCTCGAAAACCCTGCTGATTGTGGTTCACGGGGATGTTATCCTGATCAATTATCAACGTTTGATTTGTGGTGGAAGGGTCCATCTTGGCTAATTGACGATAGAAACCATTGGCCTGCCAATCCAATTCGTAATCTTATTCAAGAAGATGTCACTAAAGAAGAAAGAAAGATTGCAGTTATTTGTATTGTAACACAACGGTCATTTTTTGATCATTTACTCACCAAGTTTTCTTCCTTGTTAAAAGTTAAATGTATCATTGCTTACGTAAGGCGGTTTATTACGCAAGTTCAACGTAAAGGATCATTTTATTCCATATTATTGTCTCCTTTTGAACTCCAGCGTGCTCTCTATTCAATTATAAAACATGTACAAATTCAACACTTTCCGGATGTATATCAAGCCATCTTAAAAAAACCAACTACCTAAAAAACCATTTCGAAAGCTGGTTCTATTGATGGATCGGGATGGATTGTTGAGGGTGGGTGGTCGGTTAAAGAACTCGGACGTGCCATTCGAACAAAAACACCCTTTGTTACTTCCAAGTGGAATTGAGCGAAATGATAATTGAAGAAACCCATCAGTCATTTTTACATCCAGGTTTTCGTACTTTACATTGCCTTCTTGTACAACAGTTTTGGAAAGTGTATTAAATGTTTTAGAGCCAAACCACGTTCTTATGCTCCACTAATGGCGGACTTACCAAAATACCGAGTGTCAGCACTTAAAGCTTTCTCAGTTGTTGGAATGGATTATGCTGGACCATTTCTTATATCCATGAGACGATGCCGAGGGGCCATTTACGTGAAAGGTTATGTGTGCATATTTGTCTGCTCGGCAACCAGGGCAATGCATCTTGAACTCGTTTTGGACATGTCAACAGAAGCTTTCATTGCCGCCCTGAGACGTTTTATATCAAGACAGGGTCGCTGTGAGCTCATATTTAGTGACAATGGTACCAATTTTGTGGGAGCAAATCGTAGATTGGAAGAGATGGCAAATAGAGCAAAGGTTAAATTGGGTATTAATTGGCAATTTAACTCTCCAGCGGCACCACATATTAATGGTTTGGCCGAGGCCGGAGTAAAATCTGTAAAGACGCATCTAAATTGAGTAATTGGCGATCAAATTCTCACTTTTGAGGAATTACTTACTGTACTTACTCAAATTGAAGTAGTATTGAATTCACGACCATTAACTGCTATCAGTTCGGACCCGAATGACTATCAACCTCTAACACCATTTCATTTTCTTTGTTTAGAACCTTTAAATTCGACTATTACAGATCCATACCTTTCTCACCTAAAATTGAATCGACTCACCAGACGGCAACTGTTGCAGCGAATGGTGCAGGATTTTTGGGGTCGTTGGAAGGTCGAATATCTTCACACACTTCAGCAACGTCATAAATGGAATTTTACCTTTCCGAATTTACGAGTTGGAGATTTGGTAATCCTGAAGAATGATCAGAAACCTCCTACACAGTGGTCTCTTGCTCGAATAGAAAAAACTCACCCCGGTAAAGACGGTGTTGTCAGAGTTGTCACCGTTCGAACTCATAATAATACGCACTTTACAAGGCCGGTGACTGCAATCTGTCCGCTCCCGTTGCCAACCTAAATTTAAATTTTGTTCGAAATTATGAGTATACGTTATTAGATCATTTTACTTACCTGTAAAAAAGAAACTATATAAAAATATATTGTTAATATTTTTTTTGGTGGGTGGAATATGTTCACGCACGCTTACATGGGGATTTTGTCCCCATGTGGTAGATTATTCCAAACAAAAACCCAGTCTGATTTAATATTCCCTCTAATATAATGTGATTAATCCATATGTTGTTATCCCTCCATCTCATTTAACATTACAATGAAGGCAATGTAATATTATTAACACCTAATACATAGCCCATGGCAGAAACCATCGAACTGTAGGCATTATTTGGTCTTGTGCCACTCAGTATATACAGATTAAGGAGGCTGCCTTGAGGGACTAATTTTGAAAGATTAGAATCCTCTAACGATAACTTTTCAATCTGCTGCTGTAGTGTGTCAGGTAGCATTTGTTTGGCAGCAGAGCGGAAGTTAGCACAAAAGCCAGTGGAAGCAATCAACTCATTTATACTTTTACCAGCAGGGTAATGGGAAACCAATGAGCCGGCAAATGGTTTGTAGTCAGGGGGCCCCTTATAAAGGTAATCCCTGATATTAGGATTAAAATAACCATTAGTACGCTGGGTGGATGATGATTCATTGTTGATATGGTATATGTTCTATATAGAATAATATAGAGATATATTAAACATATATACTATTGTCTTTTTGTCTTGAAAATCTTTCCAACTTTTGTGATTAACGGAAATAATTCTTTTTCGGTGAAATGAGACGGAATTCCCTTGAATCAAATTTCCGATCCATGTGGTGGCAATTCTTTGCAATTGTTAATAGGGCCAATTATACGTTGGCTCCCACTGTATGACACTGGATAATTTAGTAAAAAATAACTATGTTGGAGCCATTGTTAAAAAGTTGTAAATGTTTACTTGATGAATTGTTAACAGCTACTATATAGTAAAAAAATTAATATAGTAAAAAAACTAATTAAATTTCGTACGTTCTGAAATTATCACATTGGCAATCTTTCTCCAAACGTTCTTTTGCCATGTCGGCATTGGCAGAATTAAATATTTCAGTTTTAAATCCGGGATCCAAAATGGAACATTTTGCCATTAAATGAATATTTTCAACGGTTGAAAACCTCTTTGGAATCCCTGCATCATAATATAAAATTAAATGTTCTGCTTCTTCCAGCGTACATAATTCATTAATTTTATTTATGGCTGATCTCAATCCTTTTATAATTATTATAATTTTTGATAATGAAACGCTTTTCAGAAATTTGTTTAAAAGGCTTGCATATTTCGTTTAACAATTTCCACTCTATTTCTGATAAAAAATCAACAGGGTTGTGTAATATATTATGTGACCATACGTCCCGTTTTGTACGGAATTGTCCCGTTCTTCTGTTGGTAGTCCCACCGTCCCGAATAAACTCTAAAACGTCCCGTTTTCATAATCACATAAGTGCATAAATCTCATTAAGTATCTAGCTGTATTTACACAGCTTTTTTTATTAGTAATATTTCGTTTCTTTGTTTACGAGACTTATACCAAAGATGCTTAAATGTAAGTGAACATTTTTTTGAAACCTGAAAGGGCCAAATAGAAAAAGTATAAACAATATTTATACAAAACCGAGCACATTGTTGGAACAAAAACTAATAGAGATTGGCTGTGAAGCTCATAATGTCCACAATGCAATTAAAACTGCCGATTGCTTACCAATTGATTTAGAATGCATTATTGTCAAAATTTACTTTTTTAATATTTATAGTGTACACATTGAAACTGTAAAAGAATTCTATGACTTGATAGGCACAGAGTATAAAAGAATGTTGGGTTACAGTAACTCTAAATGGCCTGTACTTGAAGAGTGCTGTTTGTGAGATTAGAAAATTATTTTAGATTGCTAATCTAAGAAAATAGTCTTCTAATAGACATTCATTCTAATAGTTACTCTTCTAATAATTAGTCATCTAATGCCCGAATATATTGAAGTTGTTTTTTGGCAATCCCAGCTCCGAATGCTGGTTATATTTTGTGCACGCCCAAGAAGTTGGTTCCCACCAAGCCGCTTTAAATACCGAAGGACAAAATATATCAGCAATGGATGTGAATGTAACAAGCCGTTTAAAAGATAACTTGTCTTTAGAAAAACTTCAGTTTTTATCCCACACGTTACACGAAATTTATTAGCAAAGTTGATCAAAATCAGAGCTTGGCTAACTGCTTGAAAAAAGTAGTCGAGTATAATTACTAACTATTTCCACGAAAATAGAAGCATAGAATAATTATAGCTACTACAATTAGTAGTTAAGTATCTAATTACAGTAAACCTTCGCTAATCCGAATCAATGAAAATCAGTTGAATTTAAATGATGGAAGCATGCAATGCATGATACACATCTCTACCATTTTGCTAATAAATTACAAGGATTTGCAATCCTTAGAAGATCAGCATTTAGAAGACTCAGCATTTTTGATAGAAATGCTCTTCAGTGTTTTGGAATTAATCGTCTTTCTCTGCAGATAGAACGAATAGTCTTTTCCAATTAGCGAATCTCTTGCCAATTCAGATTACAAGGGACAATGTAAATTTTACGTTTTTCAGTTTTGTCTAGATTATCAAGGAATTCGGATTTTGGGTTGTACGAATTAGCAACGCTTTACTGTACTTCTTTAACTACATAATAAGATGCAGTTGTAATGCCTAAAAGGGAGGGGCTTGCACTCTCCAAAAAAAGTCTGATAAAGCAAGCAAAGTTTTACAAGCACTATCTAGTCTTTAATTGACACTTTTTAAACCTTTTTCAAATTTTTGTCAGTTTTTAGCTTTTAGTAGATATGATGATATTGTATTTTGCCAACAGCATTTTGTTGGCAAAACAGTCCTTCGCTTTTTAACATAAAAATGTCTTCTGCCAGCAGTATTTAACCTTTAATTAACAGTTTACGTAAAGATTTACTTACGTAAAGATTGTGTATTTTGTTCAATACTATTTAATATTTTCAAAGCATAGTCAATTGGTTTATCAACAGTATCCAGTTTTTACAAACGGTTTTACAAGTGTTATCAAGTCCTTTGGAAGCATTTCAAGTCTTCCAATTGCAGTATCAAATTTTCTGGAAGTAGTATTAAGCCTTCTAAAAGCAATATCAAGACTTCCGGAAGTAGTATCAAGTTTTCTAAAAGCATCTCAAGTTTTTTGAAAGCAATAACAAGCCATCTAGAAGCAGTTCAGATCTTCTAGAAGCAATATCATGTCTTCTAGCAGCATTTTATGTGTTCGAGAAGCAATATCAAAACTTCTGGAAGTAGTATCAGGTTTTCTAGAAGCATTCTAAGTCTTCTGGGAGCATTTCAAGTCTTTTGAAAGTAATAACAAGCCATCTAGTAGTTCAAATCTTCTGAAAGCAATATCAAGTTTTCTAGAAGTATTTCAAGTCCTATGAAAGCAGTATCAAGTTTTCTAAAAGCAGATGCAAGTCTTCTGGAAACTTTTCAAGTCTCCTTGAAGCAGTATTAAGTTTTCTATAAGCAATATTAAGTTTTTGTCAGGTAAATATAGAGAATATATACAAGAACCGCGGAACCTCTTGTTAACGATGGAAACGTATCTGAAAATTTGGAAAAGGTTTAAACAACAGTGTGATGCATTTTTGCTAGCTGCAGATTTAAAAGATAAACGGAAGAAATGATAACAGCTATATTTTTGAATATTATAAGGGATGATGGCTTGGAGTTATATAATAGTTTTTCATTTGCATTTGAAGAAAACAAAAAACAAGAAAATATAATAGTTAAATTTGAAGGTTATTGAAGGATATACAAACGTTTCAACTTCAACAACATTTCGCAAAAAGAAGGACCGCATTTAACCGATTAAGGAAAGATTTAATCTATAGAGTACGAGTAACTATAGACTTAATCTATAGAGTACGAGTAACAGGATGAAATGAGCAGAGATATAATTGTGATGAATATTTTGAATAAATCAACGCAGGAAAAGCTACTAAGAGAGACAAATTTAACCCTAAATAGAGCTATCGATTTTTGTTTATCGTTTGAAGCAAGTAAAAGTCGGTGTAAGGAGATTTACAATGAATCAACAGTGAATATGGTGAAGATGATGAGAAAACATAAAGGAGGATTGTGTCAATATTGTGGCTTCATCCATGACAAGGTTAAATGTCCTGCATATGGAAAACTTGTGCAAAATGTCAGGAGAAAACCATTTTGCCGCATTCTATCTAGACAAGAAAGTAAAAATAGGAAGATAGGATAGGAACGAAGAATGAAAAGGAATCAGGAAAAAAGAAAATGCATGAGGTTGAGTCGAGGAAAAGTGACGATGAAGACACGACAGTGTAGAGGAGGTTCACATAAATCATGTAACAGCAAATGATCGCTCGTAACTGCTGAATTAAATACAGTTGTCTCAATCCGTAGATGTACAAGGTCAGTTAATAAAATTTAATTTAGACAGTGGAGCTGAAATTTGTGTTTTGACATTAAAAATGTACAAGTTAATTAAAATAAAACCGAAATTTTATAAAACAAAAATAGTAGCTTACGGGAATTTTAAGATAGAACCGATTGATAAAGTAACATTAAAATGTAGAGTAAAAAACAAAGTTGCAAATGTCAAAATCAGTTGGAATTCCTCACATTCAACCAATTAGAAGAGTTCCCCAAATATTGCATTATAGATTGAAAATAAAACTAGAACAATTGGAAAAACAAGGTATAATTAAGAAAATAAGAAAACCCACCGACTGGTTGAAACATAATAATGACTTGAGACATTTCTTAATTCCTAGCGCAGACGAAATAGCCTGTCAATTTTCCGAAAAAGAATTTTTTACTACTGTTGACATGGAAGATGGTTATTTTCCAGTTATAATAGACGAGAAAAGTTCAAACCTTTGTACTTTTGGCACACCATTTGAGTGCCATAAATTTTGTTGTTTGCCTTTTACATCCATTCAGCTCCGAAAATTTTTCAGAAAAAAATTTATGAAGTATTTGGACATCTTAAGGGTGTTGGAATGATATTGATATTGTGATAACGGGAGTATAGTACGTGGATAATACCTACTGTACTATATTTGTATTTTGTTAAAAATGATTGTTGTATACAACTTTTTGTGTTGCTGTTGATTAACTGCATTTTATTATTATTATTTTTTTCACTTTCACGACCGGTGCTAATTGAACTAAAATTAGAACTAATTCTAGAACTATTACCAAGATCATCGTCAATTTTATTATGCACTCCTCCTTGCATTTTCCACTCCCATCATAATTCATAAATAGCTTTAAAAAATATAAAAATAGTATTATACTATAACTTAAAATAAAATACTTTCTATATAAAATAATTCTATAATAAATTAAAAAATATAAACAAAAACAAAATTAATTATATTGACATTTTTGCTTTGGCAGCTGCGAATTCGGCAATGATATCCTTAATATTTAATGTTTAGTTTATTGCACTTTCAATAGATATCAATGCTAGATTGTTCAATCATTCTTGCAACATAGTTGGCTCTCAGATAATTCTTTATTAGTTTCAATTTTGAAAACGATCGCTCCCTTGTAGCAACGGCAACTGGAACACTTAACAGAATTCTTAATGCTACAGATAAACTTGAAAATTCGCAAGACAATTTGTTTTGGTAAATGAAGTTTAAAACTTCTAATGGTGTTTGTTCAGTTGTAACAAAATTGTTTATTAATCGTATTTCACGGCATAAATTTGAGGCAATATTTTGCAATGTAGGAAAAGTTCTTCTTCTGGCATATCAGTTAATGTGAAAACATTATGCAAAAAGAAAAACGTGTCTATATGGGTTTATGAGTTGTATGAAAAAGGGTGGTAAAGAAGGATATGACGGATAAGATGAAAGGGGTATGTAGGAAAAGATGGAATTGGGTAAGGATGGGTAGATTAATTTCTAATGTTCTGGAATGTTGGAAAGCTCTTCTTCTGGCATATCAGTTAATGTGAAAACATTATACCAAAGGAAAACGTGTCTGTACAATTTTGTAACTGCTGAAATATTTCTCAAACTGCCTGTATTGCCCTTTCTTAAGAAATTTAAAATGTACGAAGCAAATTCAAGGCCGTTGGTGTCCGTCACAATATAAAAACTAAAAAAATGTTCTTGAATGTCAAAACTCTAAGGCGTATCTTGAAATGCAACGAATCTTAACACAATTGATATCTATTCTTGATGGCTCGAATCAGGGGTGGTATCAAGAATGATCGAAAAGTAATGTGCTTTTAATATTGTCAAAATTTTCTTTTTTATATTACTCCCCAGTAAGCTCAAAATTTCATTTTGAATCATTTTTCCGAGATACAGTGGCATTATTTTATCGTTCATTTGAACGATCAATCATTTGTATAAGTTGTAAAAAATTTCCATTATTTTCGTCAAAAAGTTTGGAATTTAAGAGCTAAATTTTGGTTACCGAAATACTGAATACATAAAATAATTCTTCCAAAAATTCCTTTCCATTTTCGTGTTTCGATATCAATTAGAGATTGATGTGCATCCACATCAGTTTTCAATTTCAGTGTACTCTGTAATGATATTAATTATATATGTAAATGCTATTTAATAGCATTTATTTTATCATGCCATTTTACTTTATACTAATTTTTCCCTAAAAACGTAGACTATTTTTTATGTTGGGTGGTTCGATTCGTAAAAATTTTAGTGCACCTCAAATTATATCAAGTCAAATCAATGATCAGCTCTAATCATTGTTCGGTGGAGTGTGATATGATCGAGAGTGGCAACACCGAGGAGTTTTTATTAAGACTCTTACACTATAACATTCAGGGCATAAAAATAAAAAATCTGTTTGAAATCTTTCTCAAAGATAATTCTTATACGATGTTTGTATAAACGAACATTGGTTATACGAACACGAAATCGATACTACACCAATTAATGGATTTACATGTGTTTCTAGGTTTTGTAGGAGAAATCATGTATTTTACATGGCATGATTCACAGACTGCTGTCTTTGTTGAAGTAACGGCTTGATGCACTACTCTACTCCCTTTTGATTTTGCTAGCTTATCCAAACTAGCTGGCAGGAATATTATATAACAATATTCAAATTTGTATTTGAAACACTGAATAATCGCAGGCACGAGGCACGATAAGGTTATTGTGATGACAAGCGGTATTAATATTCATTCTGAATTAAATGCTAAGCAGGCTCTTGTCATTCCGAATCTATGCAAACTTTTTGGTCTACAACAATGTACAACTAAAAACTAGTAAACTAAAATATAATCTTGCCTAAATCTCGTCCTCATTCAATACGCTATTGAAGGTTTCAATGACCTTCATATTGTGGACAGGGGCAGACGTTTCGCCAAGATCTCACTTGGCGTCTTCAGTGCTTTATCCTAGTCTCCTGTTAGCAGACAATGTTGTATTCGTTTACAAGGCTTCTAGATGCTCCGATATCGATAAGTATTTTATAGTTATTAAATTTGATGTATGGAAGTTCTGGATCGGCGGTGTAGTTATAAGTAATCACTCCGGTTACCTGGGTTGAGGAGTCGTTTTGTTTTCCTTGTTGCTATTCTTCGTTGGGACCCGAAGAATCCCTTTCTTGCAGATATTCTTCATACGCATTTTCTTCATGTTGTGGATCGAAGTATTCTTCAGGTTTATAATCAGATATGTCTTACTCTTGCCATAAATGAGCGTACTGACATCAGATTACTGACTTCGTAGATTCTGAAGGGGTTTTATCGCATTATCACTAAAGCTTCCGCAGAGGTTACAGGTGTATTACTGGTCCTTTAAATATAGTGGACGATATTCTTGGGGCGCTGAGATCACGCAAATCTAGTATAAATGTTAATAAGAATTGTTGGTAATATCAATTATCTGTCTAACAGAATTTGTTTTTTCTCCGAGGTATTTATATTTTTTTGTTGAAAATTACCGCTTTTTAGAATGGCTGAAGTCAAACATTAGATTTGACTGGGACGAGTATGTGAAGTCCTAATAAGATTACGAGGTAGAGGGTTTAAAGGCTTCAAATGTCGATGTACTTGTTGTAGATGGACGTAGATTACTCTTAGCCGAACTTTCAAGGGTTTGCCTCTTTATTTTTAACTGAAATTGAATAAAATACTAACATTAATCAAAAAAGAAAAAATAAACAAAATACAATAATCAAACTACACTTGTTTTAAACTTAATATCGCTGTAGAAGTAGCTGAAAGATTAACGGTAGGGTATCTATATTTCATGTGTTTCTTTGAATCAGAAATGGATATTTTGTAGGATTTTTTAGACATAATGCAAGTCGCAATGTTTTCATTATAAGGTTGAAAAGCCTCCACATAACACTACTTCCTTTGTTTGAATCCGACATTCGTAGAAATCCTTAACTACTCAACCTTGAAACAAAGCGTGAAAGATGTGCAAGTTGTTTTGTATTTGTACTATACTGATGTTTATAATTAATGTTTCTTTCGCAATAATAATCTTTAAATAATCATCGCAATAAGACTGTCTCGTCGAAGTATTCGTAGATGATAAATAAAAGAATAATGAGTGTTTATATGCCACCCTATGAGTTTTCTATCATTTGCAAGTAAAGCAAAGTGTTTCCTAATGCTGCCCTAAATGAGAAATCCCAGCATTCTATAATGTGAAGCTTTCTGTTGCAACCTCGACTTTGAAATTTAATTATAACTAAGAAATGAAAAACTAATGCGGTATTAAACAAAAATTGGACAAAATTAAAAAAATTCGGCCGACTATCACGAAAAAATATTTACAAAGAAAAAAAATTGTACACTCAACTCTTTTTTTACACGGTAGATTACTTAGAAAACCGTGCAAAGAAAATCGTGTAAAAAAAGTTATAATAAAATGTATATGACTTATTTATAAAAAAAGCTCTTTATTACTTTAAAAATAATAGTGTACAGTCCTAACTCCAACATAACAATAAAAATGTAAAGTAAAACTAGAAATAAAAATCAATTTCGCAAGTTTTCATCCCTACTTGATAACAAACGTGCACGTTTACTACGGACTTGACCAAAAGCGCTATCATCAGTATCATCAGTAGATATGTCGGATATGTCCAGCACAACTGTTGGGTTTAATTCAAATGAAGAATTTCTTTATATTATTCGTTATTAGCTGCTGTTTTGTTGGTTTCTCAATAAGCTTATATAATTCTTCATATCTAGCTACACATAACTTAAGACTACGTTGAAATTTCAATGCACGCTCCATGTCAGGATCATGAGTAAGAAAATGTTGTTCCATACTTGTAGCAAATTTTAAGCCATCGCGAATTAAATCAGCCGTTAATAGCTTCGTTTCGTAAGAACTTCATCTCTCAAGAAAGAGTTTTCTCGCATCAATTCATCAATATCAGCCGTTGGAATGTTGTTAAAATCGTTGCCACCAATTGTATTTGATAGAGTTATAATTTCAGAACACACAGCTGATTTTTCTAGTACAAAACTTCCACTTTTGACGCATGCTGGCAATATTTTTTTCCAACAAGCATTTAAGGTTGATTGGCGCAATTGTTTAATGGCAACAGAAGCAAGTGTAATGCAATCCATAATAGTAAACTTTCTCCATGCTTCCAAAACAGTCAAATTTTATGTAGTACATTTTAGATGTTGCTATAATGCTCTGATCGAGGGGCTGAATCAGCGAGGTAGTATTGGGCGGTAAAAATAGCAATTGAATATTTGGGTGATCCAACACTGGATGGCTGGGCGCATCATCATCTTGCAAAAGTATTTTGAATTCCAAACCTTTTTCTTCCATATATTTCTGGACTTCAGGAACAAAGCAGTTGTTGAACCAATTTGTAAACAGATCAGCCGTCATCCATGCCTTTTTATTATATTCGCCATGAAATGGACTGGAAGTTGTTTAATGTTCTTACCTCTTAATGTTCGTGGCATAAGAGATTTGTTGATTAATAAAGGCTTTAACGTTTTATTACCAGATGCGTTACTACATAGCAAGAACGTCACTCGATCTTTGGCCGCTTTAAAACCACCAACTGATTTCTCAGATTTTGCTATATAAGTCCTTTCGGATATTTTCTTCCAAAACAATCCCGTTTCGTCGACATTAAATATTTGTTCTGGAGTTGTTCCGCCCTCTTCAACGATTTTTGCTAGTTTACCCGGAAAGATTTTTGCAGCCTCTTCGTCTGCTGATGCTACTTCTCCCTTTATTTTTACATTGTGAGATCCGTGCCTTTTTTTTAAACCTATCAGCCAGCAAGACTTGTGTGATGGTTTCAATTCCTGAAGTCGGTTATGTATTCCAAGTGCTTTTTCTTTTATATGTTTCCCATCAATAGGTATTCTTTTCGACTGTAAATCTTCTTTCCAAAACACCATGTGGTTTTTTCGTTTTCTCTAAGATAGGATTTCGAAGATGATGTTTTGGAGCTTACTTTCGATCCAGAAATTACGGATTGTCGAATGGAATTCTCATTTTTTCTAATTGTTCTTATAGTCGCTTTGGTTAAACCAAAAGCTTTGCCAATAGATGTGGGACCTTAGCCTTTCTTTAGACAGTTTAAGATTTTTATTTTAGTTTCTAAGGAAATTGCGTGTCTCTTCGGAAGTTGTTGTTTAGGCATTTTATTAAACAATAAGGGTACTATAAAAAGAATCCAAAATAATATTGCTTATAGAATTTTCCTAAAGCGACAATCTAATACAATATCACCCTTTTTAGTAGCAAAGAATTATCATCATTACAAATAATACACTTTAAATTTCACCATCGAATTAAAAAGCTTTAATTAAAACATCCACTTTTGGAACTTTACCGAAATTATTTATTACGTCCCACAAACTGACCACTCTTAACACAAAATAAATACTGATTAACGAAATCATGTGTTCAAGTTGAAGCACAACGAGATAAAGAAAAAAAATGATCGTGAAATTCTGGTATTCCCGGTAGTAGACCAAGTTATAAACATGTGGACCGACCGACTTCTGACCACGGTATTCCCCCATTGTATTTTGTTACTGTATACTTAAGTTTCTGTAAGACGCTGTCAAAATTAGAATTAAGAATTTTTTTTTGGGATTCATGTTATAACAAAAAATTCGTGTAAAACAAACTATTAGTGAACCGTGTTATTTCAAAATCGTGTTAAAAAAGACCGTGTAAAAAAAGAGTTGGTTGTATTTTAATTTTTATTGTTGCTGTGCGGTATTCTCCATATATTGCACCGTCTGAAACCGTCTTATTATTAAAAAAATAGTGGAGGTAAAGGAGGCGGTATTTCTTTATCAGTTATACAAACTGATAAAGAATATAACAAACCCTGATACAACGAAAACTGATAAATAATGATACAAACCGTGTTGTTGTGTACACTCTCGTTTTCATGTTCTCTGGTCGATTCGTCGTACATATTTTCTGTGGTGGGTTTGGCAGATATATTTTCGGTGGGCGGTTCGTTTAACATGCTTTCCTTGTCTTCTTTTCTCAGTAAACCTTCAAAAGCACCCTCAGAAAATGGCGTTAACGTCCATATCAGACATGATTTGAAGGACAAAAGTGTCAAAAGAAGAGTTTAGTAAGTTTAAAATATATTAATGTTATATTAACTCCGACAGTTCGACCGTCTCTGGTTTTTAACTTTTGGTCTTAGCCTTGGCGTAATCCGGTGTTTGTGGATCGCCGGTTAGATTGGCTTCTGCCAGTTTCGTATTCGAAGGAAACTCTTCGGGTTTTGGGGTTGTACTTCTACTTGGATCATCGCACTTAGGAGAGTCTGATTTGTCCACGTGGATTATATTTAATCTTGACAGGAGAAACCTGCAAAAAAACACCACCTCTTCCCTTGTTTCTCCTCTGTCTCTTTTCTCAATTCGTTCGTCACCTTCTTGGCACTTTTGTCCCTCTGACATTCAAAATAAACCTTGATTACATTATATAGAAAGAAATTAAAACAGTAAGCACATTTTAAAATGGACGATAATAAAGGTTACGTCTATGTTCTGATAAAATTAAAAGGAACTTCTTACTTCGTTAAACAAAGTGGAGAAGTTTAAATGTTATCATAAACGTATTATTTGTGTTGTCTGTATTTATGTAGATAAGTTGTAAAAATCACAAATAACACTAATGAAAAACAAAACCAAATAAAATGAAAAACGGTGAAACGATACAAAGTAAAAAGTGAACAGGTTATTCGAAGTGAGCGCCTCCTCGGTGTAAAACACCTAGAAGGGGAAAATAATAGTATATTCTAACATAAGAGATCTTTAAATATGAAAAACAACTAAATTAAATTATGATTACGTATCGTTTTTGCCATTTTTTGTTCCCGATTATTGCGTTATCATCGTTATGGTCAGTTCGATGAAACATTCGTGTAACCGGAAAGTTAACTAATTTTGAAAGATAATCTCAAGCTTTTATATAGAGGTCTCTGTCCGAGTTGTATTTTATCGTTGTGATTTTCTAAATTTTTGTTGTAATGTTTCAACCTTTCTATTTCGTAAATGAGGAGTTTATAACTTTTTTCAACATTATGTAAAATCTTAACATTGTTTTCTTTATCCAATTCATGATTATTTTCGAGGATGTGTTTACCAAAATTGGATGTAGTATTTCGTAGATGTTCCTTTATTCTTGTTTTGATGGCTATTCCCGTTTCTCCTACGTAGAAGGCTCCACATGTATTGCAATCAAGGAGATATACTCCGTTGCTTTCTAATTTGTCAATTTTGTCTTTGATATTGTCCAGGAAGATTTTTTATGTTGTTATGAGATTTGAAAGATATTTTAATATTGTTATTGTTAAAAATCTTATCAATTTTGTATGTCAAGTTACCACAGCATGGTAGTGTTCTATATCGTAAGTTTTGTTCTTTCCTTTTTTATCGTTTAGTGTTGTTAAACTTTCTTGGTACGTCTTAATTAATATATTAACATGTTGTGTTGTATATCCGTTGTTTCTGGCTATATTTTTGATTATGTTCATTTCTCTGTTTGTGTCTTCGCGATTCAGTTTTGTTGAAAAGGCTCGGTGGATGAAAGATAAAAATTCTGTATTCTTGTAAGTGTGGTGGTGTAATGAATCTCTTGGTATAATTATGTCAGTTTGGGTCGGTTTCCTGTAGATTTTGTATGTTATTTGCTGTTGGTTTCTTTTAAAAGTCGAGTCCAAAAATTTATTGTTTATCTCTTTTATTGTCCAAAGTAAAATTTATGTTTGTATGTATCTTGTTGACTTCGTTCTTAAAGTTTTCTATTTCTTCAATTTCGAAACCCAATTTGTACACTTTGTGTACACACACACAAATTGTACACTTTGTTATTGAATTTAAAGAAATTCTACTTTAGACATGTTTTATAATTAGGAACAAAAAGTCAAAAGTATACGATGAAGAAAGGTTTTATTAAAAAACTGGCAATTGGTGCTACAGCTGATTCGGCGTGACAAAACGCCTTGCTCAGGCACGACGTCAAAAACTGAAGATTATCGAAAAGTTACACATTTTTTCTCTCATACACCGAAAACGATCAGGATGCAGTCGTGCATAAGCGCTTCACGCACACGCACTCGTTCTCATTTTTTATTATTTTAGTTTTTGTTCTTTTTGTTTAAGGCTCATTTTTATGTTTATTGCGACATTCTGTTTTATACTAAAAAGCTTTTACTTTGAAGAACAGTTTTCTTGAACAAACCACGTGCTCCTCAAGCTTTAAATTTTCATTGTATTACCCTTCTGGCCTTCGCTTTGGTAATATTAATTTTAATAATATTCAACTGCATCCTGATCGCTTCCGGTGTATGAGAGAAAAAATGTGTAACTTTTCGATAATCTTTAGTTTTTGACGTCATGCTTGAGGAAGGCGTTTTGTCACGCCGAAACCGCTGCAGCACCAAATTGCCAGTTTTTTAATAAAACTTTTCTTCATCGTATACTTTTGATTTTTTGTTCCTAATAATAACTTTACGATGGATTTGGAATCACAATTATCTAAATGTTTTTATAAGTCTAATTATTGCATGTGTGATATTTTGTGTCAATTATGTTTTAGTTATATCTTCTAAAATGTTGATAGTTTCTTCTGTTGTTATGTTAGTGTATAAGTTTGTTACGTTTAGGGATGTCATTAAATAGTTTTCCGATATTTAAGTTTTTGTATGCTGTTAATAAGTTCGTTTCTGTCTTTGATCGTGTAATTGTTTTCATATGTAATATTGTTTTCGATAAATGTAACTATAAATTTACTTATTTTATTTGTGGAACAGTTAATAGAAGAAATTATAGGTCTGATGGGATGTTCAATTTCATGATGTTTTATCAATGAATATAAGGTTGGTCTTCTAGGGTTCATTGGAGTCAAGTAGGTGTTGGTATTGTTAAGATATATTTGTATTGATGTTGTTAAGGTGTTGGATGAATCAATAAATTTTAACATCAATCACAAGTTAAAAAGAAAATTTCATTTTTACCTGATTTTCTAAATTAACGTTAATTGATGAAAAAAATTGATACCTTTAATAGTTTTAATTTATAGGTTATATTCATTATGTATGGTTTTGAAACTGTCACACCGCAAGCGCTATTTAACGGATAAGGGTGTGGGTATAAAAGCAAACTTTTGAAGAAGAAGCGTTCAGTAGTTGTTAGCAATTCATGAAGTAATCATCTACAACTCTTTGACAATGGCTCCAACATACAGTTAGTATAAGTTATTTGTTACAAAGTTATCCTGTGTCATACAGTGGTAGCGAACGTATTAACAATTGCAAACAATTTCAAGCAAGAAAGATTTTCAAGATTCAAATGTTAAATAAATATCGGACTAAATTATTAACAATGGAGATTTACAACGATAATTGAAATCTGGGATGTTTCATTGGTGTAACTGAAGTTATAATGTACCGATCGTATACAGATAGAGCAAACAATCGTGGATACGTCTTTATGGACTTCGAATAACATAAAGCAACTACAGTGGAATCTGCTTATAAGGGACTACAACGGACAGAGTTAAATGGTCCATTATAACCGAGTGTTCATCTCATCAGAATAATTATTACACGTTAAAAAAGGATTTTTTTTGAATATTTATTGATAGAATCCTATTACTAACATCATAAAGACACGAAAATAAAATAGAAATACATAAAAGTAATATTACATTTTTGAAAAAAGTCTGAGAGCTTTGTTTGCATAATCCTTTTGTAGAAAAAGTACGAATTTGTTGAGTATTGCAATAGTCTCAGTAATGGAATTTATTGCCTCTTCGGTTGTTATTATTACGGATTGTTTTTTTTTTCGGACTGTTCTAATTCTGCATCTTGTGTGGTAGTTGATATTTTCAGTGCATCTCTTGCCTCTTTTAGGCGGTTTCTGCGGGATTTGACTAGATCGTGAACTAATTAATTAATATTACAACTTTATGTTAATATCTTAGAATTTGTTTTATTTTAGTGGTTGTTAAGAACTCCTTAAAAAAAATGAATCAATTTATATAACGAAAAATATCAACAATGCAGTAAATTTTTACTGATGTTCGGAAAATAGGAGCGAATTACACGAATATCTTAAATGAATTAAATATATAAAGACTGTGATTTTGAATGTCAGCACAGGTTTTTTAACCCTTCGTCATTGTGGTGATGTAAAGTCACATCAGTGGTGTGGTATCTGATACCCCATGGTGATAGTTGATTTTTTTAACAAATTACTATATAATAATATAGTTTTTATATCTTTAATGTCTTTCAGTGGTAATAAATTGAAGAGAATATCATCAATTACTTTATAACAACGATAAAATTTTGGAATATAATTTATTTTTAGAAGCTATTACATTTCACAGATGGGAAAAACGGGAATTTATTTAATAAATCACCTATGCGTAACTGTAACTAACTCTTAATATAACAAATATTATTTTTCTTAACAAAATGTCTATATTGCATAAAAAAAATAAATTAGGTAAGTATTTACTACAACAACATAATTACATGCTATCAGTGTTGGCACAATTATCGCACATCAGATTAGAATGTGTGAGACATAGAGCAGCATGACATCGCATGCATTTATGAAAAGTTTTGCGATCTTTATTTCGTGGACATACGGAACATCTTTTGGATGTTTTCGGCTGTTTAGAACTAGGTTCACCAACATTTTCTTGTAAATCCACTCGGAGCTCACGTGGCAGTCGTTTGTTCTGTAATCTTGCTTCTTTAGCATGAGTTGTAAGTTGTAAACCAAGATCTTTTAGAAACTGCCGCCGTTTAAAATTATATTGTTTTGTATTGGCTTTATAAATAACGAAAGCATTTATTGCAATTGTATTTAGAAAGGAGAAAAATAATGTTAGAGGCCATCGTCTACTGTTTCTGATAACACTGTAGTTTGCTGACATCTGATCTAATTGATCTACACCTCCTTTGGTTGAATTGTAGAAATCAATGATCTCTGGTAATTGTTTTGGTCCAGATTCCTGCAGAATATTATTAGTATGATGTAGAGTGGAAAATAAAATAACATTTTTCGATCGTCGAGGAACATAGGAAACAGCGGTAATATCCCCTTGAAATGCAAGTAATGAACTCGCTGCAACTCTTGTTTTTATATTTAGAAACTCTCGTGGAATCTGTGTTTTATTTTTTCGTACTGTTCCTACAGATGTCAGCTTATCAGTGTGCAACAAGTCAATCATCAAGGGATAGCTCGTGTACCAATTGTCAAAGGTAACATTACGTTTTGATCCAGATATTGGTCTTACTAAACGTTTCACTATATCATGTGGTTTATTGCTTAACCTGAATGGACCTGGTGGTTGTAAACCAACATAGACTTCCATGTTGATACAATAGAAGGTTTTCGCGTCAACTAGAGCGTGTACTTTTAGTCCATACTTACTGGGTTTGTTTGGTATGTATTGGAGAAAATCAACTCTTCCTCTGAAGGGCTCCAATTTTTCATCGACGGTAAGATACTCACTAGGTGTGTAATACATTGGAAAATGCTCAACAAGTTTCTCAAAAATTCCTCTTATAGGAGCAAGTTTATCTAGAGATCTTCTCTGGGCTCTGTTTTCGATATTATCAAAACGGAGGCATTGCAATAAAATGGCAAATCTCTGTTGGGACATTGTTTTTCTAAACACATCTATGCCAGTATCATCTGTACACCATAGATTGGCAATATTCTCTCTATTTCCTTTATATAACCCAGCTAAATACAATAAACCAAGCAGTGCCTTTATTTCAACTACGTTTGTTTCCTTTACTAAATATTTATGATTTGTATCATATTTTACACCCTTAGTGTTTATTTTGATATTTGTATTGAATACAATGTCTCCTAACATGTCATCCGTAAGAAACAATGACCAGCATGATATTGGATTTTGTTTATGTTTTGCCTCACCTTTCACTCCTGGTAAATGAGTGATTATATTCTCAGACCTTGTTCTGATGGTTTTTTTCCCTGGTTCCCCGAACCATTTTGTTCCATCTTTAGCTAGCATAAACCGTGTGTTACTAGTTTTCACTTGATCGTCATCGTCAGTATCGTCTTCACTCGTTTCTTCGGCGAAACGTTCTCTAATATCAGCAACTCTATCAGTATGAGGAGACACTTCTTTATCTTCTGAGTTTGAGTCGATAAACGATTCAGAATCGGAAAGAACTTCCGCCCACAAGGCTAATAACCTATTCTGTTCTTTTTCGTACTCGTATTTTGACATTTTCGCATAAAATCATGAAGAGATTTGAGATGAACAATGACTCAACATGCACTTGTCAGGTGTACTCACGAGTTAAGTGTGGTGGGGTATAGCACATCCCAGTCGTATTCTGCATTTATTATTTTATTTTTCCGAACTTGTACATTTATAATATAGATGACGTTCTACTAACAACGTACTTTTCTCCAGCTACTAAAAATTAGATGGCGCTAGTAGTAACACATTCTATAATATTTAGAGAAATATAATGATTGGGGTATGTTATACCCCACCACACTGATGAAGGGTTAAAAAACAGAATATTTTCCAGTTTTGGTTATGAACGTTTATTAACAAATTGTTAAAATTGTCAAATTGTTACACGTGGGTTATTTTAAGAATATAAAATGTTTGTTGTCTTTTTTTACTTTATTTAAATTGGTGTCTGCTAATTTTCGTACTATAATTATATCTATAAATATGACACCGAACTAGCTAAAAACTCCAGTAAGTGTTGCCAATCTATTGTTGTTTATTTTTCTTTCTTGTTTTTTGATCAATTCATCTATCATTTGTATGTTGTATTCGTTGTTCTTTCCTATTTGTTTAATTATGTTGATCTCATTGTTGAGTTCTTCTTTTGATAGGTTGGTGTTGTATGCACTATGTATGAAAGCTGAAAAAGCTGCTGTTTCTGAAAAAACAGAATTTTTGCAAATTTGATGACGTTTACAATACCTACAACAAAGGTCTCCCAATGGGTTCACCACTTAGCGGACTCCTTGCAGATATTTTTATATATTTTATATAACAATTTTTTTTTTGTATATTTTATTTTTATGTTTTTTATTTTATCCTGATGTATATAATAATAATTGGTAAATGATGGTAGAATTTAAATCGTAAAGAAAAAAATAATGAGTATTGTTTTAGGGGGTATCATAAAGCTTCGCACGCAAGCTTTTCTCATGGAGGAGGTGGAAGTTTGCTGTTAGAAAAGATGTTAACAGACAAATCATACATGACATATTTAATGTACGTAAAATTTTATCCCAAATTCAATTGTATTTCACTTCAAATTCTTCTTTTCTTCTTCTAGTTTAATGTAGACTTTAAATGAATTTTGGAGACTTATTCTACAATCTTTGTGGTTAACTAACGTTTCATTTTTACTTGTGATTTAACTTTCTATAGTATATCCCTATTCAAACGTTAGGGGCGGTTAATAAACTCGTTGGAGGCCCCGCTGGAGGAGCCAGTGCAAGTGGATTTTTCGCCGCGAATAAGTACGCTTTTAAAAAATAAAGTCGAAAGAAATGCTTAATTGACGTTAACATTATGAAATTTTAATTTATTTTTTTATTTTTTTTTTTTTTTGGTTTTTGTAACTTATTTTGTTCTTTTTTAATAAAAAATCACTTCTATACGTTTATAGTCAAAGAATTTTGAATTTAATTGGTAAATAATAAATTGTACTTAATAATAATACCTAGATTTGAAATTCAAATCTACAATAATCAAAAATGTTGTTTGATTAGGTTAGGTTTAAAAATCATAACATCTATGTTGATGGGAAGTAAGAAATGAATTAAGGCGCATTAATTAATCATAAAATAAGCTTTAAAATGATGTTTGTTTTATCTTAATATGTCAATTCGTTCTTCAGATACAATTCGTTAGATTCCATTCTTAAATTCAATAATCAAACATGTTAGATTTAAAAATTACATAACACCTACGTTTGTCTGAACTAAAATATGATTTATGGCACATGAATTAACCATAAAATTAACTTTAAAGTGTTCTTTGTTTCATTTCAATATTTCACTGCATCATGTTTCTCAAAATGTTGGGAATTCTAATTGATCTAATTGAAATCTAATTGATTTTTTGAAAAGGCTTACTTAATTAATTTTAATTAAGTAAGCGAAATTTAAATCTTGGTATCACAGGAACTAAATGATATTTTCAAATTTAGTTTTTTTTTTTTTGATTAAAAGGTTGTGATTTTGAGTAAAAGTACTGATAATTTCGTCTCGATTCGTTAAAAATCCGATTTTATTCGATTTTTTGAATGAAATTATAACCCCTAAAAAGCGAAAAATGACTTCGTTGCGTTTAAAAATTTTTGTCTCAAAAACTAAAAGATATTTCCAAAAGCTAATTGATTTTATGAAAAGGTGAGATTTGATTCTATAATTTTTGAAAATTGCATCACTTCGTCTTAATTCCTCAATTTTTGGAGATTTTTTAAAAATTGAGGTAATTAATTTTAATTAAGTAAGCGAAATTTAAATCTTGGTATCACAGGAACTAAATGATATTTTCAAATTTAGTCTTTTTTGATTAAAAGGTTATGATTTTGAGTAAAGGTGGTGATAATGTCGTTTCGATGCGTTAAAAACCCGATTTTATTCGATTTTTTGAATAAAATTGTAACCCCAAGAAAACGGAAAATGACTTCGTTGCGTTTAAAAATTTTTATCTCAAAATCTAAAAGATACTTTCAAAAGCTAATTGATGTTATGAAAAGGTGAGATTTGATTCTATAATTTTCGAAAATTACATCACTTCGTCTTACAATATCAATTTATGGCGATTTTTTAAAAATTGAGGTGATTAATCTTAATTAAGTAAGCGAAATTTAAATCTTGATGTCTCAGGAACTAAATGATATTTTCAAATTTAGTCTTTTTTTATTAAAAGGTTATGATTTTGAGTAAAAGTGGTGATAATTTCGTTTTGATTTGTTAAAAATCCGATTTTGTTCAATTTTTTTGAAAATAATCGTAATCCCAAAATAGCGAAAAATGACTTTGTTGCGTTTGCAAAATTTTATCTCAAAAACTAAAAGATATTTTGAAAAACTAATTGATTTTTTGAAAAGGTGATTTGACTCCTTAATAAATACAAATTTTATGAGTATGTTCCGTTTTCTTATAGGCGACACTGTATGTACGGTATGTTAAGCAAAAATATTCGGTTATTAAAATTAACTTTTTCGCATCTTTTTTATCAAGAAGTTGCAATGACATGGATTTCTGAAGAGAAAGACCTTGACTTTTGGCACGTATAGTAGTCACATAATAAAACACATCAGAACAACCGAAAAGGTAAAGATTAAAAACGGTTTAATTAATGAGTTAATCTAATTTATTCAAAAAAATTATGCTAAAAATAAATATATTATTATTTAATAATTTAATATTTAAATAAAAATGAATTATTTAGCTACTCAATAACTAATTGTAAGTGATAGAATGTAAATACAGTCGACTCCCTCTAATCCGGACACCTCGGGACCAGACCCCTGTCCGGACTAAAAAAATTCCGGACCATCCGGTGGTTTTTTTATATATGTAAATTACAACCTGTAATAGCATATATACTGTATATACGTAGTGTAAATCACCTTTTAAAACAATAATATTAAAGTCTACTTACCCTCCCGGTTTTTTTCCAACTCACTGGATCGTAGTTTTCCATGACGTTGATATATGTAAACAAATATATCACCAGAAATAGGAATGAACATGAAATCATAAAGCCCCACAAATTAAAACTTCACAAATTTATTTTACAGTATGAAAAACGGAACAATAACTTTATAGATATTAATCAAATCTTCAAAAACGTATTTACTATAACCTAAGAACAATGAAAGACTTGGCTTTACATAGCTGTACGTATTAAAAGAAATCTGTTATTTTCGTCTGCTTTTTTGTTTCAACTGTTTTCTTGAACGCATAATCACGCCATTTCCTCATAAACATTATATCCACAGCTGTTGCGCCAATCTGCTGCTCGACATAGGTAGTTGCCAGTTCCAGTGCTGCCCTCCCGTCTGCATGAGTCAAAATTCCCACACCGGAGTCGCCGTTTCCCGCTTCACTATCACCTTCGTCGTCGTCGTCGTCTTGATTTCCTTCTTCTTGACGAAGGACTACTTCGACAATTTCGTTGTCATTCAGGATTTCATTATCCAGTTCATCATCTGCATGAGAAATCCACTCAACGACGTCTTTCTCACTAACACTTGCAGAATCGGGCAGTCGTTGTAAATCCTTTAAAATTGACTGATTATCATCAGGTTCAGCTGCATGAATATTCAACTCAGTAGGATTTCTATCGTCTTCTTTGGTGATCTCAATGAGATTTTCGACCTCTGGCCATAATTTCCTCCAGGATTTACTAAACGTAGATGAAGGGATCTCATCATAAGATTTAGCAGCGATATAAATTACGTCCTTGATGGTTATTGTTTTGATTGTCTGGATGAGACCTGCATTGTCAACTGCATCCATTTTATCCAAGATTCCTGAGAGAAGCTTCCTTCTGTATTTCCTCTTAAAACATTCTATTACACCTTGGTCCATGGGCTGCGCGATGCTTGTTACATTAGGTGGCATATACAAAAGTTTGATGTCACTGTGACCGTCACATTCGAGATTTTCCTGTGGATGCGTAGGCGCGTTATCCAGAACGAGTACTGCTTTTACTGGCAATTTCAACGAAGTCAAATGTTCTTTTACAGACGGAACGAATTGGGAGACGAACCACTCCTTAAACAGATAAGAATCCATCCAGGCAGACTTTTGTGACCTGTAATACACTGGAAGGGAAGACATATTTAAGTTTTTAAATGCTCTAGGTTTGGCTGACTTTCCAATCACGAATAACGGAAGCTTGTGTGTCCCAGTTGCGTTTGAGCATAATGCAACTGTGATCCTTTCTTTATTTGTTTTAAAGCCTGAAGCAGACTTTTCTTGAGGAGTGGCAAACGTTTTTTTAGGCAAAAGTTTATAGTTCAGCCCAGTCTCATCAAAGTTATACAATTGTTCCGGGGTCAGTTTTTCACGCTCAGTTAAACTCTTTAACTTTTCAGAAAAATCACTTGCTGCCGGTTGGTCAGCTGAAAGCTTCTCCCCACACACTCCAAGGAAGTGTACTCCATGGCGTTTTTTCCACCTGGTTAGCCACCCATCGCTTGCCGAGAAGTTTCCTTTATCACCAAGTTTTGAATGGAGAATGACGGCTTTTTCTTTCAAAATCGGCCCGTTTATAGGAGTTCCTCTTCTACGTTCCTGCATGAACCACAGCCATAATGCGTCGTCCACAAGTTCATGATTTGGTTTTTTTAAGGTAGATCGAGTAGACAGGACTGATTCGGTTTCAATTTGCATACAAAAGTCCTCAATCGATTTTCTGTTTCGCCGCCAATCATAAACTGTGCTTTTCCCTACATTAAACTCCTTACAAATACTTTGTACAGATTCACCCTTATCTAAACGTTGTAAAATATTAAGTCTCTCTTGCATTTTTACCGTATTGTGCTTACGTTTTTCACTCATTTTTGAGAACATTACAGCACTGACAAATGAAACACTGTAGGCCAAGTCAGAGTTACCGTAACTACAATTTAATCTACCAAATAAACTCACTGAAAATAATGTATACTTTACATTATTAAATCACTAAAAGACACACTTAATACACACACACTTAACACTTTAATACTGTGAGTAAAAACAACTACTATACCATACAGTACACTGTACTGTACAAGACGATCCGTATTGAACGCACTCGCAAACTAAACTGATGTTTGTGTACAGTAGTTATTTAGGCCGAAAATAAACAAACACGTTGAATCCTGTCGATTTCTGCCGTGAGAAACGCTCGCGCACGACGATGACTCATTTCCGAGAAGTTGTCCGGACCATCCGGCGTCCGAATCAACCGAGTCCGGACTAGAGGGAGTCGACTGTATTATTAAAGAATTATTCCAATATTGCAAATAATCAAAAAATGTTTGAAACAAAATATCGAATCTAATTACAATTATTAAATTACTAAAAAGTAAATTCATTCAACAAGAGAATTTGAATTAAACAATTAAATTCTTTACTTATGATTATCAGCTAATGCCAACGTTCCATTAGCCAAACTTCTTAGTTTTGGCATTACCTCATTTCCAGATTTATATTCAGGACAACACTTTTTTGTATGCGTAAAGTCACCCTCTGCATGACAATAGGGACACTTCAAAGCCCTCAAAACCGGACATGTCACTTTACCTGACGTATCTTTTAATGAATGGCTTTTCTGAATTTTTCAGACAAAATTTGCAACATTTTGTTGATGCTGATAACCCGCTTCCAGAATTGTTTCCGTTGAGGAAATTATCCTCTTTACGTTCAGCCTCCAATTGCGCGATGGGTTGTCTTAAATAAGCCTCTTTCATTTTGCACACGTAATATTCCATTGGCTGATTGTTATTAATTGTGAGTTCTTCGGACGGGTATTAAAAAAGATGGATGTAGCTGCTGGTCGTCTGGTGACACAGAGAAGAGGAAAATATCTTCGGGTCTTTGTTGTTGATTAGTAAATGACATGGTGATGGACATTTGTTTAATGTTCTATTTTCACTCGTTTGAGGTGTTTGATTTTTGGTAGGAAGTGACGTTGAGGATGTTACTGAGTCAACTGTTGGGATATTTGTGGAGGTCACTAAATAAAATACGAAAAATGTGTTAGTTTTATGTAAATATAGAAATAATGTAAATGTTCGAATCAAATAATTATGAAAGTATTTCACCCATTTCCCATGGATTGTTCTTAAAAATCCTGTTGATAGCATTCTCCGTTGACTTTTCATTATTAGGAAATGACGAATAAGGTTTCTGGCTATTTTCTGAAAGGAGCAAGAATATTTTTTATTATTATAGACTCGATAAATCTTATTATCAAAATACATTTCGCAATTGTTTATGAATATATGAAGAAGATAGAGATAAAGGTAGAGTTATTTGAAATAGCTAAAAACTTGAAATAATTGATGAAACAACGATAGATTGTTTCATCCAATATACAAAGTTGCGAGATTTACAACAATTTTAGCCTACTCTCAAAGATATCAGATAATGGTAACCATATTTAGAATACTAGACATATTTTAAACAAATTTGGGATGATTTTAAACAACTTTCGGCAAGCTTAGATAACTTGAGTAATTCAAATAACGTTGGATGATTTTAGACAACTAGAAAATGATTATAAACTATTTTCTTTATTATATAGACAGTTATTAATGATTTTAAATAACTGTAACAATTATAGACGATTAGAGACATAGTTTAGACAAATTTTGGATTATTTTACTAACTCGAAGATGATTTTAGACAACTTTAGACAATTATGGGCTATTAAAAACATAATTTAGACAATTTTTGACCATTTTAAACTATTTTACACAACTTGTAGATGATTCTGAACTAATTTTGGATTATTTTAGGCAGTTATTAATGATTTTAAACAACTTTAAACAAATATACACAAGTGAGTCATATTTTAGACAGTGTTTAATGATTTTAGGCAGATTTTAATGATTTTAAGGTCATTTTTAGTATGAATCTTTTTCAAAAACCTGGAAAAACCTTAGATGCTGGTTACTGGAAAACCCTGAGTTTTTAACATAAACCAGCATCTACATGTGTTTTCAAAAATCGACGCAGAAGAATGATATAGATATAATACACTTGAAACAATTATTAAAATATAAGGACTATATGATTTACGTGAATATATCGTACAACGGTCGCAGACAAAAATAACTGGTCCGAAGATTGACTCTCCAGCAAAACTGGAAACTAATAATAAAAGAAACAAAACTTAACACCAAAGCCACAAATAAACGAAAATACTAAAATTAATTTAGAAGCCTTAATTTTACGAGTTGCAGAGAAAAAAAAAGAATATGTCGGCAATTTGAGCAATGACACTACAGATAAATCTAAAGAAGTATCTAACAACGAAGAAACTCAAAGAGCAATTCAGCGTAGAGGAAAGAATGAAAAGTGATGAAAATAAAAGCTAAACAAAATCTTTTAAAGTCGGTTTTAAGTAAGATGCAGAATTAAAAAAGGCATCATATGGCTTAAAACAAGCCGGACTATAGTGATATAAAAAAGTAGATAATAAATTAAAAGAAATTAGGATAAAACCAATCAATGCTGATCAATTACGTGAACGATATTATAATAGCTTCTAAGAACTTTTAAGAAAATTGAAAATTTTAGAAAGAAATTATCTTAATATCTTGAAATTTTAGGAAAGATACACTACTGTATCAAAACCAGTAAGCACACCATAAAATGAAGAAATGATGAAATCGTAACCATATCAATGTTTAATAGGAAATTTAATCTATGCATCAAAGGCCAAATACACGAGCCTTACCGAAATAGCCAAAGAAGAATTGTATGTGAAAAAATTCTTATCAGAATTAAAACTTGGTTCAAAATAACCAATCGACATTTAAAATGACAATCAAAGTTGTTAAAAGTTGGCGAAGAACAATGTTCATCATAGTAGAACTAAATATATTAATACAAAATTTCATTTTATAAGAAAATCGTTGGAAGATAACATTATAGATTTAAAATATTGTCAAACAGAGGGAATGATTACCGATATATTAATAAAGCCGTTACCAAACCAAAAGTTAGGACATGTTTATAACTATGATTGGTCTTGAGGGGGAGTGTTGAAATGTTATCATTATTTTATAAGCAATCCCAATCAAAATGGCATCTAATTTTTAAAAGTTATTGTTTTAAAATAAATAACAAGTGATTATACAGGGTGTGTCAAATGTCTGAAATATAGCAAATAACTTCACCATTCGCGGTTTCGCAGAAAAATGTTTAAAAAAAGTTTCTTTATTAATTATGGCGCACTCAAGCGATATTTATTTGTTTTTTATTTCGTCGCAATGGCAGCCAACATTGTTATTTTAAATAGATTATGCTTTTGGTAATGGATATGATTTTTTTACATAATTTAATAGAGGATAAATCCCTCTACACGATGAACATATCTATGCGATTGGAGATATGTTAATGTGAAGTTAGCAAACAAGATATAAGCAACGAATATAAACAAGGCAGAAACAAGAAAGAAGTATTCTTGTTGATATGCTTAAGCCAGATTTTAAAACAACCGATAATGGCAACCTGTGCGTCCTAAGGTATTTGACGCACCAAGGCTAGGTTGGACGATTGAAACGAGTACGCACTTTTCATACAAAATTTTTTAAGAAATGTTTAAGTTCGAGGTCTAGTGTTAGTTCTAAAGTTAGTTCAATTCAAATATACTGGGGTTACATTTCTGGCGTTAAATCTGTTTGTAAAGTACTCTAGTTCAGAAACTATTCATTGTGAAGGTTTTCGTTAAACAATTTCTTTAGACGACTAAACCCAACCCTGTATATTTAAATTGAAATGAAACTAGAACTAACACTAGTACTAATATAATTCGAGTTTAGTCACATCTACTAAACCGCATATTTCTACTTCTAGATGTAGAGTTAGATTTAGTGATATAAAACTGGAACTAACACTAGACCTAGAAGTGAAATGTTTTGGGTTTTGCCGTGTATTAAAGACTACACTACTGTTTGTAAAGTACTCTATTTCAGAAACTATTCATTGTCAAGGTTTTCGTTAAAAAAATTCTTTAGATACACGACTAAACCCAACCCTGTATATTTAAATTGAAATGAAACTAGAACTAACACTACTAATATAATTAGAGTTATATATATTATAATTAGATTTATATAATTATTATTATTACTAGTTATATTACTTACTAATATAATTCGAGTTTGGTCACATTTACTAAACCGCATGTTTCTACTTCTAGATGTAGAGTTAGATTTAGTGATATAAAACTGGAACTACCACTAGACCTAGAAGTGAAATGTTTTGGGTTTTGCCGTATATTGAAGACTACACTATTTCACTTAATGTTATATCTTATCTATTCATAAAGCTTTTCAAGCGTTAATTTTATGTTTAATATGTTTTGTTGGTAAAATAATTTCGCTCACTTTGATCGTCAAAAGTGATCATAGTGAGTCGCGCATCAAAATTGTTTGTAAATGTAAATGGTTCCCAGTTTGAACATTTATTATACTTTCTATATCTCAGCTTAGATTTTTTTTAAATTTAGTTCTTGTAATCGATGGCAGTTTTCAGCTGTAAATTGGGGAAGCACTTTTAGAGGAAGCTAACGTTTTTTCTATTATGCTATCACTATTGCTATTATGGAAAAATCGTATGAAGGGTAAAAACTTGACTCAGAGTGATGACAGACTCGCTGGGTTGTGTTTGATGAGTTTTGGAAGCAGTATCATGTCGTCTGGAAACATTTCAGGATCATAGAACAATTAACAATTTCGTATGGATGCTTGAGCACCTAGATAACCTATGTATTAGACGGTTATGCGTGTGGTGTTATGCACCCATTTCAATTTTGTATGTGTGCTTGCACACCCAGATCATCCATGTATCCGGCATCTTTGTGTGACTCCACTAAAGACTCTACTACTGATAATTAATAGATATATTAATAGAAATTATTAATTTAAGTCTTAGCTACAAATTTCTGAAGAATGAAATGAGAAATCATATATGGTTCTTGAGTTGTAGTTGAAAAACTTTGCAAGTTAATATCAAGATATGGAAAAAATATGAAAGGTCTTAAATAAAAACATTGATCTGAGAACGTCAAACCCTTTGAAGGTCTTTTTATGTTAACCTAGAGTTTTCACCCTGACTTGGAATATCTTACCCCTCAGAATGGCTGTTGCATTTTGTAGTAAAATAGATTCAAAGTTTTACAAAATACATCGCCAAATATTTTTTGTTGGAAAACTTAAGCGATTTATTACATCAAAACAAAAAGCAAATATTTGCAAAAGATGAATAACAGATCCTAATTATAATAGACCACCATTATTGAAAATTTTTGAGTACAGCATTGATACAAACCTTCATGCAGACGCAAGCAAAGAATGAAGGATGACCTAAAATTATATCTAGTCTATTGTTGAAGTAGAAAACGACAGATGCAGAGAAGAAGTATTACAGCTATGAACTTGAAATACTTGATATAAGGGATGAGGGAAGCAATTTTAAAATGTTAGCTGACTGTTGTTAACTTTGTTTTTGGAACGAATAGCGCGAATTCAAATGGACGTCAAAAATCTACGAACCAAAATGAAGATCTTAGAAACCAACGAATATGAAAACTATGAGACAATATAGGATAATGGTATTATACTACGGGGACTACTAATATAAAGGAAGTATAAACTTAAAATTCAAAAATCAATGACATTTTGGAAATCCTGAGGCCATAGTTACGTTAATTACAAAGCACTTGAAATATTATTTAGAAGAATAATGGATTGTATACTATATTTATGAGATCCATAAATTTAGCATACGAACAGAAATGAAGATTACATTTAAAACCATCGAAATCTAACGAAATTAAGGCGACCCAGGGCTGGGTTGGAGGAACGACGACATTGCCCCAATGAAAAGATCAACCGTCATTTTCCTTATTTTGACACTTCACTGTTAGTTAGTAGTAATAATTTTTCCAACTGCATTCTCAAAATTTACAGTCTTCCCTGGATTTATTATCAAACCACTTTCCTAGCGCCATTATATTTCGCAGTGGAGGCATACATCTTTCTCTTAACACCCTATACGACCCTCACATCGTAGTCAACCCCTCTTTCCGACTCCGCCCTTGCTTTCAAAGACCCGCCTAACTTCCCCACTGACTTCTTTTCTTATAAAACTGTGTTAATTTTAAATTTAATGCTGAATGTGTATTCGGATTTTTTGTAAAAAAATCCTAATATATCTTAAATTTTATTATTTATTGTTGTAGAGTAACTTCAAGGTGGAGCATGCCAAGTTAACAAGTTTACAAATATGTTTCATGAATCTCAAGCGAGAATCCATAATAAACCAAGATTACGAGAATCACAGGAAACGAGCACCTTGCAGAACCAAATGAAAGTTGTTTAAAAGAGCTGGGTCACCCATCAGTCTGCCGCCGTTAGGTTCAAAAATAACAACAGATGATTTAGAAGGGTTAATCGTTAAACAAAGCTGATAAGCATAGACTGCTGAATTAGAATGAAGTGAATACTGCGATTTTCACTTCATCAGGTTTAAAGCTGTAATATACTTAAGTATCATCCGCGTACATGTGATATTGACAATATTTGAGACAAGAACAAAGTTGGAACGTATAAATCAAGTACAATAAAGGCCTAAGGATAGAACCTTGAAGTACACCCGATACAATACCCAATATATCCGAGTATAAACCATTATGAGTAACACGTTGAAACCGATTACAAAGGTAGCATTTCAACAAAAAGATGGTTGAATCAGATAACCCTATATAGCGTAAAATCGAAAATAACGTTTCGTGATGTAACGTATCAAATGCTGTTAACAACTTTTCATACAAAATTTTTTAAGAAATGTTTAAGTTCGAGGTCTAGTGTTACTTCTAAAGTTAGTTCAATTCAAATATACTGGGGTTACATTTCTGGCGTTAAATCTGTTTGTAAAGTACTCTAGTTCAGAAACTATTCATTGTGAAGGTTTTCGTTAAATAATTTCTTTAGACGACTAAACCCAACCCAATCAGATAACCCTAAATAGCGTAAAATCGAAAATAACGTTTCGCGATGTAACGTATCAAATGCTGTTGAAAAATTCAATAAAGCAAGTGCAGTGAGACATCCATTATTTGCTCTTCTCAATGAAAAATGAAGACATCGTCAGTAACATCCAGAATTGCAGCGGTGCAACTGAAGCCAGATCGAAATCCAGGCTATTTAGGTGGAAGAATGTTATTATCGGTAATTGAATCTCCTTAAATCTTTCTGCAATAAGCTTTTCCAAGATTTTGGATAAAATGGACAAGATATTGATAGGCCTAATATAATTCAGGCCCTTTTTTAGGATAAGTATTATCCAAGTAATCTTCCATTGGTCAGGAAACAAGGAAAATTTTAAACAAAAATTGATGATGTGACATAAATAAGGAAGAACTGTTGGACAACATAGTACAAGAATTTTTTTACTAACTTTATCACTACCAATTGATTCAGTTTTGATGCCAAGCAATAACTATGCAATCTCCTCTTCTGTTGTGAAGATAAAAACTAGGTGTAACATCGAACATTTGATGATTGTTATAGAAAAGTTGTAAATCATGATCACCCTAGGAATTAACCTCTGTTGATTGAATATAAGAATTCGTTGATTGGGTGTGCCCAAAGTATTCCAAATGTTTAGACGTTAGGAGTAACCCCCAGAGTCTTAAAAGAACACCATAATTTACGAGAATCGTTACCAGAAAATAAGTGTGTAAGAAAAGCGCGATTTTCGAGAAACACAGACGAGTTGATCAAATTTCTCAATGATTTATAATAATCGAAATGATGTGGATTTTTCGTTTTTTTTAAATCTTAAGTAGGTTTTATCACGAAGTCTCATTAACGTTCTTACATTATCACTTATACCAGGGTAGTAATCTTGCGGACAGTAACTGTATGAAAGCGGTATTGCATTAAAATCAGAACTGAATCTGGTCAGATCAAAGTTCTTGTAATTGCGATAAGTAATGACTTTAGGCTATGTAGCTTGAACTATAAAGTCAAGAATGAAGTATATTAGACAGTGATTAGAAAATGTCATGTATCGGAACCACGCCAAAATCAACAACCGGTGCATCACTATTTGTAACAATATAATCCATTAGCGTAGCTGAAGTTGCTGTGATACGAGTAGGAGATGTTATAACTTGATGTAGGTCAAACAGTTCTAAAATGGGAACAAACCGGTCATCATATGTATCATTGATATCAAGCCCGTTGAGATTAAAATCTCTAAGACAAAATATTCTGTGATTGAGGTACGAAACATGACAAAACGTCCTGAAATTGAGACAAGAACTCAATTTCAAACAAATAGTCTGAGCAGGACCTATTTGCTCCGCCTTATCAGGTTTATATGCTTGGACAACTGATTCACAATTAGATGAAGATTCATATTGGTACGTAGCCGTAAGAGAATCAAGATCTTCTTGGTAAAGAATTTTATGTTTCTTATCATACGCAGTCTTAACGAAGATAGTCCCATCCTAAGTTCATACTTTAGGTATCCCGAAACTGCGTTTTCGCGCGTTTGTATAAACATCAGACGATTACTTGATAAGGATCCATTGATTAAAAATCCCGTGGTCTTTAGCTGACTCTTATTTACCCAAATAAAACGACGATCACGATATGACATGGACCACTTGAAGGCGACCACTCATCTGTTTGAAATCTCTTCAAAATATTAAGAACAGAGCTTTCTAAAATTTCCTGAGTCTGACTATCACCCTCTGGGACACCATGGAGAAGTAAACAGTTCCTTCTGGAATAATTCTCCAGGTTATCGATTTTGTTTTCATATTCCGTGCAGCTTATGATAAAAAATTTAAAGTAGTAATCATTTTATGTTGAATATGATTGAAATCTGTCACAGTAGCATTTTTACTATTAGTTTGACTAATAGTAAAAACTATTAACTAGTTTTTATGAAAAAGTTATTTAATTATTTCGTTCCTGATAGTTTTCAACACTGAATATGTTAGGAAACCAACGAATTACTGATAACACTCGCAAATATTAACACGCGCATTTTGAAAAACGAATGAACGGAATGACAAGAAACACCAGGGTACTATTACGATGGTACTCCACATCCTTATGGGTCACACTGTATATAAGTTAATTACAATAAACTTTATTGCAATTTTTTATCATGCGGTTGTAAAGACGTAGATTTCTGAAGAGAGGGACCTGGACTTTTGGCACGAATAGTAGTCACATAATAAAAAGCAATTCAATAAAATGCAAATCAGAATAACCGAAAAGGCAGAGATTAAAAACAGTTAAATTAATGAATTAATGAATATACTAATAATGACTGAATATACTTTATTAAAAAAAAGTATTTTAAAAATTAACAAATTATTTTTTCGTTCGATATATAAGAAAAAGTTTTAACATAAATTATAACATTATAAAATCTACAATGTTTATAAAAATTATAAGAAGCAAGATAAAATAATAATAACTCAAAAAGTACTTAATTATTTTGTCTTAAATATTATTAAAAAATCAATTCTTATATTTACCGCAAATAATCGAAAGAAGTTTTCATACATATTCAATAAAATAAATCAAATAATAAATAATCAAATTCATTACTTATGGTTTTTTGCTGATGCCAATGTACCATTAGCCAACCTTTTTGTTGCTGGTGATACTTCATTTCCCGACTTGAATACCGGACAATACTTCCTTGTGTGGGCGCTATCGTTGTCTGCATAACCGTATGGACACTTTAACGCTCATAATGCCGGACACGTTACTTCCCCCGTTGAATCCTTTAAACAGTGACTTTCGCAAAATTCTCCTTTTTCTGAATTTTTTAAGACAAAATCGGCAAAATTTTTCGCCGTTTTTGGCGGAATCCCTTCCATTGCAGAAGTCATCCTATTTTTGCTCCGCTTCTTGCCTTGCGATTGGATGGCTTAAAAACGCCTGCTTCATTTTTTGTACATAATATTGTATTGGTTTATTATAGTCAACTGCGGCTTCTTTGGGCGAGAAACGGTGGTTAAAAATGCTGGTGGTTTGATGGCAGAGCGAACAAGAGTAGATGTTGGGGTCTTTGTTGTTAATTAACAAATGGCATAGCGATGGGTATTTGTTTAGTATGATCTTGTCGCTAGTTTGAGTAATTTGTTGGTTGGGATTTGAACTTAATTGGGATTTTAAAATTGAGCAACTTTTGTATGACCAAATTAAATTGCAAAAACTAAAAATATGCATATATTTTGAAAATAGGCAAAGCCAAATAAGTAAGCTGTACAGGTTCCGAAATTTGCAACTATATTTTTAAAGGAGTGATTATACTTTCAATATTATATGTAGAGATATCTCAAAAACGGCATGGGTCCAAGTACCATATCTTTTTTATCTTTATTTTTTTGCCATTATAATTACATATTATTAAAAACATATTATGGCATTTAATTAATGCCATCCATTTAATCGTATTAACTGCATAAACCCAATGATAAAAAAATATGCCACACCGTACTTGTTATCTTAGACCTCATAAATTATTTAGTAGTATTATTTTCTTTTGAGTATTATATTTGTAAGTATAATATATTCACATATTATTATTTTTGAGATGTCACTAAAAAAAGTACTTTCCGAGTTTTAATATTTTCTTCATATTTTTTGATGTAGTGATTTTACATGAAAAACATTTTCACATATGTAGCAAAGAACCCAAGATTAAATATAAAGAGTTAAAAATAAAAAGAATTTTAGTTATACTTCAATTTTATAACAATCTGATTTAAAGATAACATCAAACATCATTCTGTTTCTAATTTGATAACTTCAAAATTATGTTCCAGTTTAATTTTCAACATGTTTATTCATAAATCTGATTCTTCCCCCTTAATCTTTCTACGATAAATACGTTATTTGCTAATATCGTAATTTATATTTTAACTTTCTTTATATTTTCTTACTAGTCATACCTGAAAACGTTCACACAGAAAACGAAACATAATATATATAGTACCGATTTTAATGATATTTATGTAATATGTCGTAATTAATCATTACGACAAGTTTCAATCAAGTTTCAATCAAGTTTTAAAATATTCCCATATATCATATAATTTGAACATTACAGAAAAATGTTTGCACTTACCAATATCAGATGGTACAGATCTTAATGGACTGTATGACTTAGACCATTCGGGTTAGGAAACTTCCTCATCAAAGCCATCAAAAACGGCAGCATTGGCAGAGACATTAGAATCAATATCTAAATTTAAAAAAATATATGATAACCGGACGAATTTTAATGCGATTTTTACCAAAATGCTGTTAAAGAATGTCGTTTGTCCGGTTCCGTGTTCAGCTTTTTCAAAATGAGGTCTTGCTCATGAGCACCTCTCCTCGGAGTGTTATTTCTGTTTCTCTTTAACTTGTACTTCCATTAAATCGGTCTTAAAAAATTAGAGAGCTATTCTTTTGAAAAACTGGTAACGGAATCCGACAAAAATTCAAGTAAGATGTGGTTTTCGAAATAACCACATCTTACTAAATCGATTTTTCGCGAAACTATAGGGAATATCGATAAACTAAAACATGCCCCCATTAAAAACACCTGGGATCATCATTTTGCCTTGCGATCGGTTGGCTTAAAAACGCCTCCTTCATTTTTTGTACATAATATTGTATTGGTTTATTATAGTCAACTACGGCTTCTTTGGACGAGAATTTGAAACGGTGGTTAAAAATGCTGGTGGTTTGATGGCAGAGCGAACAAGAGTAGATGTTGGGGTCTTCGTTGTTAATTAATAAATGGCATAGGGATGGGCATTTGTTTAGTATGATCTTGTCGCTAATTTGAGTAATTGTTGGTTGGTGTTGAGTGGTTTTGAAGTTGTTGCGGAATCATCTCTTGGATTGTTTGGAGTATTCTCTAAATAAAATATAGAAAATGGGTAAGCTTCATGTAAATATGGAAATAATGTAAATTTTTGATTTAAATAATCATAAAAGTATCTCTCCCATTTTCCATATATTCTTCTTTGATATCCAATCGATACTCCTCGATGGAGTATCTGTAAAAATTAATTTATTTACATAAAAATGTTTACACTTACCAATATCAGATGGTACAGATCTTAATGGACTGTATGACTTAGACCATTCGGATTATGAAACTTCCTCATCAAAGCCATCAAAAACGGCAGCATTGGCAGAGACATTAGCATCAATATCTAAATTAAAAAAAATATATAATAACCGGACGAATTTTAATGCGATTTTTACCAAAATGCTGTTAAAGAATGTCGTTTGTCGGGTTCCGTGATCAACTTTTTCAAAATGAGGTCTTCCTCATGAGCACCTCTCCTCCGAGTGTTATTTTTGTTTCTCTTTAACTTGTACTTCCATTAAATCGGTCTTAAAAAATTAGAGAGCTATTCTTTTGAAAAACTGGTAACGGAATCCGACAAAAATTCAAGTAAGACGTGGTTTTCGAAATAACCACATCTTACTAAATCGATTTTTCGCGAAACTATAGGGAATATCGATAAACTAAAACATGCCCCCATTAAAAACACCTGGGGTCATCATCAGTTCAAAATTGAAAATTTGAACTGATGAAGTTTCGCTACGCTTAAAAATCGGGTACTTTTTTCGATTAACTCGCGATAAAAGAAAAACCGCCGATCCGAACATTTTCAAAATAAATTCACAGAAATGTTTACTGATTATAATAAACTTTACCGCAATTTTTTTCATCGAGCGATTTTGCAGATATCGATCTCTAAAGTGAAGGGCCTTGACTTTTGGCACGGATAATAGAACGTTAGATTATTATACAGAGCTTCGCAAAAGTAACCGATAAAAGCATTAAAAACAGTTTATGAAAAAATAGAATTTGGATTAAGTTCCGAGTAAAGTATTTCTAGATTACAACGATTTTTTATATCGAAAAAATCGGGAAAGTTTTTGTTATATTGCCAGATATCATACAATTTGAAGAAAAATTTCTGCACTTACCAATACCAGATGATACAGATCTTAATGGACTGGATAACCGATACAATCCGGATGGGTAACCTCTCTCATCGTAGGCCACAACATCGGCAGAAAGATCAGAATCAAAACCTAAATTTAAAAAAATATATGATAACAACATAAATCTCAAAAAATGCAATAACATTTACATTTTTAAAATGTTCTTAAGAATGTATTCATCCATATCTAGGTTGACAACATAATTACATATAAGTTTTCGAAATAAGAAAATAAAAATTAAAAATGTTACTTAAGTAAAAAAATTACTTAAGTATAACTTATCCAATTTTAACATTAAATAATAACTTTTGCACTTACCAATACCAAATGATGCAGATCCTGGTGGAGAAACCCTCTCATGGATGGACGGGCCGTTATAAATTAAGATAAACCCACCATCAACATCTGAATTAAAAAAATACTATAGAATGAAGAGTATAAACCCCGAAGAGTTGCACTTCGGGGTTTATTATTATTATTAAGCACTTACGTTTTTTATATGTGGGTAACATCGTATCCATATTTAATAGGTGAAATTCAAACTTTCAAAATTTTAAAAGATTTAGAAAAAAATAAATGACTTAAGAAGATTGCAATCTGATGATCTTAAAAGTGCTGGACATTGAAGACCCACTGAGACTGAATTCGCAGAACGGTGAACTTGACAGGCCTCTTGAGGTTCGTGGAATTTCTTCTTTAACGGATCTAAAACGGACGGAAAATATATTAATTAATGTTCATTGATTTAGTAATATCGGAAGGAGGTGTTGAAAGGATTGTCGGGTTCCTGGATTGTTAGACTAGAAGCAACCTTGGCCGTTTGTAGCGAAGGTGTTCTGTGTCATAATCCATTAATCCCGCTAGGAGGGGATTGGGATGGTTTTCGAGTCGCGTAAACTTGGTACTGGCCTTGTCCCGAATGAATTCCTCGATGGTCGCCATCTGGGAATCATTGTGCAGTGTCGCATTACTGACAAACCAAGGTGCATCAAATGCCATCCTTAGGACCTTGTTCTGAACCGCTTGGAGTTTTTGCACGTGCGAGTGCGCCGCGTAACCCCAGACTGAAGAGGCGTAAGTCATCGTAGGCCTGATAACCGCTTTGTAGAGTCGAATCTTCCGAAGAGGATCCAACTTACTTTGACGATTAATCAAAGCGTACATATTGACCAGAGCTGCGTTCACCCGGTTCGCCATCGCGTCGATGTGACTTTTCCAAGTAAGTTTAGAGTCCAGAATGACACCCAAATACTTCGCTTCGGAACTCTAGGGGACCTCGTCCCCTTGCAGTACCAACGCATCGGGGGGTCTCTGTCTACGCCGAGTAAAAAGTACTGCGGTACTTTTATCAGCTTTGATTTTGACCCGCCACTTTGCGAAGTAGTCAAACATCTCGTACGATGCTGCCTGCAGTCTACGAGCGGCGACCTCGGGGGACCAAGATCTGCTGTAGATGCAAACATCGTCGGCGTACATCGCTAACTGCGTGCCCTCGTAACGGAGTAGGTCACTTACAAAGTTACAAAAAAGTATCGGTGAAAGCAACGACCCCTGAGGGACGCCAGCAGTTAGGATTCGCTCTCTCGAACGCGTACCTTCCAGTTTGATCGCGCTTTCCTACCGTCAAGGTAGGAGGCGATCAATTGGACTAATCCCAGGGGCACGCCCGCTTCTAGCATTTTGAACAAAGGTCCTTCATGCCATGCTTTGTCGAACGCTTTGGCAACATCGAAAAACACAGCACAAGTGCTTTGCTTTCGATTGAAGCCTTCGGTTATGTGTTCGACAAGTCGCAGCACCTGGTGTACGGTCGAATGTTTGGGTCGGAAACCAAACTGTTCGTCCTGGATGAGCTTAAGATCTCTAACGGATCATTGTAGCCTCGTCTGGATGACCCTCTCGCATACCTTGCCGAGACAAGAAAGCAAACTGATGGGCCTGTAGTTTTGCGGGAACGTCAGGTTCGCTCTGGGTTTCGGTAACACGACGACATCAGCGCTTTTCCACCTGGTGGGAAAATGGCGCAGCCGGAGTGTCGCAATGATGATCCCCGTTAGCGAAACGACCGCCTTTAAGGCTGTTCGACCGTTTCGTAGGAATAAAATCGGTGTAAGAGCCTCTACTCTTCTATTGCAATTGAAACGTCTACAATTATATTAAACGTTTTTATCTCGTAATCTAATGCATCTGAATTTTAAACATTTTAAAATTTCAATCCTGTATTAAAAATATAAATACTTTGATAATTAGTTACGATTAAAAATGTATCTTTGTTGTCATTCTGATATTTTTATTTTTAATTCACGATGAAGTAATTGTAATGAATTAATTACATGAAGAAGGTAATGATAAGTATAATTTTTTCTAATACTTATCATTCCTATCAATCATATTATATAATTCCGGCATTTAAATACTCATTCAATATTACTCTAATTAAAAGAAAAACCAGCATACAATTTTTTCAAAATCATAAAAATAATTTTAGACAAAATGCTATTGATGAAAAATATTATAAATATTGTGGCATATCTATTTAAAGAAAACAAAAAAAAAGTATAATAATAACTTTATAATGGTTGTTTAATAATTTCTTTTAACATGTGATCTTTAAAAAATAATTTTAATTGGTTTTTCATTTTTGTTTCCCAAAAGTTATCATCTTTCATGATTTCTTCTGTGTGTGGAGGTCCACACAACAAAATAACACTTGCTCTTTTTTGTTACTTGCAGTTGGCCTTGTAGTTGATAAAAGTAATTATGATTTTTTTTAAATTTTAATTCGCCGTTTCGTTCTTGCAACATATTTATTCTCTTGGAGCGAACTCCATCCTCTATGGACGTGTTCCTTAAATTATACGGATATTTAACTTCCACGATGGAAATATTACCATGGATTACTCCATCCGGACTGGCACCTAAAAAATAAAACTCTCCTTGACCTACATATAATCCACATGGATCTACACGTAGGCCAGAAATATTTTGAAATGCTTCAATTGCAATTTTTTCATATTGGCAACCATATTCGGTGGCTTTGTTTCCTCTGAAACTATTTGCCAATAAATTCTTCAAAAGATTATTAGGTGGTTTTGATGGTCTTCTTTTACACACTGCTCCAAAATTCGAAGCTGTTAATCTGTACAACCGTTCCTGTTTCCAACAAGGATTAGTGTGTTGTTTCCGTGTGCGTGCTTCTATTTTATCCACTTCTTCAGCTGTTTTTGTTAATAAATTGCATATTACCTCGCTTCTTCTAATAACTTCTTCTTGAGATGGTAATTCCACATCTCCGTAATCACTATCAGGTTGTTGCGCAATTGGTTTAACCCTTTTACTTTTTTTCCCTTGTTGCGTCTTGCACCGTTTTATTAATATATTATATTTTTCTTCACAGCTTTTTTCTGTGTAGTGTCCTAATTTTTTCCCCATGTTTTCTGCAATTTTCTTTATATAATGTTCACAATTGTCGCAATGTGGCATCTTAACTTGTACGATCCGCCTAAAGAGAAATTGATCTGCAAACCTATCTATTAAAAAAAGAAAATACAAATCTATAATTACATACTCGTTTACCGCCGATGAATTTATTTACTAAGCTATTAAACTCTTCGGCGCTATTATTATTTTTGTTTAACAAACAGGATGAAGAATTGGATATAATTCGTTGCAAGCAATTGTTTATATCACCCTCTAAACCGCATTCCTTTACGTCTGCAAATACATTATCTATGCCGTTTATTTTATTACAAAAGTAATGGGCACAATTTTGGTAGTCTCCAAAAATATGTGATTGGATATTTGATACATCTTTTTGAAATAATAAAAGTTTTTGTTCATATGGTACATTTTCTGCATTTCTGTATTCAGCAGATTTTTTTATAGCAACACGAAATCTTAAAATACTATTGGATAATTTTCTTCTGAGTTGAGAGGAACGAATTTCACGCTAGTCCTACGTACTTTTTTCGATAGTTCAACTAATTTGTTGCTAAAATTCCGTAATAAATGATTGATACATTCCACTTTTTCTGCTATATGTGGTCCATAGGATTTAACAGCATTTAACTTTTTTGTGACACTACTGTCCCCGTCACCTATTAATTTTATGTATTTCAGGCTATGTACATCCACGCTATTTTTGAATCCTTCAAGGATTATATCAGATTCCATTGCAGTGGATGGGCCAAACCAATTTTTAAAACATTTATGTGTATTTTGATTAGTAGCAGGATGTGAGCAAATCCTGCAGAATTTATTGCGTATTCCTATATGTAGAATTTTTTTGGTCTCTTCTCCTATGATGACACCTACGCCTGATGATGCATTATAATTGGTTCTGTATGAACGCTTTGACCAAACACCATCGGCTACAACACTAACAAGAGCAATACTATTTTCATCTACATCACCCTTTTCTTTTGCAATAGCAACTTCTTCCTCTCCGGCGTTTTTTAATTGTTTTGAAACTACATCTTCTACTACCTCTAATAGGTTAGCATGAATAGTGTTGTATCGACGCTGCGTCATATGTGGAATATTCATTATTGAACAAAAATCTTTCAGCTGGGAATATCCTGCACCAATTAACACTATTCCTGTTGAGATGTGTGAAATAATAAATTATATATGTTTGCGTGCAGTTTTGGTCGTAATTTATTTTTATTGTGTACCAATAAAATATCTTACCGATTACTGCTGAAGTATTCACGTTTATTTCATCATTATTGCCATTTGTTTCTACATTAGATTCCATTCCACACATTTGGCATTTGATTGTGAAAATAGATTCATAGCCAATCTGGCATTCGGCTACAATGTCGCATAAATCTATTGTGCAATTAGAGGTGGGTACATGTTTAATTTCTTTTATTTGTTTCCAAAATGAACAATATCAATTAATCTTCTTCCAGTAAAGTGTTGTACATGTTATGGCTGTGCTTGTGGTTCTTCCGTTCTGTAAAACAATTGTGGTATTGAATATTTGATCATAAAAAATGTAATCTAGATTAACTTTTCAAATAATATTGTAGATTTTAAACTGTAAAGATTGAATTAAATACGTTTTCAGAATCTGAACATTTTTAAAAACAGTTTTTTCTTAGAAAACGTTACGATTATTGCCTTTTTTAACATAAAATTATAAAATTTTATACAATAAAACCCATGCTGAACTATTTCACTAAAATGTTGGTAAATGTTTACATACCTTAAATCAACAGCAATGTCATCTAACAAATGGTCTGTAGTTACATTATGCGAAGCAGTATTTCTGCAGATAGGAATACATAAAAAGAATTCAATATTTATACACATAAAATGTTGAAAAGCTTCACGTTTTATTTGATAATTAATAATTTAAAATTGAGTCAAATTAAGTAACGAAGTAATAATTAAAGTGGTTGTTAGTGGCCTGTTTTATTTCTCGAAAACTGTCGTTTTTTTGACACCACCCTTGAGGGTGCTTTTCTTGTTCTAACCATAATTTTTATAGAGTCAGTATCTCAAACTTAAAAACTAGACACACTCAAACACTAAATAATCAATACTAACTTAATAATAACACTAAAATTCTAAAGTTTACTGGAACCAATTCTGTGGAAATTATCGTTGTGCACGATGTTAACGCAGGACAACTTGAGAAAGAGATGTTTCAAAAATCTCATGAGTTAGACAAACAAAACTGGGAAAATAAACCCTTTTTTATAATGGGCAATAAAAAAGGGACTGGTTTCAGTACTTTCGTCTCTTTAGTACCTGCGTTCCAAAGCTACATATATTGTTGCTTATAGAAATTAAATTTAAGTATTTCTTAAACATTTTAGAAAAGTAAAAGATTTCTTTTAGGATTATGTTTATTAAGATTTTTTGTCTCACAAATTTATACAGTTTTTCAATAACATAAACGTAATTTAACTATAAGAATAAAATACATATAGAAATGGAATTTTTTCATTGATTAAACGTTCATATCTTAATTTATATGTATATTATTATACTTATTGAACCGAAACAGTAAAATTTGGGTCGATATACTTTAAAAAAATGATAAGTTATATTTTCTTTCATATTATTTTGTATTTTTTCGGCAAATTCCTAAAGAATGAATTTGTATTTCTACGAACTCGTAACAGGTATTGTAAATGAAATATGCAATGTTAGATAGAGCTCGCACGATTTCGCTAAAACTTGTTCGCCACACCATCCTATCCTTAGAGGGGCAGGGCTAATACAGAAATTAGGGAATTATTACAATTTTTCGACGTCGGAATTTCAAGTTTTCCTCGTTTATCTTATAAAATATCAAAAAACGTTATTAGGGAAAAGTATTCGATTAATAATTATTTATGCTTCTTCTAAGCTCTTTAAAAAATGCTTCTTAATAATCTCAGTAATTAACAACAATTAATCAAATATCTTGCAGAAGAAGCATAGATTTTTCAATTTTAAACAGCTTTTGTTTGAAACTTTTTTTGATATTTCGAACGGTTAACGCATGTTATTTGAAATTCGTTTGTCCTAGCGGTCGAACAGCTTTAATTGAATACACCATTGCACTTATACAAGTATATGATACATATTCATTTAACATTTTTGGCTTTGGTGTTCTCTCTAATCTTCTCAGGATCTGACTTGTCTCTTTCTGAGCATCTATATCATATCATCTTTCATTTTAGCGAGCCGCGGGTTCTATTAAATTTATTGATTGATTTTAGAATTGATTTTCAATTGTCGTTCGTCAATTTAAACAAAAGGTTTCCTATATGATTTCTTTCTTTACATTTAGCTTAAGAGCGAATGGTTTTCGTCCGAGTTGTAGGACCAACGAAATTGATTCTTTAGATTAAGAACGCTCGGAAAAGAAGGGTATAAAAATCTCAAACGGGTTAAAGAAAAGTTAGTCTTGACAGAGTCATGATGCAGTCTTAGTCTGAAGTTAGTTTAGTCTTGGCTCAGCCTCGATAGAGAAATCTCAAGCCGTGAACAGCCTCAACGTCCAGTGCCAAAGAAGCCCAAAGATGAAGGAAGAATCCCTCACCAATCCGGGGAGCTTTGAGAAGAATTCCAGATCCGGGAGCAGAGATCCGTCTTCGGAGGTAAACTAAATACCAAGGCTGGCGCTGGGACCAAGAGCGAGAGATCCTTAACCGTTACCATGATGAGATTTTTAATTCTCTGTAAGTTATATTTTCTGTAAATTTACTAACAGCTTCCGTTCTTTTAGTTTGGTATGTCTAATAAAGTGAAATTATTTGGTAACTTTCGTTAGAGAAATTAAGTTCAATAAATTCAATTGATAACTTTTTGTTCAGTACTTTTTAATCAGTTAATAATTTTTGATCGGAAATAGTAGTTTATTCTCAGTTTTGATTAATTAAAAATTTTATTTAATACATTTTTCTTTTATATCTTTTTTAATTTGTTTGATAATTCTGTTCATTAAAGTTTATTACATTAAATTTTATTCTTATTTTTTTTCTAGTTATCCTTTTTGACCAAATAAACTTCTGCGTGATAAATTTTCTTCTGCACGCCCAGCAAACGTAAGAACCGCTTCTTACATCATCACTTCAGTCGCATCAGATAAATTCCCCATTAAATCTGCTATTTCCTGAATGTCAGCTTTCTCTTTTATGTTACTTACTTTCTCAGCTTCATCAATACCAACCAAAATCTTCATATCCGATTGTGCATTTTCAATGATGACCACATCACGACTTAAAGATACAACATTTGTTTGTTTGTAATATAATCGATAACCTTTCGTTGTGTCACCATATCCAACCAATATCAGTTCTTTGAATTTCTTGTTCAAATCTGTTTTTTTCTTGGTCCATGTGCTGTAAGGAATCTTTTGTAACGACCGTTGTGGTAATAGCTTCAGCTCACAACTTAGTCTCCAAACCTGCGTCGAACAATATACATCTTGCGCTTTCTATTAAGATTCTATTCATTCTTTCTACTATACAGTCCTGGTACATAAATAATTCTTTTTACCACCAAATCAAAACTATTTGCCTTCCTATAGTTGTAGCTTCAACATCACCGACACATTCAACTGAGAGTTTTCCATTATATGCAACTGTAATTTCAGTAATCGGAACACTATGCTATTGTCGTCGTATGAAAACTTGCTCCCGAATCCACATATCAGTCTCCTTTTTCAAAAGAGCTGCTCATATAAATCGCACTTAATACTTTTGGCTTAAGTTTGTTAGGGTACTTGAAAAAATGAATATGAATGTGATGGAATACAAAAAAGCCTCTTGGGCAGATTCCCAAGAGAAATTGATTTCTCGAACGTGTGTTCGAATTCGGCAGGAGTGCTGATTTCTTCGGGATCCTTTTCCGGGCAGAGCTTGGCCATGCCGAGTGGAGGGACCAACCTGGAGAATAGGATTCGGCATGGCAAGACCCTACGCTTTGGCTTTCTGCGGTCCTCCCGGAAATTTTGCACCCTCTCACAAGCCCTTTCGAAGACGGTGTTCAAGTTTGAATCCGACATCTTTTTACGCTTTCTGAAACGGTTTAATTTTAAGGTTTCGGAATTAATAATTTTATCGGGAGGAGAATCGGTAACGGCACAAGAAAATGTATTTCGATGTTTTAACGAGGAACGGTTATTAGGCTGGTTTGGGAAATTCGGGTTGTCGGTTTCCTTTCGGTATTTTCTGTTTCGCTTTGGGTATCTTCGTTTAATTTGCTCGGTTCTAGTTACTTTCGTCTCACATTGGATTACTGGTGTTATACTTTGAACATCTTGAAAACTTGGTGATTGGTCTTATAAGAATTTATTTAGAGTTCGGTCTTCACTGTCGGTTAATTCGGATGACGACTGTATTTTGCAACCACTTCCAATCGGACTGCATTCAGCTTTTAGAAGAGTAATTGGTCAGTTCTGAATGGTGTGTTCGTGTTGGTTAAGATTAAGACACAGTTTCTGTCTTCGTATTAGGTCCATTCCGATAATCATATCGGCGATTAAGTTCGGTAGATATGGAATTGTGGTGGTACAGGCAACTTTAGCTATATCGGGTGATTGCATCGTACACAACTTCTTGTTTTGACATCTATTATGTATTCTATTTCCAATATAGGAATATACGGACCCGGTATCAATTAAAGCTGAAAAATCCCTTCCTAAGATTCTTACTTTTACGTGAGGTCGTACATCTGATGCTGTTAGACATATCAGTGAAGTGGCGGATCGGTTACAAGGACAATTTTGGAACAAAATAATTTCCCAGTGCATTGTTGACGGTAATGACCACTCTCCCCGCATCTCCAGCATAACAGGTATATTAAAAAAATTATTGGGAATGGTTACGGATATCGGTAAAATTTCTTTATTTATTTAATTCGGTTTTCAGCGTCGTCTGAAATATTATTGCGGAGCTCGAACGTCTGATTTCATGATTATCGGTAAAGAATTAATTTGGTCGGAAAGCACTACGGAAAAACTCGCAGTAGTACTGGGTCGGAAAGTACTACGGGAAAACTCGCAGTAGTACTGGGTCAGAAAGGTAAAATCAGAAATCAAAACAAAATATCCACTATAATAAAACAAACGGTACTTACTTTAAGTGTTCGGAAAACGGCTCGGAAAATTCGGTGGTAATAACCAATCTCGCAAGCCGCTAGTAATAAGACGAATCCTTAATATACTCTTCTGACTGGTAATAATAATACTGATATACTGAATAATTCTCGAAATTCGGTCGGCTATTTATACCAAATAAAAGAGAAAACTGGATTTCTCTGTGTGGGGGATCGTATCGATAATAGTGATCAAAATTTAACCTTTAATGCGCGGCATTAGTTAATGAAGCAAACGGATTTCTAACGATACTCTCCGAATGAATCGTTTACAAGTTTGATAATATGTTTGTCAATTTCTACTCTATTTGCCGTACAAATGTTGTATAAAGTCACCCAGTCTTTTAAATAACTTTGTAAGCAGTCCGCCAAAGTATTCCAGCGAATATATTGAGGTAGAAACATGACCGTTTTGAAAATATTTACATACTTTTCTATATTACTCTTAATGAACACGCAACTATAAAGTTGATGTCGAAAAAAGGTGATGGTTCGAAATCTTGGTGGTTATAGAAACGAATAAAAGTAAAAAGAAAAAGAAACTTAATTGAATGAATAGTTGTATAATAATAAATTATGTCTTACACTGTCCTATTGTTTTTTCACTATGACACTTTCTTTCTTACAGGTTTGAATTTAAAATCGGCTCTTGATCACACAGCTCGTGATCACACGCGAGTAGTCGAATTTTACTCGAACAAGTTACAAAAGATAAGATCTTTAAAATCGCAGATACAGTATAATTTATACGTGCGATCGAAGTGGGGGTGCGACACATGAGACAAATTAAAAGCTGATGTACTTGTATGCGGTATAAACACTTAACTTTAGGAATTATTAAATTTCTTTGTATGTCACGGGCTATCAAATTAAACATATGGGCAGAGCAGCTATAAGTTATTATATCTTTTTGGTCAAGTTCCATAAACAAATCATTTCCCATTTTCGCCATACTTGCAAAGCTATCTGTAACTACACCAGCGACGTTGCATTTATATGTATTTTGTATTTTGTTATATGTATTTTCAATGATGACCACATCACGACTTAAAGATACAACATTTGTTTGTTTGTAATATAATCGATAACCTTTCGTTGTGTCACCATATCCAACCAATATCAATTCTTTGAATTTCTTGTTCAAATATGTTTTTTTCTTGGTCCATGTGCTGTAAGGAATCTTTTGTAACGACCGTTGTGGTAATAGCTTCAACTCACAACTTAGTCTCCAAACTTGCGTCGAACAATATACATCTTGCGCTTTCTATTAAGATTCTATTCATTCTTTCTACTATACAGTCCTGGTACATAAATAATTCTTTTTACCAAAAGATAAGATCTTTAAAATCGCAAATACAGTATAATTTATACGTGCGCTCGAAGTGGGGGTGCGACACATGAGACAAATTAAAAGCTGATATACTTGTATGCGGTATAAACACTTAACTTTAGGAATTATTAAATTTCTTTGTATGTCACGGGCTATCAAGTTAAACATATGGGCAGAGCAGCTATAAGTTATTATATCTTTTTGGTCAAGTTCCATAAATAAATCATTTCCCATTTTCGCCATACTTGCAAAGCTATCTGTAACTACACCAGCGACGTTGCATTTATATGTATTTTGACATGTTTGAATAGACTTTTTTAATAATTTTAGCAAATATTCTTCAGTATGACTGTGTCCAGATGTGTCTACAGAATCAATTAAGTGAATTCATTCATTTTCAATGTCTGTCACACACATTGCTATAATTGGCTCATTATGAACATTGTTCCAGCTGTCTAGTGTTAAACAAATTGTCTTTCCCTTTTGCCTGGACGGAATTATAAACGTCATTTATTAGTTGGTTAGCGACATTATATCTATTTGGTTTGGTGGTGTATAATCAGGTCGTAGCATTCTTATTAAAGTTTTGAATTATATTTGACTGCGAACCAACAGTGGTAGACGAGTTTCTGACAAAAGATGATGTAACTGAAAATATCGCAAATTAAAATATTACAAATGTAAAAAATATTCCTTTGCTAACAATATTTTATCTACCGCCGTTAGGAAATATTAGGTTTTTCATGTCTTTTTGACGTTTTGTGACGCCACATTTTACACAACTGTTTTTTAATTACAGCACTTCTTGCACTGAATTCGCATGGTAGAATTTTACATTATAAAATCGCTAATTTTGTTCTCTTGTATGGAATGAGGAGCGCGTATTCTATACGCGGCACCTAGGCCACAAAGGGCCCCTTGTACACTGGCTCCCTCTAACAGGTTTGAGATGTTAAATGCGAGTACATAACTGGATTTTTTGGCTGATTCCGCTTCCTGACCGACCCCCCACCAAACCGGGCGTGCTATGGCACAGGCCCAGTGTGGGTTCGCCCCAGTCAGGTGCCGCTCCAGGATACCACATCCTTGTGAACCCCTACGAGGTGCAGGCCACCAGGGCGCTAACGCGCAATCAGCATTTTTTTTTTGTTCAAACCCCTTACACACATAGTGATAACGACAGCCAAAGATGAACGACTCTTGAAGATTTGTTCTCTTGTTTTGGCAAATATTACGTTCGTTAAAGAAAAATTAGTCTTTTGGTACCTGGTTACGTAAGTAACTATTAAACAAATGATAAATAATTGGCAAAATAAAAAGTATTTCAGTAATATTTATCATTTTTGAATAATAAATAAAAATGAATAAAAAATTTTGAATAATCCATTTTCGGTTTCTTTAGATTTAGGCACATTCTGATTCATCAGTAAATTGGGATGTTTCTTCTACGTCACATACTCTGTTCGTTTCCGTCGAAATACATTTCTGTACATTTGTACAGTTATTGTTTTAAACATGCTACTAGTCCCACCATATTTAATTTACATTTATTACAGTTAGCTCTTACATCTAGCAGTGTTTTGTAAATTGAAATTATCATCGAAAAGTCTAAAACTGCTTTTGATTATGCACGTTCGTTTGCGAACTTTAATTACTTGCCTTTTAAAGAGAATCTATATAAAATACCCTTCTGCAATTTATACGATTTAGTAAGCATTAATGAAAATAAATTAAACTGCGGACGGTCTTAGATGTTCATTTACCAATAAAAAAATTTGATCTGACCGTCCGCCGGCCCCTTGGATAACGGACACTGTATCTGCCTAATCCAGCAGCTAAGAGACAAGGCTCATAAAGTTTAAAAAAAAAATCGAACCGAGGCCAAGTGGTTGTATTACAGAAAAATTAGGAATTGTACAAATGACGCAATTTTGACGGAGCCTAAAGTCTATATAGCAAGGCAAATTCAAGACAGAGGAAATATTTGGCATCTACTTAAAAAAACTGGTATTCTATATGATAGCAAACAGAGGTCTCTGCCGATGAATCTAGTCAATCCTAATGCTATTAATGACTACTTTATTAGTTGTGCACCCAGAAATAACAGTCTGGATAGGGGATTGATTGTTTATTATTCGAGTACTATTTTAACGAATACTATTCTCGTTCAAGTATGTGGACTGATGATAATGTGGCGGCAGTTATTCATGATATGAAAAGTAATGCCATGGGGTACGACGGTCTGAATATTAAGTTATTAAATTTTTGTATGCACATTAGTAAATATCTGACACATATAATAAATGAATGTATTCGTACCGGTGTGTATCCGTCATTTTGGAAGCATGCTTTAATTACACCCTTAGGCCAGGCGCGCACATGCGATTTTCATGCGATTATTTGTCGCAGCGACATAAAAGTAGTAGTCGCAAAAAATTTGTATGGTCGCGCATTTGCGACTGATTAATTGTGACTAGAGCCTAGTATCAACATGGACTTCATAGAAACCGCTTGTATAGTGGCTCTGTTATTACGAAAGAAATTAAGAAAGCAACGGAAAAGAAAATTTTGGGTGCATCCAATTTTATCTGACAGAGAACATCGGGGTCAATTTTACATTCTTCATGAAGATTTAAGAAAGCATCCTCGTAAATTCTTTAACTATTACAGAATGAGTGAAAAATCTTTTCTTGAATTATTAAAAATAATAGGACCGAAAATATCGTACCAAAATAGTAAATGGAGAAAATGTATACCACCTGAGGAATGTCTTGCAGTAACAATAAGGTAAGAAGGTACTTACCAGCTTTTGTTTTGTGTCGTCGTTCTGCCAAATTAACTAGATATTTTCTGCAAACTACTATTAGACTAGATATATAGAAGTAGATATTAAAAATAAGGTTAAATAATAAATATATGTTCTATTTGTTTAATTTAATTAATTTATTGATTTGACAAGTCAAAATATGCATTGTCACCATCAGAAAAAATGGTTGCTGATGGTGTGGACTGTGCAGAGTTGACCGTTGATGTCGATGGCGCGGAGTAAATACTTTCATTGCCTCCTTGTTGCTGTTGTTGAAAATTTGATCTTGGAAATTGCACTTGGTCTACCGGACGGTTAGGATAAAGATGAGAATAAGATTGTTGCATTGAACTGTAAAAAACTGGAGGATTTCCGACGTTTTTTGCATTTTTCATGATATTTAAGATTTCAATTTTCGCATAATGTTTTTGGTCATCAGTTAATTTTTTGAACATTGGAACAAGCATAAGTGAAAAATTTTTATCTTCGTCGATTGTTTCACATTGCTTATCCTCCAATATTTTCAGTAACTTTTCTTCATATGGAATTGTTTTAAGCACAGTTTTTCTTGCAGCCCTTCTTTTAGATATGGATGTACTTTCCGAATTTTCTGTATTGGCTGCTAAAGAAGGAGAAGATATCATTTCTTGATTTTCTTGATCAATCTCAATTGATTGAGAAGGTCCGGTGTTGCTGGTAGTTGGTCTATCTTTCATTATTGGGAAAAGGAATTGCAATTGGTCGAAATAAATATATCTTCTTTTTTTTTGCTGCTTGCCCAGACACTGTTTTACGCTGGGCTGCTAATTCCCTAGCGAAACAATCTTTTAAATTTTTCCATTTTTTTTGAATAATTTTTCCTGCAATAAAAAACAGTTTGTTAGATATCACTTTATTAAATATTCTCAAATAGAAGTCTTTATTTTAATAAAAATAATATAACTTTTAACGCCTCACACTTTCGTCCTTTTCTAACCTCTCTAACCTTACACTCTTTCGATCTCGCATTAAACTAAAACTCTCCCAACCGTTCTTCCCACTCCCTACTCTCTCTATCTCTCTCTCTCCATCTCTCTCTCAGCGGTATCGATCTTCATACTCGGCCTTGCTACCATTTGGGTCGTCCTCGACCCTGACTTCTTCATCTTCCGAATTCATTTCTTCTTCGCTGTCTGTCGTCTCATCTTCTTCTTCGTCCAGGTCTGTTACGACACACCATGGTTTCATACGGTCTGATGCAAAAACAGAATGATAAGGTTTTTGACTTCTTGGTGCTCCAGGTATATCTTTCAACTCGTATCTATCGTTTGATAAAACCTTATGGATAACGTAAGGTCCTTTATAACGTAATGCCAATTTTCTAGATTCGCCAGTAGCTGTTGCTTCACATTTTACTAACACCAAGTCTCCCTCTTGATATTTTCTTGGTTTTATACGTAGTCTGTCAAATCTTTCCTTTTGATTTTGCTGTTGTTTTCTTATTTCATGTAGTGCGTCTGCCCTTAGCTCCGTTATTTCTTCCTCACTCACAGCCTCATCTTCTGCCAGCGCCAATAGCAATTGATTTTGCAAAGCATCTCTAGGTTTATAAGCGAATAATAATTCATGAGGGGTTTTCTTCGTGACACTATTTGGTAAGGAATTTAAAGCAAATTGAATCTCACATAGTCGTTTATCCCAATCTCGTCCATCTTCATTTTCACTTCTTGTAGATATTGCTGTCATTAATGTTCTGTTATAACGTTCCACTTGTCCATTTGCACGTGGTGTGGCAGTTGCGTTTAAAATATGTATAATTTGATTCATTTTACAATATTCTCTAAATTTCTTTGATGTGAATGCCGTACCTCTGTCGGACACAAGTCTAGCTGGTGGTCCAAAAGTATTATGTATCTCTTTCATAATCCTCACGACTGGTTCAGTTTTTGTATTCTTCACTGCTTTTATTATTAGATATTTTGTAAAGTTGTCTATATACACCAGAAGATGTGTGTTACCTTTCGTACTCTTCGGAAAAGGTCCTAAGTGGTCGATATTAACTGTATGGAAAGGTATTGGTTGTCTCTCGATGTTATGTAACTCTCCTTCCTTTCTACCTCCAGGTAATTTTCTATATGCACATTCTACGCAGGCTCGTATATAATTTGTGACCTTCTTCCTCATTTTAGGGAACCATACATATTGCTTAAGGTGACTTATCGTTTTGTCCACGCCATAATGACCCATACGATCATGACTATTTTGAATTACCTTCCATATACTCCCTTTGGGTACGACCCAACGTTTATCATCTCCCAATCTTCTATATAATCTGTTCTTGAATACTTCATAATCGTGATGTATTTGTTTCTCCTCGTTATTATTCGGATGTCTCAGCAATATTTGCGTTATTGTCTTTAATTTTACATCTTGCATTTGCATTATTATAAGCCAATCTTCTTCATTAATCATTAAAACGTTCAAACTAGCTATCTCTGGTTCACTAGCTGCTTCTTGAGGACATCTACTCAATGCGTCAACATGCTTCATTTGCTCGGCTTTTCGATGCTCAACCACATAATTATATTCCAACAATTTCAAACACCACCTGGCAATTCTTGGTGATATATCTTGTTTCTTTACTGTTTGTTTAATCGAATTACAATCTGTTATTATTCTAATCTGTTTTCCCAGCACGTAAACTCTAAATCTCTCTAAACTTTCAACTATAGCAAGCATTTCCAATTCATAACTATGGTATTTAGATTCAATCTCAGATGTTTGTCTACTATAAAAACATATTGGTTTCCACATACCTTCGGTTTTCTGCATTAATATTCCAGCAACACCAATCTTGCTTGCATCAGTATGTACTTCGAGCTCAGAATCAGGATTGTATAATGCTAAAACTGGTCTTTCACATAGCTTCCCTTTTAGTAATTCAAAAGCGTTTTCTTGTTCACTTTCCCAAATAAACTTCTCATCTTTTCTAGTTAATATTGTCAAAGGCTTAATAACAATGGAAAAGTTCTTAATAAATCTTCTAAAAAAACTAGTTAACCCAATAAATTGTCGTACTTCTTGCACCGTTGTCGGTCTCGAAAAATGAGATATAGCTCCAATTTTTCTAATTCCTGGTCTAATTCCCTCTTCGCTAATCTCGAACCCAAGGTAGTTAATCTTATTATACAAAAATTTACATTTGCTCATTCTCAATGTGAGTCCAGCTTCTTTCAACACTTTAAGTACAATTTTCAATTTCTCAAGACCCTCCATAACAGTTTCGCTTGCAATCAATATGTCATCCATGTACACAAGAGCAATATTTGGTCCTACCTTCCTCAAGACTTTACTCATTACACGGTTGAAAACACTCGGGGCGTTAACCAGTCCAAAAGGCATCCTATTAAATTCGTACAAACCATCTGTCGTCACGAAAGCTGTCAAATGTCTGCTTTCTTCACTAATCGGTACTTGGTAATATCCATTAGCTAGGTCAAGAGTAGTGAAATATTTCTTACCAGCGAGTTTATCTAGTTGTTCATCTATCAGTGGCATTTGTGTATGTTCCTTTCGGGTCACCTCGTTTAGTCGCCTGTAATCAATACATAACCTCTCTCCTCCTGTTCTCTTACTCACCAATACAACAGGGCTCGCATATTCCGATGTTGAAGGACTAATAATACCAGCTTTCAACAACTCATTGACTTGATCATTAACTATATCTCGTTGACTATATGCTAATCTATATGGGCGACTTGATATTGGTTTTGTATTTGTTACTTCAATCTTCATCTCAAATAGATCTGTGCATCCCAAATCAGAATATTTATCTGCAAACATTTGGTCATGTTCTTCTAACAATCCAACTAACTCCATTTTGTCACTTTCCTGTATTTCCGAATTTACATCAACGTTTTTCTCCTGCACTTTCATCTGTGTTTTCGGTTCATCTACCATCTCCAGTTCTGCTACACCTTCATTATAACTTTTATTGAAATCTTCATTATCCAAACCAACTTTCCAACAATCAATTTCTTTAGTTTTCTCTTCTTCAATCTGACTTATTGTCAAAGTATTATATTCCTTGATGATGCGGATATTAGGTTTATCTAAAACACTTCTTCCAATTATTATTGGTTCATTCTGGGTAGAATCAGGTACAACAAGTACTTCGGATGTCATCTCTATTCCATCTATTACCAGTTCACAATTGGATTCTCCAATTGGTCGACATTTCCCTCCCCCAAATCCTGCCAGTCTTACAATAGAGGGTTTATAACGTAACTTTAATTCGTCTGCTTCCTGTTGACGTATTGTAACAACATCACTACCAAGATCGATAAATGCTACAATGTCTGTTTTATTAATCTGAATAATTTTATGATATTCATCGCTACATGTATATTGTTCTACTTTATTTACTTGCCTCGTTGTAGTACAATCTCTCGCAATATGCCCATATCTATTGCATTTAAAACATTTTCTTTGTTTGGGTTTACTGCAATTTGTCGCCATATGACCGGTTTCACCACAATTGTAACACCTTTTTTCATTCCGAGAAGCATTGAATGACTTATTACCCTGTGAATCGTGAAATGTATCTCGTTGAGTATTTCCCCTTCGATCAGACATATTTTTCATAGTTGCTTCATAATCTTTTATTTTTGTTAATAAATCTTGAGTATCGCATGGTGTACTAATAGCTAACAACTTCCCAAGTTCCCTATCAGGTATTCCCATTATGATATATTTTACCAGCGATTTTTCATTTATTTCACCTTTATTTCCAATAGCTTTCATGAAATATATATAATTCTCGTATGATTCATCAGGTTTCTTTTTCTTTCTTGATAATTCAAAATGAATATCAACGTCATCAACAGCAGTTGGAAAATCAGCAACGATCAATTTCCCAAATTCAGCCCAACTTGATATACGATCTTGTGCTCCATTAAACCATAATTGTGCAGCTCCTTTTAGTTTAGACACAGCGTTAAACAATAAGGTATCGTCATCCCAATGAAACACTTGTGCCATATTTTCTAGTGATGCGACGAGTCAGCGAGAATCGAGTTTCGACTCGATTCTTCCAACTACTCGAGTAGAATCGATTCTAAACATTCTTGTACTCGATCCTAAGAATCGATTCCTACTCGTTTCCGACTCGATTCCTACTCGATTTCGACTCGATTCCTACTCGATTTCGACTCGATTCCTACTCGATTCCGACTCGATTCTAAGAATCGATTCCAATTCGATTCTGAGAATCGATTCCGACTCGAGTCGGAGTATGAGTCCGACTCGATTCTAAGATCGATTCCCACTCGAATCGGAATACGAGTCCGACTCGATTCTATGTGTCAAGTTAGACTCGAGTCAAAATTCAGTTCCACTCGAATATATTAATTCTAAAAATAGCTCTTAATTAATTTATTATTTATTAATGTCATGAATGAGAAAACGACAAAATGACCTTTTACTATTATACGATATTTATTGTTTTATTGTATGGCAGTTACGTTTCTATAAATTGAAAATCCAGGAATATTGTTTTACTTTAGATAATTTAAGACATATAAAATTTATAAAATGCATAGATGAGATCGATTTTTGGAACCCATTTATGTATGTAATCCGTCACGACGTCGCGCCGTGCCAAAAGACGGTGTCATAGAGCTATCAACTGATATTTGATTGAATATACTTCCATCATTCAAATCATTTTATTTTATTTATATTGTACAGAGTGGTAATGAACGACATGCATATGTTATATTCTTCTAATGCATATATGGTGTGCATCAGAAGGAATGCTCAGACCAAAAAGCTGAAGAAAAGCACGAAGTTTAAATACAATGTCAAAATTAATTCAAACAAAAATTTGTGTTTGATATAACAATGAGGACCACGATAAAATGGTATATTAATTTGAAATAATTATTCAAACAAAACACCAAAAAAAAACGCAAAATAAAAAAGTTGCTTTACCACTTTATGGTAACCATGCGACGCATTTTTGATCGCATGTTTTTCAGAAAAAAAAAAGTATTTTATTTTTATTCATTTATTGATCTTATCTATTAAAAGGTTGGGATGGATTACAAAATAGAAAATAAAATGTAACATAACTACAAATAATATAAGATAATAAATAATAAATTTACTGTTTGCAACTATTTAAAAATAAAATCATGTCAATTTTTTTTGAACCTAAAAGATTGCGCCTACGATTGCAAAGCAAACCAGCTTTAGAAAAAACGCGCTCAGATGGCACCGATGTGGCTGGTATGGAAAAATATTTTGTAGATATTTGACACAAATCTGCATTTATATCTTTCCGCTTCAACCAAAATAAAAGAGGATTTGAATTTCGAGGCTCATATGGTAAATCCAAATAGTGCAATAATTGTCCTGCCGCCGATGAATCCACATGTTTTGTATGTGCTGACACTTTGCTGTCTAAAAAGTTCCATAAACTTGATTTTCCGTCACAATTTCCGGGTTCCACATTTTCAACAGTTTCCTGCATCTCCGGCGGCGCAATTGTACATAATTCGTTTTTAAGCACATCCTTAGCTTCGTTTGCCTTTGCAACATCCAAAAATGCAGCGATCTTAAATCTGGGGTCAAGTAAAGTGCTCACTGCATACATTGCCGTACTCTCTACTTTATCAAACCTGACATTTAAGTTATTAATGATATTTCTTTTTAAATTCATGCCAAGCGTAGTAGATGGCCGAATACTTTCTAAAGCATGATGTAGCCCTCTTATCAACGGAATTATGCAGGAGAGTGTGGGATATTGCTCTCCTGATAAAATTCTTGTCATTTCTTGAATGGGTTGTAATATATCGATGCAGTTACCGATTTGATCCCATTGACATTCACTTAAATTATTAGGTGCTGCGGGCAAAGCTGATAACGCAGCTGCCAACGGTACTCTTACAAATTTTAGTCTTTCATGCATGAAATAGGTTGAATTCCATCATCTAGTGGTTACATCTTGCTTCAATTTTAATTTCGGTAGGTTCATTTTTTCTTGAATTTCTGCTAAAGTATTAGCGCCCGATGAACTTCTTTTAAAATAACCTACTATTTGCCTACATTTTTCAATCAAAATGCAAAGCTCGTTGTCAGCTTCAATTGAATTTTGAACAATCAAATTTAATGTATGCGCATTACATGAAATTTGTTGAATGTTTAAAAGTGTAACAGCTTTTTTGATGTTTGCTGCGTTATCCGTTACAATTGCTGTCACTTTATCCATCAACTTCCACTTATCGGCCAATGTTTTTCGTAAAATGTTAGCTAAATTTTCAGCCGTATGGGACTTTTTAATTTCAATAGTAGATAGAATAACTGTTTCCAAATTAGAATTATATATGTAATGACACGTTATTGCAATAAAGGATTTTGTACTGTCAGACGTCCAAGTATCAGTGGTGATAGATACATAAGGCACATGCTTCATCTTTTCCAAAAAAGCAGCCCGCGCAACAGAATATCTGTCTGTTAACAACGTTTCAGATAATGTTTTTCGACACGGTAAGGTATAATTAGGGTTTAAGGAAGTTACAAAATTTTTAAAACCTGGGTTTTCTACAATTTGTAATGGTTGAAGATCTGTGCATATCATATTCACCAAGGCTTGATTAATTTTGTTAGTATTTTGATTTGAAGAAAACTGGAGCTTACGTTGTGTTACCGATTTACGAACACTACTTGAAATTAATGCAGTAGTTTTGATACCATCACATGTTGATGTTGACGCTTCTAATATATTTTCACTATCGATTTCCATATTGTTTTCCCCGGTATTGCTACAGTATTGTATGGGGTGGCTTGTCTTTAAATGTCTCGTTAAATTGGTTGTATTTCCAAAATCTTTAAAAGTTTGTTTACACAAATTGCATTTCACACGATGTGTTGTTTTGTCCTTTATAAAATAATCCCATACCGCAGACTTTTTTGGCGGCATGCTAAAATCTTTGTAGGTAATACACTAAATTTAAACTGTTCAGGTGTTGTCCGAATTCAAGATTATCTAGAATTAGGTAATTGTTAATTGTTATTTTTTATCTATTCTATGTTATGAATTTACCTCATTGACGGAAGATAATAACAGAAAATAATTAAATATTTTAAAACAATGTGCAGTTCTCAACTTACGACGACTCGTTCTATCGGCGACTGACAAAATCCGGTATACATACGTATATTTTTTTTAAGTCTAGGCAGTGCGGCGCGCCGAGTTGTCGTCACGATGCGGCGTCTTGTTTAGCCTATTTGTACATATACAAACGATATAAAGTATCAAATCAATAGGATATACAGTCAACGCCCGCTTAATGTACGTTCGCAGATACGTACAATACGTTTTTTGCCCTCATGTTAATAACTTGTCAATAACTTATTAAATAAGCGGTTATTGACTGGATTGTTAGGCTTTACTTCAAAATCTTTTTATTGTTAATTGTCTAAAGCCAATCTTCATTTTTTCTACATATGTACATGGTTTTGTAACAAGTAAACGCATCACGAAGCATATGTACAACATCAAAACTTTGTTCCAAATTTGGGTCTACATTCTCTACAACATCGATGAGAGTTTCCATTTTATTTCACTTAAAGTTTTATTTTAATACAATTTCTTTGAGCAGGACAACGTTGAAGATGACGTTAATAGGAATCTATATTTTTTGTTGAGAACTACTGTCTGCAATATGTCCATGTTTTTATCAAACCTTTCTAAGATTTTTTTAAAGTATTTTTTTCGTTAACAGGAAAAACAGTTGACATTTCATCTCTGTTGATAGATGACACTTTTTTCTCATCTAATATTTCACCCAATTTTCGTTTTGATCACATAATATGTTGCATGCGTTCTAACGTAATATAACAAAAAAAATTTATTTTAACAATATACTTTACGAATCGATACCGCGTTGGAATCAATTCGAACTCGATTCTCAAAAAACGGAATTGATTCTATAGAATCGAGTTCGACTCAATTTTCAAAATAGATAGAATCGATTCTAAAGAATCGAGTTTGACTTGATAATGGAATTGATTCTCAAGAATCGAGTCCGACTCGATTCCGACGCGGTTTCGATTCCAAGACTGGATCGAGTCCGACTCGATTCTCAAAAATGGAATCGATTTTTAAGGATCGAGTCGAGTACTCGATTCTTTTTAAATCTGACTCGAGTCGACTCGATTCCAAAAGTTGCCGACTCGTCGCATCACTAATATTTTCGACTTTTTTAATCCATTGTTTCGCTGTCAATGAATGTAATTTTCCATGGTCAAACTCAGGTACAACTTGATTTCCAGCATTATAAAAGTAGTTTACGCTTCGTCCGGAATCGTTTAATTTTCTTTCTCTTTCCATCAGATCTCGTTTCCTCCTTAACAGTTCCCGTTCTTGTTGCAGTAATCTTCTTTCTCTATCAATAGACGTTTCTTCTAACCCATTGAAATCTCTTACTGTCGAACAACCAAATTCGCCTGTCGCTTCTAAAGTAGCGCCCACACTCGTTTCCAGAATCGTCCACGTTTATATTGTTTCTTTTTACTCACTGGTTTCGATTTCTTTATCACACCGCTGCTCTGTTAGATATCAGTTTATTAAATATTCTCAAATACAAGTCTTTATTTTAATAAAAATAATATAACTTTTAACGCCTCACACTTTCGTCCTTTCTAACCTCTCCCAACCGTTCTTCCCACTCCCTACTCTCTCTATCTCTCTCTCTCCATCTCTCTCTCAGCGGTATCGATCTTCACAAGTATTTCTTAAACATTTTAGAAAAGTTTTCTTTTAGGATTATGTTTATTAAGATTTTTTGTCTCACAAATTTATACAGTTTTTCAATAATATAAACATAATTTAACTATAAGAATAAAATACATATAGAACTGGAATTTTTTCATTGATTAAACGTTCATATCTTAATTTATATGTATATTATTATACTTATTAAACCGAAACAGTAAAATTTGGGTCGATATACTTTAAAAAATGATAATTTATTTTTTCTTTCATATTATTTTGTATTTTTTCGGCAAATTCCTAAAGAATGAATTTGTATTTCTACGAACTCGTAACAGGTATCGTAAAAGAAAGATGTAATCTTTCTTTTACGTTAGATAGAGCACGCACGATTTCGCTAAAACTTGTTCGCCACACCATCCTACCCTTCGAGGGCGGGACTAATATAGAAATTAGGAAATTATTACAATTTTTCAACGTGAGAATTTCAAGTTTTCCTCCTTTCTCTTATGAAATATCAAAAAATGTTATTAGGGAAAAGTATTCGTTTAACAACTATCTATGCTAAAAATGCTTCTTAATAATCAGTAATTAACAACAATTAATCAAATATCTCGCAGAAGAAGCATAGATTTTTCAATTTTAAACAGCTTTTGTTTGAAACTTTTTTTGATATTTCGAACGGTTAACGCGTATTATTTGAAATTCGTTTTTCCTAGCGGTCGAACAGCCTTAATATTCGTTTTGAATTAAATACTAAGCAGGCTCTTGTCATTCCGAATCTATGCAAATTTTTTGGTCTACAACACTGTACAACTAAAAAACTAGTAAACTAAACTATAATCTTGCCTAAATCTCGTCCTCATTGAATATGCTATTGAAGGTTTCAATGACCTTCATATTGTGGACAGGGGCAGACGTTTCGCCAAGATCTCACTTGGCATCTTCAGTACTTTGTCGTAGTCTCCTGTTAGCAGACAGTATTGTATTCGTTTACGAGGCTTCTAGATGCTGTGACGTTCCTGTCCCGGTGCGGTCTTTAAGGTTCGGGATGTTCTTTAATGTTCTCGGGCGCTAGCTTTTTAGAGAGGGAAGGTCCTCTTTCGCCTTTCGGGTAGCTGTTTGGGGTTACAGCCGGAGATTTCAGGGATTTTGGATAAATGGTGATGTTTGTCAAAATAATAATACGGAAATGGAGAATAGCCAGAGAAATTTATTTAAAAAAATATGGTATTAAAAAAAATTGTCAAAGGTCGTCTATTAACGGGATGCACCTAGGATTCGCTCCTCTAAAAGTGCAAGGACTGAACGAGATGCACCTAGGATTCGCTCCTCTAAAAGTGCAAGGACTGCACGGGATGCACCTAGGATTCGCTCCTCTAAAAGTGCAAGGACTTAACGGGATGCACCTAGGATTCGCTCCTCTAAAAGTGCAAAGACTTAACGGGATGTACCTAGGATTCGCTCCTCTAAAAGTGCAAATACTTAACGGGATGCACCTAGGATTCGCTCCTCTAAAAGTGCAAATACTTAACGGGATGCACCTAGGATTCGCTCCTCTAAAAGTGTAAAGACTGAACGGGATTTAGTACAAGGCACAGGTTCAAAAAAATACCAAAGTTCCACAAAAATAAATTTAATATGCATCGAAAAATTATTTACAATATGGGGTTTATCTTTTCGGTTTTCAAGCGGGTTGTAGCTCTTCAGCTCGGATTCTGATTTGAGTTTCGGAATTAAGTCTTACGTCTCGGAGTTAACTTCTACGTCTCGGAGTTAACTTCTACGTCTCGGAGTTACTTTTCAAGTCCTGTTGTGGCGATTTACGCCCCTATTTATACCAATTCGGCGTTGAACTGGTTACGACAGGGTGGGAGTTATAACAAAAACTGGTCAAAAATTTAACAATATTCTTAATTTCTCTAGAAAACGCTTAATTAACAAAATTGTCTCAGTTTTAACTACGGGAAACGATTCAGGACCTTAATTTTACCTATATACAGTTTTTGATTTACAAAAAATCGGTCGATATACGGCTTATAAATAATTATTTTCCTTTTTTATTTATAAAAGTTATTAACAAATAAATTTGTTTATAATAAAAATATCTTGTATTTAATAACTAAGCATACCCAAAAATCAAAACCGAAATCGGAACAACGGCTTTATTTCAAATGAACAAAACACTTTTCACAAACACGTGTTTTCATTAATTAATGTTTTTCACTCACTTATTGAACTCGGGGGGTTTTATTTCGGCACTTGTGGATTAATGTCATCTCGGGCGTCCTAATTCCTGTTATTTTTTCTTCGGATGGTTAAAGGAGTTGATTATTTTTTTCATTTTATAGTTTAATTTTATTTAATCATTTTCTCGTTTACGTATTGGCGGCGCTTCTTAAAACTTGCTCAACGTTTATTCGGTAAAGTTACTAATTGTTTTGAATAGTTTTTATTTTCCTCTTCTTAATTCCGCACCACAAAACACGTACTTATGTATAGTAGCTGAACGGTAGCGGTACGGTGGTTCGTATCTACATACAAATCTCGCGGTGGACTCCGGATGAACTTCGGTGAACAACACTGGTTTAATTTCAGTTGATTTCGGTGTTTTATTTTACCAAAATTAATAAAAATTTTCTACGGACACGAGTTCTTGTCACTACCAGTTTTAAAGTTAAAATGAGATTTATTGCTTTCTCGGTTAAAATAGATTTTCGGTGATCGAGATAAATTATTTACATCAGAAAACTTGAAAAATTAAACTTTAATTAGTGATATTTTATTAATTACTTAAAACAGGTAACTGTAATTTATATGACAGATTTTGGAAAACGGAAATTTTATCGGTGTGTGATTTGGCTTGCTTATGTTAATAATTTAAAATTTAGAAATGAATATTCTTTTTATTAATTAAATGAAATTGAAACTAATTTAAATAAAAATGTAACTTCGTTACAATGCTCCGATATCGATAAGTATTTTACAGTTATTAAATTTGATGTATGGAAGTTCTGGATCGGCGGTGTGGTTGTAAGTAATCACTCCGGTTACCTGGGTTGAGGAGTCGTTTTGTTTTCCTTCTTGCAATTCTTCGGTGGGACCCGAAGAATCCCTTTCTTTCACATATTCTTCATGCGCATTTTCTTCATGTTGTGGATCGAAGTATTCTTTAGGTTTATAATCAGATATGTCTTACTCTTGCGATAAATGAGCGTACTGACATCAGATTACTGACTTCGTAGATTCTGAAGGGGTTTTATCGCATTATCACTAAGGCTTCCGCAGAGGTTACAGGAGCATTACTGCTGCTTTAAATATAGTGGACGATATTCTTGGGGCGCTGAGATCACGCAAATCTAGTATAAATGTTAATAATATTTGTTGGTAATATCAATTTTCTGTCTAACAGAATTTGTGTTTTCTCCGAGGTATTTATATTTTTTTGTTGAAAATTACCGCTTTTTAGAATGGCTGAAGTCAAACATTAGATTTGACTGGGGCGAGTATGTGAAGTCCAAATAAGATTACGATGTAGAGGGTTTAAAGGCTTCAAATGTCGATGTACTTAGTGCAGATGGACGTAGATTACTCTTAGCCGTACTTTCAAGGGTTTGCCTCTTTATTTTTAACTGAAATTGAATAAAATACTAACATTAATCAAAAAGGAAAAAATAAACAGAATACAATAATCAAACTACACTTGTTTTAAACTTAATATCGCTGTAGAAGTAGCCGAAGGATTAACGGTAGGGTATCTATATTTCATGTGTTTCTTTGAATCGGAAATGGATATTTTGTAGGATTATTTTTACACATAATGCATGTTGCAATGTTTTCATTATAAGGTTGAAAAGCCTCCACATAACACTACTTCCTTTATTTGAATCCGACATTCGTAGAAATCATTAACCACTCAACCTTGAAACAAAGCGGGAAAGATGTGCAAGTTGTTTTATATTTGTACTATACTGATGTTTATAGTTAATGTTTCTTTCGCAATAATAATCTTTAAATAATCTTCGTAATAATACTGTCTCGTCGAAGTATTTGTAGATGATAAATAAAAGAATAATGAGTGTTTATATGCCACCCTATGAGTTTTCTATCATTTGCAAGTAAAGCAAAGTGTTTCCTAATGCTGCCCTAAATGAGAAACCCCAGCATTCTATAATGTGAAACTTTCTGTTGCAACCTCGACTTTGAAATTTAATTATAACTAAGAAATGAAAAACTAATGCGGTATTAAACAAAAATTGGACAAAATTAAAAAAATTCGGCCGACTATCTCGAAAAAATATTTATAGAGAAAAAAAATTGTACACTCAACTCTTTTTTTACACGGTAGATACGTTCCTTAGAAAACCGTGCAAAGAAAATCGTGTAAAAAAAGTTATAATAAAATGTATATGACTTATTTATAAAAAAAGCTCTTTATTACTTTAAAAATAATAGTGTACAGTCCTAACTCCAACATAACAATAAGAATGTAAAGTAAAACTAGAAATAAAAATCAATTTCGCAAGTTTTCATCCCTACTTGATAACAAACGTGCACGTTTACTACGGACTTGACCAAAAGCGCTATCATCAGTATCATCAGTAGATATGTCGGATATGTCCAGCACAACTGTTGGATTTAATTCAAATGAAGAATTTCTTTATATTATTCGTTATTAGCTGCTGTTTTGTTGGTTTCTCAATAAGCTTATATAATTCTTCATATCCAGTGTAGCTATATAACTTAAGACTACGTTGAAATTTCAATGCACGCTCCATGTCAGGATCATGAGTAAGAAAATGTTGTTCCATACTTGTAGCAAATTTTAAGCCATCGCGAAATTAAATCAGCCGTTAATAGCTGAACTTCATCTTTCATCTCTCACGAAAGGGTTTTCTCGCATCAATTCATCAATATCAGTCGTTTGAATGTTGTTAAAATCGTTGCCACCAATTGTAGTTGATAGAGTTATAATTTCAGAACACACAACTGATTTTTCTAGTACAAAACTTCCACTTTTGACGCATGCTGGCAATATTTTTTTCCAACATGCATTTAAGGTTGATTATCGCAATTGTTTAGTGGCAACAGACGCTAGTGTAATGCAATCCATAATAGTAAACTTTCTCCATGCTTCCAAAACAGTCAAATTTTATGTAGTACATTTTAGATGTTGCTATAATGCCCTGATCGAGGAGCTGAATCAGCGAGACATGATTTGAAGGGCAAAAGTGTCAAAAGAAGAAAAGAAGAGCTTAGTAAGTTTAAAATATATTAATATTATATTAACTCCGACAGTTCGACCGTCTCTGGTTTTTAACTTTGGGTCTTAGCCTTGGCGTAATCCGGTGTTTGTGGATCGCCGGTTAGATTGGCTTCTGCCAGTTTCGTATTCGAAGGAAACTCTTCGGGTTTTGGGGTTGTACTTCTACTTGGATCATCGCACTTAGGAGAGTCTGATTTGTCCACGTGGATTATATTTAATCTTGACAGGAGAAACCTGCAAAAAAAACACCACATCTTCCCTTGTTTCTCCTCTGTCTCTTTTCTCAATTCGTTCGTCACCTTCTTGGCACTTTTGTCCCTCTGACATTCAAAATAAACCTTAATTACATTATATAGAAAGAAATTAAAACAGTAAGCACATTTTAAAATGGACGATAATAAAGGTTACGTCTATGTTCTGATAAAATTAAAAGGAACTTCTTACTTCGTTAAACAAAGTGAAGAAGTTTAAATGTTATCATAAACGTATTATTTGTGTTGTCTGTATTTATGTAGATAAGTTGTAAAAATCACAAATAACACTACTGAAAAACAAAACCAAATAAAATGAAAAACGGTGAAACGATACAAAGTAAAAAGTGAACAGGTTATTCGAAGTGAGCGCCTCCTCGGTGTAAAACACCTAGAAGGGGAAAATAATAGTATATTCTAACATAAGAGATCTTTAAATATGAAAAACAACTAAATTAAATTATGATTACGTATCGTTTTTGCCATTTTTTGTTCCCGATTATTGCGTTATCATCGTTATGGTCAGTTCGATGAAACATTCGTGTAACCGGAAAGTTAACTAATTTTGAAAGATAATCTCAAGCTTTTATATAGAGGTCTCTGTCCGAGTTGTATTTTATCGTTGTGATTTTCTAAATTTTTGTTGTAATGTTTCAACCTTTCTATTTCGTAAATGAGGAGTTTATAACTTTTTTCAACATTATGTAAAATCTTAACATTGTTTTCTTTATCAAATTCATGATTATTTTCTAGGATGTGTTTACCAAAATTGGATGTAGTATTTCGTAGATGTTCCTTTATTCTTGTTTTGATGGCTATTCCCCTTTCTCCTACGTAGAAGGCTCCACATGTATTGCAATCAAGGAGATATACTCCGTTGCTTTCTAATTTGTCAATTTTGTCTTTGATATTGTCCAGGAAGATTTTTTATGTTGTTATGAGATTTGAAAGATATTTTAATATTGTTATTGTTAAAAATCTTATCAATTTTGTATGTCAAGTTACCACAACATGGTAGTGTTCTATATCGTAAGTTTTGTTCTTTCCTTTTTTATCGTTTAGTGTTGTTAAACTTTCTTGGTACTTCTTAATTAATATATTAACATGTTGTGTTGTATATCCGTTGTTTCTGGCTATATTTTTGATTATGTTCATTTCTCTGTTTGTGTCTTCGCGATTCAGTTTTGTTGAAAAGGCTCGGTGGATGAAAGATAATAATTCTGTATTCTTGTAAGTGTGGTGGTGGAATGAATCTCTTGGTATAATTATGTCAGTTTGGGTCGGTTTCCTGTAGATTTTGTATGTTATTTGCTGTTGGTTTCTTTTAGAAGTCGAGTCCAAAAATTTATTGTTTATCTCTTTTATTGTCCAAAGTAAAATATATGTTTGTATGTATCTTGTTGACTTCGTTCTTAAAGTTTTCTTTTTCTTCAATTTCGAAACCCAATGGAAGGGTAATTCCATAGGAGAAAAACATCATCAACATAACGTCTCCAGAGCAGAGCGTCTGAATTTGTCTTTCGGTTCAGTAATTTATTTTCAAAATCAGTCATGAAAATATCGGCAAGCAATCCACTTAGTGATGATCGCATTGGATCTCCTTCGTTGTAATTGTACACTTTGTTATTGAATTTAAAGAAATTCTACTTTAGACATGTTTTTATAATTAGGAACAAAAAGTCAAAAGTATACGATGAAGAAAGGTTTTATTAAAAAACTGGCAATTGGTGCTACAGCTGTTTCGGCGTGACAAAACGCCTTGCTCAGGCACGACGTCAAAAACTGAAGATTATCGAAAAGTTACATATTTTTTCTCTCATACACCGGAAGCGATCAGGATGCAGTCGTGCATAAGCGCTTCACGCACACGCACTCGCTCTCATTTTTTATTATTTTAGTTTTTGTTCTTTTTGTTTAAGGCTCATTTTTATGTTTATTGCGACATTCTGTTTTATACTAAAAAGCTTTTACTTTGAAGAACAGTTTTCTTGAACAATCCACGTGCTCCTCAAGCTTTAAATTTTCATTGTAACATGCCCTTCTGGCCTTCGCTTTGGTAATATTAATTTTAATAATATTCAACTGCATCCTGATCGCTTCCGGTGTATGAGAGAAAAAATGTGTAACTTTTCGATAATCTTTAGTTTTTGACGTCATGCTTGAGGAAGGCGTTTTGTCACGCCGAAACAGCTGTAGCACCAAATTGCCAGTTTTTTAATAAAACTTTTCTTCATCATATACTTTTGATTTTTTGTTCCTAATAATAACTTTACGATGGATTTGGAATCACAATTATCTAAATGTTTTAATAAGTCTAATTATTGCATGTTGATAGTTTCTTCTGTTGGGATGTTAGTGTATAAGTTTGTTACGTTTAGGGATGTCATTAAATAGTTTTCCGATATTTAAGTTTTTGTATGCTGTTTATAAGTTCGTTTTTGTCTTTGATCGTGTAATTGTTTTCATATGTAATATTGTTTTCGATAAATCTAACTATAAATTTACTTATCTTATTTGTGGAACAGTTAATAGAAGAAATTATAGCTCTGATGGGATGTTCAATTTCATGATGTTTTATCAATGAATATAAGGTTGGTCTTCTAGGGTTCATTGGAGTCAAGTAGGTGTTGATATTGTTAAGATATATTTGTATTGATGTTGTTAAGGTGTTGGATGAATCAATAAATTTTAACATCAATCACAAGTTAAAAAGAAAATTTCATTTTTACCTGATTTTCTAAATTAACCTTAATTGATGAAAAAAATTGATACCTTTAATAGTTTTAATTTATAGGTTATATTCATTATGTATGGTTTTGAAACTGTCACACCGCAAGCGCTATTTCACGGATAAGGGTGTGGGTATAAAAGCAAACTTTTGAAGAAGAAGCATTCAGTAGTTGTTAGCAATTCATCAAGTAATCATCTACAACTCTTTGACAATGGCTCCAACATACAGTTAGTATAAGTTATTTGTTACAAAATTATCCTGTTTCATACAGTGGTAGCGAACGTATTAACAATTGCAAACAATTTCAAGCAAGAAAGATTTTCAAGATTCAGTTGTTGATGCAAAATGCGATGTCAGTTTTAAATAAAGGAGACCTTCATTGTGTACACGTGTCCAAATGCAGTCGAGAACGTTCAAATGTTAAATAAATATAGGACTAAATTATTAACAATGGAGATTTACAACGATAATTGAAATCTGGGATGTTTCATTGGTGTAACTGAAGTTATAATGTACCGATCGTATACAGATAGAGCAAACAATCGTGGATACGTCTTTATGGACTTCGAATAACATAAAGCAACTACAGTGGAATCTGCTTATAAGGGACTACAACGGACAGAGTTAAATGGTCCATTATAACCGAGTGTTCATCTCATCAGAATAATTATTTCACGTTAAAAAAAGGAATTTTTTTGAATATTTATTGATAGAATCCTATTACTAACATCATAAAGACACGAAAATAAAATAGAAATACATAAAAGTAATATTACATTTTTGAAAAAAGTCTGAGAGCTTTGTTTGCATAATCCTTTTGTAGAATAAGTACGACTTTGTTGAGTATTGCAATAGTCTCAGTAATGGAATTTATTGCCTCTTCGGTTGTTATTATTACGGATTGTTTTTTTTTCGGACTGTTCTAATTCTGCATCTTGTGTGGAAGTTGATATTTTCAGTGCATCTCTTGCCTCTTTTAGGCGGTTTCTGCGGGATTTGACTAGATCGTGAACTAATTAATTAATATTACAACTTTATGTTAATATCTTAGAATTTGTTTTATTTTAGTGGTTGTTAAGAACTCCTTTAAAAAAATTGAATCAATTTATATAACGAAAAATATCAACAATGCAGTAAATTTTTACTGATGTTCGGAAAATAGGAGCGAATTACGCGAATATCTTAAATGAATTAAATATATAAAGACTGTGATTTTGTATGTCAGCACAGGTTTTTTAAAAAACAGAATATTTTCCAGTTTTGGTTATGAACGTTTATTAACAAATTGTTAAAATTGTCAAATTGTTACACGTGGGTTATTTTAAGAATATAAAATGTTTCTTGTCTTTTTTTACTTTATTTAAAGATTGGTGTCTGCTAATTTTCGTACTATAATTATATCTATAAATATCACACCGAACTAGATAAAAACTCCAGTAAATGTTGCCAATCTATTGTTGTGTATTTTTCTTTCTTGTTTTTTGATCAATTCATCTATCATTTGTATGTTGTATTCGTTGTTCTTTCCTATTTGTTTAATTATATTGATCTCATTGTTGAATTCTTCTTTTGATAGGTTGGTGTTGTATGCACTGTGTCTGAAAGCTGAAAAAGCTGCTGTTTCTGAAAAAACAGAATTTTTGCAAATTTGATGACGTTTACTATACCTACAACAAAGGTCTCCCAATGGGTTCACCACTTAGCGGACTCCTAGCAGATATTTTTATATATTTTATATAACAATTTTTTTTGTATATTTTATTTTTATGTTTTTTATTTTATCCTGATGTATATAATAATAATTGGTAAATGATGGTGGAATTTAAATCGTAAAGAAAAAAATAATGAGTATTGTTTTAGGGGGTATCATAAAGCTTCGCACGCAAGCTTTTCTCATGGAGGAGGTGGAAGTTCCGCTTCGTTTGCTGTTAGAAAAGATGTTAACAGACAAATCATACATGACATATTTAATGTACGTAAAATTTTATCCAAAATTCAATTGTATTTCACTTCAAATTCTTCTTTTCTTCTTCTAGTTTAATGTAGACTTTAAATGAATTTTGGAGACATATTTTACAATCTTTGTGGTTAACTAACATTTCATTTTTACTTGTGATTTAACTTTCTATAGTATATCCCTATTCAAACGCTAGGGGCGATTAATAAACTGGTTGGAGGCCTTGCTGGAGGAGCCAGTGCAAGTGGATTTTTCGCCGCAAATAAGTACGCCTTTAAAAAATAAAGTCGAAAGAAATGCTTAATTGACGTTAACATTATGAAATTTTAATTTATTTTTATTTTTTTTTTTTGGTTTTTGTAAGTTATTTTGTTCTTTTTTAATAAAAATCACTTGTATACGTTTATAATCAAGGTATTTTGAATTTTATTGGTAAATAATAAATTGTACTTAATAATAATACCTAGATTTGAAGTTCAAATCTACAATAATCAAAAATGTTGTTTGATTAGGTTAGGTTTAAAAATCATAACATCTATGTTGATGGGAAGTAAGAAATGAATTAAGACGCATTTATTAATCATAAAATAAGCTTTAAAATGATGTTTCTTTTATCTTAATATGTCAATTCGTTCTTGAGATACAATTCGTTAGATTCCATTCTTAAATTCAATAATCAAACATGTTAGATTTAAAAATTACATAACATCTACGTTTGTCTGAACTAAAATATGATTTATGGCACATGAATTAACCATAAAATTAACCATAAAATCTAATTAACTTCTTTGTTTCATTTCAATATTTCACTTCATCATGTTTCTCAAAATGTTGGGAATTCTAATTGATCTAATTGATTTTTTGAAAAGATGAGGATTTACTCTATAATTTTTGAAAATTGCGTCACTTCGATCTGAAAGATCTATTTTCGGCGATTATTTAAAAATTGAGGTGATTAATCTTAATTAGGTAAGCGAAATTTAAATCTTGATATCTCCGGACCCAAAATGATATTTTCAAATTTAGTCTTTTTTGATTAAAAGGTTATGATTTTGAGTAAAAGTGGGGATAATTTCGTTTCGATTCATTAAAAACCCGATTTTATTCCATTTTTTGAATAAAATTGTAACCCCAAAAAAGCGAAAAATGACTTCGTTGCGTTTAAAAATTTTTATCTCAAAAACTAAAAGATATTTTCAAAAGCTAATTGATTTTATGAAAAGGTGAGATTTGATTCTATAATTTTTGAAAATTGCATCACTTCGTCTTAATTCCTCAATTTTTGGAGATTTTTTAAAAATTGAGGTAATTAATTTTAATTAAGTAAGCGAAATTTAAATCTTGGTATTACAGGAACTAAATGATATTTTCAAATTTAGTCTTTTTTAATTAAAAGGTTATGATTTTGAGTAAAAGTGGTGATAATTTCGTTTCGATGCGTTAAAAACCCGATTTTATTCGATTTTTTGAATAAAATTGTAACCCCAAGAAAACGGAAAATGACTTCGTTGCGTTTAAAAATTTTTATCTCAAAAACTAAAAGATATTTTCAAAAGCTAATTGATTTTATGAAAAGGTGAGATTAGATTCCATAATATTTGAAAATTGCATCACTTCGTCTTAATACATGAATTTTTGGCGATTTTTTAAAAATTGAGGTGATAAATCTTAATTAAGTAAGCGGAATTTAAATCTTGATTACTGAGGAACTAAATGGTATTTTCAAATTTAGTTTTTTTTTATTAAAAGGTTGTGATTTTGAGTAAAAGTACTGATAATTTCGTCTCGATTCGTTAAAAACCCGATTTTATTCGATTTTTTGAATGAAATTTTAACCCCTATAAAGCGAAAAATGACTTCATTGCGTTTAAAAATTTTTATCTCAAAAACTAAAAGATATTTTCAAAAGCTAATTGATTTTATGAAAAGGTGAAATTTGATTCTATAATTTTCGAAAATTACATCACTTCGTCTTACAATATCAATTTATGGCGATTTTTTAAAAATTGAGGTGATTAATCTTAATTAAGTAAGCGAAATTTAAATCTTGATGTCTCAGGACCTAAATGATATTTTCAAATTTAGTCTTTTTTGATTAAAAGGTTATGATTTTGAGTAAAAGTGGTGATAATTTCGTTTCGATTTGTTAAAAATCCGATTTTGTTCAATTTTTTGAAAATAATCGTAATCCCAAAATAGCGAAAAATGACTTTGTTGCGTTTGAAAAATTTTATGTCAAAACCTAAAGGTATTTTCAAAAGCTAATTGATTTTTTGAAAAGGTGATTTGACTCCATAATAAATACAAATTTTATGAGTATGTTCCGTTTTCTTATAGGCGACACTGTATGTACGGTATGTTAAGCAAAAATATTCGGTTATTACAATTAACTTTTTCGCATCTTTTTTATCAAGAAGTTGCAATGACATGGATTTCTGAAGAGAAAGACCTTGACTTTTGGCACGTATAGTAGTCACATAATAAAACACATCAGAACAACCGAAAAGGTAAAGATTAAAAACAGTTTAATTAATGAGTTAATCTAATTTATTCAAAAAAATTATGCTAAAAATAAATATATTATTATTTAATAATTTAATATTTAAATAAAAATAAATTATTTAGCTACTCAATAACTAATTGTAAGTGATAGAATGTAAATATTATTAAAGAATTATCCCAATATTGCAAATAATCAAACATGTTTGAAACAAAATATCGAATCTAATTACAATTATTAAATTACTAAATAGTAAATTCATTCAACAAGAGAATTTGAATTAAACAGTTTAATTCTTTACTTATGATTATCAGCTAATGCCAACGTTCCATTAGCCAAACTTCTTAGTTTTGGCATTACCTCATTTCCAGATTTATATTCAGGACAATACTTTTTTGTATGCGCAAAGCCATCCTCTGCATGACAATAGGGACACTTCAAAGCCCCCAAAACCGGACATGTCACTTTACCTGACGTATCTTTTAATGAATGGCTTTTCTGAATTTTCAGACAAAATTTGCAACATTTTGTTGATGCTGATAACCCGCTTCCAGAATTGTTTCCGTTGAGGAAATTATCCTCTTTACGTTTAGCCTCCAATTGCACGATGGGTTGTCTTAAATAAGCCTCTTTCATTTTGCGCACGTAATATTCCATTGGCTGATTGTTGTTAATTGTAAGTTCTTCGGACGGGTATTGAAAAAGATGGATGTAGCTGCTGGTCGTTTGGTGACACAGTGAACAGGAAAATATATTCGGGTCTTTGTTGTTGATTAGTAAATGACATGGTGATGGACATTTATTTAATGTTTAAAATATAAAGTAACACAACTTCTTTACTTGCTATTGCTAAACAATAGCAAGTAAAGAAGTTGTGTTACTTTATATTTTAAATATTTAATAAACTTGCAACATGGATTCAAACAAACAATTTGTTTAATGTTCTATTTTCACTCGTTTGAGGTGTTTGATTTTTGGTAGGAAGTGACGTTGAGGATGTTACTGAGTCAACTGTTGGGATATTTGTGGTAGTCACTAAATAAAATACGAAAAATGTGTTAGTTTTATGTAAATATAGAAATAATGTAAATGTTCGAATCAAATAATTATGAAAGTATTTCACCCATTTCCCATGGATTGTTCTTAAAAATCCTGTTGATAGCATTCTCCGTTGACTTTTCATTATTAGGAAATGACGAATAAGGTTTCTGGCTATTTTCTGAAAGGAGCAAGAATATTTTTTATTATTATAGACTCGATACATCTTATTATCAAAATACATTTCGCAATTGTTTATGAATATATGAAAAAGATAGAGATAAAGGTAGAGTTATTTGAAATAGCTAAAAACTTGAAATAATTGATGAAACAACGATAGATTGTTTCATCCAATATACAAAGTTGCGAGATTTACAACAATTTTAGCCTACTCTCAAAGATATCAAATAATGGTAACCATATTTAGACTACTAGACATATTTTAAACAAATTTGGGATGATTTTAAACAACTTTCGACAAGCTTAGATAACTTGAGTAATTCAAATAACTTTGGATGATTTTAGACAACTAGAAAATGATTCTAAACTATTTTTTGTATTTTAGACAGTTATTAATGATTTTAAATAACTGTAACAATTATAGACGATTAGAGACATAGTTTAGACAAATTTTGGATTATTTTACTAACTCGAAGATGATTTTAGACAACTTTAGACAATTATGGGCTATTAAAAACATAATTTAGACAATTTTTGACCATTTTAAACTATTTTACACAACTTGTAGATGATTCTGAACTAATTTTGGATTATTTTAGGCAGTTATTAATGATTTTAAACAACTTTAAACAAATATACACGATTGAGTCATATTTTAGACAGTGCTTGATGATTTTAGGCAGATTTTAATGATTTTAAGGTCATTTTTAGTATGAACCTTTTTCAAAAACCAGGAAAAATCTTAGATGCTGGTTACTGGAAAAACCTGAGTTTTTAACATAAACCAGCATCTACATGTGTTTTAAAAAATCGACGCAGAAGAATGTACACTTGAAACAAATATTAAAATATAAGGACTATATGATTTACGTGAATGTATCGTACAACGGTCGCAGACAAAAATAACTGGTCCGAAGATTGACTCTCCAGCAAAACTGGAAACAAATAATAAAAGAAACAAAACTTAACACCAAAGCCACAAATAAACGAAAATACTAAAATTAATTTAGAAGCCTTAATTTTACGAGTTGCAGAGAAAAAGAAAAAAAAAGAATATGTCGGCAATTTGAGCAATGACACTACAGATAAATCTAAAGAAGTATCTAGCAACGAAGAAACTCAAAGAGCAATTCAGCGTAGAGGAAAGAATGAAAAGTGATGAAAATAAAAGCTAAACAAAATCTTTTAAAGTCGGTTTTAAGTAAGATGAAGAATTAAAAAAGGCATCATATGGCTTAAAACAAGCCGGACTATAGCGGCATAAAAAAGTAGATAATAAGTTAAAAGAAATTGGGATAAAACCAATCAATGCTGATCAATTACGTAAACGATATTATAATAGCTTCTAAGAAGTTTTAAGAAAATTGAAAATTTTAGAAAGAAATTATCTTAATATCTTGAAATTTTAGGAAAAATACACTACTGTATCAAAACCAGTAAGCACACCATAAAATGAAGAAATGATGAAATCGTAACCATATCAATGTTTAATAGGAAATTTAATCTATGCATCAAAGGCCAAATACACGAGCCTTACCGAAATAGCCAAAGAAGAATTGTATGTGAAAAAATTCTTATCAGAATTAAAACTTGGTTCAAAATAACCAATCGACATTTAAAATGACAATCAAAGTTGTTAAAAGTTGGCGAAGAACAATGTTCATCATAGTAGAACTAAATATATAAATACAAAATTTCATTTTATAAGAAAATCCTTGGAAGATAACATTATAGATTTAAAATATTGTCAAACAGAGGGAATGATTACCGATATATTAATAAAGCCGTTACCAAACCAAAAGTTAGGAAATGTTTATAACTATGATTGGTCTTGAGGGGGAGTGTTGAAATGTTATCATTATTTTATAAGCAATCCCAATCAAAATGGCATCTAATTTTTAAAAGTTATTGTTTTAAATAAATAACAAGTGATTATACAGGGTGTGTCAAATGTCTGGAATATAGCAAATAACTTCACCATTCGCGGTTTCACAGAAAAATATTTAAAAAAAGTTTCTTTATTAATTATGGCGCACTCAGGCGATATTTATTTGTTTTTTATTTCGTCGCAATGGCAGCCAACATTGTTATTTTAAATAGATTATGCTTTTGGTAATGGATATGATTTTTTTACATAATTTAATAGAGGATAAATCCCTCTACACGATGAACATATCTATGCGATTGGAGATATGTTAATGTGAAGTTAGCAAAGAAGATATAAGCAGCGAATATAAACAAGGCAGAAACAAGAAAGAAGTATTCTTGTTGATATGCTTAAGCCAGATTTTAAAACAACCGATAATGGCAACCTGTGCGTCCTAAGATATTTGACGCACCAGGGCTAGGTTGGACGAACGAAACGAGTACGCACTTTTCATACAAAATTTTTTAAGACATGTTTAAGTTCGAGGTCTAGTGTTAGTTCTAAAGTTAGTTCAATTCAAATATACTGGGGTTACATTTCTGGCGTTAAATCTGTTTGTAAAGTACTCTATTTCAGAAACTATTCATTGTCAAGGTGTTCGTTAAAAAAATTCTTTAGATACACGACTAAACCCAACCCTGTATATTTAAATTGAAATGAAACTAGAACAAACACTACTAATATAATTAGAGTTATATATATTATAATTAGATTTATATAATTATTATTACTACTAGTTATATTACTTACTAATATAATTCGAGTTTGGTCACATTTACTAAACCGCATGTTTCTACTTCTAGATGTAGAGTTAGATTTAGTGATATAAAACTGAAACTAACACTAGACCTAGAAGTGAAATGTTTTGGGTTTTGCCGTGTATTGAAGACTACACTATTTCACTTAATGTTATATCTTATCTATTCATAAAGCTTTTCAAGCGTTAATTATATGTTTAATATGTTTTGTTGATAAAATAATTTCGCTCACTTTGATCGTCAAAAGTGATCATAGTGAGTCGCGCATCAAAATTGTTTGTAAATGTAAATGGTTCCCAGTTTGAACATTTATTATACTTTCCATATCTCAGCTTAGATTTTTTTTAAATTTAGTTTTTGTAATCGATGGCAGTTTTCAGCTGTAAATTGAAGTGGCTGCACTTTTAGAGGAAGCTAACGTTTTTTCTATTATGCTATCACTATTGCTATTATGGAAAAATCGTTCAGTACCCTATGAAGGGTAAAAACTTGACTCAGAGTGATGACAGACTCGCTGGGTTGTGTTTGATGAGTTTTGGAAGCATTGTCATGTCGTCTGGAAACATTTCAGGATCATAGAACAATTAACAATTTCGAATAGATGCTTGAGCACCTAGATAACCTATGTATTAGACGGTTATGCGTGTGGTGTTATGCAACCATTTCAATTTTGTATGTGTGGTTTGCACACGCAGATCATCCATGTATCCGGCATCTTTGTGTGACTCCACTAAAGACTCTACTACTGATAATTAATAGATATATTAATAGAAATTATTAATTTAATCTTAGCTACAAATTTCTGAAGAATGAAATGAGAAATCATATATGGTTCTTGAGTTGTAGTTGAAAAACTTTGCAAGTTAATATCAAGATATGAAAAAAATACGAAAAGTCTTAAATAAAATCATTGATCTGAGAACGTCAAACCCTTTGAAGGTCTTTTTATGTTAACCTCGAGTTTTCACCCTGACTTGGAATATCTTACCCCTCAGAATGGCTGTTGCATTTTGTAATAAAATAGATTCAAAGTTTTACAAAATACATCGCCAAATATTTTTTCTTGGAAAACTTAAGCGATTTATTACATCAAAACAAAAAGCAAATATTTGCAAAAGATGAATAACAGATCCTAATTATAATAGACCACGATTATTGAAAATTTTTGAGTACAGCATTGATACAAACCTTCATGCAGACGCAAGCAAAGAAGGAAGGATGACCTAAAATTATATCTAGTCTATTGTTGAAGTAGAAATACTTGATATAAGGGATGAGGGAAGCAATTTTAAAATGTTAGCTGACTGTTGTTAACTTTGTTTTTGGAACGAATAGCGCAAATTCAAATGGACGTCAAAAATCTACGAACCAAAATGAAGATCTTAGAAACCAATGAATATGAAAACTATGAGACAATATAGGATAATGATATAAATATAAAGGAAGTATAAACTTAAAATTCAAAAATCAATGACATTTTGGAAATTCTGAGGCCATAGTTACGTCAATTACAAAGCACTTGAAATATTATTTAGAAGAATAATGGATCGTATGCTATATTTATGAGATCCATAAATTTAGCATACGAACAGAAATGAAGATTACATTTAAAACCATCGAAATCTAACGAAATTAAGGCGACCGAGGGCTGGGTTGGAGGAGCGACGACATTGCCCCAATGAAAAGATCAACCGTCATTTTCCTTATTTTGACACTTCACTGTTAGTTACTATTAATAATTTTTCCAACTGCATTCTCAAAATTTACAGTCTTCCCTGGATTTATTATCAAACCACTTTCCTAGCGCCATTATATTTCGCAGTGGAGGCATACATCTTTCTCCTAACACCCTATACGACCCTCACATCGTAGTCAACCCCTCTTTCCGACTCCGCCTAACTCCGACTCTTGCTTTCAAAGACCCGCCTAACTTCCCCACTGACTTCTTTTCTTATAAAACTGTGTTAATTTTAAATTTAATGTTGAATGTGTATTCGGATTTTTTGTAAAAAAATCCTAATATATCTTAAATTTTATTATTTATTGTTGTAGAGTAACTTCAAGGTGGAGCATGCCAAGTTAACAAGTTTACAAATATGTTTCATGAATCTCAAGCGAGAATCCATAATAAACCAAGATTGCGAGAATCACAGGAAACGAATCGTTAAGCAAAGCTGATAAGCATAGACTACTGAATTAGAATGAAGTGAATAGTGCGATTTTCACTTCATCAGGTTTAAAGCTGTAATATACTGAAGTATCATCCGCGTACATGTGATATCGACAATATTTCAGACAAGAACAAAGTTGGAACGTATAAATCAAGTACAATAAAGGCCTAAGGATAGAACCTTGAGGTACATCCGATACAATACCCAAAATATCCGAGTATAAACCATTATGAGTAACACGTTGAAATCGATTACAAAGGTAGCATTTCAACAAAGAGATGGCTGTATCAGATAACCCTATATAGCGTAAAATCGAAAATAATGTTTCGTGATGTAACGTATCAAATGCTGTTGAAAAATTCAATAAAGCAAGTGCAGTGAAACATCCATTATTTGCTCTTCTCAATGAAAAATGAAGACATCGTCAGTAACATCCAGAATTGCAGTGGTGCAACTGAAGCCTGATCGAAATCCAGGCTATTTAGGTGGAAGAATGTTATTATCGGTGATTGAATCTCCTTAAATCTCTCTGCAATAAGCTTTTCCAAGATTTTGGATAAAATGGACAAGATATTGATAGGCCTAATATCATTCAGGCCCTTTTTTAGGATAGGTATTATCCGAATAATCTTCCATTGGTTTCAATTTTAAACAAAAATTGATAATGTGACATAAATAAGGAAGAATTGTTGGACAACATAGTACAAGAATTTTTTTACTAACTTTATCACTACCAATTGATTCAGTTTTGATGCCAAGCAATAATTATTAGTGATGTGCCGGGTCGTTCCTTTCGTGGACCCGTTCCTTTCGTTCCGGCTCCATTAAAGGAACGGGTCCGACCCGATCGGTCCTTTGGACCTGCGGATGCGTGGAGTTATCGGCCCAATAGAGTCACGAAACACTCGGAGCTGTTAGCATTCGCGAACCGGACCTTTTTTGTTGCATTGTGTATCCAAAAACAAATAAGAATTGGAACTCAAAATGAAATTTTTATTATTCTTACATTTTAAAAAAATATAAACTCATTTTAAGATGTATTCATATAACACATATTAATAAAAACTATATCTATAATAAAAAATAATAAAACAATATATGGGTATAAACTAATACTCAACCGGTTTTCTGAAATGTTTTAAATTTGCATTCAAAAAAATTATTTTTTCAACTTTATTGTGAGATAGCCTATTTCGACGTTCTGAAATAATTTGACCAGTTTTTGAAAAAATTCTTTCACGCGGAACTGATGTAGCGGTACTGATAATATTGTCGTCATAATTTTATATAAGTTTGGGTACAGCTGTTTTCTTTTTTCCCACCATACCAGTGGATCTTCTTTTCTATTAAGTAGTGGTGTTTTCAGGTATTGGTCTACCTCTGAAGTTGCAGCTTCATTTGGATTTTGAACAATTCTTTCGTTTAAAGCCTAGCCAAATTATTTTATTATGTTCGTAATTTTATATAACAATTAAATATACTTACAGTGCTATCGAAAACGTGCCAAATAGCATCGTCATTTTCGTCCATTGGTTGGTCAAGATTATATTCTACTTCGGGTTGGTTTTCCTTGATCATTGCCTCCACTTTTTGGATTATACGTTGACGAGAAGATTCAAACAACGCATCTTCTTTGTCCGTTTTGTGTTCATTCATAAATCCTGCTTTTTTAAACCGTGGATCTATAAATGTCGCATCGGCATATATAAAATCATTTTTTATGTAATTTAAGCGTTTTTCTAACAGATTTGTTATAAATTTACATAAATTTATAATTTCAGTCGGCATGATTGTGGTGGATTGGTTATCTATATTTTTTATATAATCTAGAAGCATTTTTCTAAATAACACCACTTTGGAGATGGTAACCGCTTTTTCACTACTTAATTCTTCGGAAATTATCTTGAATGGTTTTAGTACCTTACAGGTCCAATTTATTATGGTTAAATCTTCTTCGGTTAATCTTATGTTGCAGTTGGTTATAGCTAACGCTGATTGTAATGCCTCCTTAATAGTTATTATTCGCTCAAACATTTCCAATGTTGAGTTCCAACGTGTAGCAACGTCCTGCTTCAATTTTAATGTTTTTTGATTTCCCAGTTGTGTTTGTAAATTTATTAATTTTAATGTTGCCTGTGGACTGTGCTTAAAAAACTGAACCACTGCCTTTAGTTTTTTGTGAACTATATTAATGTGCGATAGAGATTTTTGAACTATTATGTTAAGGGTATGTGCAAAACATGGAATGTGTTGATATTGCAATAATCGCACTGCAGCGGTAATGTTAGCTGCATTGTCTGTCACCATTGCCACGATTTTATTGTTAATTTTCCACTCCAGTAATATCTTTTTTATTTCGCTTTCAAGATTTTGTGCTGTATGACTTTCGTTAAAACGACGGCACCCTATTAATAAAGAAACTAACTTACAGATACTGTCGATAAAATGCACAGTGATAGCCTGGTACGATTCGTTATTTATTGATGTCCATCCATCTGTTGTAATTGCTTTGTTTTCTGCATCTTTCAGTTTAGTTTTCATCATTTCTTCTAATGAGTTATATAATTGGGGCAATAAAGAATTGGAAATTATTTTTCTACTAGGAAGCTCATAATTTGAATTTAATAGTTTGCAGAAGCTTTTAAATTCCACATTATCGACTAAACTGAGGGGTTGATATTCAGAAACAAGCATTTTCACAAGTTGTTCGTCTATTTGTTTTGTTGTTTTCAAAGGCAATGGCCTTTTTATATAACATGTCAGTGTTGTCTGCTTAGTTGTTTGTTGATGGCTTTGTGTTGTGGCAATATCGTCGGTATCTGTGTTATTATTTGCATTTTGTGTCGAGGTTTGGGTCATTTCTGTCGAAGACGATGTTTGTTCCAACCTTTGTTCTAAACATAGTGGGTGCTTTCGTTGTAAATGACGTTTTAAATTACCGGTAGATCCGCTTTTGTATGAAAATAGAATGTTACACAAATTGCACTTTGCAGTGTGTGAATTTACTGCACAAAAATGTTTCCAAATATCACTACGCTTCTTATCCATTATGTAATAATACTCCAACCGATTGACTTAGAAAAATGTGTTGTTTTGGTCCCGTTCAACGACTGTATCGATCGTTATTCGGATTTCTTCGTTTTAATTCCGAACCTGAATTCATTTTTACAAATTACGAATTGTACGGGACCAGCACGAATGGCACGACGGCAGGTCGGTTCAAAGGAGCGGATCCGGACGGCCGGTCGGACCCGATCCTTTCGGATCCGGAGATGGACCCGATCCAAAGGAACGGGTCGTTCCGGATCGGCACATCACTAATAACTATGCAATCTCCTCTTCTGTTGTGAAGATAAAAACTAGAGGTGTAACATCGAACATTTGATGATTGTTATAGAAAAGTTGTAAATCATGATCACCCAAGGAATTAACCTCTGTTGATTGAATATAAGAATTCGTTGATTGGGTGTGCCCAAAGTATTCCAAATGTTTAGACGTTAGGAGTAACCCCCAGAGTCTTAAAAGAACACCATAATTTACGAGAATCGTTACCAGAAAATAAGTGTGTAAGAAAAGCGCGATTTTCGCGAAACACAGACGAGTTGATCAAATTTCTCAATGATTTATAATAATCGAAATGATGTGGATTTTTCGTTTTTTTTAATCTTAAGTAGGTTTTATCACGAAGTCTCATTAACGTTCTTACATTATCACTTATGCCAGGGTAGTAATCTTAAAAGCGGTATTGCATTAAAATCAGTAGTGAATCTGGTCACATCAAAGTTCTTGTAATTGCGATAAGTAATGACTTTAGGCTATGTAGCTTGAACGATAAAGTCAAGAATGAAGTATATTAGACAGTGATTAGAAAATGTCATGTATGGGAACCACGCCAAAATCAACAACCGGTGCATCACTATTTGTAACAATATAATCCATTAGCGTAGCTGAAGTTGCTGTGATACGAGTAGGAGATGTTATAACTTGATGTAGGTCAAACAGTTCTAAAATGGGAACAAACCGGTCATCATATGTATCATTGATATCAAGCCCGTTGAGATTAAAATCTCTAAGACAAAATATTCTGTGATTGAGGTACGAAACATGACAAAACGTCCTGAAATTGAGACAAAAACTCAATTTCAAACAAATAGTCTGAGCAGGACCTATTTGCTCTGCCTTATCAGGTTTATATGCTTGGACAACTGATTCACAATTAGATGAAGATTCATATTGGTACGTAGCCGTAAGAGAATCAAGATCTTCTTGGTAAAGAATTTTATGTTTCTTATCATACGCAGTCTTAACGAAGATAGTCCCATCCTAAGTTCATACTTTAGGTATCCCGAAACTGCGTTTTCGTGCGTTTGTATAAACATCAGACGATTACTTGATAAGGATCCATTGATTAAAAATCCCGTGGTCTTTAGCTGACTCTTATTTACCCAAATAAAACGACGATCACGATATGACATGGACCACTTGAAGGCGACCACTCATCTGTTTGAAATCTCTTCAAAATATTAAGAACAGAGCTTTCTAAAATTTCCTGAGTCTGACTATCACCCTCTGGGACACCATGGAGAAGTAAACAGTTCCTTCTGGAATAATTCTCCAGGTTATCGATTTTGTTTTCATGTTCCGTGCAGCTTATGATAAAAAATTTAAAGTAGTAATCATTTTATGTTGAATATGATTGAAATCTGTCACAGTAGCATTTTTACTATTAGTTTGACTAATAGTAAAAACTATTAACTAGTTTTTATGAAAAAGTTATTTAATTATTTCGTTCCTGATAGTTTTCAACACTGAATATGTTAGGAAACCAACGAATTACTGATAACACTCGCAAATATTAACACGCGCTTTTTGAAAAACGAATGAACGGAATGACAAGAAACACCAGGGTACTATTACGATGGTACTCCACATCCTTATGGGTCACACTGTATATAAGTTAATTACAATAAACTTTATTGCAATTTTTTATCATGCGGTTGTAAAGACGTAGATTTCTGAAGAGAGGGACCTGGACTTTTGGCACGAATAGTAGTCACATAATAAAAAGCAATTCAATAAAATGCAAATCAGAATAACCGAAAAGGCAGAGATTAAAAACAGTTAAATTAATGAATTAATGAATATACTAATAATGACTGAATATACTTTATTAAAAAAAAGTATTTTAAAAATTAACAAATTATTTTTTCGTTCGATATATAAGAAAAAGTTTTAACATAAATTATAACATTATAAAATCTACAATGTTTATAAAAATTATAAGAAGCAAGATAAAATAATAATAACTCAAAAAGTACTTAATTATTTTGTCTTAAATATTATTAAAAAATCAATTCTTATATTTACCGCAAATAATCGAAAGAAGTTTTCATACATATTCAATAAAATAAATCAAATAATAAATAATCAAATTCATTACTTATGGTTTTTTGCTGATGCCAATGTACCATTAGCCAACCTTTTTGTTGCTGGTGATACTTCATTTCCCGACTTGAATACCGGACAATACTTCCTTGTGTGGGCGCTATCGTTGTCTGCATAACCGTATGGACACTTTAACGCTCATAATGCCGGACACGTTACTTCCCCCGTTGAATCCTTTAAACAGTGACTTTCGCAAAATTCTCCTTTTTCTGAATTTTTTAAGACAAAATCGGCAAAATTTTTCGCCGTTTTTGGCGGAATCCCTTCCATTGCAGAAGTCATCCTATTTTTGCTCCGCTTCTTGCCTTGCGATTGGATGGCTTAAAAACGCCTGCTTCATTTTTTGTACATAATATTGTATTGGTTTATTATAGTCAACTGCGGCTTCTTTGGGCGAGAAACGGTGGTTAAAAATGCTGGTGGTTTGATGGCAGAGCGAACAAGAGTAGATGTTGGGGTCTTTGTTGTTAATTAACAAATGGCATAGCGATGGGTATTTGTTTAGTATGATCTTGTCGCTAGTTTGAGTAATTTGTTGGTTGGGATTTGAACTTAATTGGGATTTTAAAATTGAGCAACTTTTGTATGACCAAATTAAATTGCAAAAACTAAAAATATGCATATATTTTGAAAATAGGCAAAGCCAAATAAGTAAGCTGTACAGGTTCCGAAATTTGCAACTATATTTTTAAAGGAGTGATTATACTTTCAATATTATATGTAGAGATATCTCAAAAACGGCATGGGTCCAAGTACCATATCTTTTTTATCTTTATTTTTTTGCCATTATAATTACATATTATTAAAAACATATTATGGCATTTAATTAATGCCATCCATTTAATCGTATTAACTGCATAAACCCAATGATAAAAAAATATGCCACACCGTACTTGTTATCTTAGACCTCATAAATTATTTAGTAGTATTATTTTCTTTTGAGTATTATATTTGTAAGTATAATATATTCACATATTATTATTTTTGAGATGTCACTAAAAAAAGTACTTTCCGAGTTTTAATATTTTCTTCATATTTTTTGATGTAGTGATTTTACATGAAAAACATTTTCACATATGTAGCAAAGAACCCAAGATTAAATATAAAGAGTTAAAAATAAAAAGAATTTTAGTTATACTTCAATTTTATAACAATCTGATTTAAAGATAACATCAAACATCATTCTGTTTCTAATTTGATAACTTCAAAATTATGTTCCAGTTTAATTTTCAACATGTTTATTCATAAATCTGATTCTTCCCCCTTAATCTTTCTACGATAAATACGTTATTTGCTAATATCGTAATTTATATTTTAACTTTCTTTATATTTTCTTACTAGTCATACCTGAAAACGTTCACACAGAAAACGAAACATAATATATATAGTACCGATTTTAATGATATTTATGTAATATGTCGTAATTAATCATTACGACAAGTTTCAATCAAGTTTCAATCAAGTTTTAAAATATTCCCATATATCATATAATTTGAACATTACAGAAAAATGTTTGCACTTACCAATATCAGATGGTACAGATCTTAATGGACTGTATGACTTAGACCATTCGGGTTAGGAAACTTCCTCATCAAAGCCATCAAAAACGGCAGCATTGGCAGAGACATTAGAATCAATATCTAAATTTAAAAAAATATATGATAACCGGACGAATTTTAATGCGATTTTTACCAAAATGCTGTTAAAGAATGTCGTTTGTCCGGTTCCGTGTTCAGCTTTTTCAAAATGAGGTCTTGCTCATGAGCACCTCTCCTCGGAGTGTTATTTCTGTTTCTCTTTAACTTGTACTTCCATTAAATCGGTCTTAAAAAATTAGAGAGCTATTCTTTTGAAAAACTGGTAACGGAATCCGACAAAAATTCAAGTAAGATGTGGTTTTCGAAATAACCACATCTTACTAAATCGATTTTTCGCGAAACTATAGGGAATATCGATAAACTAAAACATGCCCCCATTAAAAACACCTGGGATCATCATTTTGCCTTGCGATCGGTTGGCTTAAAAACGCCTCCTTCATTTTTTGTACATAATATTGTATTGGTTTATTATAGTCAACTACGGCTTCTTTGGACGAGAATTTGAAACGGTGGTTAAAAATGCTGGTGGTTTGATGGCAGAGCGAACAAGAGTAGATGTTGGGGTCTTCGTTGTTAATTAATAAATGGCATAGGGATGGGCATTTGTTTAGTATGATCTTGTCGCTAATTTGAGTAATTGTTGGTTGGTGTTGAGTGGTTTTGAAGTTGTTGCGGAATCATCTCTTGGATTGTTTGGAGTATTCTCTAAATAAAATATAGAAAATGGGTAAGCTTCATGTAAATATGGAAATAATGTAAATTTTTGATTTAAATAATCATAAAAGTATCTCTCCCATTTTCCATATATTCTTCTTTGATATCCAATCGATACTCCTCGATGGAGTATCTGTAAAAATTAATTTATTTACATAAAAATGTTTACACTTACCAATATCAGATGGTACAGATCTTAATGGACTGTATGACTTAGACCATTCGGGTTATGAAACTTCCTCATCAAAGCCATCAAAAACGGCAGCATTGGCAGAGACATTAGCATCAATATCTAAATTAAAAAAAATATATAATAACCGGACGAATTTTAATGCGATTTTTACCAAAATGCTGTTAAAGAATGTCGTTTGTCGGGTTCCGTGATCAACTTTTTCAAAATGAGGTCTTCCTCATGAGCACCTCTCCTCCGAGTGTTATTTTTGTTTCTCTTTAACTTGTACTTCCATTAAATCGGTCTTAAAAAATTAGAGAGCTATTCTTTTGAAAAACTGGTAACGGAATCCGACAAAAATTCAAGTAAGACGTGGTTTTCGAAATAACCACATCTTACTAAATCGATTTTTCGCGAAACTATAGGGAATATCGATAAACTAAAACATGCCCCCATTAAAAACACCTGGGGTCATCATCAGTTCAAAATTGAAAATTTGAACTGATGAAGTTTCGCTACGCTTAAAAATCGGGTACTTTTTTCGATTAACTCGCGATAAAAGAAAAACCGCCGATCCGAACATTTTCAAAATAAATTCACAGAAATGTTTACTGATTATAATAAACTTTACCGCAATTTTTTTCATCGAGCGATTTTGCAGATATCGATGTCTAAAGTGAAGGGCCTTGACTTTTGGCACGGATAATAGAACGTTAGATTATTATACAGAGCTTCGCAAAAGTAACCGATAAAAGCATTAAAAACAGTTTATGAAAAAATAGAATTTGGATTAAGTTCCGAGTAAAGTATTTCTAGATTACAACGATTTTTTATATCGAAAAAATCGGGAAAGTTTTTGTTATATTGCCAGATATCATACAATTTGAAGAAAAATTTCTGCACTTACCAATACCAGATGATACAGATCTTAATGGACTGGATAACCGATACAATCCGGATGGGTAACCTCTCTCATCGTAGGCCACAACATCGGCAGAAAGATCAGAATCAAAACCTAAATTTAAAAAAATATATGATAACAACATAAATCTCAAAAAATGCAATAACATTTACATTTTTAAAATGTTCTTAAGAATGTATTCATCCATATCTAGGTTGACAACATAATTACATATAAGTTTTCGAAATAAGAAAATAAAAATTAAAAATGTTACTTAAGTAAAAAAATTACTTAAGTATAACTTATCCAATTTTAACATTAAATAATAACTTTTGCACTTACCTATGCATCATTTGGTATGCAGATCCTGGTGGAGAAACCCTCTCATGGATGGACGGGCCGTTATAAATTAAGATAAACCCACCATCAACATCTGAATTAAAAAAATACTATAGAATGAAGAGTATAAACCCCGAAGAGTTGCACTTCGGGGTTTATTATTATTATTAAGCACTTACGTTTTTTATATGTGGGTAACATCGTATCCATATTTAATAGGTGAAATTCAAACTTTCAAAATTTTAAAAGATTTAGAAAAAAATAAATGACTTAAGAAGATTGCAATCTGATGATCTTAAAAGTGCTGGACATTGAAGACCCACTGAGACTGAATTCGCAGAACGGTGAACTTGACAGGCCTCTTGAGGTTCCTGCAATTTCTTCTTTAACGGATCTAAAACGGACGGAAAATATATTAATTAATGTTCATTGATTTAGTAATATCGGAAGTAGGTGTTAAAAGGATTGTCGGGTTCCTGGATTGTTAGACTAGAAGCAACCTTGGCCGTTTGTAGCGAAGGTGTTCTGTGTCATAATCCATTAATCCCGCTAGGAGGAGATTGGGATGGTTTTCGAGTCGCGTAAACTTGGTACTGGCCTTGTCCCGAATGAATTCCTCGATGGTGACCATCTGGGAATCATTGTGCAGTGTCGCATTACTGACAAACCAAGGTGCATCAAATGCCATCCTTAGGACCTTGTTCTGAACCGCTTGGAGTTGTTGCACGTGCGAGTGCGCCGCGTAACCGCAGACTGAAGAGGCGTAAGTCATCGTAGGCCTGATAACCGCTTTGTAGAGTCGAATCTTCCGAAGAGGATCCAACTTACTTCGACGATTAATCAAAGCGTACATATTGACCAGAGCTGCGTTCGCCCGGTTCGCCATCGCGTCGATGTGACTTTTCCAAGTAAGTTTAGAGTCCAGAATGACACCCAAATACTTGGCTTCGGAACGCTAGGGGACCTCGTCCCCTTGCAGTACCAACGCATCGGGGGGTCTCTGTCTACGCCGAGTAAAAAGTACTGCGGTACTTTTATCAGCTTTGATTTTGACCCGCCACTTTGCTAAGTAGGCGAGCAACTCGTCCGATGCTGCCTGCAGTCTTCGAGCGGCGACCTCGGGGGACCAAGATCTGCTGTAGATGCACACATCGTTGGCGTACATCGCTAACTGCGTGTCTTCGTAACGGAGTAGGTCACTTACAAAGATACAAAAAAGTATCGGTGAAAGCAACGACCCCTGAGGGACGCCAGCAGTTAGGATTCGCTCTCTCGAACGCGTACCTTCCAGTTTGATGCGCGCTTTCCTACCGTCAAGGTAGGAGGCGATCAATTGGACTAATCCCAGGGGCACGCCCGCTTCTAGCATTTTGAACAAAAGTCCTTCATGCCATACTTTGTCGAACGCTTTGGCAACATCGAAAAACACAGCACAAGTGCTTTGGTTTCGATTGAAGCCTTCGGTTATGTGTTCGACAAGTCGCAGCACCTGGTGTACGGTCGAATGTTTGGGTCGGAAACCAAACTGTTCGTCCTGGATGAGCTTAAGATCTCTAACGGATCTTTGTAGCCTCGTCTGGACGACCCTCTCGCATACCTTGCCGAGACAAGAAAGCAAACTGATGGGCCTGTAGTTTTGCGGGAACGTCAGGTTCGCTCTGGGTTTCGGTAACACGCCGACATCAGCGCTTTTCCACCTGGTGGGAAAATGGCGCAGCCGGAGTGTCGCATTGATGATCCCCGTTAGCGAAACGACCGCCTTTAAGGCTGTTCGACCGTTTCGTGGGAATAAAATCGGTGTAAGAGCCTCTACTCTTCTATTGGGCGAGATCAAGTTGTTTACACAATTTCTTTAGCGCTAGTCACAAAAGATATGTAAGAAGAAACGTCTACAATTATATTAAACGTTTTTATCTCGTAATCTAATGCATCTGAATTTTAAACATTTTAAAATTTCAATCCTGTATTAAAAATATAAATACTTTGATAATTAGTTACGATTAAAAATGTATCTTTGTTGTCATTCTGATATTTTTATTTTTAATTCACGATGAAGTAATTGTAATGAATTAATTACATGAAGAAGGTAATGATAAGTATAATTTTTTCTAATACTTATCATTCCTATCAATCATATTATATAATTCCGACATTTAAATACTCATTCAATATTACTCTAATTAAAAGAAAAACCAGCATACAATTTTTTCAAAATCATAAAAATAATTTTAGACAAAATGCTATTGATGAAAAATATTATAAATATTGTGGCATATCTATTTAAAGAAAACAAAAAAAAAGTATAATAATAACTTTATAATGGTTGTTTAATAATTTCTTTTAACATGTGATCTTTAAAAAATAATTTTAATTGGTTTTTCATTTTTGTTTCCCAAAAGTTATCATCTTTCATGATTTCTTCTGTGTGTGGAGGTCCACACAACAAAATAACACTTGCTCTTTTTTGTTACTTGCAGTTGGCCTTGTAGTTGATAAAAGTAATTATGATTTTTTTTAAATTTTAATTCGCCGTTTCGTTCTTGCAACATATTTATTCTCTTGGAGCGAACTCCATCCTCTATGGACGTGTTCCTTAAATTATACGGATATTTAACTTCCACGATGGAAATATTACCATGGATTACTCCATCCGGACTGGCACCTAAAAAATAAAACTCTCCTTGACCTACATATAATCCACATGGATCTACACGTAGGCCAGAAATATTTTGAAATGCTTCAATTGCAATTTTTTCATATTGGCAACCATATTCGGTGGCTTTGTTTCCTCTGAAACTATTTGCCAATAAATTCTTCAAAAGATTATTAGGTGGTTTTGATGGTCTTCTTTTACACACTGCTCCAAAATTCGAAGCTGTTAATCTGTACAACCGTTCCTGTTTCCAACAAGGATTAGTGTGTTGTTTCCGTGTGCGTGCTTCTATTTTATCCACTTCTTCAGCTGTTTTTGTTAATAAATTGCATATTACCTCGCTTCTTCTAATAACTTCTTCTTGAGATGGTAATTCCACATCTCCGTAATCACTATCAGGTTGTTGCGCAATTGGTTTAACCCTTTTACTTTTTTTCCCTTGTTGCGTCTTGCACCGTTTTATTAATATATTATATTTTTCTTCACAGCTTTTTTCTGTGTAGTGTCCTAATTTTTTCCCCATGTTTTCTGCAATTTTCTTTATATAATGTTCACAATTGCCGCAACGTGGCATCTTAACTGGTACGATCCGCCTAAAGAGAAATTGATCTGCAAACCTATCTATTAAAAAAAGAAAATACAAATCTATAATTACATACTCGTTTACCGCCGATGAATTTATTTACTAAGCTATTAAACTCTTCGGCGCTATTATTATTTTTGTTTAACAAACAGGATGAAGAATTGGATATAATTCGTTGCAAGCAATTGTTTATATCACCCTCTAAACCGCATTCCTTTACGTCTGCAAATACATTATCTATGCCGTTTATTTTATTACAAAAGTAATGGGCACAATTTTGGTGGTCTCCAAAAATATGTGATTGGATATTTGATACATCTTTTTGAAATAATAAAAGTTTTTGTTCATATGGTACATTTTCTGCATTTCTGTATTCAGCAGATTTTTTTATAGCAACACGAAATCTTAAAATACTATTGGATAATTTTCTTCTGAGTTGAGAGGAACGAATTTCCCGCTAGTCCTACGTACTTTTTTCGATAGTTCAACTAATTTGTTGCTAAAATTCCGTAATAAATGATTGATACATTCCACTTTTTCTGCTATATGTGGTCCATAGGATTTAACAGCATTTAACTTTTTTGTGACACTACTGTCCCCGTCACCTATTAATTTTATGTATTTCAGGCTATGTACATCCACGCTATTTTTGAATCCTTCAAGGATTATATCAGATTCCATTGCAGTGGATGGGCCAAACCAATTTTTAAAACATTTATGTGTATTTTGATTAGTAGCAGGATGTGAGCAAATCCTGCAGAATTTATTGCGTATTCCTATATGTAGAATTTTTTTGGTCTCTTCTCCTATGATGACACCTACGCCTGATGATGCATTATAATTGGTTCTGTATGAACGCTTTGACCAAACACCATCGGCTACAACACTAACAAGAGCAATACTATTTTCATCTACATCACCCTTTTCTTTTGCAATAGCAACTTCTTCCTCTCCGGCGTTTTTTAATTGTTTTGAAACTACATCTTCTACTACCTCTAATAGGTTAGCATGAATAGTGTTGTATCGACGCTGCGTCATATGTGGAATATTCATTATTGAACAAAAATCTTTCAGCTGGGAATATCCTGCACCAATTAACACTATTCCTGTTGAGATGTGTGAAATAATAAATTATATATGTTTGCGTGCAGTTTTGGTCGTAATTTATTTTTATTGTGTACCAATAAAATATCTTACCGATTACTGCTGAAGTATTCACGTTTATTTCATCATTATTGCCATTTGTTTCTACATTAGATTCCATTCCACACATTTGGCATTTGATTGTGAAAATAGATTCATAGCCAATCTGGCATTCGGCTACAATGTCGCATAAATCTATTATGCAATTAGAGGTGGGTACATGTTTAATTTCTTTTATTTGTTTCCAAAATGAACAATATCAATTAATCTTCTTCCAGTAAAGTGTTGTACATGTTATGGCTGTGCTTGTGGTTCTTCCGTTCTGTAAAACAATTGTGGTATTGAATATTTGATCATAAAAAATGTAATCTAGATTAACTTTTCAAATAATATTGTAGATTTTAAACTGTAAAGATTGAATTAAATACGTTTTCAGAATCTGAACATTTTTAAAAACAGTTTTTTCTTAGAAAACGTTACGATTATTGCCTTTTTTAACATAAAATTATAAAATTTTATACAATAAAACCCATGCTGAACTATTTCACTAAAATGTTGGTAAATGTTTACATACCTTAAATCAACAGCAATGTCATCTAACAAATGGTCTGTAGTTACATTATGCGAAACAGTATTTCTGCAGATAGGAATACATAAAAAGAATTATATATTTATACACATAAAATGTTGAAAAGCTTCACGTTTTATTTGATAATTAATAATTTAAAATTGAGTCAAATTAAGTAACGAAGTAATAATTAAAGTGGTTGTTAGTGGCCTGTTTTATTTCTCGAAAACTGTCGTTTTTTTGACACCACCCTTGAGGGTGCTTTTCTTGTTCTAACCATAATTTTTATAGAGTCAGTATCTCAAACTTAAAAACTAGACACACTCAAACACTAAATAATCAATACTAACTTAATAATAACACTAAAATTCTAAAGTTTACTGGACCCAATTCTGTGGAAATTATCGTTGTGCACGATGTTAACGCAGGACAACTTGAGAAAGGAATGTTTCAAAAATCTCATGAGTTAGACCAGCAAAACTGGGAAAATAAACCCTTTTTTATAATGGGCTGTAAAAGGCGGCTGGTTTCAATAGTTTCGTCTCTTTAGTATATACCTGCGTTCAAAGCTACATATATTGTTACTTATAGATATTAAACGTAGGTCAACTCGAGAAAGAGATGTTTCAAAAATCTCATGAGTTAGACAAACAAAACTGGGAAAATAAACCCTTTTTTATAATGGGCTGTAAAAAGGGACTGGTTTCAGTACTTTTGTCTCTTTAGTACCTGCGTTCCAAAGCTACATATATTGTTGCTTATAGAAATTAAATTTAAGTATTTCTTAAACATTTTAGAAAAGTAAAAGATTTCTTTTAGGATTATGTTTATTAAGATTTTTTGTCTCACAAATTTATACAGTTTTTCAATAACATAAACGTAATTTAACTATAAGAATAGAATACATATAGAACTGGAATTTTTTCATTGATTAAACGTTCATATCTTAATTTATATGTATATTATTATACTTATTGAACCGAAACAGTAAAATTTGTGTCGATATACTTTAAAAAATGATAAGTTATATTTTCTTTCATATTATTTTGTATTTTTTCGGCAAATTCCTAAAGAATGAATTTGTATTTCTACGAACTCGTAACAGGTATTGTAAATGAAATATGTAATGTTAGATAGAGCTCGCACGATTTCGCTAAAACTTGTTCGCCACACCATCCTATCCTTCGAGGGCAGGGCTAATACAGAAATTAGGGAATTATTACAATTTTTCGACGTCGGAATTTCAAGTTTTCCTCGTTTATCTTATAAAATATCAAAAAACGTTATTAGGGAAAAGTATTCGATTAATAATTATCTATGCTTCTTCTAAGCTCTTTAAAAAATGCTTCTTAATAATCTCAGTAATTAACAACAATTAATCAAATATCTTGCAGAAGAAGCATAGATTTTTCAATTTTAAACAGCTTTTGTTTGAAACTTTTTTTGATATTTCGAACGGTTAACGCATGTTATTTGAAATTCGTTTGTCCTAGCGGTCGAACAGCTTTAATTGAATACACCATTGCACTTATACAAGTATATGATACATATTCATTTAACATTTTTGGCTTTGGTGTTCTCTCTAATCTTCTCAGGATCTGACTTGTCTCTTTCTGAGCATCTATATCATATCATCTTTCATTGTAGCGAGCCGCGGGTTCTATTAAATTTTTGATTGATTTTAGAATTGATTTTCAATTGTCGTTCGTCAATTTAAACAAAAGGTTTCCTATTTGATTTCTTTCTTTACATTTAGCTTAAGAGCGAATGGTTTTCGTCCGAGTTGTAGGACCAACGAAATTGATTCTTTAGATTAAGAACGCTCGGAAAAGAAGGGTATAAAAATCTCAAACGGGTTAAAGAAAAGTTAGTCTTGACAGAGTCATGATGCAGTCTTAGTCTGAAGTTAGTTTAGTCTTGGCTCAGCCTCGATAGAGGAATCTCAAGCCGTGAACAGCCTCAACGTCCAGTGCCAAAGAAGCCCAAAGATGAAGGAAGAATCCCTCACCAATCCGGGGAGCTTTGAGAAGTATTCCAGATCCGGGAGCAGAGATCCGTCTTCGGAGGTAAACTAAATACCAAGGCTGGCGCTGGGACCAAGAGCGAGAGATCCTTAACCGTTACCATGATGAGATTTTTAATTCTCTGTAAGTTATATTTTCTGTAAATTTACTAACAGCTTCCGTTCTTTTAGTTTGGTATGTCTAATAAAGTGAAATTATTTGGTAACTTTCGTTAGAGAAATTATGTTCAATAAATTCAATTGATAACTTTTTGTTCAGTACTTTTTAATCAGTTAATAATTTTTGATCGGAAATAGTAGTTTATTCTCAGTTTTGATTAATTAAAAATTTTATTTAATACATTTTTCTTTTAAATCTTTTTTAATTTATTTGATAATTCTGTTCATTAAAGTTTATTACATTAAATTTTATTCTAATTTTTTTTTATAGTTATCCTTTTTGACCAAATAAACTTCTGCGTGATAAATTTTCTTCTGCACGCCCAGCAAACGTAAGAACCGCTTCTTACATCATCACTTCAGTCGCATCAGATAAATTCCCCATTAAATCTGCTATTTCCTGAATGTCAGCTTTCTCTTTTATGTTACTTACTTTCTCAGCTTCATCAATACCAACCAAAATCTTCATATCCGATTGTGCATTTTCAATGATGACCACATCACGACTTAAAGATACAACATTTGTTTGTTTGTAATATAATCGATAACCTTTCGTTGTGTCACCATATCCAACCAATATCAGTTCTTTGAATTTCTTGTTCAAATCTGTTTTTTTCTTGGTCCATGTGCTGTAAGGAATCTTTTGTAACGACCGTTGTGGTAATAGCTTCAGCTCACAACTTAGTCTCCAAACCTGCGTCGAACAATATACATCTTGCGCTTTCTATTAAGATTCTATTCATTCTTTCTACTATACAGTCCTGGTACATAAATAATTCTTTTTACCACCAAATCAAAACTATTTGCCTTCCTATAGTTGTAGCTTCAACATCACCGACACATTCAACTGAGAGTTTTCCATTATATGCAACTGTAATTTCAGTAATCGGAACACTATACTATTGTCGTCGTATGAAAACTTGCTCCCGAATCCACATATCAGTCTCCTTTTTCAAAAGAGCTGCTCATATAAATCGCACTTAATACATTTGGCTTAAGTTTGTTAGGGTACTTGAAAAAATGAATATGAATGTGATGGAATACAAAAAAGCCTCTTGGGCGGATTCCCAAGAGAAATTGATTTCTCGAACGTGTGTTCGAATTCGGCAGGAGTGCTGATTTCTTCGGGATCCTTTTCCGGGCAGAGCTTGGCCATGCCGAGTGGAGGGACCAACCTGGAGAATAGGATTCGGCATGGCAAGACCCTACGCTTTGGCTTTCTGCGGTCCTCCCGGAAATTTTGCACCCTCTCACAAGCCCTTTCGAAGACGGTGTTCAAGTTTGAATCCGACATCTTTTTACGCTTTCTGAAACGGTTTAATTTTAAGGTTTCGGAATTAATAATTTTATCGGGAGGAGAATCGGTAACGGCACAAGAAAATGTATTTCGATGTTTTAACGAGGAACGGTTATTAGGCTGGTTTGGGAAATTCGGGTTGTCGGTTTCCTTTCGGTATTTTCTGTTTCGCTTTGGGTATCTTCGTTTAATTTGCTCGGTTCTAGTTACTTTCGTCTCACATTGGATTACTGGTGTTATACCTTGAACATCTTGAAAACTTGGTGATTGGTCTTATAAGAATTTATTTAGAGTTCGGTCTTCACTGTCGGTTAATTCGGATGACGACTGTATTTTGCAAACACTTCCAATCGGACTGCATTCAGCTTTTAGAAGAGTAATTGGTCAGTTCTGAATGGTGTGTTCGTGTTGGTTAAGATTAAGACACAGTTTCTGTCTTCGTATTAGGTCCATTCCGATAATCATATCGGCGATTAAGTTCGGTAGATATGGAATTGTGGTGGTACAGGCAACTTCAGCTATATCGGGTGATTGCATCGTACACAACTTCTTGTTTTGGCATCTATTATATATTCTATTTCCAATATAGGAATATACGGACCCGGTATCAATTAAAGCTGAAAAATCCCTTCCCAAGATTCTTACTTTTACGTGAGGTCGTACATCTGATGCTGTTAGACATATCAGTGAAGTGGCGGATCGGTTACAAGGACAATTTTGGAACAAAATAATTTCCCAGTGCATTGTTGACGGTAATGACCACTCTCCCCGCATCTCCAGCATAACAGGTATATAAAAAAAATTATTGGGAATGGTTACGGATATCAGTAAAATTTCTTTATTTATTTAATTCGGTTTTCAGCGTCGTCTGAAATATTATTCCGGAGCTCGAACGTCTGATTTCGTGATTATCGGTAAAGAATTAATTTGGTCGGAAAGCACTACGGAAAAGCTCGCAGTAGTACTGGGTCGGAAAGTACTACGGGAAAACTCGCAGTAGTACTGGGTCAGAAAGGTAAAATCAGAAATCGAAACAAAATATCCACTATAATAAAACAAACGGTACTTACTTTAAGTGTTCGGAAAACGGCTCGGAAAATTCGGTGGTAATAACCAATCTCGCAAGCCGCTAGTAATAAGACGAATCCTTAATATACTCTTCTGACTGATAATAAACTGATATACTGAAAAATTCTCGAAATTCGGTCGGCTATTTATACCAAATAAAGGAGAAAACTGGATTTCTCTGTGTGGAGGATCGTATCGATAACAGTGATCAAAATTTAACCTTTAATGTGCGGCATTAATTAATGAAGCAAACGGATTTCTAACGATACTCTCCGAATGAATCGTTTACAAGTTTGATAATATCTTTGTCAATTTCTACTCTATTTGCCGTACAAATGTTGTATAAAGTCACCCAGTCTTTTAAATAACTTTGTAAGCAGTCCGCCAAAGTATTCCAGCGAATATATTGAGGTAGAAACATGACCGTTTCGAAAAATTTACATACTTTTCTATATTACTCTTAATGAGCACGCAACTATAAAGTTGATGTCGAAAAAAGGTGATGGTTCGAAATCTTGGTGGTTATAGAAACGAATAAAAGTAAAAAGAAAAAGAAACTTAATTGAATGAATAGTTGTATAATAATAAATTATGTCTTACACTGTCCTATTGTTTTTTCACTATGACACTTTCTTTCTTACAGGTTTGAATTTAAAATCGGCTCTTGATCACACAGCTCGTGATCACACGCGAGTGGTCGAATTTTACTCGAACAAGTTACAAAAGATAAGATCTTTAAAATCGCAGATCCAGTATAATTTACACGTGCGCTCGAAGTGGGGGTGCGACACATGAGACAAATTAAAAGCTGATATACTTGTATGCGGTATAAACATTTAACTTTAGGAATTATTAAATTTCTTTGTATGTCACGGGCTATCAAATTAAACATATGCAGAGCAGCTATAAGTTATTATATCTTTTTGGTCAAGTTCCATAAACAAATCATTTCCCATTTTCGCCATACTTGCAAAGCTATCTGTAACTACACCAGCGATGTTGCATTTATATGTATTTTGACATGTTTGAATAGACTTTTTTAATAATTTTAGCAAATATTCTTCAGTATGACTGTGCCCAGATGTGTCTACAGAATCAATTAAGTGAATTCGTTCATTTTCAATGTCTGTCACACACATTGCTATAATTGGTTCATTATGAACATTGTCCAGCTGTCTAGTGTTAAACAAATTGTCTTTCCCTTTTGCCTGGACGGAATTATAATCGTCATCTATTAGTTGGTTAGCGACATCATATCTGTTTGGTTTGGTGGTGTATAATCAGGTCGTAGCATTCTTATTAAAGTTTTGAATTATATTTGACTGCGAACCAACAGTGGTAGACGAGTTTCTGACAAAAGATGATGTAGCTGAAAATATCGCAAATTAAAATATTACAAATGTAAAAATATTCCTTTGCTAACAATATTTTATCTAATGCCGTTAGGAAATATTAGGTTTTTCATGTCTTTTTGACGTTTTGTGATGCCACATTTTACACAACTGTTTTTTAATTACACCACTTTTTGCACTGAATTCGCATGGTAGAATTTTACATTATAAAATCGCTAATTTTGTTCTCTTGTATGGAATGAGGAGCGCATATTCTATACGCGGCACCTAGGCCACAACGGGCCGCTTGTACACTGGCTCCCTCTAAGAGGTTTGAGATGTTAAATGCGAGTATATAACTCGATTTTTTTGCTGATTCCGCTTCCTGACCGACCCCCACCAAATCGGGCGTGCTATGGCACAGGCCCAGTGTGGGTTCGCCCCAGTCAGGTGCCGCTCCAGGATACCACATCCTTGTGAACCCCTACGAGGTGCAGGCCTCCAGGGCGCTAACGCGCATTCAGCAATTTTTTTTGTTCAAACCCCTTACACACATAGTGATAACGACAGCCAGAGATGAACGACTGGTTGCCGGGATCGACGGCTTAACGTCCCCTCCGAAGGACGGGTGGGCGGCTTGGTAAAAATGTTTACACCAAGAATTGTTTTGGCAAATATTACGTTCGTTAAAAAAAAAATTAGTCTTTTGGTACCTGGTTACGTAAGTAACTATTAAACAAATGATAAATAATTGACAAAATAAAAAATATTTCAGGAATATTTATCATTTTTGAATAAAAAATTTTGAATAATCCATTTTGGGTTTTTTTAGATTTAGGCACATTCTATTTCATCAGTAGATTGGGATGTTTCTTCTACGTCACATACTCTGTTCGTTTCCGTCGAAATACATTTCTGTACATTTGTACAGTTATTGTTTTAAACATGCTACTAGTCCCACCATATTTAATTTACATTTATTACATTTAGCTCTTACATCTAGCAGTGTTTTGTAAATTGAAATTATCATCGAAAAGTCTAAAACTACTTTTGATTATGCACGTTCGTTTGCGAACTTTAATTACTTGCCTTTTAAAGAGGATCTATATAAAATACCCTTCTGCAATTTATACCATTTAGTAAGCATTAATGAATTAATGAAAATAGATTAAACTGCGGACGGTCTTTTCATTTCCAACAAAAATTTCAGTTCATTTACCAATAAAAAAAATTTTATCTGACCGTCCGCCGGTCCCTTGGATAACGGACACTGTATTTGTCTAATCCAGCAGCTAAGAGACAAGGCTCATAAAGTTTTTCTAAAAAATCTAACCGAGGCCAAGTGGTTGTATTACTGAAAAATTAGGAATTGTACAAATGACGCAATTTTGACGGAGCGTAAAGTCTGCATAGCAAGGCAAATTCAAGACAGAGGAAATATTTGGCATCTACTTAAAAAAACTGGTATTCTATATGATAACAAACAGAGGTCTCTGCCGATGAATCTAGCCAATCCTAATGCTATTAATGGCTACTTTATTAGTTGTACACCCAGAAATAACAGTCTGGATAGGGGATTGATTGTTTATTATTCGAGTACTATTTTAAGGAATACTATATACTCGTTCAAGTATGTGGACTGATGATAATGTGGCGAGAGTTATTCATGATATGAAAAGTAATGCCATGGGGTACGACGGTCTGAATATTAAGTTATTAAATTTTTGTATGCACATTAGTAAATATCTGACACATATAATAAATGAATGTATTCGTACCGGTGTGTATCCGTCATTTTGGAAGCATGCTTTAATTACACCCTTAGCAAAAGTAAAGAATCCTACAGTCTACTCAGATCTGCGACCTATCAGTGTCTTACCAGTTATGGCAAAGGTGGAAAAACTAATGTTCATGCACTTAAATGAATTGGTTCGCGTGAATTTGTTGCCAATGACACAATCGGGGTTTCGATCCGGTTACAGCTGCACCACAGCACTGCTGTCGGTTGTGGATGACATAATTCGGGCGAGGGATAAATTCGAAGCTACAATGTCTGTTGGATTATTCTAAAGCCTTTGACCGTATTGATCATGATACCTGCTCAGCAATTTTCCACCATAATGGGCTGGATGACAACTCTAAGAACCTATTAACTGATTTCCTTACCTACAGATAGCAAACAGTCGCGGTTGACGAGTTTCGCTCGGGACCGCGTGCGGTGAGATGTGTGTGTCCACTGGGTTCGTTATTGTCACCTCTTATATATTGCATATATACAAGTCAATTCAAGTGCTCGATCAAGCATTGCCAAAAACATTTTTACGCCGATGATACGCAAATTTACTTATCATTTACAGAGAGTGACTTAAATTTGGCAGTTGCTCATTTTACTTCAGACTTGGCAGACTTGATTGATGTGTCTCGCCGGCACGGTCTAGATCTTAATATAGCTAAAACGGAGTTGCTTTTATTCTGCCCCAAAAATAAAAGAGAGAGGATTAAACAAAAAATTCATATAACTGAAGACCGGATTAAAAGGCACAAAAAAGACGGAAAAAGGCACTTAAAAAGGCATGAAATTTTGGCAACAAAAGCATTAAAAAGGCATAAAAATTAGAAATCGAAAAAAATGCTATACCTAATTAATAATGTATTTTAATAACGTTTTCATTAAAAAATACATCGTTAAACTAAACATTCATATATAATTATTAAACCACTAATCACGAAAACAACTAATTATTAAATGCTGTTCTAAATGTTCCATTGTGAAGTTGTGTCTTCTCTCACTTAATGTATTCTTGTAAGCCGAAAAACTTCTCTCCACGTCCACACTTGTAATTGGTGCATACTTGAACTTTGTAATTAATGCGGGATCCATAATAAATCCAGTAACAATTTCACCACTTAAAATTGATGCAATTTTTTGTAATGTGGCAAATCCTTCATTTTTACACAGAACGTCATTAAATTTATTCGTAATTATTTGACCAATATGTTCTGGTACGCTATACGTGCTGTCTTGAAACTTTTTAATCATTTCTACTGGAGTCACTAAAGGTAAATCCTGTTTTTCAAGTTATTTTATAGATTCACTTATATAACTGTAATTGCTTTTTATAAATGCCAAATTATTTTATAGCTCCACTTCTTTTAGGACGGCCTGGCAAGCTTGTATTGCTTTACTACTTGTAGCCGGAAATTCATTTATTAATTGTTTAAAATGATCTAAGGCGTTTGTGTAATATATAGCGGCATCTAGCCATGTTCCCCATCTTGTTAGAACTGGTTGTGGTGGTAATGGGGTATTTCGTAACCTCTCTTTAAACAATTCTACCCTTAAAGGGGCTTTAAGAAATATTTGTTTACCGCTTTTTATTAATTTATTAACTAATGGGAACTGTAACCTTATAGTTTCATCTACTCGATTAAGCCCGTGTGCTAAGCAAGTACAATGAATTAAATTAGGGTAAAAAATCTTCATATTAGACGCAGCTTTTACCATGTATGCCGCTGCGTCTGACACCATCAGTAAAATTTTATCATTCGGTACCGGCTCCGGTAAGAAAAAATGCGTTAATTCGTCGTGAATAAATCTTGTTACCGTATTATTATTTGTTTTACTTAATTCTTTGGTACTTATTAGAAAACTTTTTGTCGAATTTTCATCACTTAATACTCCAAGTATTAAATTTGCCACGTATCGTCCACATACATCAGTTGTTTCGTTTACACTTATCCAAATATAATTATTTCCACTAATATTTTTTATTTCTTGAATAACTTCTTTGTAGACTGAAGTAATATAATTTTTGCGGAGATGGCTTTCATCGGGAATATGCATTTTACAATATGTTTGTAAAAAAGTTTTGAAATATTTATTTGTCACTTTATGGATTGGTATGTTTGCTTTTATCAAAGCTTTGTAAAGATCAAAATTGAATTTTGATTGTTCAGTGTAGCCGGATGTTGATGCCACAGATTGTATAGCTGTACCTATAGTTTGTTGTTTTTTGGATTGACTTTTAGTCAGTTTTAATTTTTCCTGATGCAATGATGTTTTGACATGCTGAATTATGTAGTATTTCTTGTCACAATTAATCTGTTAACAGTAATGTAATAACGTCAAGTATTTTATAATATCTTCCATAATTATTAAACAATCAATATATTGTTCTATTAATTTTAGTGATCTAAGTACTACATTGAATCAATAGTGAATTTTATTTCTAGTGAATTTTGGGACATGCTATTCTTTATAATTTCCAATTTTTACCGTAAAAAGGTTTAAATTTCGGTTTTAAATACTTACGATTGTTGAACAAGCTTGGCAAAATAAACGATTGCGTTCATATTTCAATTCCTTGTAACCTTTAATCCATTCTTCTACGGTTGGCATTTGTTTCGGCATTGTACTACGCAAGAACTTCACACTGTCACTCGAGTAACTTTAATACAACTAAATGAATTGAAGACTCGACGCAAGTCAAACCACATACTCCCCGTATCCCGTGTAAGACGACACGGCACAACGGGGAATTCCAAAGCTTAAATTCGGATCGATGAAAAACGCGGATCTTACGTCAGACGGCACAACGAGGAAATGTACAGAGGCGCAGCGAAATATTTTTTCATAATTCAACCAATCTTTGGGGAAAAGACGCCAAAAAGTTGGAAAAAGGCTTTAAATAGGCATAAAGAAAATAATAGGCATGAAAATTCAAAAAAGGCAAAAAAGACATAATTAACCTGGTCTTATTTCACTTATTTTTAACTGATTCGTAAAGATATTTAAATATATTTGTAATGCCTTTAATTTTGAGCATAAGCATATTTTCTATAAATCCGGTCTTTACATATAACGATAGATGGAGTGAAGTTGTCTTTTGGGTCATCGGCTAAAACCTTGGGATATTGATTAATGAAGATTTAACGTTTGTAGATCACATATCAACCGCTTGTATTAATCGAGCATATTGTTGTGTTGTTATTGTTGTGAGTTCGTAGGTAGGTTGGTATATTAAAACCCAAACTCCTTAACTAGTTGTATGTATATTTAAATTCCCAATTTAACTATATCTGTATTAGCTAGTTACGTGAACTAGAAGACGGTTTTTATAGCATAGAAATGAATAACATTTTGATATTTTTACGATATTTTATACGCTTTATTTTGTTTTTCCCTTGCAATTCCAAATTTAAGTTACTTAATTTCGATGTAAAATCTGTAAGAAGCACTAAATCACTCAGCCATTCATCTTTTAAGTGTGTATATTTTCATACTCTTCATTGAAAAAAGTTGTTATCTGAGGTAATAAATCACGAAATCGTTGCAAAAATTTACTCCTACTCAGCCACCACCTAACATCAATATGTAAGAGTAATTCTGGTTGCCCTTCATCAAGCTGTAATAGGAAGGGGCGGCGTTTAAGAGAACTTTCTCGAATAGAATTGACAATTTTAAACACTATATACTTCTTTAGTATTTAATCTTTTGCTGGCTAATATTTGTTGGTGAGTTATGCAGTGATAGCTGAGAAAACTTGGGAAGTCGTCAGCTTTTTTGCATAAGGCTATAAATCCATTTATGCGGCCTACCATTGCGGCTGTTCCATCTGTCGTTATTGAAGCTAATTGAAAAAATGGTAATTTCAACTCAATGAGGAACTTTTTAATGGCATGAAATACATCTAAACCTCTAGTTCTCTCTTTTAAAGAAATCTTCCCCAACAATTCTTCTTTAGATGTAAAATCTTCAAAAATTAAATTTTAGTATTAAAATTACTAAGTACAAGTAGTTGTGTTGTGTCACTTATGTCAGTCGATTCATCATCTGGAAAAACAAGAACATCTTTTAATATTTAACTGTGTCTTATATTTGCACTCATCTTCTCAATCCGTCTCAACACAGTATTTCGAGAAAGTTGTAGATCTTTAATAGCAGCAATAATTTCATTCATGTTCTTAAAATCATTAAAAAGTGAGTCTGACATCTCCAAAAAAGTTTCCTTTATAAATTCACCGTCGGGGAATGGTTTACATTTTCTTGCTAAGAAATAACTCACTTTGAATGATGCAGAAACAGCAACTGATTTTAACATAGGCTTTTTAAAAATATTTTGTTGAGTTGTTAATTGAGTCTTAAGCTCGCTAATAAAAATAACTATAAATTAAAAATGCCTCTCCAAATTGCCCTTTTTAGGAATAGCTATCCAAGCAAGGTATATTAAGCAACAACATTTACCATTTACCATTATAAAAAAGTAATCAAGTTCCCATTCTGATGAAAATGGTACGTTTTAGCTTTTTTGGTTTACTGCTTATGTCCTTTGATACTAAAATGCAAAAAAAATATCCATATATTAATTCTCTCTACTTCTAGTTTTAATGTTCAGATCATTAAAACTCATTAGCAAGTTTTTATAATTTTCCACGCGAGGAATCGGAGTGATTTCTCATGAGGAGTCTGTCAACAGCATCGATATCTACATCAAACAGTGGACTCCCAATCTCCAGAATAATTGAACTCAAATTTTGTTTAGTTCTTTCCGGTATTCCAGACAAAGTCAGGTTATTAACTCTTGAATATTGTTCGAGATGTTCCACACGTGAATTTCAGACCTTGACTGATTCCTTTAATTTTACATTCTTAGCAACGACACTATCAATGTCTTAATTTTCTCTCGGAATGACTATCAAAATTGGCTATCATATCGCCATAGAAAGATACTGATTTAAGTAATTCCTCATATTTGGAATTCATGTTTTTTATTTCCGATTAAATAGATTTCAACAGGGACAATAACTGGGAGTTTGACGGAATGGAAGAAGAGATCAGATCGAATCGCATTTCGCATGATAAAACCCCTTGTAATCTCCAGAACACTGAAAAAACGTTACTACAGGTTTGTCTGTAGAAGAAAATGATGTAATTTTAAGGACAAAGATTCCGATACATTTCGCGTGATAAAACCCTTTGCAATTTCCAGAGCACTGAAGAAACGCTACCACAGATTGTCTGTAGAACAAAATGATGTAATTTTAATGGCAAAGATAGAACCGAAAATCTCGCATAAAACTTTGCAATCGGTACGAGACAACCGCAAGAACAAGACTGAAAATTTGAAATTTTTGTTATACATTTTTAAACAAAAGTTGTCTTCTTGTAGAGCACAAAAATCAGCAATAGGATAAGCGTCACGCTGAACAATACTGTGGTTATCAAGGTTTTAAAAATCAACTTTTGAACTTCTTCCGCTTTTATTATGTATCCCTCGTCGGTGTATATTCTTTTTAACGAAGTTGTTATACGACTTGTTATGTATTCGACTTGCCATCGCTTCCAAAAGTGTTGCACCATGGCTTGAATTAATGTCCAACGATCTAATCGATTAAGTTGAACCTGCATCAAATCTTGATCTAACAAAATAGAATTTTGAAGCTCCAAAAAAATGCGCTAGGATCATTAGTAAAGGCTGAGAGGGGCCTTGAATTTTACATCGCTTCAATCTGCCTTAGTACAATGCATACTTCTTCAAATGTAAGTTTTTGATCCCCAATAATCCGTAATAAATGACTTAATAGCCTCGACCCCTGCTTCAGCCAGACCGTTGAAGTTCGGAGCGCCAGGTGGATGGAACTGCCAGGTTAGATCCAATTGAGAGCTCGCGACTGCTACCATTTCTTGTTGACGATTATAGGCTCCAATAAAATTAGTCCCTTGTTCAAACAATATCGTTGAACATCGTCCTCTTCGGAAAATGATATGATGTGAAACGAGCCCCAAATGAATAGCTTTAGTACCCATACAAACAAAAACTGATGTATAGAATATAGCCGCATTGGACCCTGCAACGGCTGATGGTTGTATAGAGTGGTCCCGTAAAATCTACTGCTATTACAGAGAAAGCCTTGATCTCAGACAGCCTAAAGGGAAGTAAGTCCGTCATTCAAGGAGCGTATGCTCGTAAAATGATATGATCTGAAACGAGCCCCAAATAAACAGCTTTGTTGGCCATACAAACAAAAACTGATATATAGCACATAACTGTATAGGACCCTGCAATAGCTGATGGATGTATAGATTGGTCCCGTAAAATCTACTGCTACCATAGAAAAAGCTTTGATCTTAAACGCTCTGAAGGGTTGTAAGTCTGTCATCCAAGGAGCGTATGCTCGTGGTTTACACCGAAAACATCGGATTCATCTAGATATAGATGCGTATAGTGTCGTATAGTGTCATGTGTCATTTTAAAATCTTATCTAGAAAATAAAAAACAAATTGTAATAGTGGGAGAAAAAGCATCGGAGAAGGCTGAAATTACGATGGGAGTGCCTCAAGGATCTATTTTAGGTCCCCTACTATTTAGCATTTATATTAACGATTTGCCAAATGCGATTCCTTGTAGTTCATTATGTCTATATGCTGATGATACCACCATTATTGTTAGCAGAATCATCACCACAAATATTAAAAGAAATATCGAAAGAAACACTATCATTAACGGAGCAGTGGTTCGCTGACAATGGTCTAACAATAAATCAGAATAAAACTCAATTATAGTTGTTCAGTGACGTATTGTATAGCTGTGTTTATCAATAAAATTATTATTATTATTATAGAACCTTGTAGATTACGCTCCGAGCACCCAGTAACCAATATTATTGCATAACTAGGTTCTGAAGTGTACGTTGACCCGAAAATAGGCATTATTGAATGATAACAATACTTGAAAGATATCTTGTTGCAGCTTAGGTCTGACAAAAAAAGTCATTAAATGATTTGTCGTTTGATGTTGTGGCGTAGGCATCAAAAGCGACCCTAAGCTTCGTAGAAGAGCTTTCCGGCCGAAATATATAATGATGCGATATAAAATGATGTCCATCGGAACTAGATTCTGATGGATCAGAAAGAGTCATATGTCATATAAGAGTTATATTTTTGAAGAGACGATTTTCGAGCGACATAAAACGTTTTAATGCGGTTTGATAAGACGCTCCTAAAACTGGTTCAGATGGTTTACACGGTAAAGGCACAGTGAACAAATTGAACACGACCAGTAAGTGTTCTTTGAAACTTATTTCGGAAGTGTTGCTCAGCTGGATCCTCTTTTGACGAAGATACTCTCATATTAGGAACAGATTCGATCTTCCAAAATTTTTGAAAGTATTTATATAACTTTTCTATTGTTTATAAGCACGTTGAAGATACCGCATTCGCCAGAAAAGAAGATCGTCCCATCAATATCCATCCTAAAACGGAATCCACTGCGATAGAATCATTTGCTCCTAATAATAGAAGCAGTTGAAGGTAGATACTAGGATAATCACTTTAAATTGGAAGGATGGTGTTGAGGATTGTACTGACTGGATGATGCAGGAAACAGACCCTTTGTTGCATATTGATGTCATCGAATTTAGACCTTGCATTTCGAGACATAACGTGAATTCTCTGGGAAGCTAAGAGTTTTTTCGTTAATTATAAAGCTGAATATGCTTCCTAAATCTATCAAAGCTTTAAATAGCTTTGATAGATTATTAGTTTGGTAGATTATTAATGTGATCTACGAATTATTGTTTAATCATTAAAATAGCGATTGGTAACAGCACGTTATGAATATTCTTTTTTCTGGTAATATTAGACTTTTGTTTATAAAAGTTCCGAAGCACGTAAGATTTTGTTGGTTGACAAATGGGCCAATTTATTGCCTGGGGCGATATCTTCCAAAAGAACCCAGGAGGTAAATATTTATATATTGAAATAAAAGGTAGGCAATAGATAGAGTGTTAGGGTTAGTATTAAACAGAATACAAAATAAAATTATAAAGAAAAAAAGGGAAATTCAACTAAACAAAAAATAGAGAGAAGGAGAAAGGAAATGAAAAAGTGTGGAAGAGAAAAAAAAGTAGTTAAGGTTGTTTAGTGAAAAGATAGTTACGAAGACGAACCCTAAAAATGGCATTAGAGGGAGCCTTTAGAGGAAGTCCAGTTCAAAGAGATAATACACGTATATTGAATGAATTATGGATTAAATTAGTGCGGTGGATCGGAACCATAAGTAGTGAGTCGGATTGGGAACGAATAGGCAAGTTATGCGAAGATAGAAACTGAAATTTATTGAATAGATGTGATGGAGTCTGACTACACAAAATTTTATGTAATGTAGTTAAAACACGAAAGGAGCGTCGGTTTTCAACAGTGAGTAATCCCAAGGTGTTACGATGGAGGGAAATATGATCATACCTACCTAGATCAAAAATGAATCGTAGGCAATTGTTTTGTATCTTTTCAAGTCTATTCCGTAGTGTTGCGGAAAGATTAGTATACGCCGCATTCGCATAATCCAAGTGAGGAAGAATCAGTGAATACATAGGTTGCGTCTTACATACGTTGGAAGAAAATAATCCAGTCTACGAATTGAGAGGAAGCAGGAGTAGACTTTTCTACTTGTAGCTTGAATTTGCGGACGCCAAAACAATGTAGAATCCATAAAAACACCTCTGAAAACTCAATACTGTTGTCATCAAGTACCAATTTACAATTAGTGAAATTATTTATTTTATTTAGCAATGGACGAGAACCAACTACAATGGCCTGAGTTTTAGAGGCATTCAGTCTCAATCCATACTGCTGCGATCATACAAGTACACGTTCTAGGTCATGATTAACCCCTTAACGCACAATTTAAAAAAAGGCCAAAAAAAACAATTTTTTTCTTAAAAAAAAGACACTTTAGAACATTGTCTTGGCAAGAAAATAAAAAGTTAATAAAAAGTTTTATTATAATTTTGGATTTTGACTCACATTGCAGAAAAGAGCACAGTACAATAGGTACATGCACTTCTTATCTTTATATTCGAACTGCTATTTCAAGAAAAACATATTGTTATCAGTAAAAATATAACAATTTATTAAATTTTTATTAATATTAATATTTTATTATTTATTAATAATACTGTAATGTGAAATCTTACAATAAAGTATTTATTTTAAAAAATTATTCAAAATTTTATTTTGTATGAAATATTTCAAAGCAAGGTGCAGCACATAGCCCAACATTGCAAGTATTACACATGTACCGAATCTCTTTTCTTTTCCTTTTTCCCTTGCTGTCCCTTTTAACACAACGCAATATCTTGTGGGAGCTTCTTTTTTGGGTGTTGGTGGAACAAAACTGGGAAAATGCCGTTCCGTTAGTCTACCCGGTTTTTTTTATGTTTATATCGCTATGATAGTTTTCTATAAGTCTTTCTACTAATTTCCTTCTGAATTCTAAATTTTTCTTTTCACCTGCATTTTTTATACAAAATAAATGCGTTCCAAATGCTGATATTTAATAAGTGGAAGAATATTTTTTCCCCATTTTTCTCGTAATCGGGTAGTCATGCAAATGCTGATCTAGACGATCAACACCTCCCATCGTTTCGTTATAATTTATAACCACTTTCGGTTTAGATATAACATTATCGTTTTTATCCGTTTTGTTTGTAAACAAACAAATGTCTCTTTTGTCTTGCCACTTCATTATCATCATTTTCTTACGTCGTGCAGCTACTATTTTACCCTTTTTCAATTTTTTGTTTTGAATAAAGTTTGGTACATCTTTTCTATTCTTCCTTACAGTGCCATATGTGTCCGTTTTATGATTTATTAAAAAATTTGCTAGTTGTGGTGATGTGTAATAATTGTCGGTGGTGAGACAGCACCCTTGGTCTAAAAGTGGTTCTAGCAATGACAGAACAATTTGAGAAGTAACCGGCATATCTTTATATTTGTCAGTTATTACTGTGCCTTTCCCTGTATATATAATAAATGAAAAAAGATAACCACTTTCAGATTCGCACAACAAAAATTGTTCAAAAAATCTGTTGGGAATTCAATCAAGAAAAGGGGAGAATTAAAAAAAAACTTCCATCAAAACCGATGTGCTACAAACGAACAACGGTAACAATTTATATCAGAAAACGTAAATAACTTACATTTAGAGTTTATGATGTATACATATACATGTTGTTAATAAGCAAAGTCCCCAAAGAACATCAAGACATTTGCAGACATCGAAATAACCAAGTTCGCACACAAAAAGGAGGCAACTCCAAAGCAACAGCGTGGTTAAGGGATCAAGCGTCGATAAAGGCGCGAGAAAAAGGTCGAAAGATGTTACGCCAACTGAACTCTGGGGAAAACTTCTAAACAAGAAAATCACCAAGTAATCAAGGAAGGAATAAGCTTTAACAAGGACAGAGAGGACGAACACAACTCTGAACCCAATCTAACCATTATAAATATGTTAAAGTTAGAAATATACTAGATATTACAAAATTTAAAAACCTAATTCCCAATTCCAACATCCATTGAACCTCTCCAAAATTTGGCTTGATGCTCCATCGAAGTTGTTATAAAAGTACTTTGAGTTATCCTTGATGTGTCGAGGAGTGATGCCTGATGTTCGGCACTTTAGTAGAAAATGCTTCAGGTTGTTGAAACTGGCTAACTTTCTGTTAACCGTCATTAGTTTTTTGATGTTGGAGACAGTCCGGTTACCGTATAAGCTTCTGATGTTGTTTAAAAGTCCCATGTGTAATTAAGTTAGGGTGTAAATTAACAAAATTTAAAAAAAATTACACCCTAACAAAAATAGTTTTATTCCAAACCTTGATCTTTTTAGTGGAATATACTGTACCCAACCTAATCGACCTTTGTATTAACTTTCGTCAATCGTTATTATTTCTTTCTGGTATATATAAAGTACAACATTTATTATTTATTATCTTATAAATAGGCCAAATTTTATAATGTTTTGGATTGGGATGAGTATTTCGGTCAAATGTTTCATTATTATAAAAATGTAATTTATTTTATGCATTGATACCTCCGTAAATTCATCAATTTTGGAAAAATAGGAGTACTACACCATATTTCACTAGTCGACTAATTCTTTTCTTCCGGTTTTTTTATCAAAGTGTTTCCATTGACTATTAGATCCACTCGGTTGCTATACCGCATATCTATTTGTTTCTAAAACTAATAAATCCAACACCGAAACGTCAAACAAATTTTGAAATATGATAGTACATCAAGTTTAACCACCAAAAGAAATGTTGAACCAGGAGTGGCAACAAATTAAAACCTCTGAGGACCTGGATTTGAATTGATATTGCTTATTTCCTTCCAATCGACGGCTATATCTTCTTCTGAACTATCTTGAGAATCACTACTATAGATATCACTTTCTTCTGAGCCGCTTCCGACAAATTTGCCTATTCATGTTCAGATTCTGAATCGCTCATTTTTCAATATATATTTTACTAAAATATAATGTAAAATAAAATGTAATACTAATAATGAAAATAAGAGGACATACCAATTATATAGATATCCAATACATCTAATGTTATTTAAAAAATTTTAAAACTAGAATATAATATACTATAATAATATTAACCAATGTTAATGATGACGACGTAATTTTTGTGGGGGTGGAGGATTTAAGCCACCCTATATGACACTTTTGGAGACCACTGGCAAAATTTCGCTGACTGTGCTCTCCAATCTATCACTCTCACTCTAGGTGCTCTGTAGAGTACCCCTATTACCTAGATTTTTTTATTAATCTTTATATTTAACCATACTTGTTCAATTCATATCAATTAATGTAGCATTAAGCTGTGTTTTAATATAAGTTAAATTAAATTTATTTATATTTAACTTCTCCGACGTAATAGCTTTACTTAACCAAGTTTGGGATAATGTAATTCTATTGGCTTGAATACTATTTATTAAACTAAAAAAAAATCGTTAATAAACTATTTACATTAAATAACAGTAGATGGCGGTGCCTGAATATTTTATAATAAAGTTTATTTTTAGGTTTATTCTAAAACAATAAGATATAGAGCTATCAATCCCTATATTTTTGAAATCAGAAAAAAATAACAAATTTAATAAACCGTAAATCAGCGACTGTTTCCATTTAAAAAATCTATTATAATCTAAATAATCTATTATAATTGTCATAATATCTCAAAATCTAAAAACGAAAAAAATTTTTTAGAGGTAGAGCATTATTTTTTTTTACTCTACCAATAATAATAACCAAGATAATAGCAATTGCTGGTTTTACGATATTTTCACTTTTGACGTCTAGCGGAAAAACAAAAGACGATAGCACTTTCAGGATTTCTAACTTTTTAATAACTTTCTATCTAACTCTTGTAGTTTTCAAGATAGCCTATTCGGACTTCGAATATGAACCACCCTGTACAAGTCCGTAAAAATATTGACAATATTTGTTATCATCAGTATTTTTAATTACAATATAATATCCCGTTTTATATAGAATTTAAAAATAAGGCCTTCTTGCTTCCGGACATCCGTCTCAGAAACTTTGTGACCGTGAGACTACAGCCTTAAGCCACATCAAGTTATTACTAGTTTTTTTTGATAAAATATTTTGAGAAAAAAAAAATCGCAAAGTCGAGCTTTAAGAATAAAACTACGCGTCAAACAAAGCTAGTCCCAATTTTTTCTATGGAGTACTTGCTTTCTTATACGCCTTCAAAGGGAGGGATAATATCTTTTGAATCCGATGATGGATTGATAAAGTTTCTTCCAACAACATCGTAGGAAATATATAAAAAGAAAAAGCTTTGGTATGGCTTAAAACGATGTATTTAAATTATTCAATCAAATCTTCAGTGCGACACGTGTTTCGCCAGTAACGGCATCGACAGGCACGACTACGTTTATAAAAGAGAGAAAATTATGTTAAAATATAAAATCGTTAAATGATTGATAAATATTACCGTCAATGGACACGTTGTTGTGTTGAGTACATGAACAGCGGAAAGGACATTTTAGAAATATACATTGGAAAAGCTTGATCTTATAAATTTGAGCCTGAAAACTATATTCAAATAGGTCAAGTGTAAAAGTAATGAAAAAGAAAATTGAAATTACCTTATTTTTAAAACCACCCACGCTAATTTTTATGAAGTATTTGAAAAATTTTAAAAATTAAGCCAAAAATTAAATTAATTGAAGTCAAAAGTTACGCCAAAACAATATTTGTTACAAATTTTGAATTTTAAAAAACTGATGTTTGAAGATAATAAAATTAAACTAAACTTGAGTCACCCTTATTCAATGACATGCTTAAGCGGACTGAGTATGCGTTAGCGATTTGTATTAGGTTATGTTAAATTTATAAGATGGCGGGAGATTCGAATTTGAAATTTGAATTATTAAAAATTATTACAACATCTTTAAGAAGAACCTGTGTTCGTTAATATCTGAGAGATCATTTAGTAGGTGTTCTTCACTTTCGTTTTTATATTTAATAATGAAAAATTCCTCATACAGATCCAGTCTTTTAGATTTATTAATGTTTTTTAGTAGTGATATGTTGTTAGTTTCGATGTTATGTTTGTGAAGTTGTAAGTGTTTAAAAACATTAGAAAGTTGTTTATTTTTATGTTCCTTAAATCTGGACAAGAGGCATCTTCCCGTCTGCCCCACGTATCTGCAATCACAATCTCCACACTTAATAAGGTATACACCACTTTTTTGTAAATCATTAAATTTATGCTTATTGTTGATAATCAATTGGCTGGTCTTAACACCAGACAAGAAGGCCGGAGTGATGTAATTGGTGATATTATTTGTAAATTTGTTAAGGTTATGGTTATAAGTAAGTGTTAAAAAATGTTTTTTAAATTGAAAGTTAGGATAGACTAATTTTTTAATGTTATTTTTATGAATATTATTAATAATATTTTGAAGAAATTTGATACTATAACCGTTATTAATGCCTATTTTTATGATGTTGTTAACTTCAATACTGAAACAGTCTTTACTGAGAGGTACATTATAAAGTCTATTAAATAAAAAATTGAAAGCAGCTTTTTTGTGAGCTGTACAGTTGTAGGAGTTAAAAGGGATGACACAATCAGTAGTAGTAAACTTCCTATAGATGTCGAAGTTGATAGAACCCCCTGTATATTTTTGATTATAGTAAGATCCAAAAAATTGATGCGGTTATTCTCTTCTTTTTCTAAGGTGAATTCAAGATTGCTGATAGTGTTGAGAATATTAAACAAGGCTCTAAGTTTGGCTCGATTACCTGAGTATATGATGAAAATATCATCGACATATCTGCCATAAAATTTGATATCCTTAGTGATGTGAAGCCTTGTTTAAGCCAAACTTTTTAAGCCATACCAAACCGATGATGGATGCCATCTTGATTGGGATTGCTCATAAAATAATTGTAACATTCCAACAACATTGACATTTAATCGTCAAAAATATTCCAGGAAAAAGATTGTGAAAGCTACTAAGATATTTTTTAATAACAATTCATTCCAACTTTCGTCTAACAACCCCACAATGTAACTTAATTAATTTTTTGGCAAAAATGAAATAGATGTGATTATTTTTATTAACTTAGAAGATAATATTAAATGCACAAATAATCTAGAAACAAATTTAAGCAATGTTTTTATCCATTATCACTAATAAGAGAAATAAAATATGACCATATACTTCACCGGTCTCGGTATTTATATTACCATCTGCTGAAGACACCTACATATAAAGAGGTTTACATATTAAAATAGAGAATTTTATGTTTACTTAAAAAACTTACGTCAATTAACAATTTAAAAATTAGAACAATCATAGTACATTTTTAAGCGCACATAAACATACATTTCTTAAAATACAACAACACAGTGGTATTACGAGGACAAATACAACTTGTTTTCAAAAGAAATATAGAAATGGAAGGTGGTTTTTAAAGATTTTTGAAAGGATCTTTTAAATTAGGGTGTTAATGTGACATGTACATATTTCAGGTGGCGATAATACCGATAAAATAGGAAAAAATGCTAATAAACATGTAGTCACAAATGCGCCGTGTGGTCACTACGGAGTGGTAAAGTTTAATTTTTTTTCAAATTTTACGTTTTTCTCCGCTGTTTTATTGAATAATTAATTTAAATTTGGTATACACCTTGTGTTTGTGAATCTCAACAATAAATTGACAAAATCGTCATCCACACTACCAAGGTTGCCACATTTTTTCATGGATTTGATGCTTATACCAACCCCAAGTTCTTGTTTGAATACCGTGTATGAATTTTGATATAGTATTTAAACTTCGCATACTTTTCCTCAACTTTTTGGTGTGATACGTTGTTTGCGTATCTGCTACCGTTTTCAAGATATCTGAGAAAAAGAGTCAGAAATACAAAGAAGTTTAAAACCATTCTTTCGAATGGCATTCCTAGTGAAACTTGCCTCATTACTAAATAATATTCTACCCTAAAATAATTGATTTTCGGGGAACATGTTTGCAAACCACTCAATCAAACCACTCAACAACCACAAAAATTTGAATGAAATTGAAAGTCGCTTGCATGTAAAGCCTGGACCCTTTGAATATGGTAAGTTGAACCCGTTGAATATTTGTACTAATTTTCTAGTGCTTATAGTTGGGTCATTTTCAACTTCGTTTTTTTGTTAAACGTTTTTATTGTTCCTGTTAAATGATTCATTGGTAAATGTTCGGGCATCAAGGGTTACTCGATCTAGATATTTATCTTAATACATTCTTAACAAGAACAAAAGGGCATTATGAATACTATAAAGATCTCCGTAATTCCGTAAACCAGTCAATTCGTAGGGAAAAAAACATAATTCCAGCATCACTTTAACCAAAATATAAGAAATTCGTGGAAAGCTTTAAATAATTTCTGTGTAATCCAAAGGACAAGAAGTGAATTACCGGTGAACTTACAAAATTCCGAGAAATTCCCTATCGAATCTGGCCTGGGATGATGGACGGCCAGATAGTGTGGGGTTGGGGTTAAAATCTTAACCCCCGTGCCCTCCACCAAATTGACTTCGGTTGTTCTCTGTCTTCCGTCCATCTCCTTTGTCACCATTACCCCTCGCAAAAACTCTGCGACCGCGTTCCAGTTCTCCTCTGTCTTCAACATTGTATGGACGATCATGTCCTTCTCCAACTTGCAACGGCATTTTATTTCTGTTCTTGTCCTCTCGTTTTTGAACTTTTTACAAGCAAAAATGGTGTGTTGCGGTGTATCTGGTAGCTTACAATACCAGCATAGGTCTGTTTCGCTTTTTCGAATGGTTGTTAGATATGACCCAAAAACACCGTGACCCGTAAAAGCCGTCCATCCATTTCTCAATACTCGTATAAGCATTTTGAATGTTCTCTTTCAGCTATTATAAAAAAAAAATATTTTCCTACTATTATTGCCGAGTCATCAGCATACGCGATCAAAGTAACTTTCCAAGACTGTAGCTGCAATACCTCGTCATTTGCGATGTTTCACAGCGTCAGTCCCAATACGAATCCCTGTGGAACCTCTCTCACGATCTGATCAGTTTTTCCATCATACTCTATTTCCTTGCATGAAAAGTAGCTTTTGATGTTTAGCAAAAATTTGGGTATTATTTTTTCTTTTGCTGCTCTAATTATCTTTTCCCATCGGAGCGAGTTGAATGCATTTTTAACATCCAAAGATATCATGGCAACAAGGTCTCTTTTGCCTGTTCTATATTTGCTAGCGCTATCAACTACTTCCTGGACCTTTTGTATAGCTCCTATTGTTGACTTGCCTTTTTGGAAACCAAATTGTCTTTCTGAAAGTATGTAACCTGTTTCCGACATATGATTTACTATACGATTTTTAAGGATCGCTTCATAAACTTTAGACCAAGTATTCAGTAAGCATATTGGTCTATATGCAGGAGAGTCGTTTTTGGTTTTCCTGGGTTTCTCTACAAGTGCTAGTCTTGTCTTTTTCCACTCAACTGGGAAAAACTGTTCAGTAATTAACATTTGAATTACTGCTAATGGCAGTTCGTTGGTGATACCTGTACCGAAGAAAAACAACCCCACGATTTCAGACTTGCAGCCGATCAGCATTCTCCCTGTTTTTGCTAAAGTATGTGAAAAACTATTATGGCAACAAATGAATCAGTTTGTTTCACGTGAGGATACTTTGCCTCAAGTCGGGCTTTAGTTCGGGGTTTAGCTGCACCACAGCACTTTGGTGTGTAGTAGATGATATATTGAGAGCTGCAGATGATAACAATATAACTATCCTATGTCTTATTGACTGCAGTAAAGCCTTTGATATGATCGATCATCAGCTGCTTTTTGCCATATTGTATCACAATGGAGTAAGACCTACAGCATTCAATTTGCTTAGGGAATACGTTGCTGGCCGAGAGCAAGCCGTGAGGCGTGTGGCGGCAGGTCAGATTTTCTGGCATCTACTTCTGGATGTACTCAGGGGTCTGTATTGTCACCGCTGTTGTTTTCTATTTATATTAGAAGCATATCAGACTGCCTAAAATACTCCAAATATCACTATTATGCAGACGACAACCAGATTTATGTATCGGGTAAGGAAGCTGATGTGGATGAGTTATGTGACCAACTTCATAGTGATTTGATGTCGATCGCAGATTATTCCCAGCGAGATGTACTGCAAATTAATAGTCATAAAACTGAGATAATTGTATTTGGTCCACGAAGGCTTAGAAATAGAGTAAAGGATAAGATTACGATAACATTAAATGGAAACTGTTTAGTGGTAAAGGAAAATGTAAAAAATTTGGGAGTTATGCTGGATGAAGCTTTGAGCTTTCGCGACCATATAAATTTATGTCTAAAAAAGACTTTTATTTACATGAAAAAATTATTTGATCTGAGACATTATCTTTCTCAAAAGCTGAAGATCGTGCTGTGTGATTCTTTGGTCCTGTCCCAGTTCAATTATGCTGATGAACTGTAGTCTCCGTTCTTAACTTCTTAGCTGCGAGCGGGGGTGTAATGAATACAGATTTCATGTATACGCTTGATTTTTGGCTTGAGACGGACAGATCATATGAGTCATAAACCGGAGGAACTCAATTGGCTTAACATGCATTACCGAAGAACTATGCATACAACCGTTCTGTTTTGTAAAATAATTGTTACGGGTGTGCCTCTTTACTTAGCTGATAAAATCTACTGGTGATCCGACGTACATACACGAAATATTAGATTTAAAGGAGCATTAACACCTCCGTCTCATAAGATAAAACGTTTCGAAAATAGCTATACCTACCAAATTTTTAAATTGTACAACACGTACATTTTCGGCGCGGGTTACTTTCCATCGGCAATTTCGGTGGGATCACTTAAGTTAGCCATGTTTAAAAAACTGCTTCAGGCTCAATTAGCAAATCTCTGGCTTAGCTAAGAATATGAAAGTTCGGCTATATTTGCGTGATAAAATTTGATTTCTGGTGCTCTATCCTTATGCGATCATTACTGGGTCGCAGATCAGCTATTTTCTCTGCTGAATACGCACCATACGATTGCTATATTATAATGTCAATTTCAATTTTCTTTCTAATTTTGTCATTTCCAATTTCTTTGTTACAATTAAACTGTCTTTTGTAGTTGTTATTAATGGAGCAATAAACTATATATTATTATTATTATAAATTTAAGCCCCTCAGATCGAATGTCATTCCTAAGCAAACACGTGTTAAAATCTTCTAGCAGTACATTATCATAGTTGACAACATACCCTTCAAGCAAGTCCTCAAAAGCATCAAAGTAGTTAATTCGAGGGGGGCAGTCGCAGACACCAACTACTTGTTGGTTTTTTGTACGATAACATACAACTTCGATCAACAAGTCTTCCATTGCGCGTTGGGAGCCATCCGTTGCCTGGAGAACTCTAATTTGTAAATGATTTTTGAAATATAGAGCCACGCCCCCACCTCGAGAATATTCACGATCATTTCTTAATACTTGATAACCAGGGAGCACAAACAAAGAAGAATTCAAAGAAGGATTAAGCCAGGTCTCACTTATCAACACCTGATCGAAAATATTGAATTGGCACGTATAAAGAAAGACGTCAAAATGAGCACTGAAATTCTGGGAGTTAATGTGATATATTGGAATAAAATTGTCCAGCCCAACAAATAAGCCATCAAAAATCCATGACAGGAGAGGCATCAAGAGGTTCAGATCTATGCCCAGTAGAGACCAGCAGGGACTCGGAAATGTAGGACGATTTAGTGGGAGGAGAAGAAGAAGAAGTTGAGAAAGATTAAGTTGAGGGGTCCATGATGGTCTTAAAAGAAGAGTAAGTAGGAAATAAAAAGTATAACAGAGAAAACAAAAAGAAAATACAAAACAAAACCAAAAAATAAAAATAGCAAACGAACGCAAAGGATAAAAAAATATAAAATATGTGAATTAGTCTGTTAGATACCGGAGAGATCACTAAAATAACGGAGGGCAAGATACGGGAGTCAGGTCATCGCTAAAAAATAAAAAATACATCAATATACTGCAGGTAAAATGTGCTAAGTTGCGATAATAATAACAACAATAAATAAAAGAAAAAAAACATATTAGTTACGGTACAGTAGCGGCACTAACAATTATTACTACCATTACACACATTTCATCCCATCTTTTCTGTCAAACCTCAATCATTTGAGTAGAATAATAATGAGAGTTCTGGAGCGGAAGTCATTCCCATTCCCCTCTGATGTCCATGACGTCACCTACGTCATCAACCCATTACGTCACCTACGTCATCAACCCCACGACGTCACCAATGTCACCGTCATATGATGATGACCCCAAGCCAATGTTTTAATTTCATCAACATCAACACATCGCTTGGAGTCATTAGGTGAAAGGGCCAATTTGTTCTGTATAACGGTAAAGATCGTAAATAAATTCTTCTAAATAATAATTGTTCTCTACACAAGACGGATTTCGAATGTAAGCGTTCAAATAATTTTCAAATGATAGCTTTTGTTTAACTATGACCTTCTTAACCCCTTTAGATTTCTTGGTAACCCGCCCATCGGCGACCCGATTTGCATACACTTTCGATCTCAAACCAACAAATCGATCATTACCTTTCCACAATTTTCATCTTTCCTAAAACTGCTTTATTTTGCCGATTATTGGGCCTCTAGTTGGACGTATCAAATTTAACTTAACATCATTATACACATGAAACTGTCAGTGTCCATATAGCATAACTGAATTTTGTCACCATACTTTGGTGAGCAAAAAATTATTCATTAATAATTTTGAAAGTTCTACTTTGAAAGTTTACTGTTTAGTAAAACCAATATATAGTATATATATTGGTTAAACCTATAGTATATAGGTTTGTCGTAAACGACGTGAAGCCGCTCCATTTGAATAGCCGAAAACGTTTCCGTAAATACTTTAATACTTTTAAAATTTAAATTCGCGATTAAACTCCGAGGTCCAAGGCGAGGTTGACCTGCGGTTCCGTCAGATTGCCCATCCATACAAATTGTTAGCATCCCAATACATTAAAAACGTTTGGTGGTGAATTGAGGTCATAACTTGCCATATATTTATTATTTGCTTTAGCATGTCGTAGGGAGCATTGTGAAATACCACCACGGATACCTTTCTTAATAAAATGGACCTGATCTATATCCGTTAAGAATTCTAATTTAATTTTCGTGAACTTTAACATGGCATCCCAAGAAAGACCTGGCGCCGTATAGTAATGAGCAGGATCTAAACCGTAAGTTTGAAAACAAACTCGCCTGAATTTCTCAAATACATCAGCTAGTACCAGAACATCAGTTTTCTATCTGAAACCGGAATAGTCTTTTAAATTTTGACAATTAAATTTATTCCACACAGTTTGAGCACGGGAATACTGCTCTTCAGTTATATCTTGGAATGTTAATTTGTTGAAAAAAGCGCTTTTAGGTGGTAAGGAAGTTACGTTCAATTTATCAAGAGAATCCATATAACCGTAGGGAAATATGCCTTTTTACTCAATAATCTAAACTGATCATTGTGTGGAAAAAATGTACGTATATTTATTTAATCAAATTCTTCAAGGTTTCCAGCTAAAGAATCCAACGATGTGGCCATAAATCTAAATGAATCAACAAACCTTAATTTGAAAAAATGTTTTCAACGTTATTATCTTCACTAATTGCTTTATCAACCAACACTCTTTTACTAAAACTGATGTATTTTTCTTTATTGTTCGGTAATACATCAAGCCCATCATTATCTGCATGAGTCATTTCCTTAATAAATAAATGACAATCATAACCGCTAAAATTATGAAAATATATTGGAATAAAATTTTGAATTTTGAAATTTATGTTACAATTTGAATGGTACCCGCCCATTCAAAATATATTGGAATAAAATTTTGAAATTTATTTATATATTGAATTTTAACCTGTTCTGAAGTAAAAGGATTTTGACAATAAAATAATTTTCAACCGAATCAAAATTCCGTTGCTCAGCGGCCGTTAAAGGTTTTCACATTGGTTTTACGGTTTTAAAATATCGTTTATAGGAAATAAACTACCAAAATAACATAGACTTTATTGTGACTAAAACAGAAATGGACGTTTACAAAAAAAATTAAAAGAAAATAAACATAACTCTAAATAATAAATATAAATTAATACTTTGATTCCTAAAAAATATTCCAGAATATGAAATACTCTATCAATTTTCATCTTCTTGGATAGTGTCCTCCGAGCATTGTTTACAACGTAAGCATTTTTTGCTGTGCTCCTTACACACAAATAAATGGCAAAGATCACACCGCATAGTTGTTACTCTATTCTTCCTTCTGCCGCAAATATGGCATCTGCTTCTAATTTTTGGTGGTGGTTCGTCTTCTCTTTCCCTCTCTTCTTCCTCCTCGACGTGTTTCTTCAATACTAGTTTTATATCTAAACGTAAACTTTTATTACGGTGACGATCACGGAAATAAGGCTTCATAAGGCTAATAGCAAGTGTTTTTAGAAACAGTCTTCTTGTGATTGCTTTATTGGAAATGTTATTATACAATATTTGAGCGTTTATTCCGGAAATATTTAGCAAGTGAAAAAATGTACACAAAGGCCACCTCTTTGTTCTTCTTGATACTGAGTAGTTTGAACAAAGTTGATCAACGGTATCTACACCGCCTTTCATCATGTTATAGTCGTGAATTACTTCTGGCTTCTTTGTGTCCTCATTTAGGGAGCTGTCATTATGCATGGTTGAAATTAAAACAACAGATTTATTTTTCTTGGGTATATAGGAAGTAATTGTGATTTCTTGCTGGAAACCAAATAAAGAGGACCCAACTTCTCTCTTTTTATTAGGCAAAAACTCAGGAGGGATTTCTTTCTTGTTTTTTCGCAACGTCCCTAGGTATGTGATTTTATTAGCAAGTAATGACTTTGCTAACTGATAACTGCTATACCAATTATCGCATGTTAGATTCCTATTCTTTCCTTTTACATGATCCACTAATCTTGAAACAATATCTGCAGGTGTGTTATGGATAAAATAAGGCCCATCTGGCTGCTTTCCGCAATAAATTTCTATTTTACTAGTGAAGAAACTTTTAGCATCGCAAAGTGCAAACATTTTGATACCGTATTTTGCCGGTTTGCTTGGTATATATTGTATAAAATTGCAACGCCCTCGAAATGGAACTAACATTTCATCGATTGTCATGCACTCGCTTATGCAATAAGTCTTTTTACAGTTTTCGTTTAGAGCATCCAATATCGATCTAATTGGTGCTAGCTTATCCAGTTTACGTCTTTGTTCCCTTGTCGTTATGTCATCAAATCTCAGAACTCGTAATATAAAAAGAAATCTCTTATAGTTCACGCAGGCTCGAAATATCTCAATACCTGCACCATCAGTTGCCCATAACTCCAAAAAAGTTGTATGATTGGCTCGTTTCATGCCAGTAAGAAAAGTAACCCAATAAATGCTAACATTTCATTTTTAGATACATATTTGCAGTCCCTTTCCCTTTGAAATTTCTGTTTTATACTATCTATATATTTATTTGAGTACATAATAATTTCATGTATCATTTCTATTGAAAATATTTTCAAAAAACTGTCTATCTCGTTTTCTATATCGCGAGCATCCAATTTTGGCCCTGGCAATATTTTGACTAAATTACGTGCCTTTGTTCTTTGCCAAAATAAAATTTATCACTGAAAATTTCAGTATCTAAATTTTTTTCTTCACTACCATCGGTTGAAATTTCAGAATTGCTGCCATGCTCACTAAACGACACTTCTTCATCATCCAGATCATCGTCCTCTTCGTCATCTATTTCTACAAATGTTTCGTCTTTATCAACGTCTATAAGGAGCCCCAGCTCTTGATTTATTTCTTTCTTTTTTGAACTTCTGGTTTCCATCTTATCTATAATAAATAGAAATAAATAAAACGAAAACAGAAAAAATTATAAAATACCAAATCCGTAATAAAATAAAAATGTATACAATAAAAATAATATAATAATATAAAAATGATGTAATAAAATAAAAATGATGTAATAAAAATAATTGTAAAAAAAATAAAAATGTACTTACATAATTGGTCGCGCGGTATACTTTAAATACCAACTTTTCTAAAACTCAAAATAACCACTTTCTAGCACGTTTTAACAAGCCGACGTGATACACCGCTAAACACAACAGTGAGATAGTAAGGTACCTAGCGGCGCAGAGGGAGAAACGCCATATAACTATTTTTATTGGACACTTTTTGTAAATGGTGTACAAAATACACCAGCGCGCCTAATTAAGGGTTAAGTCGGTTTTAGGTAAAACGATCACTACATGATTGCAATCATATAGTTGATGAGCGTTTAGCCGTTCTTGTGATGAAAATCGCGTTAAGCATCCATCACAGAAATGTATAGAACCATTGCGATTCGAAATTTGGTTTGAAATTAACCTTGAAAGATTTTTAACTAAGACGAAATGACCATTACCGTTTTCGTATAGATATAGCAAATTTATATGAGTGTCACGCCGTTGTTTAGTAAAATAAATTAGTCCTTCCACCGTGAATATATCCCTACTACTATTTAACAACTCGTAAACATTAATACTTAAATTATTTATTTTTTCTATTTTAACAATATCTCTTAAAGTAACTGGGAATGTAATACCTTGCAAATTAAGTACTTGATTATAATGAGGGTAGCTTAAAGTCCGATCTTGACTAATTTCTGCGGAATGAAGAGCCGTCGTCAAACACGACGCTAGGCATGCATCGTCCTCATAGTTTTTAATATTGATGCACGCATGTTTTTCGGAAATTACCTTAGGTAAACGTATATAAGATATATAAGATAAATAAAAGATGATCCGGGTATTGATTCAAATTTGTTTATGTTTAGGAGGAGGTGATATGCGGATGAAGTTTCCCGACACATCTCAACGTACACCTCATGTAAATCCGTACTCAACGAAATAACTCGAAATTTGCAATTAAAATTTTTCTCAGACATTAATACATCCTCATCTCTATTTTCATCAAATGCAGCTTTAACATAATTTACGAGAAACTCAATCTGAACCTTTATGGAAGGGCCATAACAATCTAGACTACCCTCAATCAACCGTTTAACGGGTGCTTCTGATCGTGTTAAGAATGTCAGCATATCATCATCGGGTAATCCGTCTGTGATTCTATAGGTACAAACTCTACCTTTAAAACACGACCTCCAACCTATCGATACAATCTTCACCTTCAACCGGAGTTGTATGTTCCAATCATAGATGAGTCCGTTGGTGTCAACAGTCAAATTTTATATAAATTGGATGATCGTTTCTTGGGCGAAGGAGACAATGTTGATGATGATGATGATGTACGCTGGACTGAACCCATTTCCCTACTTTCTGACGACATGATGGGTTGTCGTTTAGGTGGAGGAGGTGATGTTGTTACTACACGCTTAGCTAGACCCGAACCAATATTTTCCAAAGGTGGTGGAGGTGTCATATAACGTTTATGTGGAACATTTAACCCATGTCCGGGATATCAATTTTGCGGTCCTGGAACAAAGTTGGATAAACGCTTAGCCCGAGGTGAAACAGGTATAAATCCATTAGATCACGCCTGTAAAAAACACGATATAGCCTATCGTGATAATAAAACGTTAAATCAACGTCACAAGACTGATAGGTGTTTAGAGGAAACCATTTGGGAGAGGGTGAAAGCCAAAGATTCATCGTTTTGTCCCAAGAGCCCTCTAACCAATTTGAGAGCTAAAAGGGATGAAGGAAATTGATTTCGCTGGATCTGATTCGATTGCGACAATTTTAGGATTCTCCCAACGTACACTAAACCCAGGAGAATTACACAGATCCGATCTCCCAATAAATATAATACGTGTGACGTCCGTTCGCGTGGAGTGTAATATAATTTCAGGATCATATTACAACAATAAGCTCTCACATACGCTATACGAATTTGCGCCAGCGGTCGACCCCGGCTTCAGTATAAATATAGAACGCAGAAACCCAATTCATTTTTCATTCGACACCGACCGACCGATAACGAACATTACACTTAGACTACTCGATCAGCGTGGTAGATTGGTAAACTTTCGACGAGAGGAGATCGTAATTAGGTTAGAACTAAAACGTATAGCATAATGAGCTTTATGTTGGAAACACCTCCTGGGGGAGTATCCCATACTCCACCATCACTCGCCATGAAAAAGGGTAAAGGACATAAATGTAAACGCAAGAGAACTTCTAGATCAGTCTGCAGAAAGACCTCATTGCGTCCGGAAAACGTTCGCTTCCTTCAACATTTGGGCTACCATGTCAACAAAAAAATTAAGCATATATCGAGATCCCATCGTAGATAATTCTATCGCTAGGGAAGAAGTGCATAGTTACCATCCTTCAACAAACTCGTTTCAAAACAACGATGTGTTTACCATCGAGCTGAATCAAGAGGATATTTTATTTTCCTTTTTTGAGAGTTATATACGAATTGAGGGTAGCTTTGTTAAAAATTTAAAGGATCCTACAGGTGTTGTAACTTTAACACACAATTTGCCGGCATTTCTATTTGAGTATATCGCGTTCGAGCATAATGGCGTGGAAATAGAACGATGTGGAATGTAAATACCCACGGTCGACAGCGTAAACGATAATTTCGTATTTCAAATCCCACTTGCGCACATATTTGGACTGTTCAGAGACTACAATCAAGTTATGAGAGAACGTTTCAAGTTTAGGTTTGTCAGAAGCCGCACCGATTCAAACTGTTTTAAGTCCATATCAGGTAAAGGTACCGCTACTACCGGCCCCAGCACGGCAGAGATCGCCTTAAAGACAGTATCATTGTTGGCGAAGCATGTTTATCTCAGCTCATCGATAAAGATTAAGCTTTTGGGCGGGTTAAATAAAAATTCGATTATAGCCGTACCATTCCGTAAATGGTCTTTTTATGAATTGCCATCTATGAGGCAGGGGAATAAAGAGATTTGGTCTGTTACATCAACCACCAACAGGGGCAGACCGCAATACATCATAGTAGCATTCCAAACAAATCGAAAGGATCAAATTGGCACGGATTGCACACTTTTCCATCACTTGAACATCATAGATCTTAAAGTCTATTTAAATTCATATTCCTACCCATTCGAGTCTATGAATTTGAATTTTGCAAAGGAAAATTACGTCGAGCTATAGAAAATGTATACAGAATTTCAATCATACATTTGGGAATCTAACCGTAAACAACCGATAATGGACTTCAACGGCTTCAAGAAAAGACTACTATATCGTTTCGTAATTGATACCACAAAGAATAATGATGAGGAAGCAGCTCCATCTGCATCTTGTGAAGTACGACTTGTAATTCAAAGAGATAAAGATTTTCCCGCCAGCACGAAGGCGTACTGTATCCTAATACAGGAATCTATGTATACCTATAAACCGTTGAGTGGGGAGGTATCAATCATTATTAATTGAAACAATTTCGATTGCGCACGTCATTCAGAGTTATGGAGTCGTGTAGAGCTATGCGTAGAGCGGTAGTTGATGTTCAGGGCTTTTATATCGGCTCTGAGTTCATAGTTAAAGAATTTACACTTTTCGATCTAATCACCGACTATGTGGTACATCTTCACTTCAAGGCAGACAGACCCTTTAAATGCCTATCGGTTCAAGACCAACGGAAACATCACAAACTATTTTACATTGGGGGGTGGATGGATATGCCGATGGGGTTGAATTTAATAGACGACATACTATCATTCAGTAAGAAGCAATTTTTGGAAAGCAGATCCTGTTATCGGTATCGCTGTCATCGGAGTTTAACTGTTAGAGACATTGCAACAGAGTTTTCCAAAGAATTTTCTGTGGACGAGGTTGAAAATTGGACTAAATTGACTTAGACTTCCAATCCGTGTTGGTTCCACAACGACGCTTCGGCGATTTTCTCACAAAATAACGCTATAATTTTAAAGAATTTTTGCACAAGGTTATGTTAAATCTTTAATGTAATTGTTATATAAGCAGTTGTGAAATTATTGTAATCAATATATCTATATTTAGAATTTCGTGTGTATAATTTTGATTCCTTACACATCCGCCAAGCATTCAACACCCAACTTCCGTCGTGTTAACATGTACATTCTGAGAGTTATTTTAGCATATACGATCTGGTTACTTCCATCTCAAATTGCAATGGAAGCTTTGATGGGTGATAGTGATATAGAAATCTATAAATATTTCAACGCATTCGGATATTTAAACGGAAATCTGAGCGGTTTACATCATCATCGGGGTATACATCAATTTCCACATACCAGTATCGGGTGAAGTCGATTTTAAAAGTTTGGATTTGATTAGTAGGTTTAGATGTGGGAATAAGGATTTGGAAGACATTTCAGCAGACTCTAAACATGCGATACATCGAAAGTGGGATATACCAACAGTTAAATTGGCAATTTACAATAAATATCCGAAGGGATTTCACAACATTGTTGAAAGAGCATTTGGGGTTTGGGCTAAACATATAGATTTAAAGTTTGAAAGTTCATTTACCAACGTTAACATTCTAATTCAGTTTAAAGGTTTCAATCATAAGTGTATAAAGAACTCCGGGTCGATGTGCGGTAGTATATTCAAAAACGGGGTTTTAGCTCACGCTTACTACCCCAATATTAATTGGCACACCACTGAAATTCATACAAATGTAGATTTAGAGTTTGATTTAACCAACTCTACCGTAGATGGGAAGTACAACCTTTTTTGGTAATGGTGCATGAAATCGGGCATTCCTTAGGTTTAACGCATCGAGTTGAACTTGATTCCATCATGCATCCCAACTATGATTATATGAAAATTGAAGATTTCAAGTTGAGTAACAGAGATATTGCGGCAATTCAAGCTATATATGGCCGAAAGCGTATACATCATCAACCATGATTCCAACAGTTACATCATCTTGGAGCACGACTCCGTCTATAACAAAACCTACTCAACTAACAGTATTTAGAAACGTTTGTGATGTGGATTCGAAATTTTCTGGTTTTTTAATTCGCTACCAAACCATTTATGTGTTTTATAAACAATGGGTTTGGTTAATGGATTTAAAGTCCGAACGACCAATACAACGTAATCCTATAGACATAAATGATTGGTTACGACTTTGAGGAATGTTTTACGTACCGTAGACTATAGCTATAGAGCGACCATCTCACCTACAGGTGACCTTATACTTATAAGAGGAAAATCAATATATCGAATTGACTTTCAGAGTATGAATGTACGGTCTGTGTGGTTATTCGCTTCTACTGAGTTGGGGTTTAACAATTTTTCAGAAATTCCTACCAATTATACAGTGGGAAGTTTAGAACTGGAAAGGGATCAATCATCTTCTATTATATTTTTAATGTTAGGGGAACATGAATATTCATTTTTAATAGATACGGGATCTGCAATCTCATTAATGAAACTGGACAGCTTAATAAAAAACGGAGCAAAATATAAAATCGATATTGGAAGAGAATTTCTTCTAAAAGGAATTACTGGGGATGAAATGAAGAGTTTTGGGGTTAGCGACTTAGAATTCAATTATGGGAAAAATAAATTTGAAATGGAGTGTACGATATGCGAAAATTTAGCAACCGATACTGATGGAATTTTGGGGCGGGATTTTCTTATTAAATACAGGGCCGTACTAGATTACGGAAAGGATAAAATTTGTATGGGAAAGTTTGAAATACCCATGATAGGCAAATCAGAAATGGGTATGCACAATCAACAGGAGAACATATTATCAACTAAAGTGAAAACACAAGAGTCTCTTGGGTTAAAGATCAAAAGGAAGTCATCAGGAAAGGAGAAGAAAAGTAAAGAAGCAGGACCGATAAATGGAGTGCAAATGAATGAACAACGAAAGGAATGTGGTAATAAAGGGGAATCATCATCATTGGAACCAAAAATGATTGATGATACAGGAAGAACGGTTGGTTCCCGTTTGGTACTGTTGAGCGAGTTATTAGAAATACCGGCGCGATGTGAAATCATTTGTGAAGCAATGCAAAACCATTTAAAGGAGGGAGAGGACGGAATTATTGAACCCGTCGATACGAAAAATTATGGGTTGATGGCAGCACGTGTTGTTACACGAGCAAATATAAATCAAAGTGTTCCAGTACGCCTGATCAACGTTACTGCAACACCCTTGATCTTAAATAAGGGAACTTGTGTGGGAAAAGTTGAGAAAATTGGGAAAAATATTAATATTACTAATTTATCTGAGAATAAATGGGATATATCGGGAGATAGTTCATTAAACTATCTTAAAGTTAATCGGGAAAGGGTTGATACACCTGAAAATCTTACTGAGTGTGAGGGAAATATATTTGGAGCACCAGAAGATTACAGCTTAGCACATTGTGTAAGCCGAGATTTAAAAATGGGAGCAGGGATTGCTAAAATATTTAAAGAAAAATTTCAAGGGATTGAAGAATTGAGGTCGCAACAACCAAGAATAAAAGGAGTAGTAAGTTTGAAAAGGAATGATAGATACATTCTTTATTTGATAACTAAAGAAAAATATTACATGAAACCATCTTACCGGGATTTGCAAGTTACTCTGAATTCTTTACGTAAATTTTGTAATCAACATCAAATAAACAAATTAGCTATGCCAAGAATTGGATGTGGGTTGGATGGATTGAAATGGGAAATGGTTTTACCCATGATTAAACAAGTTTTCAAGGGCTCAGATGTTCAAATAAAAATTTATGGGGGAGAAATGTCAAAAGCTTGTCCGATAAATACTATAACAGCAATCAAGGAGAAGTTGGAAGAACAATTTGATCTTAAACATCTCAACGAAGAGGAAGCTAACCAAGTTAAAAATCTTATTCATAATTATAAAGATATATTTCTTTATGGGGAAGTTAAATTGGGGACTGCAAAAGGAGTAAAACATAAGATTATTACTGAAAATGTGCATCCTATTGCAAAGGCGCCGTATCGAGTGCCCTACAGTCAACGAGAAATGTTAAAACAGGAAATCGATAAAATGATAGAAGAGGGTGTAATTGAGGAATCAAACTCTCCGTGGTCGGCACCAGTAGTAATGGTGCCAAAGAAATCAGATAATGGGGAAAAACAAGTAAGAGTATGTATAGATTTTAGAGGATTAAATACCATAACTAAAAAGGACTATTATCCATTACCAAATTTGCATGAAACAATAGATCAGTTGGGAAAATCAATGATATTCACTACGTTGGATTTGGCTTCGGGATATTGGCAGGTAGAAATTGAGGAAGATGATCGGGAGAAAACAGGTTTTAGTACTCCAGAGGGCCATTATCAATGTAGAAAAATGCCATTCGGGTTGGTAAATGCGCCAAGTACCTTTCAAAGACTGATGAATACGATTTTGTCAGGTCTTACAGGGTCAAAGTGCATGGTCTACTTGGATGATGTTATTATTTTTAGTAAAAACGATATTGGACAACATTTAAAACGGATAAGAGAAGTTTTTGATAGACTTAGGGAAAATGATTTGAGGTTAAAACCCTCTAAATGTAAGTTTATGGTAAAGGAGACAAAATATTTGGGATACATAATTGGGCAACAAGGAATTAAACCGGATCCGGATAAAATAAAAGCAGTAGTAAATTATCCAATTCCGAAAACAGTAAAAGATGTCAGAGCATTTATGGGGTTAGCAGGATTCTATCGGAAATTTATACAAAATTACTCGGAAGTGGCCAAACCATTAAGTCAATTAACAAAGAAGGATCAGATTTTTAATTGGACCAAAGAACAAGATGTAGCTTTTAATACATTAAAGAAAGCACTTTGTACAAAACCAGTGTTACATTACCCGGATTTTACACAACAATTCTACTTAACTACAGATGCATCAGGAATAGCGATTGGAGCTGTCTTAAGTCAAAAGGTCGGAAATGAAGAGAAACCAGTAGCGTATGCAAGCAGACAGTTGGGAAAGGCAGAAATGAACTGTTCAACAACCGAAAGAGAGTGTTTAGCAGTGGTTTGGGGTATCAAACACTTCAGAGTTTATCTGTGTGGGAGACCGTTTACCATTATTACAGATCACAGACCATTGAAATGGTTATTAACTATCAAAGATCCTAGCTCAAGGTTGGCTAGGTGGTCGCTTACTTTAGCAGAGTATGAGTTTGAGATTGTTCATAGACCGGGAAGATTACATGGTAATGCAGATGCACTGTCAAGAGTTCAAATAGAGGCCGAAATAAATTATTTAGAGAGTAATGAAATAAAATCTATGGCAGACCGACAAAAGAGTGATGATCATATAAAAAACTTAATTGAAAAACTAAAAAGCGGACCAAATCATACAGAATTCTTTTTGGATGAGGAGGGAATATTATATAAAAAACAAAAACTCAATCAACGATATCATCGATTGGTTGTTCCGAAAGAATATCAAAAAGAAATCATGTACCAATGTCACGATTTACCGTACGCGGGACATTTGGGATATGAAAAAACTAAAGCGCAGGTTAAACAAAAATATTATTGGAGAAATATGGATGAGGATATAAGAGATTATTGTGAGAAATGTTTACAATGCAACAAACGAAAAACATCACCGCATTTAAAACCTGCACCTTTACAAATGTTCGTACCAGCTCAGGAACCTTTTGAAAGAGTTGCAATGGATATTGTGGGACCGTTACCTGTTACGTATAATGGAAACAAATACATTCTAACGTTCCAGGATTATTTCACTCGGTATACAGAAGCGATTCCATTAAAAGATCAGAAAGCTGAAACCGTCGCAAAAACTTTTGTCATTCACATAATCACGCGACACGGAACACCTCAACAATTGTTAACTGACCAGGGTACAAATTTTATGTCAAAAGTGATGGAGGAAGTGTGTAAGTAATTACATATTAAGAAAATTCGTACCACACCATATCACCCTCAAACCAATGGGATGATTGAGAGGATGCATAGGGTTTTAAAGGATTTATTGTCACAAGTGGTTGATGAGAAACAACGAGATTGGGATGAGTGGTTGCCATATGTGATGATGGCATATCGGAATTCGATACATTCCACTACCGGGGACTCACCTTATTTTTTGTTACATGGAAGAGACATGAAAGTTCCTCAGGAAATTTATACCAAACCAAATCGATTTAGGTATGATTATAGTGAAAATTATGTTTCCGAGTTGATGGAGAGATTACAACAAGCTTACAACTTCGTACGTAACTATGAACATGAGGAAAAGATTAAAAGGATAAATCGATTTAATAAAACAGCAAAGGAAACTACATTGAAATTAGGAGATAAAGTATTACTTTATAACCCTGCTGTTAAACCGGGTACTAATATGAAATTAAATAAACCTTGGGTAGGTCCTTATCGGATTATTGAGAGAATGGGACCGGTTAATTTTAAAGTCTGTGAGATTAAAGGAAAAAAATCTATGATTGTTCATACAAATCGTATTAAATTATTTAAAGGAGAAATCGAGAAGGGGGGGAATAAGAAAAAACGAACAGAAATAAATCAGGAAGAAACAAAAATTCCAGTAGAGGAAGAGCAATTACTATGGTATAATTGTAAAACTAGTGACGATGGAGCTAATGATAAAGGGATGGAAACACAAATTTATGAAGAGACTAATTTGGATGAGGAGGAAGAGAGCGAAGATGGCAGTTGCATATTAACTACAGATGAGATAGAAGTGCATAATGCGAGTGGTAATGAGGAAGAATCAATTGATGGAAATCAGGAAACTACTCAGGGAGATGAAAATTTAGCAGAAGAAAGAAATGATCAGGATAATAGAGAACAAACATATAGATATCAAACAAGGAGTAGAGGATATGTTGACGATTATCCGTGGGTATTAAGAAAAAGAATTTAATATATCAGAGACAGTAGAGTAGACGTGCATAGTTAGGATTTATGTTATTAGAGTTTACTTTTGTTTATTAATGCTTAGGGTAAGATTTGTTTTTTTTGTGTATAGGATATTAATAAGATAGGGTTAATTAACAGTCAAATTAGGTTTGATTATTTGTTTTAGGGGCTGCTATTAAAGCTAGTGGGTAAATCAATCTAGCCATAAATATTAAAGTGATTTATGTTGTAGGAATTAAGATGAACTTCATTATTCTTATGGGAGGGATTTTCGTTGTTACTAATGGAATAGTAGTATATGATTGTCGTGGACCTACTACAAACATAACTACGTTATCTATAAAGGATGTAGCACCGTGTCAAATACCAGAGTTAACTACACTCAACATGAAGTCCGAGTAAAAGTAATACAAAAGAAGGATTACGGAAGTGTTAAAGTACGGACCTGCCTGGTGGAAATGACTCGTATGATCTATCATTGTGGAATGCATAGCCATACTAGCATGGTCCAGGAAGGAATTCAAACCCAGATGAAACAAGTGGGACGAGAAGGACGTCAAAAAATGCACTATACTGGAGTGTATGAAGGATTTGAAGGACATGTCATATCTGGTATTGTAATTAATTCTACTTTATCAACCTCATTGACGTTGGCGGGAAAGGTAACTCGAGATGGTACATGCAGAGGTACTACTTATATTGAAAAAGGAAATACTTGGGAAGGAGTCGTGGTGACTGCGGCAGTAGTTATTACTCTAAAGGAATACTATGCTGATGTGGTTTTGGAATCCAACGAAATTTCATTAACAGGTGGAGTAACTTGTCCATACTTGGATGGGTACTGTATGGATATCGAATTGAGAGAAACGTTCTGGAATGATGAGGAAAGTAGGGATTGTAAAAAGAAAAATTATCAAGTAATTTACGAAGGTTCAGCAACAAAGGTAACTGTATTTAATGTGGGAGATCCCGAGGTATATCTCGTTGTGGATCAAGGTGAGTATACTTTCGCATTAATCTTAATAAAAACTAGTATCAGATGTAACCAAAAAGTTTGGATCACTGAACATCCAAAGTTGCTGGTTACTGAAGATATGAAAGCATTTGAAGAATTTCGGGATAATTTTGGCAACGTTAATAATATCAATTTGCTTTCATATGTGAACTCTAAATTTATGTATGTGGAAATTTCTAATAAATTGATGTTCCGAGATTTCCACGTTGATGCTATCTACAGACGATGTCTAACGAAACGTGAAATTCTAAAGAACAGATTGCTGTTGGCTCCTTTCAATTCAGATGCAATAGCAATGATATTAAAAACAACTAGGGGTTATGTGGGAAAGGTTTTTGGAGAGGTACTTTATATAATGAAGTGTGAACCTAAGGTAGCTGAAATTCGAAGAGCTGAAAAATGTTACAATGAATTGCCAATTCGGGTGGGTAACGAGTCAATGTTCATGGCTCCGATTACTCATGTGGTTCAAGAGCATGCGGAAGAAATACCATGTTCTCCCGTGGCACCTCCATTGTACCATTTGGAAAATCAGTGGATTGGTTTTAGTCCATACCCGATATCAGTTCCTACTCCAAATATCTTGGAAGTTTACGACGAATATCATGTGAAATTTGTGCCTATACGAAGTATGGGGAGTGGAGGTTTATACACCCAAGCTGAAATTGATAAAGTTCAACACAATTTTGTATTTGGGAGAGAAAGAGAAGCAATTACTTCCTTTATAGCGAATCGTGTTGCGGGACGAGTCGAATACTCTGAACAATACGATACGACTAAACCATTTAATGAAAAAGAAATCAAATCACTTTTTGAAACGGCATTTAAACAAGCTTGGGGGTGGTTTACTTCTTTTGGAAATTTTATGGCGGGGTTCATGGGGATATACATGATCTTCATCGTTTCAAAATATATATTTTCTGTTGTATTAAATGGATTTGTTTTGTATCAGGTTATGGGCTGTGGAATGGCTATAGTAGCTAGCTTCTGGGGATCCCTGACAACTTGGTGTATCCATCGGGCTTATCAACAAACCACTAATGGAAATCAACAGGAACCCACTGAAGTTCCTGAGATACCACCAATCCAAGGGGAGGCACCTAAACCGAGTGCCCCTGTAACCAATAATTCATTATATCCTGACATCAGAATCCATTTGAATAATCCAACTGACTGAGTTGTGTGGATTCTGTAATAAGATTATAAATGCGTAGATTTAAGGTTAGGTTAGGGTAGGTTAATAATACTATCGTATTTAGCTTGTAAAATGATCATCCTTTGTCAACCACGAAATTTGAAAAAAAAAATCAAGCCGATGTTCTGGGGAATATGGAAGTTATAAGAGTACTGTAAGCAATATCATATTGCCACTGCACCGTGTGCTCGAAGTTACGCGTAGAAAGAAATTTTGAAAGAGTTATTTGGAAGAAATAAGATAAAAGAAGAACAATCTCTGTAATTTGGGAAGAAGATAAGAAATTAGAAGAATAAAAAGAAAAAGTTCCATAATGCAAATGATAAACAGTTACTACGAAAACCTAACTTGGGGTTGATAAGGAGGGTGATCATTCGCGTAGGGTAGATATTGGGTAGATTAATTGTGTAGAAAAATCATTTGATTAGAATAAGTTAAAGGATAGTTTAGATGTTAGTTTGGTATATAAACCAACATCTAAAAAGGGGAGGGCAATGTAGTAACCAGGAGTACCAAATTTTTATATTTTTTAAAATAACTCATAATTATATTTTTATGGCATGTTTTTTCTTCTTTGTTCTTTTCGCTGACTCGTCACTTTAGAGTGAGCCGGGAGTCGAGCGAGGAAAAAAATAGAGGAGAGAGCCAGAGTGTGGTAAGCGGTGGTGTGGGTCGTGTGGGTGCCTTAGAGTGAGCCGGGGGGAGTTTTTTTTTTGGATAGAGCTTAAATACGTAAGTGAGTTTTTCTTACAATCTTTATTTCTAATTTTGTTGGGTGTTTTAGTATTGTCATTAATTTATCGGGTTTTCATTTAGTAGGTTAGATCTATAATTTTAAGTTGTATAGTTCCATTTTAATTTTAGCTACTCGTGTACGTTAAATTTAGAATTATGGTAATATGTTAAATAAGTTAAGTTGAGATAATTGATATAAACTCTTTCTTTTCTTGATCTTTGCCCTCATCCCTGAAGAATATAAGATTACTACGTTACAAGGGTTAGAAAGAGCGGACCCGTGGGGAACCAAGGGAACCCCTGAACATGCTCAAACCCTTTTGCCAACCCTGAGCTCGGGGGTGGTAACAATAGTAATTCGCCTTTGTGATCGAGGATGTGGTCATGCCACATCGGGGACCTCGCATTTACGTCAGCCCCGATAATTATTGGAACATTCTGAAACATATTCAAGATTTTCTCTATTTTATATAAATACTTTTCAATACCGTCGCTATATTTAAAGTATATAGAAGCAAAAACAATTAACTTTTTCCCAGATTTGATCGTTATCACCACACAATTTTCGTCTGTTAGATTGGTTTGTATCGTAACGATTAACCTTTCGTCTAGGATCAAAATTGCTGCACCGATCTCGCCAGAGCCGTTACGAATGACCCGTCTCAACTTGTGATGCCATATTGGTTTCCCGCTTGGCAGGTAAGGCTCCTGCAACAGATAAATCCCCCCTCTCCCACTCGACACCAAATGCTCTATTTCCCCCATAACCGCACGAGAATTTTGACAATTAATCTGCATAATATCGATATTAAACATAATTTGTTTTTTCCCTACGTAACTGAACCTGTCTAATGAACTCCGGGCATTTAGTGGAGGTTGGGGAGTGGTTTTGTGGTTTTGACTTTAATTTACAGAGCTTACAACATGGATCTTTATTCTTTTCAGGACAGTTATTATAGGTGTGACCGGTATTGCAACAGTGCCTACAAGTATCATCACCCGTGCATGATTTCGAGATGTGTCCAAATTCTACGCACTTGTAGCACCGAGTTACCAGGACATAATCGACCACCCTACACGATCTCGGCCCGATATAAACTCGCCCAGCATTTATTAATATTTTCCAGATATTGGTTTGGACTTCTAGTATTATGTTTGATTCTATTTCTCTTTTAGACACCTTCGTTATTATTTTGCTTTCCTTTTTAAAACATTCGTAGTTCACATCCACGCAACCTTCAATATTCCTGTTGTACAAATTATCCATTAAGCTTTCTTCCGTTACAGAGTTAGGGACATCAAATATCTGCAAGCAGGGCTTCAGACTTCTAGGCTGCTCTACCTTTAGTCCTATTTCTTTGAATTTAACACAATTTTTGACTTTTTGCGCCTCAACCTCGTCCGCCAGCTCTACCACCACGCCCGAAATCCGGATAGTTGTAATTTTATCGACTTTAACAATATTTAACTCTTTTTGAATAACTTTATATACCTTTTCTCTAACTAAGTCACTACTTACATTTTCAGACTCATTATTATTTTTAATTAATACTTTTTTTTGTTTCAGGTTCACCACGGATAACTCTTGTCTTCGCCACCACGCCAGTTCCCTTATTTGCCACTTCCGCGAAGGAACGAGACTGCGCCGATGGACCACCGCCATGGACAGGTAAGATTTTATTAATTTCATCCAATCTCTTTAAATACTTATTTTGTTCTCTTAATTTTATGTTGTCCACCAACGTTTCCCGCAATATATCCTCAAGACAGTTCCACTTCTCTAAAATAACAACAGAAGCCTCTTTTCAAATTTTGGAAGCAGCCGACAACAGGTAAACCTGAAGAGCGAATCTTTCCTTTTTAACTATTTCTATTTTACTTTCCTCTGTAGGAACTTTTACTATATCGTCGTAATCATCTTTTCTACGCCTTTTATTTGACGTAACGGACGAAACTGATGATGCCCTGCAATGCATCTCATCTGTCTCCATTTTCGAATCGCCAGTCAAGACTGTACTTTCACTCACTGCGACCTTTGGTTGGATTTTTACGGATGGACTTCTTAGCACTTTGCTATCTCTACGCTGAAATACTCTTGTGAGCTCATCTATATCGTCTGAGTTACCCCCCATATAACCCGCATAGTATCTTCCCTCCTCACCCCTACTCTTATCCCCTCTATCCCCTTTATCCCCCATCGCGTTGCTAGGAGCTTCCGCTGAGCTGGCACTCTCAGGTTCCCCTCTTAGTGCCCTCTGCCGGGATGGCTACGCTGGACGGTACCTTTGGCCGTACGGAGGATACTTACGACTTGTCTATACGTTTTTAGCTTTTTACTCTAGTTCCTAGCTTTTGCCTTAGCCAACTCGCCTGCCCCCGCTTCGTTTCCGAAGTTACCGCGGGGAGGTAGGTTGTCCCGCCCAGGAAGGTGCTAAGTTGCAATACAAGCTGCTAGGCCAATATCCCTATTAGCACAAAAGACAAAAACAAAACAAAATACATAATAATCAATAAATAACAAGCACTTGTAAATATAATCTCTATATACGACACAATAAATAAATAAATAAATCTCTATACACGTTAAAACACTTAGCACAATGACAATAACCCCATCGGTTACGATACTGCCACTGCGCAAAGCTGAGGCTTAAGTACACCAAGATATAAGGCAAACTAACGCAAATCACCACCAGAATTTAGCCAAAATCAACTCCGACACAAAACCCGACTACACACCCAACGCCATTTTTGCATTCATGTATTGTTGCTGTGGTGATTGAAGATGCAGCAAAGTGTCATGCAAAGTGTCATATCAATATGCGGAATAGCAATGATGAGTATTATGCTTTTGACTTAAGCAATCTCAACATAAATTGTGTTCACGAGCAATATTTAAACGTTCAGCAGCTGCTTTAGACGTAAAAAGTCTGCATAGATGATAGTATGACAGTCTTCACAAAGAATGCATTTAATCTGAAACGAGCGAGAAGGTTTCTCTTCAATCTTTAAATTGATCGATTTATCTTTTGGATGGGATTTTTGACAATTCAAGGAAATTTTATCATTTGTCGTCAAAAGAACAGTTTCCAAAGTCTTTATTTTTTTTCCGGAAAATTAATCAACTAGATATAAGTTGGAATTTCATATTCTGTATATTTTACTTCAAACGCAGTTTTGATTGAAGAATTTAATTTTTGAAGCAAAATATTGAAAAGCAAAAAATCCCACTGCTTCACTGGGAATCCCAAGGTACGGATTCCCTTCAATAATTTCATTGAATGTGTCAATAATAAATCGAAAACCCTTAGACGACTCTTCATCGATTGATTTCAAACTGATGAGTTCATTGATGTAGAAAATTGCTAAATGGCGTTTATTTTGATAGCGCCCATTTAACGTATTACAACAGTTCTCATAATTATCCTCTGTCATCGAAAACACCTTTAGTAAACTGAAAGTAGGAATACTGATATTTCGCCACTGAAGAAATTAATTGGTATTTTCATGTAGCATAGTTCTATAGAGACCAAAGTACGTGGGCCAATCTTTATGGTTGGAAAAAGGGGATATTTAGGGAGAATGGTTATTTATATCAATAGAGATTTATATCAATTTTAACACGAAACTTAACATTATATCATCCATTATATTTGTCCATGTATGTGTAAAGTTTTTTTTCGCTCTTATAAAGTTATAATAGTATATTAAAGAACAAGTTTCGTAAAGCATGTTTAATATATACACGCATAATAATATACACGTTCAAATTCACATTCTTATTAATCCAAAAAACAAAATTAATAATCAATTGACTTTATGCAGTAATGGTTTAATATTAAATTATCTCCATTTTGTAATTAAGCTCTATTAAAGAACTTAGTTACAAAATAAAACCAGGAATAGAATGAAACAAAGAATAGAGTAGAAAATACTAACTTTAGAACAACAAAACATGCAGAAAATAATAAATGAAAAAGGTAATAAAGGTGAACGCGAATTTTATAATCAAATCCAGTTAAATTAATAATAGTAGTATTACTCAGTAATAAATTTATTTTATTATAAGAAATATTATACAACAATCTTTAATGTTTTGGATTTTTTTTTATTTTTTCCATTTTCCTTTGAAAGGCTCTGGATTTTTTTAATTCGTCATATTTTTTATTTAAAAAATTTATTCTTATAAACACACGTTGCCTTAAAAAAACCTTAATAATACTGTGTAATTCTTTATCAAATATAGGTGATATTTTATTAAATCATTTTTTTTTTGTGACTTTTTTGGAGTGATCAATTTCACTTTTTCCCAGTATCTTTTTAAATTCATGTTCTAAATAGGTTATCAATGTTAAAAATTCCTGTGATGGCATTGTAAGCCCGCCAAGTGATATTTGCGCCACCCACGTTGGTAAACAATAATTATGCAGTTTTTCATTTCTTTTATATGTGTATTCTCCCGAATTTGGAAATGAATGTTGTATTTTTTTGGCTATCCAACCAGCTAAATATTGCAGTCCATCTTCTTCTGATAATAGGGTGTTATTTTTAAAAAATTTGTTTAATTCCTCATCAATATTTTTGTCTGATAATGATGACGTTGTTGACACATTACCTATGGGGATTTCTGCACTTCGGAACACAGTCCCTACTAAATATTCTTTTTGATTTTCTTGATCTTCAGTGTTGGAATTTGATGCTAATAAGGCTGAATTGCCAAGTACAATTACCCATATTCTTTTTAAGGCACTCAATGGTGTCGGATGATCATTCAAACCACCTCTACTTCTTATTTGTCCAAAGAAGTTCTCTAACATATCTTGATTTAATCTATGTGCTAAGATGTATTGGATATTAAATCGACTTTTTAATATCCTTATATAACCCCTTCAATGAATTTATGGACATCAAAATTGCTTTTCCAAATGTCTGCATCATTCTTTTATGTTTGCATCTCAATTCTGATATGACAGTGCATAGAATTCAAAATTTGATTTTGACGATATACCTATTTACCATAGCCACTTTTTAATATAATTGAATTGCATGGTGTATGTGAATTCATGACATCGAACCAGTCATTTACTAAAGCTATAAATTTACTTAACACCAATGCGTTTTTTTCAGTTGAATAATAACGGTTTAAAGCTATCGCTGTGTTCCTTGACAGTAGTTGGGCTGCTAATTTAACATTTTGTCTTCTAGGCCCCTCACATCTAATATGGCTTTCATTTATTTTATAACAACTGTTAACTTCGGTATTGCATTCTTTAATTAATTTTTCCAAATAATATTTATTTATTGTATCTTCTTTTAAATTAAATTCAGAGTCTACCAACCAGTTTCTAATTAATTTTAATAAATGTGGAGTGTCTGCAAAAAGATAGATATTGTTTTTAGTGCACGGATGATTGATATAAGTGTTTATATGATTAATCTGCAAATCCCTCCATAAGCCTACATTTGGTTTGTTATTTGTCATATAATTTTGTTATTAACATTTTTAAAATATCCTCAGTAATCCGTGTATCAAAATTAACAAAAATTGGTTATTTCCACGAACCAAACAATCCCCTTGCCATAATCACTTGCATTTGAGAGTGTGGGCCAATAATTTGATCTCTTTTTCGATCATATTCTTATGATTCTTTTCACTTTCATTTCGTGAAACAAAAGAACAACAACTTTTTCCATTGACAAAAAAAGAATGTTTCTTTTTTGGAAGGAGTGGAGTACACCTTCTCGCATGTTTATTTTTGAACACCAGTTTTGCAATGTTGATAAACCTGTATAAGCATTAAATTCTTGAAAACTACACTATCTAAATGCCATATTTACATAATGTTTAAATGTATGTTATTACGTGGTAGAGGATGATTTAAAATTAATTAAAAGATTAAAAAAGAAAAGAAAGATTTCTTAAATATAAGTAACATCTTTTACTTAAATATTTTAAGGTGAGTGCATTATCCGCTTGATGACTGATCCGCTAATGTCCGCTTGATTCCAATGTACTTTCTTTTTATTTTTCAAAATTTTTGTTAATTATGTTGATGTGAAAACATTTTCGAATTTTTCCTTAATTTTTATATTTAAATTTGCATTTGTCAAAGTATTGCTGTAAGTACTGCTGTTGTCTTTTTGATAACATACTTATTTGAGTTTGTAGTTTTTTATCAATCTTTCTTTTTCAATCAAAATGCCCTCTACTCTATCACTTTCTGTTGCAAGCGAATCAATTTTTATATTCATCTCTTTAATTGTGTCAACAACATTAACACTACCAATAAAAATATTTGTAGATATTTCGGTCTGAGTTGTCACAGTTGATCTATATATTTCCTCTGTTTGTGTTATTGCAGCACAACCAGATTGAATATTGTCATTGGCTAAATCTTGTATATTCTCATTAAGAGAAGTATTGTAAATTACTTTCCAATCTTAATGATGGAAAAGACAATATCTTTAACATTTTTTTTAGTTTTGAACCTAATAACTTTAAATCCCGTTCAAAATCGTCTCTTACAAAATGTAAGGAACATATCCTTGAAGTTTTTGAATCTGTCCCTAATTTACAATTCTCAAGCCAACGTTTACAAATACTCTCATCCTTTGGAAATCGAAAGAATGAAATTTCCAATCCTTCTTTCCTGCATCCATCATATTTGGAAGTGCAAGAAAATGTATTCAATTAAAATTCATTCATTGAGGCATAGGGAATTAGGTAACCTTAAGTTCTACAAACTTTAATAAGTAATCTTTAAGGTAATTATACCTTAAATCCTTAAAGATTCATTAATCATATTTAATAAATCTGTTTATAACTTATTTGACGTTAATATTATCGATACGTTCCTATGGTGAAGAAATGATTAGAGTTAACAAAAATGGATTTCTAGGATGTGTACCACAAGAAAGTAATAAGTGACATTCATTTTACTCCAAGTGACATATCTAGCAGCAAATATAACTATTTAAAGAAATGTGCTCTTAAATTTATAAATATCTTCAAACCGTCTTCAGAGGATCTAGTTATATTGAAGTCAAGAGATAAAGTTATATATTTAAAATTTCATATAAATACTAAGATTTATTTATTTGATTGTCAATCTTTTACATAGAACTTTAATTCCACTTTATTTTATTTACATCATCATGTATTGTTAGGGAACCCTCCTATTCTGGTAAAGAATAATAAAATTGTTAATCTATTTACTTATTATTTTTTTTATTTTCCTTTGCACTATATTTTGTAATAAAAATTAATTTCTTTTGTTTTATCGGTTAGTAAATTAATATTCTGTTTCATTCACTGAAAAAAGCAAAAAGAAATTAACTTTTTAAATATTACGACTTAATTTAAATGAATTAGTACATTTAGATTTTCGCGCTTTAACAACTTAGTTAAAGAGACCTCTATCCTTTATTATTTCTGGACTGAATCCTATCGCCCTCGTTATGTCGAGGTCGACACTATATAATTCTTTTGCTTCAACTTCGGAAGATATATATTATTATGGTTGACACTTTATAATTGATTTGCTTTATCTTCGAAAGATTGTGTAAAGAAATCTACCTCAAGCGGTAAGTTAACATATTTGAAAACTTCGGCAATCGTCTCATAGAGGATACTTTTTATAATTATTTCTTTTTCTTAACTTCAATTCGACTACTAATAAAATAACTGGTTAAGGTTGACACTATAACCTATATATAAAACATATATATACTATATATATGACAGGTAAAGGAATCTATATGACATCGGTAAGTTAATACATTTGAAAACTTTGGCAATCGTCTCATATAGGGTACTGTTTATATTTTTTTCCTTAATTTCAATTCGTATACTAATAAAACAACTGATGTTTATTAAGGTTGACACTATATATTTTTTTTTACTTTATTTTCAGAAGATTGTGTAAAGGAATCTACCTAAAATCGGTAAGTTAATATATTTGAAATCTTTGACAATCGTCTCATAGAGGGTACTTTTTATAATTAATTTCTATTTCTTAATTTCAATTCGAATACTAATAAAATAACTGATGATAATGATGTATGTAAATTATGATGATTATAAGTAGGGCTACTTAGAAAAAGATAACAAACGTTTTATTTGTTATGTGAAAATCTGTAAAACTAAAATCTGTAACAATAATAATAAATAATGAGATCTAATATAATAATAATAAGTTTATTGCCACATGTACACAAACAAGATAATATCTGTTGACAAAATACCGTTATATTCAATCATCGTTTAAAATTTTGTTATGTAGCATCAAAATTTCTATTTTTTGTATAACTTTTGGTGATGCATTTAGTTTTTTCAAAAAATGTCTAGTAACGTTTTTAAAATCATATTTTCAAAAATTTAAAAAAAGGAATCCATATCGATTTAGGGAAATATGAAACAAATCTAACTATCTTGCATCGAATAACTTTTTAACTCTTTTAGGAACACTTTTAGTAACGTTGGATATTTCTATTAAGGGTGTGGTGCCTAGTCCATAGGCACCACACCAGAAAATTGTTTTACGCCTGAAGTAGTGCGACACAACCCAACCACTAACAACAACTAATCCTAACATAAAGGTAGTTTTTCTTTCCCTTAATACCACCTCCTTAATCTACCCATTTAACCGAGGTGATTTAAATACGATCAAAAAGAAACTTTAAAGCGAAGTTTGAATCGAATTGTGGCAAAAATAGACAACAATCCTGATCTAAGGGTTAAATAAATGCGGAAAGTATTTTCGGTGGCCCACGGTATCTCCATATTTAAAAGGCCTGTGATGACATAAAACAAAGCACAATCAATTCTGCATGAAACAACATATGGTCTGAAGTAGTTACTTCTTCAACCAATCCACAATTAAAAACAGAATACCGTTTATTTCCACGCTAAGGTCGAAGAAAATGTTATGCCTAGAAATTGCAGTTTCGTCCTTAACATCCTTTGTTGTTTTGGTATAAAATATATGATAACATGTTACAAAAATAATAACAACATCCTCAACAAATTATGCAACTACAAAGTTCAAGACTCTAGCAGGGTATACACTAGAGATGTGCAAATTATGTGATTCCTGCCGGGTCACGATGGGTCATGCGTGACCCCGTGTGAGTGGGCATCAATTATTTTGTACCACTCACGTGAATCTGCGTGAATGGCCCGGCGGGACCCGATTGGATCGATATTTTATTTTTTCCCGTTATATAGACCTTGTTCAGGTCCGCATTAACGAGAAATAAAAAAACACAATTTATTTAAAATTTGTATTTCTCGAATGTACACAGTAATTAAGTTATAATAGTAGTATAACTGCGTAAAACTTTTTATGCGAAAAAAGTATTTGCACAAAATTATAACGAAGTGCGCTCCTGGACTTAATTCGCTACGTTGGCTTATCGTAAATCATGGATTTTGAAGTGATTTTTCTCAGTGATAATTATTACCAGTATTATTTATCACATTTGTAAAAACTATCAGAAATATTGGAAACTATGCCACAATTTGAAAGAACATCGATTCTTATAACATTCATAAATAAAAGTCGGCTAAACAAGAACAGGATCGATTTTAAATTTGTTAAAACCAAAATTATTTTAAACCCATTATTTCTCTACAATTTGCAAGAAAGATATGTTTCTTAATATACAGTGAATAATCCGGTTTTTTCTGCTTTATTCCCACTACGGTGGGATTCTCTTTACTACGGTAAAGAGACGGAGTTATAAAAACCAATTTCGATGTGAAAAACGATGTGTAGATTATTATCTATACCGTACTTTTTAACGGTTCATAACTTCTACAATTTAAATCATTTTAAATTAAATCTTCATAGAATCAAGAGCCTAAACGAGATTTTGCTATAAAAACCGATTTTTTTGACAAAAAAGACAGTTAAGACAACACTAATAACTTTATTAAATAATTTCCTACGCAAACAATTTATAACAAAAGATCGCGTATGAGCTGGACGAAGGTGAATTAAAAAACTAATAAGGGAAGTATCACAAAAAATTATATTTTTGTTCTTGATTACCGGTTTCGAGACAGCTTGTCTCGTCTTCAGGTCCGCCGCTACAATAAAGGAATTATATCAAAAAACACTTATCTTTAAAAAAATAACATTATTGTAAAATTTTAAAAACGTCTATATAACACAAAAAAATTAAAAATATTTACCGTCATGTTTAGTATCGCAGTTTTAATATATCAAAGAACATTATTACTTTTATCAAAAGGCACCTGTTGTATTTATAGATTATGTCAGCACGCAAAATTGTAGAAAAACAACCCAAAATAAGACCTAAATAAGGTTTCCTTAATTTTTTATACGTGCGGTAAAAGCCCTTGGGGCGAGTTTTAGGGGTTGACAGCGGAAAAATGAGCATTTTTCCGCTGTATTTGGAAATGAAACGGCTAATCAAAATTTGGGGTGATCAAACTAATATTTTTTCTTAGAGAGCTTTCTTTTGATGTATCATACATATACAAGAGGGTGAAAACGGGTAAACTACTCCTACTTTTTTGGAATAATTTAAAAACTACCGTATCGATTTTTTGGCTTTAAGTATGCTTATAGTACGTTTAAAAATATTAGTTACGTGTTTTTTCCCATTCGCCCTAGACCAACACCGACGAAGTTGCGGGGGTTAATACATAATCACTTTTCATAATAATAATAACGCGGTAAAACAAGTTTGGAATGAGGAAAAGAATTTAAACAAAACCGTGAATTAAATGTTTATTATTAGAAAATACCTTATCGACATTTTGGGGTGGGTGGAGGTTAACTACCCCATTAATAATTTAACGCGGTGTTTTCTTTATAAATAAAGTAAAATTTTGAGGATTATTTTGTAAGGATTAGAAGTTAGGGGAGGAAACTGTATTTCCGGTTAAATCTCAAAAATGAAAACTGTTATCAAAAAAATTTTAAACATTAATTAATCTTTTTGTTTACATAACTTTCTGTGCGAATTGAAATCCTATATGTGCACACATATCGATAGCCGAATCCTTATAAAGTATAAGATCGTTAATCGTCTCCCAAAAAAGTTTGGCATGGGTTCAATATAAAATCTTACAATATGTACTCTATTCAAAGCGTTTGCTTAGTATAAATAGATGAGTATTGCTTTGGAAGATTTCAGTTTTAAAGCAACTTACAGAAACAATGGTTCTCATCAATCCAATTAACATTTTAAATTTACTGCTAACAGTTTTTACTGTTATGAACATCCCGAAGAGTCTTATGAATGAAGACGAAGTCAAATTAAAGGAAAGAATTCAACATATATTAATGGAAAGCATGGAGAATTCTAATATGCAAATTGAAAACGAAACTGTGTTAGTCTTTGACGTCCACTACCATTAATGATGGTCAAGATGGTCAAGTCATAGAAAACAGTGAAGGCGAAAGGACGAGCGAAAGTGTACTAGCAGGAACAGAAGTTTACTGCCCATTAAACGACTACGATTACAAATTGGAAGATGTTAATTATTAGACAAGTGGGAAGAAAGGGTATCTAAAACTAGAAACTGTCCAAAGTAAATACAGAAAGGTCACATCAAAGAAACAATTACAAAGGTGGGCGAAACATATTGAAGAGAGAGGTACTTACCAAGAAAAAGTAAGAGATATTGTGGAATTCGTTATTAGTCAAGCTAGAACTGCCATAGATAACAGATTGCCATGACATCGATATCCGCAGATAGGCTATACAAGCCAGAAACAAGAAGAACTTAATCACCGCAACAGTTTAAAGCATCTCACGCATGGGTTCAGCGCTTTAAAAAAGCAAATAGGTTGGTGAGTAGAAATATCAAAAAATTTATGTTACAAAAACAATTAGCAAATGTTGATCGAGTAAAAATCCTAGCTAAAGAATTTGTAAAAGATGCAAAGAAACATATCGAAATATATGGCCCTGAAAACACCTACAATTTAGATCAGAGCGGTTTTAACTTGGAATTTCATTCAAGTAGAACTTTAAGTAATTTAGGTGTTAAAACCGTAGAACGTGTAGTGGTGTCAGTGTCTTCGACTACGCATAGTTACACAATTCAGTCTATTATATCTGCGGATGGGAAACTTCTTTCACCCCTTTTAATTGTTCTAAAAGAATCGTCTGGAAGTTTTGGACCAAGGATAGCAAACACAATGCTTAAAGCAGACAATATATACGTTTCAGCATCCAAATCTGGAAAGCTAACGTCAGGACATATGAAGAATTTTCTACAAAATGTATATTTTCCAAATACGGGATCCAAATCGTTATTATTATTGGACTCGTGGAGTGGTCACTGTCCCGAAGTTATTAATGAAATAACCTCATCAAATACCGATTTTAAACACTTGTCTATTCCTACAGGGACAACGGGACAAATACAGCCCCTTGATGTATTTGGATTTAAATTCAGTAGAGGTTTGTTTTTCAAGTGAGAAGCCAACGTGCGATGTTCGTGAAGAGATAGCCGTAATAACTTGTGCTTGGTGCAAACAGTCGGTATGTTTAAAACATTTCTTTCACGATTACTATTTTTGCCAACAATATGTCGAATAGAATTAAAATTATAAAATGTAAAGTAAAATGAAATACAATATATTATATGCAGAAATTTAATAATAATAATAATAAGCTTTATTGTCTCAAGAGCACAGATTATACAAAAATAAAAATTGTATACAGTACATAAAACAGATAAAAATTAAATAGAAAAATACATTATATTTAATGAAAAATAAAATAAAAGGAAAGGAAATTAAATCGAAACTCAAGAGACAATCTAATGGTGGGGTTCAATTACAAAAATTGTTCTTCCACCCAAACCATGCAGGAATTATAGTTTTTTTTAAATAATAATAATTGGCATTCAATGTTTCATTCGTTACAATTACAACCATAATCACAATTAGCTATAATTAGTTATAATTAGTGCACCGACAACCCAATATCCACGCTCAACACCCCGCTAGCGCCGCCGGACCTCGACGTACTGACCCCCGAGTAAATAACTTTTATATTGTTTTTTGAATAGATTCAAAGATGTGCTCCACAGATGTGCTGGCAAATGATTAAAGAAATGTACTATTCGGTATGAAAAACAGGATTTGTAGTTTTCTGTCTTATGAATAGGCGATGCTAGCCGGCCCCTGAATCTAATATTGACGTTATGCACATCTGAACGGAATGTCAGCTTTTGATAAAGGTATGGAGGTTTTTCTGTTGTAATAATGTTGTAAAACAAGCATGCAGAGTGAACAAGCCTCCGATTACACATATTTAGCCATTCCGACGTATGCATGAATGTTGACACTCGCTCCCATCGACGCAGCCCAAACATGAACCGCAAACATGAATTTTGTATTTTTTGTATTTTGTACTTTAGTGCTAAGGTTAAAAATGTAGAGTAAAGAACATCACCGTAATTGAAAGTAGACAACACCAACGAATCGCATAACAACCGTTTTGTTTTTAATGTTAAAAATGATCTCTGGGAATACAAAAACCTTAGTTTACCATAAGCTCGTTGTAAACACCTATTGATGTGGTCACTAAATTGAAGACGCTCATCAATAAGCACGTCCAAATTCTTTACCACTCCCTTTAACTCAAGTTTCTCCCCCTCTACATACACCCCAACTTTATTCCGAACTTGCTCTTTTACTTTTGTCGGGCCAAAAAGTATAATTTCGGTCTTTTTTGGATTTATAGCTAAGTTGTGACGTCGAGATAATTCTATTATGGCATTTAAATCTTGATTGAGCTTTTGGCAGGTGTGATCGATTTCGTCAGGAGAAAAGGATATACATAATTGAGTATCATCGGCGTAAAAATGCGGTTGACTATACTGTATGCATTTTACAAAATTAGCAGTGTATAATGTATATAATAAAGGCGATAGAATTGAACCTTGGGGACATTCGCACTCCGTACGTAACGACTCCGATGTCTGCCCATCGATTGCAACCGATTATTGTCTTCCCGATACAAAGTCCGAGAGCAAAGCCGCGGATAAATCATCCATACCGTAATATTTTAAAATTGCTGATAAAATGGTGTGATTAATACGATCGAACGCCTTAGAATAATCTAAAAGACAGACAATTGTGAGATTTCCTCTGTCAGTTTGTGCAACTATATTATCAACAATATTCAAAAGCGCCGTGACACAACTAAAACCCGCACGAAATCCAGACTGTGTTGGGGGCAGTAAATTGTCCGATGATACAAAATCATTAAGTTGGTTAAACATAACCTTTTCAAGAATCTTTGACATCACAGGCAGGATACTTATAGATCGCAGATCTGAAACATCCACAGGTTCATGCACCTTAGGTAGCGGTAAAATCAAGGCATGTTTTCATGGAGTAGGGAATTTACCTTTAGCGATACAGGTATTAACAATGTTTCTCAGATACGGCGTCACGAGAGGAATTGCTAACTTTATTACCTTTATATTCAAATTATCCCATCCCATTGCATTGCTTTTTATGCCACTTACTATTTTTTCGATGTCCAGATCATTGACAAACTGAAATGAGAATGTACGCGATGATCTTCTAGTATTGTTATAAAAATTGTGAAGTTCGCGATCAAAATCGTTATTTACCAAAGTCATCGACTCAATGAAGAAGCGATTGATTGCATCCGGATTACGTAAATGGGACGGAACAATATTAGATATTTTCATAGGTATGCCCAACTGTTTGAATGCTAACCAAGGGTTTCTTTTGTTTGCAATGGAATACTGTAAATATGCCTTTTTTTCCCTACTAACAGCACTGTTCACGTAGTTACGCATTTCTTTGTAGAAATTCCACTTTGCTGCAGTTTTACTTTTTTTAAAATCCCAAATGCTTTATCTCGCAGCCTTTGCATTTCGATAATTGTTGGTGTTATCCATGGTTCCGCGCGTTTTTTTAAAAGGCATACTTTTAGCGGTGCATGCCAGTTAATTACGTCTAATATCCCCTGGGTTAAGAGTGTCACCTTATCATCAACATCCACGACATCAAACACATTACAGAACGGAAACTGACTGAGATCAAAATAAAAATTCTCAGCATCAAAATTTTTAAAAACCCTTACTATTTTAGGGATAGGTGCTTTTTTAACTGACTCAACTTTTAGCTTACACCATACCAAATCATGATCTGATAAGTGGTGAACCTGCATTGTACCTTGGGATTCAACTAAATTAGAATTAGAGACACATATTAAATCTAAAAGGCTTGTACTAGAGTTTGTTATTCTGGTTGGAGAATCAATTATTTGCACCAGATCAAATGTACTCAATAGTTCAGTAATGATAACGTTGAGGGACTATCGGAATTCAAACAATTTATATTTATGTCACCCATCATAATCACAACGTCGCACAGTGGTTCAAAATGGCAAAAAGTGACGCATAGACCTTTAGAAATTTATTACGTTGATGAAATTTGGTATATAGGTATTATAACAAATATGATGATTTGTATCAAAATTTAGACCAAATTAGTTAACCGGAAGTGACACTTTACCTGAACACCCCACCTCCACATTTTCATATAAAGTTGTAATTTAAATTGGTGTAGATGAATGCCATTTTGTATGATCTATTATAATCTTGCAAAATATCCAAATATCAAATTTCAATCAATTCGCGTAACCGGAAGTGTACCGGAAGGTACTTTATCTGAGCACATCTCCAATTTTATTCATAAAAATTGTCACTCTAAATTAGAATAAAAATAAATAAAATGAATTGTAAAATTGTAAAATTTCTAAAATTGTAGTTTCTATGGCCCTCCAAAATATTCTGACATCATAGTTTGGTCTTGTTGTGTAATTGGAACTAATAGAAAGTAAAGGAATAAAATATTCCATAGAATAGATTCAAGTAGTTTGGACGATATAAAATAAAAAAAGATATGTAATGAGAATAGTATATAGAAGATAATATACCTACATGTATTGGTGCAGAAGATAAGTATACCTACATGTATTTATGCATAGGTAATTGGTTATGTGTAGGTATTATATATAGGTATATATATATATACAAAAAAATGAAATACAACCAGTTTATTAAATTCAATAAACATACTTTACTATATTAAATGGTGTCTTCAAATTCTTCTGCGAAGACTGGTAAGGAACTTTCCTCATCGAATTGTATGTCGTCATCAGAATCTGAATCATACGATTCATTCAAAGGAGCATCTTCAAAATCAGCAGTATCATCTATGTGTAGTTTTTTTGTTGAAGATTTACTCTTTGCAGATGATCTATTAAATGCTCTGAATATTTTAAAAAATAAAGGATCAGACGTTAACATGAATCTGTTAAAAATATCTTCAAGTGTATCTTTGCGTGATGTTTTTCTTGAAAAGTCGGTCCTATATTTCTTGAAATCTTTGTTTCTAGACTCCAGTGGTTCTTCACTTAGAGCACCTATAAAATAAAAACTATAGTTTTCTTGTTTGTTGTCTATTCAAGTATAATTTACCTAATGGAATTGATCCAAAATGTTGAATATATTCATGCCCGTGAAACAAAATTTTATGCACAGTTGGAGAAAATGTGAATGAGGGGTATGTTTTCGAAAACTTTTGTGCTGTTGCAATGCCGTACATTTCATATTTCTTGAAATTAACTACTGTGTTGCAAGATATTGCCGCTAAAAGATTTGAAAATCGCTCGATAATTTCAACATCAATTCCTGTTATTTCTGATGTTAATTTACAATCTTGAAAGAATCTTCTGGCGGTATTCCCATCATGGGAAATTCCAAAACCTGGCTTGGGTTTGTCTATAATTAGGTCAGTTTTTTCCTTGAACAGTTTTTGAATTTCCTTCTTCCGCACATCTGTTTGCTTGTTTTCGTCCAATCTAAGAAGAAATTAGTCATAGAAAATAAAGAAGTATTAGAAGTAAATCTCTTACTTATAGGCACATCGTAGTAAAAACTGCATCATATTAATTTTCGCATGTAATGGCGATATACCAAAGCCAAAAACAGTTTTGTTAATTGCTCCTTTGTCTGGAAATTTATTTAAGTCTTTAGGTCCAGCTAGACATACTGGACATCTCTAAAATCATTTAATTTTAGTTATCTTATTGTCAAAAGAATTCTTTCGTTTCTGTCCCACGTTTAATATAATCATGAACACACTTACCGAAGTTGCGGGATTTTTAATAATAGCGTTGATAACTTTTCCATTTATCATGGTGAACAGAAAACTATGTGTCATTTCCACCTCGTATGATTCCGACATCTTAATCATTGATGGCCTTAAATTTTCTATTACTGTCATCATTCTTGTGTACTCTGCCGTTATGGAATTTGGATCTTCTTTACAGAATGCCATTCGTATTGGCCTACATAGACTAAATTAAAAAAAAAAACAGGAGAGCCTGCGTTACAATATTTTATATGAAAAAATACCTTGACGAATTAGGAGAGTCATTATTCCAAACAATGACCTTATCACCTTCTATAAATAAGGGTAATATGTGCGTACACATTACGGTGGCATCCGAATTTTCTGGATTAACAAACCTTTGTTTAAATTCAGGATGACCACTGCTGCCATCCATACCCCATTTAAATGTTATTTTCAACCTGTTTGGGCAATTTTCTATTGGAATATTTTTCAAAATTCTTTCGGCTGTTCTGTCCACCATATGTTGAAGCGATACCTTTGCCTCTATTTCCGAAAAGTTATCGGGATTTATAGTGGGATAGCTTTCTTTTTTAGCTTTCAATATTTCGTGGTATGTTGGATATATATCAACTTCTATAAAATAAATACAATCAAGTAAATTAGGTCTACATACTTAATAAAATGAATATTACTTTTCCACAATGCTGCTGAACGCATATTTTGATACTGAGCCTTTGTTTGTTTGCCATTTATAATAAATAAGGCTATTGCTTCTTCCGGAGAAAATGGTTCGGGAGCACTGCGCTCCACAGCGGACAATACGTCTTCTGGGACTAAGCTAGCCAATTTTACAGCTTTTGCTGCATCGATTTTATGCTCTTGTCTAAGGGCAGATGTGGCGGCATACGCTAATTCTTCAGACGTGTAACTATCTCTTATTTCTAAAAATAAATTTTATAGCCACATTATATCAAACACGTGCTGATCTATTACCTTTGGTTACTCTATTTTTTTGAGAGGTTGACAAATCTGCAAAACATTTCCGTTTCGAAGGTCCAGGTTCTGACACATTCTCATCACATAATTTGTTAAATGGTTTGTCATCTAACCAAAGTTGATTTTTGGCAACAAATTTTTCCCAAGAATATCCAGAATTTCTCCATTTTTCTGCCCATTTCTTTAAAAAAGATTTTATTTGGGTTTCGTTTGGAAAAAGTCCGCGCCCGTTCATGTATGTTAGTATTTCGTTAAATACCTCTGTTTCAGTTCTATTACTAAAACCTCCCTTAAGAAATTTATTGCATAGATCTATACGCGTAATTTCAGCTGTAATAAAAAAAATACATTAGCAAAAATAATAGCACTATACAATACAGGATATGATATGAAATAAACTATTACCAAAAATTTAATGAACTGTTAGCTATACTTACTATAACTTGATCAGTGATAGTGGCAATGTGTGAAGCGGAACATCAATATCATCTCACTTGTTGATTATATTAAAGGAGAAAAGATTTCTAATGATATCGGGGAATGACAAATTTGTAGCAAATTTTTTTCCAACTTTTGAGGGTTGTAGTTACCTAGGGGTGTCGATGTGCATGTGGTTCTTGTATATAAATCATCTACCTTAATTTTCGGAAAACAATCACTTCCCAAAGTTTATCGCATTTGCAGCTAAACACTATAAAATAAATCAAAAGTTGGATCCAGATGGTTTTAAATTATTCACCACTGATAAGATAATACTCAAAATTATATTTACAATCAATAACTGCAGCGGGCTGAAGCTGGCGTAAACATTTATTATGACTTATTTCCTAATAGTTGCGTATTTTACGGATATGTAGTGTTAAAATGTAACATATTTTCGACAGGCGGATCATGGTGGGTCTAAATCATATACCTCCAGGTACGTAATACTTTAAACTATATTTACAATGAAAATTCAAAGCGGGCATAGGTGGGCGTCGAGACTTATTACAGTTTATAACTTAAAAATTGTCATAATTCATGATACACTTTTTCATAATGTTAGCTGATAATCAAGGCATCAATTGAAAAACTGTTATATACATATGATAATACTTACCTAAACGCTTGGATTCCATATTTTCTTCAGAAATAACTATCACTCGAAACGTCACAAAATTATCTTAATGTGCGCTAATGAAGCGATAAGGCAAAGTGACCTAAGAACCTGCCCGACCTCCTTATAAGCAAATCCATCTTACTCAGGTAGATTTGCATATAATTGACTTTGGGTATCGGTTTTTCTTGGAAAAAAGTGTTATTTATAAAAGGGCTTTCCCAAAATTACCTAGGGGTAAATTTGTTTTTTACCTCTATGCGTCACTTTTTCATGTTTTGAACCACTGTGCGTCGTTCATAGGTGCTATCTGAGATAATGGAGTTTCAATTTCCGTCAGAAATAAAGCGTATTTTAATTTAGGAGATATTTAGGACAATTTTATCCATATCTGTTCCACATCACCCCCAACATCGATAAGTGAGCAAGCAATAGACTCCCTCATGTACACCATTACCCCCCCGCCCCTAGTAATTCTATCCCGTCGATAAATTTTATAGTTACGTATATTTACCAAATCTGAAGTCACATCCGGAGACAGCCACGTTTCCGTTACTCCAAAAATATCATAGTCGTTTGATGTTATTATAGACGCAATACCGTCGAAATCCGCCAGCAGTGAGCGTGAGTTCAGGTGAGCCAACGTGAACTTGGCATTTGTCATTGTTCAGCGCACAAACCAAATGCAATAATCTAAACTAAACAACTATTCAAACAAAAATAACAATAATTACAATAAGCAACGGAAAACAAACGAATAAACAGACCCTACTTAATTTAATTGTAAGCAGTACATTCGTAACTCGATCAATTATAATAGACTAACGAGACCATAAAATTTAAAAAGAGAAAAAAAACTCGTAAGAAAAAACCACAATTATAAACCACAAAAAAAATAAGAAAAACACTCATACCTCCATGAATAATAAACTTCCCATACTTATAATACTTTGACTTAACATAAGAGTGGTATTATCCGAACTTATATCTATGGATTTCACTTGTGTCATTTAGCTTATAATATATATTACCTCCTATCGTCCACACATTCTTTTTCCCGTATTGAACAACCAGTGCTTTTAATTGTTGGACCCGACGCGCAGTTAGATCTTCTCGTATACTTATTTTTGAGTCCTTCAAACTTTTTTTCTTCCGAAAAACTTCTGATTTGAATTTATAAGTTGAAAACTTCACGATAATAGCGCGCGGTCTTAAATCATAATAAGTAACAATATAAAATATTTAATCATTTCTTCTGTCTGTTGCTTTTAAACTCATAAAATAAATAAATATTTATTTATACAGATAACTTCTATTCGTTTTCTTATTACTAGAAAATGATTAATTACTGTTTAAAATTTTTTTGATAAGTTTTAATTTTTGAGATTTAACCGAAAATACAGTTTCCTAACCTAACTTCTAATCCTTACAAAATAATCCTAAAAATTTTACTTTATTTATAAAGAAAACACCGCGTTAAATTATTAATGGGGTAGTTAACCCCCACCCACCCCAAAATGTCGAATAAGGTATTTTCTAGTAATAAACATTTTGATGCGTTGCAATAACATTTAATTCACGGTTTTGTTTAAATTCTTTTCCTCATTCCAAACTTGATTTACCGCGTTATTATTATGAAAAGTGATTATGTATTAACCTCCATAATCAAAAAAAGCCAAAAAAATCGATATGGTAGTTTTTAAATTATTCCAAAAAAGTAGGGGTAGTTTACCCCTTTTCACCCTCTTGTATACGTATGATACATCAAAAGAAAGCTCTCTAAAAAAGAATATGAGTTTTATAACCTCAAATTTTGATTAGCCGTTTCGCTTTCAAATACAGCCGAAAAATGCTCATTTTCCCCAAACTGTCAACCCCTAAAACTCGCCACAGGGGCTTTTACCGCACGTATAAAAAATTAAGAAAACCTTATTTTGGTCCATTTTACCACTATACCAAATTGCATCAAAATCGGTGAGGGACACTTGTGATACTTCCCTTGTATTGTTGGCGTCTTATAGACGCTTCCTTAGAAACTCGGTTTAGGCGCTCTTAAGTCGGGTTTTATTTCGTTCTACAAAATCGAACATCTCTCTTGTTTATTCTGTTACAGTCAAATTTGGCAGTTATCGAATTTCCTATGTTTTGTATGGGAACGATACACTCCCGAAGCTAAAAGCAGTTGTCAAATTCATCAAAAGAACTTGTTGCTTATTTCAAGCACTCTGAATGAAATAGTAAACTATCTAAAACGTTAAAGCAACATATTTCAACACGCTGGAATTCTGTTTACACTATGTTGACCACTATAAAAGATGTTTATGGGGAAATTTAGAACTTATTGATTAGTAAGGATGAAAATTTTCGGTGGTTTAAATCTCACAAAATTGAAATCTATAATAAAGTTTTTATATTAATTGAGAGAATGTTCTGAAAATCTTATCTCAGATTTGTATCCTACGTTAAATCACTACGATTTATGAAAACATAAGTTATTCAGCCCTGTAATTTGCAACCTGAAGATTAAGATACGGTTAAAGAATTGAAAAAGCAAACATCAGCTGCGTTGCAAAAATGATTTCAACCTCAACAGTTACATTACATAGTTTTATTTTTACAACCTAACTTTAAATCTCTTAAGTTTTTAAGTGAAGACATTAAGTGCTGACAAAAGTGAAATTGTCAATACGTACTATGTTGCAGTCCATTTTAGAAGAAGCACCTAAAGCTATTGATGACCAATTAGAAATAACCGGAACTAGACTCACGAATAAAATAAAAAATACATTTTTAGAATTTTAATTAGAAAAATTTGCGATATTTATTAATAAATTGCATTGATTGTAATGGAAACTTTCATAGATATCTTGAAATTATTTAAATGTCGTACGAGCGATTATACGAACCTTCGTATTACAACGATTATACAAACCTTCGTATAATCGTTCTCCATGGTTTACCTAATCCAGCGTGAGTCACGTGAATTGGTGTTACCCACGCGTGAGTCACGTGATTCGTGTATAATATTTACGAGCGTGGCCCGCGTCGGCCTAGATCGTGAGCGGGCATAAAAACTCACTCACGGGCACATCTCTAGTATACACCATACATTGTCGATTGGAACCACTTAAAATTGTTAAATCCTCCAAAAATCCTAATTACAATTTAATGGACTTTATTAATGATTCTTTTAAGTTCTTAAATTACGTATTTAAATTTTATTGTTACACTCCATATTATGCTCGTTCACCTGTTTTTTTTACAATTTGTATTTTCAAATATATATTTTAATATGTTTATATGTTCTGTATCGCTTTTGTAGAAGACAGCTGATGATGAAGTATTAAGTTCGAAACTAGTCCTGTCCTAAAACAAAAATTATCTGAAGTAGAGTTTTTCATATATTTGGTTATTTTTAAATATTCCGAATTAAAAAGTATGTTTTGTATTCCTTTTCATTTATATACAGTTATTAATATATTATTTAAAATTATTATTATATATATTGTTATAAATTATTTAGAACTCTATGATCTCCCCATTCTGATCTAGTAAATATTTAAGATGAAATCCTTGTATCATATTCCTAGACAATCATAAACATTTAAAGTATGATAAGAAATAAAAATATAATAAAACAAGTATAATAATTTATATTCTAGGTATTCGAGTATTACAATTACCATGTAACACAATAACTTTTTGTTTACACTTAAAATAATCTTCGAATATGTCCTTATAGCCATGATCCCGCCACCAGGTGCAAAGTTGTCTATTAAAACCACATGACAATGTTTTAAAAAACCGTGGGTGTTCATAACCAAGTAATGTATAAAAATCTTGATCTCCCAAATGTCCTTTAAAATTGTATTTGGATGTGAGTGTGGTTACAAATTCGGTTGAAAGCACCTTTTGCCTGTATTCATTTGATTTTCTTATTGCACTAAGATTTATTAAGATCACACCAGAATTGTATCCTTGGAAACCGTTTGGATAGGAATCGCCTAGTCTTGTATTATGCTTTAATTTATATGAATACAAAACGTGGCGATAAACCGGAGTTAATTCCGGTGCCAAACCATATAGAGTACTTTCGTTAAAGCTGAAAAGAAAAATATAGAGTATTTTTCTATTAAAGGGTTAGACCATTCTAAATCATCGAAAATTAAACATAACTTTTCAGATTTTTGGATATGATCTGAATAATTCAATGGTTATTTTTCGGGCTAAAACTGAAATAAAATACAACTTGTTTTAATTAGTTAGTAAAATATGTTTCATATTCCTAAAAGTACATACAGCAAAGAAATATCACAATTTTTTAATATACAAGTGTCCGAAAATTGGGTTTATGTATTTAAAGAGGTAATTTTACATAAAATCGTGAAGACAAATCCATATAATAATTGAGTAAATATAATTACTTATCACTGTACGTAGGGAAATTTATAAATTGTTAAAATAAAGGAATTATTAAGAAAATAGAAAGAAAATATAGAACAAAACAGTGGGGCGTTGTTTATGATATCTGTATACTAAGATTTTCCAAGAATTAATTTAGAGCCCATAAATAGGATTGTAATCTTCTTTCTGCATATCTCGGTTTAAGAGCGTATAAACATTTTGGTTTAATATTCTGTGTATGGATTACTAGATAGCTATTTTTTTATTTCCATATATTTTAATGTATTTTTATCATGGTGGTTAACTAGATCAGATAAAATTAATAAATAAAAAATCGTATTTTTTAATTATCTGTAACTGTGTTAATTTCTAACTATTTTTGATGATATTTAGTATATGTCCATTCCAAAATGCAATGGTGTACTCAGATTTTTTGTAAAAAAATTCCTATAATTTCTTAATTTTTAGCACCTAAAAAGTGAAATAGTAGGCCTTGGTTTTAGCGAAAAATATGAATGTCTATCCTACACTCGATTTAGAACATGTTAGAACACAAAATAATCTTTGCAACAAAACATCGTGATGCAGCCTCCACAAAATGATAAGCAGGCAGGACTTGTGTTCTAAATCTTTATATTACATGCGAGATATATTTGGAATGTACTGAAAGGTCTCTTACGTTTCCATATTCAGTCTTAGTAACATGATGATTTTGATATAGACAATAAATAAAAACCTAAAAACTCAAAACTTGTATTTATGACGACATCGACAAAATTATGCTTAAATGAGTTACTACCAAGATCAACACAAATCGTCCAATTTCTGATTTGGAAAATCGTGAAAATGCAAAAGTATTTGCTGTTGCTATAGGTCGTGAAAACTTTGTGGTTAGTGGGTGAACAAGTTTAGACAGACACAATCTTAATATAAGCTTGGATAACGATTGATATTTCTGAAAAATTGCTCCTGGGATTAGATAAAAAATGTGGTACTCAAAAGAGAAGCATTGTTTATTTGATGTATATGAAATATTGATGATGATATCCATCCAATAGACTACAAACTTTCCAACAGGCAAAAGATATTTTAGGCAGATTTATAAGAACCTTAATTCCAGATAAGAACGGTATGTGTATGTAACTTTTAAGAAATCCACTGGCATAATCTGTTACAAATGTCCCAATAAGAATAGGCTTGCTTTAGTTCGTATTTTATACAATATGTATGCGCAAACACAGAATCAAACCGCATACAGACTTTTGAACCAAAAAAACCTAATATTCTTATTGTTTTAGAATCAGATGAAGGTAATGATAATCTTAAAAATAAAATAGTTATCGCTATGCCTATATTTGATGAAGCTTATTACCAAGATCAACACAAATCGTCCAATTTCTGATTTGGAAAATCGTGAAAATGCAAAACTATTTGCTGTTGCTATGGGTCGTGAAAACTTTGTAGTTAGTGGGTGAACAAGTTTAGACAGACACAATATTAATATAAGCTTGGATAACGATTGATATTTCTGAAAAATTGCTCCTGAGATTAGATAAAAAAATGTGGTACTTAAAAGAGAAGTATTGTTTATTTGATGTATATGAAATATTGATGATGATATCCATCCAATAGACTACAAACGTTCCAACAGAAAAAAGATATTTTAGGCAGATTTATAAGAACCTTAATTCCAGATAAGAACGGTATGTGTATGTAACTTTTAAGAAATCCACTGGCATAATCTGTTACAAATGTCCCAATAAGAATAGGCTTGCTTTAGTTCGTATTTTATACAATATGTATGCCCAAATACAGAATCAAACCGCATACAGACTTTTGAACCAAAAAAACCTAATATTCTTATTGTTTCAGAATCAGATGAAGGTAATGATAATCTTAAAAATAAAATAGTTATCGCTATGCCTATATTTGATGAAGCTTATTCCTCTGTTTGAGATCTTGAGGTCCTTGTATTATCAAGAAAAAGTGTTCCAAATAATAATCATAATTCTTTACATTTAATAGAATGCATTATTAATAAATTACCTAACTATGTTGATATCAAAAACGAAATAATACCTATTATAAAAAAGAAGGAAAGACTAAATAATATATATCATGAACATCCTTCACCATATATAAAAATTATAAAATCTATAAAACAAAAACTTAAAAGTAACAATGCACTATTCGTAAAAGCTGATAAAAATGCTGGTTGTGTTATAATATACAAAAGTGACTATGATTCAAAAACTTTAGAATTTTTAAATACAATTTATATACTGAAATACCTAAAGATCCCCTAAATTTGGTCCTTTCTGTAATTAAATAAATACTTATAACTTGGTTCCTATGAATTCTTTTGTCCCACAAATATATTCCACTATAAAGCTTCATAAATCTAATCTATCTATAAGACCTATCACTACATTTTATGATTCTCCAACATCAAAAATCACCAATATTATTTATGATATTTAAAAAAAAATAAATTTTAATCCTCAGTTCACAGTTAAAAACTCACTTGATTTTATAAATAAAATAAAACATATAAAACCACAAAATAACATCTTGATTTCATTTGATGTTACTAATCTTTATACAAATGTTAATGCCGATTTTACTATTGATATCATTTATAAACTATTTGAGAAACAATATAATGACACAAAAATAGCTTCCGATTTGCCGTCACTTGTTAAATTTATTATCAAACAAAATTATTGTAAATTTAACGAAAAATTTTACAAACTCGAAAATGGTTTACCCATGGGTCTATCTATATCTGGATTTATCACCGATATCTATCTCGATCATATAGAGAAAAATTATATCATGAATAAACAAAATCCATACTATAACAATATCAAAAAGTGGATTAGATATGTAGATGATATTTTTTGCTTGTGGGAAGGTAGAGAAGAAGATTTAGCTAATATGTTGAGTTATATAAATGACATACATGACAACTTGAAATTCACGTTAGAAATTGAACATGATAAAAAAACTAAATTTTCTCGACTTAACTATAAACAGAGATGATTATGCTCTCAATTTTGATATATACAGAAAATCGACTAGCTTAAACACCATTATACCTTATGACTCTCATCACCCAAATAACCATAAACTTTCTGCTTTACAATCATACATTTACAGAATGCTTAGATATCCCATTAACAAAAACTCTATTCAACATGAATTTAATTTTGTAAAATCTTTATCCATAGAAAATGATTATCCTCCAGATATCACTAATAAAATACTCTACAACACCATAATAAAGTTAGACCCTTTATACACTTCTGATAATAATGAATGCACAACTTATTGTTCTCTGCCATACAATGAAATAAATTACAAAATTTAAAAAAATCTTAGGCATAATAACATTAATATTAGTTTTAAGAGCAATTATAAAATAATAGATTTGCTATCGAACTTCAAAAGCAAAGAACAAATGTTAAACAAAAGTGGTGTATATTCTATCAAATGCAACGATTGTGACACTATATATATATATAGGTCAAACAGGTAGAAAACTTACTAAGAGGGTTTACGAACATAGAAATACCACTTCATCTAATGTTTACCAACATAAAAAATCAGAAATTAATGAATCAACTTTATTCAATCTATAAACCGTTGTATTCATGCTTAAAATTCTAATATCTTCAAAAGAAAATAATTTTTTTATATACATTTTTCTCTTTTGCATTCCATTAAACTTGTTTTACTCAAGCGTATTCACTTCATTTTAACTTGTATCGTTCAGTGTTGTTCTTTTTACTTTTATATTTTAAATTTATACTTAATTTTATCGTTTTAATGTGTAAGACTTTTTAAATTATTGACTGTAAGTTTATATATATATATATATATATATATATTTTCGCTTGTGTTCATTTTAAACATTCGCTTGTATATTTAGCTGAGGATGATAAAATTTTTTTGTCGAAACCGGTCCTAAGTATATTTAATTTTTAACTGAGTAAGAGGTCTATTATTTATTTATCAACCCAATCGAATTTAATAGAAACTTTTTTCACAAAGAAAAAATATTACCAATTATTATAAAAATACAGGTGTTTCTGAAATGCGTGTACAATGGAAGACCATAGATTACTTGGCTTAAAATAATTTGATTTAACTTAACTTATTTATATCCACAGTTGCTTCGTTTCGCCGCTAGGAGACCTCAAAGTTAACAAAAAAAATGGTTTATTCTTTATAACTCGAAAACGCGATAATCAATCTAAACTATTTTCAAGATATGAGTTTTTAGGTTTAATTAACGTCCTTTTATGCTTTTAGGTAAAATTTAAAAAACGCAGAAATGATGGAAAAGCTATGTCTTCAGCATTTAGTGCTGAAACTTTTTTGTCCCTTATAAGATTTTGATTGCCCTTAAGAATCTTAGGTATAGAAGATCGGTACCTAATTGTAGGAATTATAAAGAGGTTGAATCTAATTGAAACTGATGGAATGAAGGTGAAGTTGTGTTGGGTGCCAGCCCATTGTGGAATTCATGGCAATGAGACACCGGATGATTTAGCTCGTGATGAACTTAGATTGACTCCTCGTCAGGTGCGTGTTGATGTTACGGACTTGTATCCTTGTCTCCGAGATAATATAAACAGGGAGTGGGTGGCCGAATGGAACGAATCAAAGGAAGATGGTACACCGAAATGGAGATATCGAGATATTTCTATACCTTAATTAATAGGTTGAGAATCGGTCAGGTGACAGCAGAAGCTTATCTGCGCTGAATAGGATGAAGAGACAGCTCGGATTGTGATTGTGGAAGTCGAGGGGATACCAGTCATTCTGTGCTTGAATGTACGAAGATATGAGAACTCAACTAAAACGTCTACTTTTGCAATATAACTTGCAAGAAACTAAAGATATTATAGATATTTTAAAAATATGAAATTATGATATTTACAAAAGTTTATATTATTTTGTTATTAGGACTGGAAATTATATTTAACGGAGGTTTTGATTAAGGATTATGATTTATTCTGAATTCACAATTTAATTTATCTAACTTTTTTATTTCGAATTTTTCTTTGATTTTTACTCATTATGTTCTTGTGTTCCAGAAATAATTCCTACCAATCCTGTCCGACGGGCAATCTAGAGATCTTTGTGTAATGAGTCTCAGCCCTCAGACTCGAGATAAGTTTATGTGTATGTTTCCTTTTTTTCCTTTTATACTTGAGATGCATTAGTTACATGGCTTATAGTGGCTTTTTTTTTTCTTTTCTTTTGTTTCGATAATAAGCTATTTATAATATTTTATAATAAAGTTTACTTTTAGCTTTATTCTAAAACAATAAGATATAGAGCTATCAATCCCTATATTTTTGAAATCAGAAAAAAATAACAAATTTAATAAGCCGTAAATCAGCAACTGCTTCCATTTAAAAAATCTATTATAATCTACATAATCTATTATAATTGGCATATCTCAAAATCTAAAAGCAAAAAAAAATTTTCAACTATGTCATCAAATTCTCCGTAAAAAAGTGTCCATATGAAGTCTTAATTATAACACTCCACCAATAATAATAACCAAGATAATAGCAGTTGCTGCTTTTACGATATTTTCACTTTTGACGTCTAGCGAAAAAACAAAAGACGATAGCACTTTCAGGTTTTCAGCATTGGATTTTTTTCTAAAAAAGAGATAATGACATGTCAGCTACTTTTTACCTAACTCTTATAGTTTTCGAGATAGCTTATTCGAACTTCGAATATGAACCACCCTGTACAAGTCCGTAAAAATATTGACAATATTTGTTATTAGTATTTTTAATTATAATATAATATCTCGTTTTATATAGAATTTTAAAAGTAGAGTTTGTCTTTTAATGATGTAAACAGACTGAGAGTAACAAAAAATCTATAGTTCAAATTTGAAATTTTTTCGATAAAATATTTTGAAAAAACAAATCGCAAAGTCGAGCTTTAAGAATTAAATTACGCGTCAAACAAAGCTAGTCCCAATTTTTTCTATGGAGTAATTGATTTCTTATACGCCTTCAAAGGGAGGGGTAAAATCTTTTAAATCCGATAATAGATGCCATCTTGATTGGGATTGCTCATAAAATAATTGTAACATTCCAACAACACTGACATTTAATCGTCAAAAATATTCCAGGAAAAATATTGCGAAAGTTACTAAGATATTTTTTAATAAAAATTCATTCCATCTTTTGTCTAACAACCCCACAATATAACTTAATTAATTTTTTGGCAAAAATGAAATAGATTTGTTTATTTTTATTAACTTAAAAGATAATATTAAAATCACAAATAGTCTAGGAACAAATTTAAGCAATGTTTTTATCCATTATCACTAATTAGTTAGAGAAATAAAATATGACCATATACTTAGCGATATTTAAATTATTTTAGTCTCAACCGGTTTCGGTATTTATATTACCATCTTCAGAAGACACCTACATATAAAGAGGTTTACATGTTAAAATAGAGAATTTTATGTTTACTTTAAAAACTTACGTCAATTAACAATTTAAAAGTTAGAACAATCATACATTTTCAAGCGCACACAAACATACATTTCTTAAAATACAACAACACAGTGGTATTACGAGGACAAATAAAACTTGTTTTCAGAAGAAATATAGAAATGGATTTTTTTTAAAGATTTTTGAAAGAATCTATTAAATTATTGTACAAGCTGTTAATGATCGATAAAATAAGAAAAAATGCGTCATGTGGTCACTAAGGAATGGTAAAGTTTATTTTTTTTTCCAATTTTACGTTTTTCTCCACTGTTTTATTGAATAATTAATTTAAATTTAGTATACACCTTGTGTTTGTGAATTTCAACAATAAAATGATAAAATCGTCATCCACACTACCAAGGGTGCCACATTTTTTCATGGATATGATGCTTGTACCAATCGCAAGTTCTTGTTTGAACACCGTGTATGAATTTTGATATAGTATTTAAACTTCGCATACCTTTCCTCAACTTTTTGGTCTGATACGTTGTTTACGTATCTACTACCGTTTTCAAGATATCTGAGAAAAAGAGTCACAAATACAAATAAGTTTAAAACAAAATTTGTTTTAATATTAATAGCTATTAATTTTGGTATGCGACAATTGTATAAATTTTGGTATCATATTTAAACATAGTCAAACATGAAAACGATAATTTATTAATAAAGTAAAAAACTTGAAAGAAAGAACAAAAAACGTTATAAAATTTGTAAATAGTATTGTTCGAAATGCCCTCTTGGACCCTCTTCCTGACTTCCAAGCTAAAATGAGCTAACGCACCATCGTGCATTTCTTACAAACAGCGGCACGTATTCTAATAGCACTGGTAATTTATATTCCAGAAAATAACGATAATATTGTCCATTTAGCCTTGTTGGTAAGAAAAATGATCATTACTATCAGAGTACCATTTACTCTGTGGGGATTCTCATCTGCCCAGAAGTGGTTATTATGAACATTTCGAATGACATTCCTAGTGAAACTTGCCTCATTACTAAACACAATTCTACCCTAAAATAATTGATTATGTGTGAACATGTTTGCAAACCACTCACAAAAATTTAAATGTAAGTAAAGCCTGGACCCTTTGAATATGGTAAGGATAAATTAAGATATTTGTACTAATTTTCTAGTGCTTGTAGTTGGGTCATTTTCATCATAAACGTTTTTTTTTCACATAGCCGATTATGTACATTGGTAAATGTTCGGGCATCAAGGGTTACTCGATCTGGATATTTATCTTGATACATTCTTTTGGATTCACAGAAATTGAAGCCAAAATTTCATCAAATTTGATCAGTATTCCGGCATATTCTCGATTACTAAATTCAACCATAATTCATTTTAATTTTAATTATTAATTTATTTTATTAATAAAAAAAATAATAATTAAATTTACGAAGAATTAAAAAAGTTAAGACGCTTTATATTACAAACGACGTTAAGCAAAAAATTTTATATCAATTAATTGTCGCTGAACAAAATTAATGGAACACTCCTATTAGTGTGGATGATGATTTAGTCATTTTATTGTAGATTCTTAAATATTCGGTGTATACCAAGTTTCAAATAATTATTCAAAGACACCGAAAATAACCGTAAAATTAAAAAAAAAATGCAAAAAAATTTAGGTAGTTTTTGACCACATGTTTATTAGCATTTTTTTCCTATTTTATCGAGTATTGCCGCCCCCTGAAATATATACATGTCGTTCATTAACACCCTGTATAATGGAGGGGTAATATGGTTTATTTGTTCATTTAGCCCTATTTTGTCCGGATTTTGTTTTTTAAATTTAGTTATTTCATACATTTCAAGTATTTCTAGTAAATAGCCTTTATTTTTCTTGTGTAATATTATTGTATTTTTCACTATAACCAAGGTTGTCGTAATATGTAATATAAATTTTAATACTTGTGCAAAAAGTGGTAACCAGCAATTTTAAAAAGAAATTAAAAAAATCTTTTAATTTTTGCACTTTTGCAATGAAATTTTTATTTATTCACTATCAGAAATTAATCACTATGAGAAACTTTGTTTGCTTTAAAAGTATATGATTGAAAAGGTAAAAAGAAAAAATACTTTATCATATTTTTGTCATTTTTCATAACATTATTCTTTAAGACAGATGCAACTACCTAATAGATTAAAACTAATTAACTAAACATCTATGCTATTATACATCTAAAATTAATTATTATTGAAATATTCTCTTATGTTTTTCTGTTTTATGCTTTTCTGTAATAATTCCTGGCGTATATTTTTGTTTATTGTACCGCATCCGAACATACATTCAGTATTGTCCGCATAGTTGGTTGCAATGTAACGTGTCACACTAGAAAAATGCTTCTAAAAATTCATTTTTTGATATGTTTAAATAATTCTACCTCTTCATCTGATTCACAGTCAGATTCATTATCTTTATTTAACACGTTAGACATTATTTCAGTGTCAGATAGAATGGAATCAGTAATAACATCGTCAACGATAGTGGCAAATAAATTTAAATCGATACCATCTATTTCCAAACCGTTTTTTCTCTGCCAAACTAGAAAGATTTTCTTCCACAGAGATACGCGTAATCAATTGACCGAAGCAATTCATTATTGTTTCTTTTTTAAATTTATCCATGCGCTGTTTAGCATTATTATGGCATCTAAAATACCGATTTTTAATTTTTTGTTCAGATCCATAGCTTCTACTAACTTGAACAATAACTTTTGTCGGTGCAACGTTTTCATTGATTTAATTATGCCCTGGTCCATCGATTGTAAGACAGAAGATGAATTGGCGGAAAGTACGCAAGTTCAACACATTCTAAGTTGTTAATATGAGGATGCCCAAAAAAATTGTCTACCAATAACAAAATTTCCTACGAATTATACGGTCCTAATCAAATAGAATTTTTTTGAAGATTTCACTTGTCATCCAAGCTTTGGAATTGTTAAAATAATTTACTGGCAGGTTTTGAACGTTCTTAAAACAACGAGGTGACTTTGGCTTTCCTATGACACATAACTTTGATTTTTCAGAACCGTCCATGTTAACGAAGACCGTCAACCGCTTCTTCGATAACTTGCTACCTAACTATAATGTAAATTTATAAAAAAAAAGCAGTTTCGTCCCCATTAAAGATTTCGCAGTCTTTGTATATTCGATGAAGCGAAGGCCAAACGTTCTCTTTCCAATTATTTGTAATTTCCATATTTACAGATGCAGCTTCTCCGTGAATTTTCCCTAATCGAATGTTATATCGGTTCTTGAATCTGTCGATCCAACCTTTAGAGCATATAAAATCACCGCGACTTGTAAACGGTTGATCGGAAATGGATTCACCGATTTTATTAAGTTCATTTCCCTTGTTTTTAAAATCATTGTAGAAATCGCGGCTGTTTGTCTCTTTGAAGAAAACCATTATATGAGACCTTTATCAGCCCGTTCAGGTTTACGAATTCTTTTCATTTTCATATTTGTATGTTTTCTCTCTAAATATTTATTTCTATTTGTCCATATTGTTGAACTACTTAATTTATACTCGCGACATATATGTACATTTTTGCATCCCTGATCGAGTTTTTCTATTATATTTATTTTATCTTTTAATGTAAAAGGTTTTCGACATTGTTTTTCCATTTTTGTAACGACGTATAGATACAAGTTGGATAATATGTGGATGGATAATAGAAATGATGTCGACAATATTCTCAAATTATTGCATATTTGTATTGAGCGAAACTTCTGCAGATTCGATAATAAAATACAGGTAACCCTCCTATAACACGGTTTTCCCCAATACGGTTTCGCTCTAACACGATTAAAAAATTGCGGAAGCCCTCCTTTAACACGTTAGTGGGTTTCACTGTAACACGGTCATGAAAAACAGAAATTTTATTTTTTTCAAACGGCACACTAAGTTACCATAATAAGAAGTAAACTTCGTATTTATACAAATTTATATAAAAAAAATAAATTTTGCAAACTACTCGCCTTTTTCTCAGTTTGGGAAAGGTAGTAGCTATAATGTGTAGAAAACTTCGTATTTATACTACACAAATCTAAAAAGAGTATTAAACATCGGGTACTACCAGTTAAAAAATAGGTAACTGTAATGAGTAGCCAACTTCGTTTAGTTGGGTGAGGTTAGCTTTGTAGTATTTAAGAGAACGTAGTTATTTCTTAAGAGAAAAATTATATTCCAGTCGCAAATTATGTCTGCGGATAGAAAGATAAGTTTTAAAAGGAAATTTATTTCTTTGGTGACAAAAATAACCATTCTTAATCGTTTATTAAATGGAGAGAGAGAGTAACTGATATTTCAAAAAGTTTAAATCTAAATGAAGCAACAATTCGTACCATAAAAAAATGAAAAAGAAATTAGGTCTGCAGTTGCCGTAGGATCTTCAACATCCGCAAGAGATTCGGCTCGCCCACGTATGCCCATTATTGCAAAAAATGGAAAAAGCGCTTAGCATTTGGATTGACGATTGCTGCACAAAAAGAATCCCATTGGGTGGTAATATGATTAGAGCAAAGGCTGTCAAAATTTATAACCGATTAAAAGAAATTGGTGAATCTTCTATAAACCGGGACTTTGTGGGAAGTAAGGATTGGTTAGAGAAATTTAAAAAACGTTATGCAATACATAACGTAAAAATTGTAGGGGAATCCGCGTCGGCTGACCATGAAGCCGACGCGGACGCGATGAATGATGAAAAAAGGAAAAATTAGCAGCTGGTTTTAAAGCTTCGAAAGACCGTATAACATTACTTTTATGCAGTACTGCATACGGGGATCTAATGACGAAACCCTTGTTAGTTAACAAGTCGTTAAATTCTCGTGTGCTTAAAGGTGTAATTAAAAATAATTTGCCGGTACATTGGAGAGCAAATTCGAAAGCTTGAGTAACAAAAATTATTTAATGAAAAACTATTTGAGTTTCAAAGTGCTTTTGCTGCTCGATAACGCGCCGGGTCACCCCCAGGATCTAAGCCATCCCAACGTCAGGATAGAGTTCTTGCCACCAAATACAACATCGTTAATACAACCTTTAGACCAGGGCATTATTTACACCTTTAAGTCATACTATATACGACGGTCCCTTCAATAGATTTTAGAAGCAATACATTCAAAAACAAATGATATAATGGAGGCGTGGAAAGAATTTTCAATCAAAACATGCATGGACATTATTCTGCTTGCCATGAAGGAACTTAAAAAACAAACCCTAAATGGATGTTGGAGGAAAATATGGCCATCATCGGTGGAGAGTTGTGTTTCATTAACAGAAAATGGAGTGCAAGATATATAGAAAGTTGCTAAGACGATCGGAGGAGAAGGTTTTGCAGATATGAATATTGAAGATGTCCAAAATTTATTGGTAGAGCAAGAAGCTAGTGAAGAAGATTTAGTGCTAATGATATCACAAGATAATTTCATAGAATCCGAAGACAGCACTGATGAAGAAAATTCCGAAGCTGCTAATTTCTCTCTAAAAAAAGTGCAAAAAGTACTAAACTTGGCAAAAGATTACATTTATTATACATTTTAAGCGAAGATCCTTGTTCTGAAAGGAGCTTAAAATTTAAACGAGAACTGCAAAATGCCCTATCACCCCATAGTGAAATTTACCAAGTGCTTACAAGGGCTTCGAAGCAAACCAAAATAACAGATATTATAAGGAAGGAAAAAGATGGAAAAAACCCTACCGAAGAAAAGGTTGAAGAACCTTCGAATAAACGACTTCTACTTGTTATATCAAGTGATGAAGAAAAGAAAATCTTATTAAAACTATGTTTTAATATTATTAGAATACATTTTTTGTTTATTGTTGTATATTTTACTGTTTATTTATTTCATTTGTAGTTATTTTAATAAAAGATGCGTTATGTTTTAAAAAATTATTTTCTTTAAATTATTTCAAATCATTTTGTATTACTGATTTTGTTTTAAGCGACCTCCTGTAACACGATTTCACATAACACGACACTTTCTAGGAACCTATCTAGCGTGTTATAGGAGGGTTACTTGTGACGGTCTCCCAATGGGATCACCGCTCAGCGGACTTACTTCAGATATATTTTTAAATAAATTAAAGGAAGATCTTACCATAAATCCAATAAACCCACATCATGAAAATAGTATCACATGGTTACGTTACGTTGGTGACATTTTAGTTGCAGCTAAGACGAATGATATAAAATGACCTACATAACATAAGTACGTAAATAACCTCCACAAAAACATAAATTTTACTTTGGAAATGGAAAAAGACAACAAGCTAAACTTTTTAGATTTTACGCCAATCAGAAAAGAAGATAGAATTGAGTTCGATATATACCGGAAACCGACACAGCAAAGGAAAATCATTCCGAATGATTCATACCACGATCATACACAAAAGTTAGCAGCATTAAGAACATACATACACCGAATTTTTAATTCAGAACTGAATCAAAATAATTTTGAAAAAGAAATATCGATAATACAAACGATAGCAAAAGATAATAATTTCCCCGAAAATACAGTACAAAAATTAATAGACAAAAAACGTAATCAAATAAATTTAAAACAAATTTCATCCTTAGAAAAGACTATCGATAATAGCAAGTTAAATAAATTTAACAATAAGTTACCCAAGTACAATATCACACAAATTGAAAAAACTACACACACTATTCAAAATATTCTTGATAATAGTAAAGACAAATTTGATATCTTACAAGAAAGTGGTGTATACCAAATAGAATGCAATAGTTGTTTATTTTAAGAAATGTATGTTTGTGTGCGCTTTAAAATGTATAATGTGTATAATATAACTTTTAAATTGTTAATTGACGTAAGTTTTTAAAGTAAACATAAAATTCTCTATTTTAACATGTAAACCTCTTTATATGTAGGTGTCTTCTGAAGATTGTAATATAAATACCGAAACCGGTTGAGACTAAAATAAAATTAAATATCACTAAGTATACGGTCATATTTTATTTCTCTAATTAGTGATAATGGATAAAAATATTGCTTAAATTTGTTTCTAGATTATTTGTGCATTTAATATTATCTTTCTAAGTTAATAAAAATAACCACATCTATTTTATTTTTACCAAAAAATTAATTAAGTTACGTTGTGGGGTTGTTAGATGAAAGTTGGAATGAATTGTTATTAAAAAATATCTTGCAAGGGAAGTATCACAAGTGTCCCTAACCGATTTTGATGCAATTTGGTATAGTGGTAAAATGGACCAAAATAAGGTTTCCTTAATTTTTTATACGTGCGGTAAAAGCCCCTGGGGCGAGTTTTAGGGGTTGACAGTTTGGGGAAAATGCGCATTTTTCGGCTGTATTTGGAAACGAAACGGCTAATCAAAATTTGGGGTGGTCAAACTGATATTCTTTTTTAGAGAGCTTTCGTTTGATGTATCATACATATACAAGAGGGTGAAAAGGGGTAAACTACCCCTATTTTTTTGGAATAATTTAAAAACTACCGTATCGATTTTTTTGGCTTTAAGTATGCTTATAGTATGTTTAAAAATATTAGTTACGTGTTTTTTCCCATTCGGCCGAGACCAACCCCGACGAAGTTACGGGGGTTAATACATAATAACCCCCGTAATATTTAATAGTAAATATTTAACATAATAAATAAACTAAAATTTTTAGGATTATTTTGTAAGGATTAGAAGTTAGGGGAGGAAACTGTATTTTCGGTTAAATCTCAGAAATGAAAATTGTTATCAAAAAAATTTTAAACATTAATTAATCCTTTCGTTTAAATAACTTTCTGTGCGAATTGAAATCCTATATGCACACACATATCGATAGCCGAATCCTTATAAAGTATGAGATCGTTAATCGTCTCTCAAAAAAGTTTGGCATGGGTTCAATATAAAATCTTACAACATGTACTCTATTCAAAGCGTTTACTTAGTATAAATAGATGAGTATTGTTTTGGAAGATTTCAGTTTTAAAGCAACTTACAGAAGCAATGGTTCTCATCAATCCAATTAACATTTTAAATTTACTGCTAACAGTTTTTACTGTTATGAACATCCCGAAGAGTCCTATGAATGAAGACGAAGTCAAATTAAAGGAAAGAATGGAGAATTCTAATATGCAAATTGAAAACGAAACTGTGTTAGTCTTTGACGTCCACTACCATTAATGATGGTCAAGATGGTCAAGTTATAGAAAACAGTGAAGGCGAAGGGACGAGCGAAAGTGTACTAGCAGGAACAGAAGTTCACTGACCATTAAACGATGATATTGATACGATTACAAATTGGAAGATGTTAATTATTAGACAAGTCGGAAGAAAGGGTATCTAAAACTAGAAACTGTCCAAAGCAAATACAGAAAGGTCACATCAAAGAAACAATTACAAAGGTGGGCGAAACATATTGAAGAGAGAGGTACTTACCAAGAAAAAGTAAGAGATATTGCAGAATTCGTTATTAATCAAGCTAGAACTGCCATAGATAACAGATTGCTTCTAGATGACATCGACATCTACAGATGGGCTATACAAGCCAGAAACGAGAAGAACTTATCACCGCAACAGTTTAAAGCATCTCATGCATGGGTTCAGCGCTTTAAAAAAGCAAATAGGTTGGTGAGTAGAAAAATCACAAAATTTGTGTCACAAAAACAATTAGCTAATGTTGACCGAGTAAAAATCCTAGCTAAAGAATTTTTAAAAGATGTGAAGAAACATATCAAAATATATGGCCCTGAAAACACCTACAATTCAGATCAGAACGGTTTTAACTTTAATTTCATTCATGTAGAACTTTAAATAATTTAGGTGTTAAAACCGTAGAACATGTAGTGGTGTCAGTGTCTTCGACTACGCATAGTTACACAATTCAGTCTATTATATCTGCGGATGGGAAACTTCTTTCATCCCTTTTAATTCTTCTAAAAGAATCCTCTGGAACCTTTGGACCAAGGATAGCAAACACAATGTTTAAAGCAGACAATATATACGTTTTAGCATCCAAATCTGAAAAGCTAACGTCAGGACATATGAAGAATTTTCTACAAAATGTATATTTTCCAAATACGGGATCCAAATCGTTATTATTATTGGACTCTTGGAGTGGTCACTGTCCCGAAGTTATTAATGAAATAACCCCATCAAATACCGATTTTAAACACTTGTCTATTCCTGCAGGAAGAACGGGACAAATACAGCCCCTTGATGTATTTGGATTTAGAATATGGAAAAATTTTATCAGAAGATTTTCTGATCAGATTATACTATATCAGCACAATGTAAATTTACATCAACGCGACAACATTTTGAAGCTCCAATCCCTAACTCACAACCAGTTATCTTCCCCCCGATTTATCAATCTTTTTAAATACGCATGGTTTACAAGTGGATATATTGATGAAAGACCAGAGCAGTTTGAAAATCCAGTAGAGGTTTGTTTTTCAAGTGAGAAGCTAACGTGCGATGTTTGTGGAGATATAGCCGTAATAACTTGTGCTTGGTGCAAACAGTCGCTATGTTTAAAACATTTCTTTCACGATTACCATTTTTGCCAACAATATGTCATATAATATATGAATAGAATTAAAATTATAAAATGTAAAATAAAATGAAATAAAATATATTATATGCAGAAATTTAATAATAAGTAATAATATAAAATATTTAATCATTTCTTCTGTCTGTTGCTTTTAAACTCATAAAATAAATAAATATTTATTTATACAGATAACTTCTATTTGTTTTCTTATTACTAGAAAATGATTAATTACTGTTTAAAATTTTTTTGATAACAGTTTTCATTTTTGAGATTTAACCGAAAATACAGTTTCCTCCCCTAACTTCTAATCCTTACAAAATAATCCTAAAAATTTTACTTTATTTATAATGAAAACACCGCGTTAAATTATTAATGAGGTAGTTAACCCGCACCCACCCCAAAATGTCGAATAAGGTATTTTCTAGTAATAAACATTTTAATGCGTTGCAATAACATTTAATTCACGGTTTTGTTTAAATTCTTTTCCTCATTCCAAACTTGCTTTACCGCGTTATTATTATGAAAAGTGATTATGTATTAACCCCCGTAACTTCATCGGGGTAGTTTTTAAATTATTTGAAAAAAAGTAGGGGTAGTTTACCCCTTTTCACCCTCTTGTATATATATGATACATCAAACGAAAGCTCTCTAAAAAAAGAATATCAGTTTGAACACCCCAAATTTTGATTAACCATTTCATTTCCAAATACAGCCGAAAAATGCGCATTTTCCCCAAACTGTCAACCCCTAAAACTCTTAGGGGTTTTTTTCTTTTTTTACCGCATGTATAAAAAATTAAAGAAACCTTATTTTGGTCCATTTTACCACTATACCAAATTGCATCAAAATCGGTGAGGGACACTTGTGATACTTCCCTTATTAGTAGCTTTAAAAAGATTTTACCCCTCGCTTTGAAGGCGAATAAGAAAGCAAGCACTCCATAGAAAAAATTGGGACTAGCTTTGTTTGACGCGTGATTTACTTCTCAAAGCTCGACTTTGCGATTTTTTTCTCAAAATATTTTATCGAAAAAATTTCAAATTTGAATATCAAAAATTTGAATAAAAAATTATAAATATAAAAATATATAAAAATTATAATAATTTAAACATCACTAAGTATATGGTCATTTTATTTCTCTAAATTTAGGATGTGGCTATTTATACATACAGTATGTATACGCAAATTGGCTATTTACACATACAGTATGTATATGTAATTGGTTATTTATACATACTGCATGTATACGCAATTGACTATTTACACATACTGTATATATACGCAATTGGCTACTTATACATACAAAATTTAAATATTAATTTCAAATATTAGATGAAATACTAGCGTATACAGTCCTATATTAATATATAACTTAATTGATATAGCTCCCATATCAATTAAGTTAGGAATTTCTTTCAAACGCAGACTTGTACTGTATATATGAGTGTAAAAAAGTGTGATAACACAAAATGGTTTTTTTAATGGACCACCATATATTTTTTTGCATATTCAGATTAGTTACCTTAAATGCTATAACGGCACATCCTGTTTTCAAATTTTGTATGTAAAATTACCATGTTTATTAACCATTTTGTAAAAATTATTGAAAATTTATGTAGTTACTTAAAATAGATATCACAATGCAATTTGTGATTATTATAGAGGAAATCCTCAGCATTTCAATTATAGAAGTCGCAATTCAATATATCATTTAATTGTTGATATAAAAATTCTTAAACCAAATCGCAGTTTTTAAGAAACAAATTGATGCAACCGTATTTAAAAAATCGTATCTCAAGAATTAATTGAGATATCACTTTAAAATAAGAAGCAAATTGAAGCAAATTTAATTGATATTTAATGGGCCTTATATATTTTGTTTATATCTTTAAATCTCGGAGTTATGATTTTTTGATTAAAACTCAGCAAAAACGTAATCATACGTGTTTGATAAAAATCAAGAAATTTTCAAAGAATCGTATTTCAAGAACAAATGAGATATCGTTCTAAAATAAAGAGCAATTTGAAACAAATTTTGTTGCTATTTAACGTGCGTTTTAACGTACGTTTAACGTACGTTTTTTTAAATGATTAAATCTCTGAATTATAATTTTTTTATTAAAACTTTGCGAAAACGTAATTATGTATATTTGTTAAAAATCAAGACATTTTCAAAGATTCGTACCTCAACAACTAGTTGAGATATCACTTTGAAATAAGAGGCGATTTGAAGCAAATTTAATTAGTATTTAATATGCTTGAGATTGTTTCTTTAAATCTTTAGATTTCCGAGTTATGATTTTTGATTGAAACTCTGCAAAGTGTAATTATAAATGTTTGAAATCAAGAAATTTTCAAAGAATCGTATCTCAAGAACTTATTGAGATATCGCTATGAAATACAGAGCAATTTGAAGCAAATTTTGTAGTTATTTGAGGTGCCTAAGATGCTTGCTTCAAATTATTAAATCTCCAAGTTATGATTTTTTGATTGAAACTCTGCAAAATGTAATTATGTGTTGCATAGAAATTAAGAAATTTTCAAAGAATCATATCTCAAGAACTAATTGAGATATCGCTCTGAAATAAAGATCAATTTGAATCAAATTTTGTTGCTATTTAACGTGCTTAAGATCGTTTTTCCAAATCATTAAATCTCTGAGTTATAATTTTTTTATTAAAGCTTTGCAAAAACGTAATTATGTATATTTGTTTTATTAATTATACATGTTTGAAATCAAGAAATTTTCAAAGAATCATATCTCAAGAACTAATTGAGATATCGCTCTGAAATAAAGAGCAATTTGAAACAAATTTTGTTGCTATTTAACGTGCTTAAGATCGTTTTTTCAAATCATCAAATCTCTGAGTTATGATTTTTTGATTAAAGCTTTGCAAAAACGTAATTATGTATATTTGTTAAAAATCAAGACATTTTCAAAGATTCGTACCTCAACAACTAGTTGAGATATCACTTTGAAATAAGAAGCGATTTGAAGCAAATTTAATTAATATTTAATGTGCTTGAGATCGTTTCTTTAAATCTTTAGATTTCCGAGTTATGATTTTTGATTGAAACTCTGCAAAGTGTAATTATAAATGTTTGAAATCAAGAAATTTTTAAAGAATCGTATCTCAAAAACTTATTGAGATATCGCTCTGAAATAAAGAGCAATTTGAAGCAAATTTTGTAGTTTTTTGAGGTGCCTAAGATGCTTGCTTCAAATTATTAAATCTCCAAGTTATGATTTTTTGATTGAAACTCTGCAAAATGTAATTATGTGTTGCATAGAAATTAAAAAATTTTCAAAGAATCATATCTCAAGAACTAATTGAGATATCGCTCTGCAATAAAGATCAATTTGAATCAAATTTTGTTGCTATTTAACGTGCTTAAGATCGTTTTTCCAAATCATTAAATCTCTGAGTTATGATTTTTTGATTGAAGGTTTGCAAAAACGTAATTATGTATATTTGTTAAAAATCAAGACATTTTCAAGGATTCGTACCTCAACAACTAGTTGAGATATCACTTTGAAATAAGAGGCGATTTGAAGCAAATTTAATTAGTATTTAATGTGCTTGAGATCGTTTCTTTAAATTTTTAGATTTCCGAGTTATGATTTTTGATTGAAAGTCTGCAAAGTGTAATTATAAATGTTTGAAATCAAGAAATTTTTGAAGAATCGTATCTCAACAACCTATTGAGATATCGCTCTGAAATAAAGAGCAATTTGAAGCAAATTTTGTAGTTATTTGAGGTACCTAAGATGCTTGCTTCAAATATTTAAATCTCCAAATTATGATTTTTTGATAGAAACTCTGCAAAATGTAATTATGTGTTTCATAAAAATCAAGAAATTTTCAAAGAATCATATCTCAAGAACTAATTGAGATATCGCTCTGAAACAAACAGCAATTTGAAACAAATTTTGTAGTTATTTGAGGTGCCTAAGGTGCTTGCTTCAAATATTTAAATCTCCAAATTATGATTTTTTGATTGAAACTCTGTAAAATGTAATTATGTGTTTGATAAAAATCAAGAAATTTTCAAAGAATCATATCTCAAGAACTAATTGAGATACCGCTCTGAAATAAAGCGCAATTTGAAACAAATTTTGTTGATATTTAACGTGCTTAAGATCGTTTTTCCAAATCATTAAATCTCTGAGTTATGATTTTTTGATTGAAGCTTTGCAAAAACGTAATTATGTATATTTGTTAAAAATCAAGACAATTTCAAAGATTCGTACCTCAACAACTAGTTGAGATATCACTTTGAAATAAGAGGCGATTTGAAGCAAATTTAATTAGTATTTAATGTGCTTGAGATTGTTTCTTTAAATCTTTAGATTTCCGAGTTATGATTTTTGATTGAAACTCTGCAAAGTATAATTATATATGTTTGAAATCAAGAAATTTTCAAAGAATCGTATCTCAAGAACTTATTGAGATATCGCTCTGAAATAAAGAGCAATTTTAAGCAAATTTTGTAGTTATTTGAGGCGCCTAAGATGCTTGCTTCAAATATTTAAATCTCCAAATCATGATTTTCTGATTGAAACTCTGCAAAATGTAATTTTGTGTTTCATAAAAAATCAAGAAATTTTCGAAGAATCATATCTCAAGAACTAATTGAGATATCGCTCTGAAATAAAGAGCAATTTGAAACAAATTTTGTTGCTATTTAACATGCTTAAGATCGTTTTTTCAAATCATTAAATCTCTGAGTTATGATTTTTTGATTAAAGCTTTGCAAAAACGTAATTATGTATATTTGTTAAAAATCAAGACATTTTCAAAGATTCGTACCTCAACAACTAGTTGAGATATCACTTTGAAATAAGAAGCGATTTGAAGCAAATTTAATTAGTATTTAATGTGCTTTATATCGTTTCTTCAAATCTTTAGATCTCCGAGTCATGATTTTTTTATTAAAACTCTTCAAAATGTAACATGATTTTTTATACAAGAAATGAGTTATGAAAAACACAAAAGCAAGTGAGTTTATTAAGTAAAAGATAAAATGATACACATCTGTGCATGTTCAGTTAAGAAAACTAGAATTTTCGGAATGCGTATTAGAAAAAAGTCAAAAGAGTATAATTTTTTTGATTGTCTTGTATTCAGTGGATAATCGATGTTTCATAAGAATTATTATATTAACCGCCTTAACCTTCATTGTTATGATACTGTCAACACTAATTTTATTCGAGAAGCAACCCACAACATTGATGGTCCTAAAACATCTGGGTTGTAGGATCTTATTTGATCGACCTTATTTTTTCAAGGTAACCGTTAACGCAGAATCTTTTTCAATTTCTTAGAAAATGCTACCATTCAAATTATGTGTTGAAAAATTGTTTTTCAACTTTTTCATCCTTTACTAACTAAATTCAATTGCGTATAATACATACAGTATGTGTAAATAATCAATTGCTTATACATGCAGTATATATAAATAGCCAAATACGTATACATACTGTATGTGTAAATGGCCAACTGCGTATACATACTGTATGTATAAATAGCCACATCCCTAAATTTAAGCAAATTTCATTTTCTTAGTGTTTATAGTTTTCAAGATAAATAAAACAAATCAAAATTTCTGCCCTTTTTGGAGCGTTGTAACTCCTTAGCCCAAGTCACCCATGATTCACATATTAAAGCACCCTTAAAATACACTAAAGGATCGTAAGATCTAAAGGACCTAAACTCTGCAAAACGTAATTATATATGTTTAATAAAAATCAAGAAATTTTCAAAGAATCGTATCTCAAGAACTAATTGAGATATCGCTTTGAAATAAGGAGCAATTTGAAACAAATTTTGTTGCTATTTAACGTGCTTACGATCGTTTTTCCAAATGATTAAATCTCTGAGTTATATTTTTTTTATTAAAGCTTTGCAAAAACCTAATTATGTATATTTGTTAAAAATCAAGACATTTTCAAAGATTCGTACCTCAACAACTAGTTGAGATATCACTTTTAAATAAGAAGCGATTTGATGCAAATTTAATTAGTATTTAATCTGCTTGAGATCGTTTCTTTAAATCTTTAGATTTCCAAGTCATGATTTTTTTATTAAAACTCTTCAAAACGTAACATGATTTTTTTTACAAGAAATGAGTTATGAAAAAGTCAAAAGCATGTGAGTTTATTAAGTAAAAGATAAAAAGATACACATCTGTGCATGTTAAGTTAAAAAAACTAGAATTTTCGGAATGCGTATTAGAAAAAAGTCAACAAGAGTATAATTTTTTTGATTGTCTTGTATTCAGCGGATAATCGATGTTTCATAAGAATTATTATATTAACCGCCTTAACCTAATTGTTATGATACTGTCAACACTAATTTTATGCAAGAAGCAACCCACAACATTGATGGTCCTAAAACATCTGGGTTGTAGGATCTTATTTGACCGACTGTATTTTTTCAAGGTAACCTTTAACGCAGAATCTTTTTCAATTTCTTAGAAAATCAATTGCCAACCATTCAAATTATTTGTTGAAAAATTATTTTTCAACTTTTTCATCTTTTACAAACTAAATTCAATTGCGTATACATACAGTATGTGTAAATAGTCAATTGCGTATACATGCAGTATGTATAAATAGCTAATTACATATACATACTGTATGTGTAAATAGCCAATTGCGTATACAAACTGTATGTATAAATAGCCACATCCCTAAATTTAAGCAAATTTCATTTTCTTAGTGTTTATAGTTTTCAAGATAAATAAAATAAATCAAAATTTCTGCCCTTTTGGCGCTGTAACTCCTTAGCCCAAGTCACCCATGATTCATACATTAAAGCACCCTTAAAATACACTGAAGGATCGTAAGATCTAAAGGACCTAATCTTTTTTATGATAACTAATGGTGGGTTCATGCAACGTATTTTAGTTTTAGTTGTAGTTTTAGTCTTAAACGTTTGCGTTAGCTTTAGTTGTAAGGAAAGGTATTGATTCATGCAATATTTAAGCACAACATATTAAAGCAAAATTTTGACATATAAACAGTCGTGCCAAATTAAATATACAGAAAGAAATCTGGGGGATCAAGAGTGAAACCAAGAGAGAGTTTTATTTTTTAGAAATATTTTGTTTCTAATATTATTTGATAGTGATTATAGTGATTTAATATGAATAAAAAGAAAATTGTTGTCGCTGCTAATGCAATGTGTTTGAATGCAGCATTATTAATCGCACAAAGATTGAAGAATAATAGACGGCGGCGTTTTGGTAGAAGGCCCATCAATAAGAATCGAGAATTAGAGGGGAGTTATGCCACTCTTATTAGAGCATAGAGACATAGAAGAGGACTATTTACAATTTTTTAAATATGTCCGCATATCATTCGAAGAGTTTGAACAATTGTTAAAACTGATTACAGCTTTTTTATCAAAAACACCAAATAAAGGTGCAATTTCACCATCTGAAAGGTTGATAATAACCCTACTGTAAGTTTTTATTTAAACCGTGTGCATTAGCTTTAGTTGTAAAAAAAAGGTAATGGTTCATGCAATATTTAAGCAAGCACATTCAAGTAAAATTTGGACATATAAAGTCGTGCCAAATTAGAAATACAAAAAGAAATCTGAGTAAAAAACGGAAGAAAAGAAAACGGACTGAAACCGTTTTGTTTATTAGAAACATTATGTTTCTAACACATTCTAACATTATTTAATATGAGTAAGAATAAAATTGTTGTCGCTGCTGGCGTAATGCATTTAAATTAGGGATTACAATCTCGGGATATCGGAATCCCTGCATCCCGGGATTGTTCCTATAATAACCAATTTTTCGGAATCTAGGATTTAAATGTCGTTGATCAATGATGGTCAGAAAATAACAAAAATTACCAACAAAAAACCAAGTTCATTAATGTCATCATTAATCACAGTGAGTTTCAAATTATGAGAAGTTAGTTTGACTTTTAGATCGGGTCTTATTTGTCATCGAGACATAAATCTTAATAAAGCCGATATTGCTTCCAAAAGACTTGATACTGTCCATAGAAAACTTAATACTGCTTATAGAGGACCTGATACTGCTTAAAAAGGATTTAGAATGTGTCCAGAATACTTCAAAGAAATGCTTCCAGAAAACTGGACATTGCCTTTGGAAGACTAAAAATGCTTCCACAAAATTTCATACTACTTTTCGAAAACTTTCAAAAGACTTGATATTGCCTCGAAACGACTTAATACTGCTCCTGGACGACTTGAAATGCTTCCAGAAGACTTGATACTGCATTCAGGAGATTTTATGTCGCTTCCAGCAGACATGGATTGCTTCTAGAAGGCTTGGTACTGCTCTTTGAAGACTTAATACTGTTTTTCTTTTGCTTACAAAAGACTTACACTGCTTCCAAAGGATTTGATAGGCCCATAGCAGACGTAATACTGTTTCTAAAGAACCTGATATTGCTTCCAAAAGACTTGTCAAAATAGAATGAAGAAATGTTCAAATACTTGAAATGCTTTAAAAGATTTAATACTGCTTCTAGAAGACTTGAAGTTCTTCCAGAAAACTTGATATTGCTTTTGGAAGACTTGAAATGCTTGATGAAAAAACTTGATATGTTTCTAGAATGCTTGAACTTCTTCCAGAAAAGTCTATATAGCTTCTGAAAGCCTTGTTACTGCTCTTAAAAGAATTGAAATGCTTCCAAAAGACTTGATATTGGTTTCAGAAGATTTGATATTGTTTTTAAAACTTCTGACAAAAAAACATTTTCATTGCAAAAACAACACGATATTGTTGATAAACTATTTGAGTTATCTTGACTGGCAGATTGATCTAGGCAATTTTGAACTGTGGATTTTTTTTAACTCTGGATACTATTACATAAAAATTATTTTAATAGCTACATCCGATGTGGTAGCAACCAATACTAAGCGACTTTTTCTTCCTAAGATTTAATACAATTTACTTTAAGTAATAGATTAGGAATTGATAAAGCAGCAAAAACAGTCTGCATATTTCAAGAGTAAAATGGAGTAAATAGTGCATCTAACAGAAACGAGTAATGATTTTTTATTACTCGCTTTATTATTTTTTATTTTTTTAGTTGTAATGTAAGTTGGGCAATAAAAACATACGTAAAAGGAAACTAAAGCATTCTAATTTTGAAACAATACTGTTCTTTCAAAAAAACACCCCATGTTTTAAATCACCTTTTGAACTGTTTGAACATTTTAAAAATATCATACAGTTTTAGAAATGTTTGTTTTAAACACTTTATTTAAAATATAACAACCCTGATTGAAATTATTATTATAATTGAGGCGCTGATGCATTTTTCATTAATTTGAATGTTTACGATTTGTTCTATCTAACAATTATATTAAGTTTGCCCTTCTATCCCTTCAAAATTGAATATCACTCAAAGCCGATCTTTGATTTTAAGCAATACGGCTAAGAGTACAAACGGTTTCATTTTGGATTATGAATAATAAATAAATTTGTTTATTGTATTGAATCAAATAGAATAATCTTTTTTTTAAGTAATTAAAGTCTGTCTTTGGTGAAAAGTAATGTCTTTGGTAATGATACAAAATATCAAAGTATTAAAAACTATTAAATAACGTTAGGTAGTTTATTTAGAAAAAACTGAAAACTGCCGGATTTGAGTTGATTTTTTACCTCATAACTAAAAAATGATTATTAAAAAACATTTATTTTGAAAAATTCGCCCTTACGCAAAATATCAAAAACAGGGATTTCTCAATATCATACTTTGTTGAATTCGCCCTTTCTATTCTCAACGCCTCAATTGCAATATAATAAAATAAAAAGTTAACCAACTTAACTTAAACACTGCCATTAAAGGCACGAATGAGAAAAGTACGCATGCGTTAAGTTGCGACCGAGGGTTTTAGCTTTAAGAAGTTAAAAGTTGGGAACTCTTGTGACTAGGACAAAAACCGTTTTTTCACAATGATAAAATATTTATTTATTTCTTTTCAATCTGTACTATACGTGTTTCGCTTTTTTCTTAAAAGCGTCATCAGGTACAACTGTATTAAATTAAAATTAGAAAAGTTAAAAATAAGTTGATTTTATGAAATAAAATATAATTACCGTCAGTTACATCAGAGGTTGCATCAGAGGTTGTTTATAAGTTTTTTTTATAAGTTTTTTGAACAAAACGACATCAAACTTATAAACAAAGATCCTACCCTAAATATAATTACACCTTAAAGACACTTATTAATTCTTGTAAAGAAAGTTTAAAAAAATTCAACATCAGTACTAATCTCCTAACTCAAATGAACCCTTTGTCTCCTACACTCAAATCTCTTATTTCCAATACTAACACCCCAAACGAAAATATTGCAAAACATTTACAAAAATTTCTATACAATACTTTTCAAAATAATTTCACTTACACCACTAAAAACTCATCAGATCTTATAACAAAACTTTCAAAACTAAAAATTAATAAAAAATCGACTTTAACTTCATTCGATATAAAAAATCTTTATTCTAATATTCCAGTCAATTAATGCATTAATATAATAGAAGATTTCCTTTGTAACAATATTCAAAAAATTTTAACAATGTTCAATATAAAGACATATTTCAACTCACATCCATTATCAAGGTAGTTTGTGAACAGAATTTCTTCATCTTTAATGGAAAACATTATCGCATGACCGATGGTTTACCCATGGGCTCTCCTATCTCAGGAATCATGGCTGATATCTTTGTGAATAATTTCGAGAAAACTCTTTTTTCTGAGAAATATGCTTTGTTCACCAAAGACATAATTTTCTACAAAAGATACGTAGACGATATATTAATAGTATTTAATGGTAATAAAGCACAACTATCTGCCCTTACTAATGTATTTAATAACATATGCATACTCGATTTTACCACCGAAATAGAGAAAGACTCTAAAATTAACTTCTTGGATATCACAATTTCTAAAAATATTTCTGAGTCATCACTTAACTTTAAATTATTCCGAAAAGATACAGCAACTGATACGATTATACCTAAATCCTCTTTCTCCTGTTCACAACATAAATATGCTTCATTTCGTTTTCTCTTTAACAGATTACTAAATTTTTCTTTACAGCATTCTGATTTTATTACCGAATTAAAAAACATAATAAAAATTGGTTTAAATAATGGCTACTCTCTTCAAGATATTCAAAACATTTATAATAAAACTCAAAACAACTTTACTAATAAACTTATCTTCCCCAGAATCAATGAAAAACTTAAATTTATCTCTATTCCATTTCACCCTAATATTCAAAATACTTTCAACAATATTTTTAAATCTCATAAAGTTACAACTGTATTTTCCACTAATAATAAATTAGGTCAATTAATTGTTAATAACAAACACAGATTTAATCTTAACCAAAAGAGTGGCATTTACAAACTTGACTGTGGGGATTGCGATTGTTTTTATATTGGTCAAACGGGACGCAACATAAAAACCAGATTCAAAGAACACATCTCTAAAAATAATTCAGCATTTTTTTAACATCTTGAAGAAACAAGACATAAGTCAAATCTTTCTAACATATCCCTTTTAAAACATTTAAAGAAATCAAAAAAGATGGATCTTTACGAAGAATATTACATCAGATCCTATAACAACAATAATTCACATCTTTTAATAAATGAATTTACAGATTTTTTCCATAAAAGACTCTTTTCCAGTTTCCTGTAATATCGAAATTCCCGTTCTTTGAGATATTTGTCACATTTTATCAACAGTTATCTCTTTCTAGATGTATTTTGTTGTTCTCAATTATTTCATAAACTCGTCAGACCGTTTCGAAACGTAGATACAAGCACACGGCTTTCTAGATTAAGGTAAATTTTTTAAAAAATTTTTTAATTTCTGACTGATTTTTATTCATCTTTGCTACTATCATTTTTAACTTGTTTTATTGACATTTTATATTTTATTTAATTTAGAAATGTTCATCTAACTTTTACTTGCAAAAGAAATACCACGTTTTGCCTTCAGCCATTACAGTCACGCCGCCCTTGGGCTTTAATAATAATTTAACGTTAACATCAGCGTTCATTATTAATGTTTTATAATTGATTATAATTCCGACTTTTGCATTTCAACATTAATAATGTCAAATAAAAAACACATTTTTTTCTTTTAACAAAAAATTTCAAAAAATTTCAAAGAAAGGTATTAAATTACCAACCAATCTGTTTGTTAACTTCAATATTTCAAAATTTCATATTTTTCAATAATTTTAAAATAAAGAAAAGATTGGTATTTGCTTCTTCAACGTTTAATGACGAGAGTTCAGGATCATCCAATGTCTTCGCATTTTTCTCTTCGCTTAATTTCTTGCAACCTCTGATGTAACTGACGGTAACTATATTTTATTTCATAAAATCAACTTATTTTTAACTTTTCTAATTTTAATTTAATACAGTTGTACCTGATGACGCTTTTAAGAAAAAAGCGAAACACGTGTAGTACAGATTGAAAAGAAATAAATAAATATTTATATCATTGTGATGTAGTGGGATATTGTATTAAGTGGGGATATTAGAATTAGACATCAATTAGTATTAAGTAATCAATGAAAAGAACATGTAATACCACCGTCGTATACAGTAGTAGTAATAAATGTAACGATTATGACTAGTATTCTTTAACACAACGAGACCCAACCTTTACTTAAATGAAATATAAAAGAAAAATGTAAATTTCAAAAACAAAAAAAAAAACAGAAGAAGAAAAGAAAAAAAAGAAGATTAGAAGAAAAAAAATTATAATTTAGGAATTATAAAAATAAAGAGAAGATGGGGTATAATCAATCAAAAGAAGCTAAAGAAGAAATTATAATCAATGAAACAGCAGCAGGGAATGCAATAACCAATAATTGGACGTCTTCAGATTTAGTTTTGATAATAGGGTCAGTTGTTTTAGTTTTATTTTTAATATATTTTGTAGTACGAAAAATCAAAAATTATATCCAAAAAATGATGCGTCAGGAAATTACTCGCCACGAACTTGCGAAATCCCGAAGTGAAATGGTTTAAGTAGGTCAGGTGAAGAACCCGACGAGTATGAATTATTTGATGACGAATAAATAAAACCAAATTTCAAATTGGTGCCAATGCATACCTAAACAAAAGTTAAATAAAATAAACGAATAAATTAAGTATTAGGTAAGCGAAGAAATAAATTACAAATTGTTAAATAAAATAATTCGAGTATAGTTTACAAAAAAAAAAAATTATAATTATATAATATAATTGATGGCTACATTTGAAGAATGTTATAGTAAATTTAAAGAGATAAGAACATATTTAATAAAATTAGGAAGTAGTAGACGAAAAGGGGAAATATTAGTTAAGAAAAGAAGGGAAGCAGATTTAGTGTATGCAGATTTTACTAAATTAAAGAATGAGTTTAGTGATAGGGTAGCTAAATTAGAAGTAAAGGGTGACGACTTAGAGGTTATTAAGAAATTAGTTATTAAAGTAGATACTATTTATTTTGAATTAATTAGTTTAACCACTAACGAAGAGATCAATATGTCAAATTTCAATTTGAAAGTCGCAATTAGTCTCCTTCCGGTCATGAATGATAAGACATGATAAATAAATTGATAGATTCCATTTTATTTTATGAAACTATGCTTGATGATGGCGGTAAGCGGCATTTAATAAATTTTGTTCTGAAAGCGCGGTTATCTCAGTCAGCAAAGATGAGGTTAAATTCAGATTATGTCACAATCAATCATTTAGTTAGTGATATGCGAAAATATTTGCTAACGAAAAAGTCTGATACCTCAATACAAATGAAGTTGACAACAATTAAACAAAATGAAAAATCAATTGCTGATTTTGGCCAGGAATTGGAAAGACTTTTTGTCGATCTAACAATTTCACAGGCAGATGGCAATGATCAATCATTTACAGTGTTAAAACCAATTAACGAAAAATTAGCTATCAAACGGTTCGCTGACGGACTTAGAAATAGCAGGTTAAGTACAATAATTGCCTCCAGAAATTATGAATCCCTTAAGGATGCAATCAGAGGAGCACAAGATGAGGAAACATGTGTTCAAAACCAACCACAAGTAATGGCATTCTCGAGATCTAATAGAGGTCGACAGAGATTTAATTCACGTAATTACGCAAATTCTGGTGATAGAAAATATCACAATAATCAGTATAATAACTCCTATACACCTAATTCGAATCAGAGGGGTAACAATCGTTATTATAATCGCGGTAGAGGTTTTAATAACAGTCAGGCAAATTACAGAGGTAGATTTAATCGAGATCAACGTAGAGGAACTATAAATACAGTCCGTGTTAGTGATGGACAACAAGAAGTAAATCAGGCTAATGTAATCAACACAAACACACAGTTTTTTCGAGAATAATAAAACTGAAATACATTTTTGTGAATTAGATTACCTTAGTTCCGTGACTTTCAAATGTTGTAACAAATACTTAAGATTCTTAATAGATACAGGAGCTAGCGTATGTGCTATTAGATTAGATAGAGTCAGTGCAAATACTCCTATAGAGTCTTGTAGATTAGAGGTGTCATTCAGTTTCAAAAGGTTACGTACATTTAGAATTATCAACTTCAGACATTACATTCAATGGAAAATTTTACGTTTTTGATTCTTTACCGTGTAAATTTGATGGTATTATAGGTCAAAATTTTCTTAAACAGTTTCAAGGAATAATAAATTTCGAGCAAAATAATGTTAGTATAACTAATGATATTAAATCAATAACTTTGCCTTTAAGTTCACCATCTCAACATAAGATATCAGTGTCTGCGAGATGTGAAAGTATTTACTATTTTTCAACAAAATTTAACCTTTAACTACTCGCGCCTTGAAATATAACACTAGTACTTGCGCGGTGTATTTTGTACACCATCACCAAAATGTGCTGAAAATATAGTAAAAGGAATACAGATGTTTTCAAAAAATGATAGAATTGTTACATAAACGTTTATTGAATAAGAAGCATTATAAAAAATTTATTAAAAACAGAAATATGTGAAACATAACATTAACTATAAACTGGAAAACAAGTACAAAACAAAACAAAACCCCACAAGAGTTTGGGCAAAGGACTACTCGCTAGCTTCCTCATCATCGGCAATGTTATTGCAGTCAGGACAAGTAATTATACTAATCGCATGTTCTTTACATACTGCTTTGCGACATGTATGGCACGAAATTGTTGTTACTCTGTTTTTCTGCCTTGCACAACAAAAGCACCTTCCTCGTACTTTTGCTGGAGGCTCTTGTTCATGTTCCTCTTGAGGAGGTTTGTACTTATTCAGGAAACGTTGGATATCCAAAGGTAACGTCCTTATGGTAGCTCTTTCTGAAAGGTGTGGCTTCATCAAAGACATCGCCAATTCTTTTAGAAAAACTCTTCTGTATTTGTGCCCATCCTCGATGTGTATGGCGTTATATAATATTTGACTGTTTATACCTGCAATGTTCACCAACTGAAAAAATAAAACTAAAGGCCATCTTCTCGTTCTTCTGAGAACGGAGTACGTGCCACACATTTTGTCCACAGTATCGACGCCTCCTTTACAATTGTTGAAGTCCATTGTAATATCTGGCTTATTGGTTACAGGGTGAATTGCAGCATCACAATGCATGGTGGAAAGCAAAATTACAGCTTTATTTTTTTGGGAGCATAAGACACAATAGTGACTTCTTTTTGAAATCCAAAGACGGACGACCCAGGTGCTCTCGTTTTATTTGGTAAAAATTCTGTCGGCAATTCCTTTTTGTTCTTTTTAATGTTCCTACAATTGTGACTTTATCTTCCAAAAGCTCCTTTGCCAAAGAATAACTTGTGTACCAATTGTCGCACGTCAAATTTCTATTTTTTCCTTTCCACAGCTGAAGCAAACGGTGAGTAATTGCAGTTGGTGTATTTGAATTTTTGTATAGCCCTTCTGGCTGTTGACCACAATATACCTCTAAGTTGCTCACATAGAATGTTCTGGAGTCACATAAAACGAACACTTTTAATCCATACTTAGCAGGTTTATTGGGGATGTATTGGATAAAACTGCACCTGCCTCTAAAGGGAATCAACATTTCATCAATTGTTACATGTTCTCCCAAATTATAATTATTATTGCAGTTGTCTACAAAACGGTCAAGAATAAATCGGATAGCGGCCTGTTTATCAGTGGCTTTTCTCTCACGTCTAGTACTTTTGTCGTCAAACCTAATTGCGGTTAGCAAAAATAGAAACCGGTTATAACTCATAGAAGCTCTAAATATTTCTGATCCAGTTCCATCAGCTGTCCACAATTCCAGAAAATGTGTATGGTTCTGCTTTTTGCTTCCTGCTAGAAATAACAATCCTACAAAAGCTAATATTTCCGTTTTCGTGGTATTTTTAGCATCTCTTGGCCGGTGATAATGTGTTCGTAACCTTGCAATTTCTAGGTTTGTGTATTGAACAATATTTTCTATCATGTCATCAGTAAAAAATTTGTCAAAAGCACTTTTTTCATTGGTAATATCTCGTGCATATTGTTTAGGCCCAGGAAAAATTTTTACAATATTTTTTTATTAGTTTTGCTAAATTTACTTAAAATTGGACTCTTCTTCCACACCATTCTTTTTTTCTTATCTCTAGCCACAAAATGTTCTTCACTGTCTTCTTCATTAGTCCCATTTGCATTTTCCTCTTCATCATCTGTGTGGCTGAATTCTTCTTCCGACTCTGTGTTGTGCTCACTGTTCTCTATAGCTTCATCCTCTACACGTCCCTGATTCTCCTCCAACTTCTTCTTCACATTATTCGTCGCGAGCCATAGCCTCAAGTTCATTTTCGGTTAGACATTTTGGATCTCTAACTGGTATCCTATCCCTACAAAATTAATTTTAGGTATTTAAAAAAAGTCGTTGTTTCTATAAACAAAGTAAATGGCAAATAAAATATTTTATGCCAAACAACCAAACTAAAAAATTTTAAAATATACTTACATAACTTCTCGCGTGGTGTATCCCATACACCAAATAGAACAACTGTAGATTTCACACTAAATAAGTATGTAATCACTAGAGCTGTCGCAGCGAGACTGACGGTGGTTCTAGTGGGCACTTCAATTATAGGTTAGGTGGGAGCCAGTATTGCCAAACATACGATAATTATTGTACATGTACCATAATTTCAAATCGTATACTATAATACATTGATACTCATTATTGCACGATAATTTGCAACATCTATAATTTTCAATACAATTTTATTTTTTATATAAAATTTGTACAACTTTATAAATAAATAATTTTTTGCAAATTCTGCAACTTTTTATACGTGTATGAATTGTTTCCCAGCTCGAGCGCAGATTCCCAATTTAACTTATCCAGGGATTTGCCTAATAGTTAAATGTGCGGAGCACGGTTTGTGTACGAGCGTTGAAACTTGAAACGTAGTTCGTCGTTTACGGTAAATACTGTTTTAACGAAAATGTCTGACAGTGATTGTGATACATCTTCTAGTATACCCAAAAAACGGGCGAGAAGGGTTCAATAGTTTAGAAAAGAGTGGTTGAAAGACACGGATTTTAAATATTGGTTAATACCAGTAGAAGGTAAACATTTTAATAATAATAATAATACATTTCCATGATTCAGTAATGATAAAATGTATTTAAGGTAACCCTGATTTGGCAGGCTGCAGACTCTGCAATACACAATTTAAATCAGAATTAAGTGTTATAAAAAACCATAAAAAATCTACAAAACATATCAAATCCGAAAGTTCAATACCATCTACATCTTCAATAACAAAATTCTTTAGTTCTTCTCAATTGAATGATACCAAAAATATAAAACGATGTGAAATAATTATGGCAGCATTTTTAGCCGAAAATAATTTGCCATTTTCGCTAGCTGACACAATGCTTGATACATTCCGAAATGCCGCTCCAGACTCAAAAATTTTAGCAAAAGCTTCCTTACAACGGACCAAAGCAACAGCTATTATTACAAATGTGTTAGGAAAATATGAAAAACAAAATTTAATTAATTTGTTACTGAAAACAAAATTTAGTATACTAACTGATGAAAGCACCGACATTAGTATTAGTAAACTTAATGCAATTGTTGTACGATTTTATTGCCATGAAACTAATAAAATTGTCAGTAAATTTTACGAATTAACAAATGTATTTGTTGATGGTAATACCAAATGCGACGCGAAACCTTATATAAATTAATTACGGATGCATTTTTCAATAAAAATATAGCAAAAAATAATATAATAGGTTTTGCATCAGATGGATGCAATGTAATGATGGGAGAGAAAAATTCTGTGTCAAGTCGATTTAAAGATAATTTTGAAGGTATAAAAATAATGAAGTGTATATGTCATTCCCTTCATTTATGTGCTAGCAAGGCATGTAAGGAATTGCCTCGAACTCCAGAAGATTTAGCAAGAAATGTACGTAATTTTTTAAGGTAATTTCAAACATTTTTCTACATGAATTTTGTTTTGTTTAATTATGATTATTATATATTTTAGACGAGTTCAAAAAGATTAGCAGAATATCAAGAATTTCAAAGTTTTGCCCAAGTTAATATACATAAATTACTTCACCCATCTCAAACAAGATGGTTATCGTTACATTCTGTAGTTATGAGAATATTAGAGCAATGGAATGCACTGGTGATATTTTTTAATCAGAAATATTTGGGAGAAAAATTACTTGCTGCTAAGCAAATTCATAAATCTTTAAATGATCCATTTATTGCTATGTATTTTAAGTTTTTAGATTGGATTTTACCAAAATTTACACAACTAAATTTATACTTTCAAAAAAATAGTGCAATAATTTTAAATTTGCATTCAACCATTATAAGTGGTTACACTGACATTCTGTTATGTTACATGAAAAATGATTACGTTTTAAAAAGCGATATTCACTCAGTTGATCCTACAAATACTACCCAGTTTAAATCTAAATCCCAGTTATACTTAGGAGTGAATATTTTAAATGATTTAAACAAACCAGAAATTCAAGCAAATAAACCTGCCCTTGACTATTTTTACGATAGATGTTTCAAATTTTTTTCAAAAGCTTGTTCTCAAATTAAACAAAGATACGATTTTGTCGATCCTTTATTATCTCGTTTACACATTTTTTTGCCACGTAATGCAGTATTAATAGACAATAGATTAGAGAGTTTAGTTCCTTTATTAAATAATTGCAAAAGATTCGCCAACTTTGAAGATTGGCAAAAAATTGATGATGAGTGGAGAAGATTATCGACTTTTCCTAAAAATGATTTGCCAGATTTAGATTTAGAAGCAGATGAATTTTGGGGTAAAATGTTAACCCTCTATTGCATAATGTTCCCTTTCGGGAACACAACATTCTAAGCCAATAAAGTGGCCATATGTTGTATTAAGCGGCGAAACTGATAGATACATTATGAATATCTAGTATAGTTTTCTACCTTTCGTAAATTTTTTGTCCGAGAGGTGGTGTTTGTGTTGGTGTGTTGCATTTATATACAATTCGCGTCGAATCAATGGCCACTTGATCATTTTGATTGATTTTAGAAGATCAAATCTAGTTTCTAGGGTTATTTTCTGGTAAGTATGTATCTTTTATACTTAGTTTCAAGTGTTAGGAGTAGAATAATGCATTTCGATATATTTCGTTCGTTCCTTTTTTTGCAGCAGGTCATAACTTGTTTGTTCCCATTTGGGAACATTATGCTCAAAAAGTTAAAGTGTGCAATTATATTTTATTTCTACACACAGACGATCCACAATGGATTTTCCGGGCGATTTTCCAACAATTAGACCAAGCGCTTTTTATGGAAGAAAAAAAGTTCAAGTTGATGCAATTCGAGATATTCCTTCAGATAGCGAGGATTCTGAGCTATCAGATGATGATGAAGGTAAATTTTATGCCAGTAAAAATAGTTTGGTCTTGATGTTCATATGCATATTTTTCTCTGCAGTGGAAGTACAGGTTCCTCACGACTTAGATGATGACGAGATTGAATCCCAGGATATTGAGGACCCAGACGACATACCTTTGACGCAGTTATTTGATCTTCCCCCAAATACGAGATTTTTCTTTTCAAATGTTGAAAATGTTACTTGAAAATCTTCAAAAACTAATAGAGATCCACAGGGTAATAAGTTTTTTGGAGAATGCGATCTTCCAGAATATATTTTAGAATTACAAAGTGCATATAGTCTATTCAAATTCTTTATGTCTGATGATTTTATATCTATGGTGGTTGAGCAAACATGTTTGTACAGCACACAAAGAAGACCTGACAAGCCTTTGAGAACTGATGCTAAAGAAATTGAGCAGTTTTTGGGGATAGTTATATGAATGTCTTTGATAAGGCAGCACTCAACGCGTAGGTACTGGTCGGCCAATACTAGAACACCACAAATAGCAGACATCATGCCTCTCAATAGATTTGAGGAGCTGAAACGAATTTTGCATTTCTCAGATAATACCTTAGCCACTGGAAGCACACATAAAATTATGCCGGTATTGAATCAAATAAAGAAATCCTGCCAAAAAATCCCTTTTGAGGAAAATTTATCCTGTGATGAACAAATTATTCCATTCAAGGGAAGAACATCTTTAAAGACATATAATCCCAAAAAGCCACACAAATGGGGTTACAAAATGTATGTCTTATCAGGAGTAAGTGGCTGCAGTACAAATTTTGAGCTTTGCAATAGTAAAGCTGACAAAAATCTATTGCCAGGGGAACCAAATCTTGGAGCTGCCAGCAATATCATCGTCCGTTTATGTAGACCAATTCCGAGAGACAAAAATCATAAGGTTTACTATGACAATTATTTTTCTGGTATAAATTTGTTATCCTATCTGGGAAAATTAGGCATACAAAGTGTGGCAACAATAAGATCTAATCGGCTGAAGGGCCTAAAAATGGTTAGTAAAAAAGAAATGAAAAAAAGGGACGAGGCTCACACATTGAGAAAACTGCAAATGTTGCTGGAGTAGATGTTCATGTTGTGCAGTGGTATGATAATCGATTAGTTACATTAGTTTCTACATTCTCTGGTACATTTCCACTTACCAAAGTAAAGCGTTTTTTCAAGTCGGAGAACTGCAAGAAAGAAATTGATCGTCCCGACATTGTTTCAATCTACAACATGCACATGGGAGGGGTAGATTTACAGGATTCTCTATTAGGATTGTATCCCATAAAATTGAAGAGCCGCAAATGGTATATGCGCATATTTTGCCACATGCTTGACGTTGTGGTAGTAAATTCATGGTTACTTTCAAGAAGAATCAATAAACAACTAAACAAGAATGAGAAGGTTTCTCTATTGGAATTCAAAACAATACTAGCACAAGATCTATGTCTAGTGGGAAAAATAAAGGCAAAAAAGAGAGGCCGACCTAACACTAGTGGCGCCAATACGCCCATCGACTCGCCCATTCCTTTCACACCTAAAAGAAAATGTTTGGAAGCACGTCCAACAAGAAACATAATATTGGATAATACTGGACATTGGCCTTTACAGACAGAAAACCGAGAAAGATGCAAAAAACCTAACTGCAAGGGTAAATCCAGAACAATGTGCGAAAAATGTGGAATACATTTGTGTTTAAATAAAGTAAATAATTGCTTCAAGTCATTTCACACCATGTAAAAAAATGTACTTTGAGCCCACAATGTGCCCATTTGGGAACACATTTTTTTTCTCTACAAATACAAATTTTGAAAAAAAAAACTCATAGGTGTCTTATTTCTATGCACATTTATCACAAAAAATGCAAAAAAAAATTTTTTTCAAACTATAAAATAAATTATGCAATAGAGGGTTAAACTTAACGGTTGCAGATGAGTATCTGTTCAAAAATTTGTCATCGTTTGTGCTGAATATTTTGAGTTTACCACATTCCAATGTAGAATGCGAAAGAGTGTTCAGCAAATTAAATTAAATAAAAACCAACACTAGAAACAGACTTGTAACTAAAACAATTAATGGTACAATGCTTGCTTCGCAATATATTTCTAGGAGCGGTGGTAGCAACAAATTTAATCCACCAAATGATGTCATAAATCAAATGAATAGTAAGATGTATACAGATATTTATAATTTAGATTGGAATTAATTTAATAGTTTTGTTTTTTATTATTACTGTTACTAATATCTTTACTGCAAAGTTTGTTAAGAATCAAGTTTAATTTCAAGTTTTTTGTATTCAATAAAGATTATTTATTTATACAATACTTTATATTTTTTTATGTGCACGATAATTGAATTTAAAAAACGATAATTTTTCTGCCCATGTAAGATAAATGTAATATTGAAATCTGGCAACACTGATGGGAGCACATGGGCGAGGTGTTTATTTAAGAAGAATGCGAGCATTTTTAGTGCAAGTGGTGTATATTTTACACCGGCGCGAGTAGTTAAAGGTTAAAGATGATTATGTAATTCAAGCGCAAGAAATTTGCGACGGTGTATTTGTTGCTGGAACTATTGTTAAGTCAGATAGTACGGATAGGATACCTATAAAAATTTTAAATACTCGAAACGAAACAGTAGAAATAGTAAATTTTTTGCGAACATTAGAAAAATTAAAAGAATACGATATATGTTGCTTCAAAGATAATGACATTTCTGTTGATCGTGTGAAAGAATTACTTAATATATTAAATTTAAATTATGTACGATTATGACTAGTATTCTTTAACACAATGAGACCCAACCTTTACAGTGAAAAAAAGGATTTTCTTTCCTTCTTCTTTTATTATTGATATACACAATGAACCTGGAGTCAACAATCGCCAAAAAACCGTTTTAGTCGTAAGATGTTGCATGAATAGTACTACTATAACACAATACCTTAATATAAAAATAATTTTTCTTATCCTTTTTTCACCAATTATTAAATTAGGGTCTATATAAAAATTCACTTCTGGTGATAATTAAAATTTATTTTTCTAAACTAGTTTCGAGCCTTGCTCTTCTTCAGTAGATACCTACAAGTTTACAATATACGAAAATGAACATATTAATATAAAAATAAAATAGTAAAATTTTACGTAATTATTAACAAATTAGAAAAATTAATTAAAATTTTTCAAAATTTACGTCAAAAGTTATTGTGTGACGTTAGGTTTTTTTGTTTTTGTTTTTATTTTTGTGTTTTAGGTACGGATCTCGCAGGCAACTATAGATTGGTTTTTGGGTCGGGATAATTTGTTCATTAAGGCTTATAATATTATTGTTAATTTCAATAAACTTGTTGATTTCGTACATTTCCATTATTTCCATAAGGTTGCTTTTATTAAGTTGGTGTAGTAATTTAATATTTTATTTTCGTCAAATTCGTGGTTGTTGAAAATTAGATGTTTTCCGAATGCCGATTTTGAACTCTTTTTATGTTCTTTAAGCCTTGTTTGGATACTTATTCCCGTTTCACCTATGAATGTGGCTGAACAGGTCCCACATTGCAATTGGTATATGCCACTTTTAGCGAGAGTTGTAGTCTCGTTTTTGTTATTAACTAATAATGCCTTCAGATTGTTTTTGTTTTTAAATGTCATTGTTATGTTGAACTTATGGAACATTTTCTTGATTTTATGGGATATTTCTCCTGGGTAAGTTATGGATCTGTACGTTGTTAGTTTATCAGGTTTTCGGTCGGATAGGGAAGTTGTTTCTTGAAGATTATATTTGTTTTGTATTTTCGAAAATATTCGTTGGATAAATGTCGGTGGGAAACTGTTTTCGCTTGCAATTTGGTGGATAATTTCGATCTCTTTTTCTAGGTCTTGTTGTTCCAATTTTGAATGGAAAGCTCTGTGTATATAAGCCCGGTATGCTGCCATTTTATGAGTTTCATCATGATGAGAATCAAATGGGATGGTAGTACTAGTTTGTGTAGGTTTTCTGTAGATGTTATATTTAATTTTGTTGTTTGAATGTCGTAGTGTATAGTCTAAGAAGTTTAATTTTTGATTGTTTTCAGTCTCGATAGTGAAGTTAATATTGGGGTGTAAACTGTTAATATATTTATGAAGATTATTAATATGTTGGTCGTCTTTAATCAGTACTAAAATGTCGTCCACGTATCTTGTCCATAGGATAATATCGTCTCTATAAGGGTTTTTGACACACATAATTTGATTTTTCTGTAGGTTGTCCATGAAAATATCTGCCATCACACTACTCAATGGTGATCCCATTGGTAACCCATCTAGATATTGATAGTATTTATCGTTAAAGATACAAAAATTTTGTTCTAAGCATAGTTTTAATAGCGTTAAGATGGAGCGAGTTTAGTCTTTGTTTTTGAGGTCAGTCTTTAATATTTCTTCTAATACCGTTATCGTTTCGGTTATGGGTATGTTTGTATATAGGTTATTGACATCAAATGAGATCATTTTGAAACCTTCTGGTAGCTGTATTTTGTCAATTAAATCAGGAAGTTGGTAACGATTAATTATGGTATATTTTGGTTTAAAATTGATGTCATTTATTATAAATTTTTGTAAAAGTTTTGCGAGTTTGTATGTGCTGGATTCAATGGAGGTTATAATGGGTCTTATTGGTAATCCATTTTTGTGAACTTTAGGTAGTGCATACAATTTAGGGATTTGCGGATTCATAGGCAACAGGCTGGTCAAGGTACCTCCGATTTCTGTTATTGTCGTTTTGTTTTCTTTAATTATTGATTTTACATTTTTGTGAAAATTGTTTGTGGGGTTTTTATTGATAGTTTTAAAGTTATTGTCTTTCATAAAGCTTTCAGTCTTATTTATGTAGAGATCTTTGGTTAAAATTATCATTCCTGCGTTTTTGTCTGCAGGAGTAACTATTAATTCGTTTTCTTTAATTTTCCGCTTGATGTTTATAATAATTTTTTGTTCCTTTTCCTTTTCTCCATTTCTTATTGTTTGTTTGTTTGTTTGCCTCTTTTCTTCTTTAGTTAGCATTTGTTGAATCTCCTTATTCATAATGTTTTCCTTTTTGTGTCCTTTGATAGCTGCCTGAAGTTCCATTGCCAGTATTGGGAGGTTAATTTCTCTTTTTGGAGCATATTTCAGACCTTTTTCCATTAATCTTCTTTCTAGTTCTGTGAAAATCACGCTTGAAGTATTTGTTACTTTGGGAAAAAATTTATGAATTTCTCCTAGTTTGTTTGTTTGATGTTTATTCTTTTCTCTTTCTTTCTCTGTTCTCAACTTGTTTAGTTTTTTCAGTTTCTTTTTGTGAATTTCATTAAGAATTATTGTATCATGTAATTTAGCTTCTTTGATAATTTCTTCGATTTCAATGTAATGATATTGATTATTTAAATCCTGGTAGCATTTATAAAGTTTAATGTTGAGTTCGTTAAGTTTCTTATAATGGTTGTTTAGGGTTATATGTATATGTCGAATTTTCATTTTATTAACCATATCCTTTTTTATGTGTTATGGAAAAGGAACAAATAATTATTAAGAACATCAAGTGGAAAATTAAAGAAAACGAATGAATATGTTTAGAACAAAATTTTTGTATCTTTAACGATAAATACTATCTATATCTAGATAGATTACCAATGGGATCACCATTGAGTAGTGTGATGGCAGATATTTTCATGGACAACCTAGAGAAAAATCAAATTATGTGTGACAAAAACCCTTATAGAGACGATATTATCCTATGGACAAGATACATGGACGACATTTTGGTACTGATTAAAGACGACCAATATTAACTTCACTATCGAGACTGAAAACAATCAAAAATTAAATTTCTTAGCCTATACACTACGACATTCAAACAACAAAATTAAATATGACATGTACAGAAAACCTACACAAACTAGTACCCAAACCACCATCCCATTCGATTCTCATCATGATGAAACTCATAAAATAAAATGATATAGTAATAAAATAAAATGGCAGCATACTGGTCTTTTATACACACAACTTTCCATTCAAAATTGGAAGAACAAGACTTAGAAAAAGAGATTATCCACCAAATTGCAAACGAAAACAGTTTCCCACCGACATTTATCCAACGAATATTTTCGAATATACAAAACAAATATAATCTTTAAGAAACAACTTCCCTATCCGACCGAAAACCTGATAAACTAACAACGTACAGATCCATAACTTTCCCAGGAGAAATATCCCATAAAATCAAGCAAATGTTCCATAAGTTCAACATAACAATGACATTTAAAAACAAAAACAATCTTAAGGCATTATTAGTTAATAACAAAAACAAGACTACAACTCTCGCTAAAAGTGGCATATACCAATTGCAAAGTGGGACCTGTTCAGCCACGTACATGGGTGAAACGGGGAGAAGTATCCAAACAAGGCTTAAAGAACATAAAAACAGTTCAAAATCGGTATTCGGAAAACATCTAATTTTCAACAACCACGAATTTGACGAAAAGCAACCTTATGGAAATAATGGAAATGTACGAAATCAACAAGTTTATTGAAATTAACAGTAATATTATAAAGCTTAATGAACAAATTATCCCGACCCAAAAACCAATCTATAGTTGCCTGCGAGATCCGTACCTAAAACACAAAAATAAAAACAAAAACAAAAAAACCTAACGTCACACAATAACTTTTGACGTAAATTTTGAAAAATTTTAATTAATTTTTCTAATTTGTTAATAATTACGTAAGATTTTACTATTTTATTTTTATATTAATATGTTCATTTTCGTATATTGTAAACTTGTAGGTATCTACTGAAGAAGAGCAAGGCTCGAAACTAGTTTAGAAAAATAAATTTTAATTATCACCAGAAGTAAATTTTTATACAATACATTAACTTTTCACTCTTATGATTATAGCTACGACTAAAACTATAACATGTTGCATGAACCCACCATAAAAATGTAATTTCTGAATACCACCTTTAAAAGGCAGCAGAAAAAAATTTTGGACAGAACTTTTCTTTATGATTTTTGATGTAGCATTACCTCTTAAATATATAGATCCAATTTGTAGACATGCTGTACTTTATTGTTTCCTGGAAAGTTATGTTTAATTTTCAACAATCTGGATTGGTCTAACCCCTTAAGATGATTATTGTGGAGTACTTTTTAAATTCGTTAAATAAATTTAATATATCTTCTTTAAAAAATACATCACAGTCAAGCATAACAGCTGTATTTTGTGTCTTAGGTGCTATGCGATATAAACCTAATGATAAATAAAATAATGAATCGCTATAATATGTCCCTAAAATAAAATAGAGTTAATAACACCAAATAGAATTAAAAAAAAAATACAAACCTGGTCGAGAACTAAAATGTGGTTTCATAATATCAACAATATCCATAATGCTATTCGCAGCTGAATGAACATTATAATAGGTATATTTGAATATAAAATTTTCTGTTGTATTAAAAATACTTTCAGCAATCATTTGTGAATTGCTATCAACAAATATATGAAAATGCAAAGGCACTGAGCTAATCTTCAATAAATTGTTTGTTAAATGTTTAAAATTGTACATCAAAGGCGATTTATCAATAACTTTGGTAAAAATCAACCAAACATTGAAATCATCATCCGGTTGTATTATTTTCGACTCATTCTTGATGGTATCATTCCATGAATTATGAAGATGTTGGGTTGAATCGGAAGAATGCGTATCTTTAATTCGAACTCCATCCAGAATTGTGAACGTACATAAAAACACCAACAATAAACTGAGGAAAACTGTTAGATTAAACAAAATCTTCACGTAAATTGTTCGTACATTAAACATCTTCACTGTTCAAATTGTTCTAATCATGTCTCACTCTCACACTTAAATGTTGCGATCAAAATTATTTAATCAACATCATTAAATTAATACTGTTGCCATGTAATAAAAACAAAGATCTATCGCCATCTAGTTTAGTTAACCTTAAACAATCTTAAGAAATTAAACAAACATCTCAAGAAATTTTGGTTTTAAATTTGGATAAACTTTATTTGTTTTTAATTATCAACATGCTGCGAGTTGCGTACTCATAAACAATCAAAAATTTATTGTTTATTAAATTATTAGGCCAAATGAAGTTTAGATGAAATATATTTCTTTTTGATTTACACATATACTTTTTCATTTGGATTTAGGGATTTTAATTTTGATTATTGATTTTTATTATTATTACGCATATTTTAATTAAGATTAAATATTAAGCAAAAAAACGCAACAATTTCCTTTCGAAAGTATATTAGATATTCGTTTATAGATGGCAGTCTTAGCATAAAATCAACAAAATTGTAAATGATGGCTTGGTTGCCTATGTTGAGTTAACTATATTTAAATAAATATATTTTTTGCAGTTTTTGAAAATCAAAAAGTTGAAGAGATTTAAATAATAATAATAATAATAAATGGCTTTATTAATCAAAAAAAAAAATGACAAAATTATACAAAAGCAATATGTAGGACGGAGTTAAGAATCAGCTTCCTCTCTACCACTCAACCCTACAAATAAAAATAATAATAAATTAAAATAGAACAAAAGAAAAATAAAAATAAGAATGAAAGAAAAAAAAACACTGTTTACGAAATTAATCATATTAAACAAATAAATAAAATAAAATAACGGACTGCTTTAGAGTTAAACAGAAGAGGGAAGGACCTATCGTTGTCAAATTCTTAGAAGAAAGCCTGAAATTGCAGGTTTTCAAAAAGGTTAAAGAACTTAAAGGTATCAAAGTTGGTGAGTGTGGACTGAATGGAAAAAATGGAAATATATTCTTTAATGAAGATCTCACTATTGCGAATCAGAGGCTTTTTAAAAGTACACGTGATTTTAGAAAAGAAAATAACTTTGCAGCAGCGTTCTGTAGAAATGGTAAGATTTACCTTCGCAAAACATTTAAGGATCGGTCTATCAGAATAAGATCTGAACAAGATCTTACTATATAAACTTACTTCATAAAATTAAAATATTAAGTACAAAAATTAGAATTAATGTATATATGTCTAGATCGTAACAGAAATGGATGAAATACTTAATATCCTGTACATAAATATAAGAAGTCTAAGAAATAAAGTTGATGACTTGATGGAGATTGTAAATAAGCATGATTTTGAAATTCACATAATTGCACTTACTGAAACATGGATTTATCCTAATGAGGTGGAATATTTTAATATACCAAATTATAACGTTGTACATCATTGTAGAGATTCAAGGGGAGGAGGGGTGAGTCTGTTTATAAAAGACAATTTGGAGTATGATCAGAGACATATTCGAGAAATGGAAATTGAGGACTGTAACATACTTTGTGTTTGTCTTACTAAAGTTAATTGCGTAATTATAAATATCTATAGAGCGCCCAGAAACAAAGCTGACGTTTTTTTAGCACAAATAGATAAAATTATGGAAACTCAGAAGTCTCCTTGTATTATTTTGGGAGACATGAATTTAAATTTACTCAGTGAAACTGATACGATTAGAGAGTATAGAAATATTATCGAAATGAACACATTTACAATACAGAATATTCTTACTACTGAGAATGCTACAAGACAAACGGAAAAACAGCTACTATTTTAGATCATGTTTTAATGAATAAAAACCTCTACTGTGATATAACTCTTACGGATCATGTGATATCAGATCATAAAGTTATGTATATTAAATTAAACAAAGTAATTGAAAAAAAAACTAAAGAAGTTATCAATAAAACTAAATTGCTGAAAGGAAAATGGAAAGAACTAATTCAAGTGAAATTGCAACAGGAAGAAATAACTTCCTTTGGAAAATTAGCAGAAATAATAACAAAAACAAAAATTGAGTGTACAAAGGAAAGTAGAATAAAAGTATCCAACAACAACTATTGGATAAATGCTGAGTTTATTGAGAAAATAAAACAGAGAGATAATTCATATAAGCGATGGAAATTAATAAGAAACTCAGAAACCGAAAGACATTTTAAAAATTTAAAGAATGTGGTAAATAATATGAGAAGAAAATTAAAGAAGGAGTATGTGGAAAAAACACTTAATGAGGCTGGAACAAACAGTAAAAAAATGTGGAGGGTCCTGAACGATATTTGTTTGAAACGAACAAAAAAAAAGGGCAAAATGGGACAAATGAAAAGTATGACAGGTGCAGTCATTGAAGATGAGCAACAAATAGCTGAGGAATTTAATACTTATTTTTCTGAAATAGGTAAGAATTTAGCCTCAAAAATTAAACCGGTTCTTAATCACCAGTTTAGAGAAGAAGAAACAAAAGAATCCATCTACTTGGAACCAACTGATTTAACAGAAATTAATTCTATCATAAGGGATTTAAATAATAATAGTTCGCCGGGAGAAGATGGTATTACTAAATCTGATATAGTGCTGCTTTTTGAAGTTTTGGAAGACAAAATAGTGAATATCATTAATGATATCCTGGTTACTGGCCTGTTTCCGAATGAATTAAAAACGGCGAAAATATCCCCTATTCATAAAAAAGGAGCAAAAACAGAACTTGGTAACTATAGACCAATTTCAATCTTAAATATATTTTCTAAAATAACAGAAAAAGTTATCAAACACAGGTTAACTAACTTTATACAGAAATTCTTTAACATCGATCCATATCAATATGGATTTCAAAAGAAGAGTAGTACCTTGGGGGCGACAGGGGATTTACTAGAATATATTACAGAAGAACTCGATAAGAAGAGGTATGTTTTGACAGTGTTTATTGACTTACAAAAGGCATTTGTTACTGTGGACATAGATATTTTACTCAATAAATTAGAAAAAATGGGAATGCGAGGCATTGCAAAAGACCTCTTCCAGTCATATTCTAAGGACCGTAAGCATTATACTCAAATCAATAAAACCAAGAGTAAAAAAAAAGCCTAAGTATTGGAGTAGCTCAGGGATCAGTACTTGGTCCTTTGCAATATTTATTATACATTCAAAACTTAAAGTATCTACAACTTCAAGCGAGATATTTTGTGTTTGCTGATGACACCGTCTTGGTTATATCATCAAGTAATATAAAGGAACTTGAAAAGGTGGCGAACGACGACTTAAATCTGTATTATACATGGCTGTGCTATAATAAATTATCGGTGAACGTTAATAAAACGGTATATATGATTATTAAACAAAAAAATAAACAAAAAAGTGATATAAATGTGTTTCTCAATGGAGAAAAACTAAAAGAAGTGCAAACGTACAAATACTTAGGTTTAAATTTGACAAATGATCTCAATTGGAATGTACATGTGAATGCTATCATTAAAAAAATTGTGCCAATGGTTAGTGCAATAAAAAGGTGTACGGATTGCTTAAATAAAAACTCCAGGCGTTTACTCTATAATAGCTTTATACTGCCACAAATTAGATATTTAATTCCCTGCTGGGGAGGTCTTCCGCTTTACCAGTTAAATAAATTACAAAGAACGCAGAATAAAGCAGTAAAATCTATCTTTCAGTTGAAATATTGTATGTCAACTGATCTTGTGTATGAAATGGAAAATATATGGAACTTGCAGAAAATTCAGACTTATGAGCAAATAAAATATATATATTCTATAAAAAACAAACTAATAAAGACTAATATAAATACAAACCAAGTTAAGAACTGGCATGAATACAGCACCCGGAATGCAAATGATTTTAGAAATAAATATTGTAGAACAACGACAGCACAGAGATCACCATTATATCTTGGTATTAAAGCATACAACAGTGTTCCGATAATAATAGTGGAGGCAAGGACAATGAAAAAATTAGTTTATAATCTGAAAATGTTTTTGAAGTGAATGAGTGTTGAACTGTTTCTGATGGGTTTGCATTTTTGAGGTTTTTTATTTTCGTTTTTTATACATAACCTATTGTGATTTTTTTTGTTTACATATATTTTTTGTGTATTAAGGCTTCGATACCAGTGACATTCACTGTTTTGGAGTCAGTTCATTAAAAAAAAAAAAAATAAATAAAAGTAAAAGCAATAAATATTAATTGCGATACATTGCGAAATCAGCTATACGCAAGATTGTTCATCCATCAACATCTGTCGCTGTTTCCACTTAAATGCATGCAAATTTAAAGATTTCAGAGAACCTGGTAGCGGATTATAGTATTTAGGAAGGCAATATGGGAAAGATCGTCCAAATAATGAGGTCGCGTGTTTAGGCGGTGTAATAATACCTCTATTTCTAATATTGATATTATGAACGTCCGTCCTGAATGATATTTTGTTATACAGATACGGGGGCTTCTTCAGTAGGAGAAGCTTATGGTAGAACGATAACAAATGCAATTTTCTCCTGTTGGACATACTCAACCAACCAGCATCTATCAATTTATGAGAAACATGATCATAACGTTTTCAACCATATAGAAGTCTGAGGCAAGCATTCTGTACCCGTTGTATACGACATGCTGAAGCGCTATCCAGACAAGTACCAAAAACCTTATCACAAAAAGTAAAGTGACTAAGTACAAGGGAATCGCAAAGTTTCAACATTATATTTCTAGGTACTGCATGCCTAATTCCATACATTAATTTCAACGTTGCATATGATTTGTTGGTTTTTTGAGCGATATGTCTTTTAAATCTAATATCCGAGTCCTGATACAATCCTAAATTACGAAAACAGCAATCAACACTGATTCGCTGACCATCAACTTCTACTCCGAAATGAGGAGAATGTTGCTCTCGCAAATTCCGCCTACCGAAAAGCATCAATGCCGACTTGGCACCATTTACTTTCAAATTATGTCCAGACGAAACTTCCACCAAGTTCCTAATTTCTCGAGTTAAAATAGATTCAGCCAATGACATATCACTGGGAGCAAATCTTAGGTATAATTGGGTATCATCTGCGTAAAAATGGCAGCTACAGCGTTCCAATCTGTTCGAAAAGTTGGATGTATATAAAGAAAACAGAAGTGGCCCCAATATAGATCCCTGCGGCACACCCGCCGACACCCTCCGAGGCTCAGATATTTAATTATTTATCTTAACCTTTTGGTATCGATTGCACAAATAATTCGAAATTAATAATATAGCATTACCGCTAAACCCAACAAAATTTAAGACAGAACTTAACAAGGAATGGTTTACAGTATCAAAAGCTTTTGAGTAATCTAACAGAACTAACGCAGTCATGTCGTTTTCATCAATAGCTCGGAGAATGTCGTCGGTAATATGCATTAACGCTGTTCAGCAACCATAATGTTTACGAAATCCAGACTGATTCTAAGGTAGGATATTATAGCTGTCAATAAAACTTCTAAGCTGCCAGTCCATAACTTTTTCCACAACTTTAGCAAGTGCCGGGAGGATGTGTAGTATAGATATGTAGTATTAATTAGTTTAGTATTAAATAGTTTTAGTATTAATTAGGTATGTAGTAAGAATTGTTTTATTATAATGTTTTTTAATATTAAGGTTGTGAATAATATGTACTGTTTGTTACAGTTACTGATTGGTACATGGGGGAAGATAAACGTGAACTGTAGGGGGATCATCAGTTAATGGTCATCGGCGCGCATTGTTTTGTAGTAGCTTAAGTAAAGTATAGTGCGGTTTGTTAGTAATGGTTTCAAATAAAGCTAACAGTGGTAGCCTTCTTTTAGTAAGGCGGAAGGGGTGTAACAAACCGCATTACACCTAGTCGATATAAGATATTGTTTATTAGAAGTTAAGCGATTTAATTTGATCATTCTATACTGACAGCGGTGGCTCCACGGTACGGGATGAAATTCGAGTCATTTTTTTTCTAAATTAATTTTTTGGTTAAGTTCAGTAAATTTAAACACTTTGTCCTTTCCTTAATGATTTATTTTAATATCGCTGAGTTTCGCTTAGTGCGTAGACTAAACAAAACCTAACATTCTTAGGCCGTGGGAGCCGTGGCGTAGGTGGTGATAAGAGGGTGAGATGAAAAGGAAGGGTGAGAAAGTAATAAAGGTACGGAGTCGAATATAAAAAGGGGAGACAAGCCCAGAATGCGAGCTGGAGTGGTTGAATTGTAACAATTTTCCGAAAAATAGTAATTTTTCTTATTGCTGTTTGTGATCCGTAAATTGAATTTCGAAGTTTGAGCTGTATTCTTGGAAAAGGTTAACTTGTTCTTTTTTTGTTTGTTGTTTAAAAGAAAGTGATTCCGTAAGTAGAACGTAAGTAGAATTTTCTCGAATTGTGAACATCAGCGCCTCTTATCGAAGATTACCATCGTATAGTTTGTAAATTGTTGAAGAGATGAATTAGCTAAATCATATTATATATATTTTTAAACCTTCGTTTTGTTTGTTTGTTTCACTTATCACCTGCTTTTTTCGAGTCCTGCTGTTCTTTTTCAAACGAGCGCGATAGCAGAGTGCACGACCTTCCCCAGTAAATTACACGAACCGCTCCGTGTCTTTTACAAACTACCAGAATATCCCTAAGGAACATGGCCGATTGTTCAATTATAGAATCGGCATATATGCAGCATGTTACTAATGTACAAGTAATCCAAAGAGCACATATTTATCGTCAAAGGGTATACGAGTGTTTAGTAGAAATAACGAGACAAATTACACACTACCGTATGCAGTCATTCCTCCGAGGTACGAGGGGGGTTGTTATTATATACTCCCTGGGAGTAGACCAGTGTCTTAAGGCACATAAATATGGCATCATTAACTTGATGGGTACCAATATCTTAGAAAAATTAGAACCAAACTCGTCAATAACAACACCAAAAGTAGTTCATGGGAAAATAAATGTGGACGGCGATCGTATTAGAGGAGTCTATTCAGAGAATGGTGAAACTTGGGAGAATGTAGTGAAAATACTCCTGGAAGACTACTTAACGAGTGGCGAAGTGACCTGTTCTTATTTGGCTGGGTACTGTATAGACGCATTATATGGAGAGGTAGCTTGGGAACCGACCTCTACCACAGACTGTCGGGCGCACTTAATAACTTTATATGAAGGAAAAGCTGGTTATGTATAAATATGGGGTACAGAAGATAAGCTTGGAGTCGTCGAAAACCAAGACAGAGTATTACGACGTTCAACCGGACGACATTGAAATTCAGCCGTACATTACAAAAAATTGGTGTCAGAAGTGGGATATCACCTGATCAACAGTTCCAGTTCGCATAACTTAAAGGAAGAAATCCAATCAACCTCCAGGAACCTACCGCAGAACCAAGGAAATCAGGAAGCCCAGAAAAAGAAAAAGAAAATGCGTCTGATTATTTCGTTGTAAGTGTCGCCAACGTCCATTTTCTTATTATCGCATTTACGAACAATTTCATTATTCTACCTAAATCTAAATTAAATTATCAAAATGGTAAACACAGACGTAGCAAGCACTTCGAACTCCTCAAACTCCTCAAATCGCTCATACGTCTCAATCGAAATCGCAAAAGATATGCTAACGCGCTTTGACGGATCAAAACATAAACTCTACGAATTTATTGATAATTGTGATAAAGCTAACCAATATGTTAGACCTGAATTAAAAAATATCTTATTCGCTATTATCGAAACACGAATTACTGACAATGCTAGGGCCGTAATAAGAAGCCGTTCATTTAGTAATTGGCAGGAGTTAAAACGACATTTATTAGATTTATATTCAGAAAAACGAACCATGAGCCAATGGCAACTAGAATTAAATTCTTGTCGTCAAAATGTAGGCGAAAACGTTTTATCTTTTTCAAATAAAATAGAACATTGTTACGTTTACGTTTAAAATTAATGAATTCTTTAGACGAGGAGCTTACTAGAGAAGCTCGTGCAGCATGCATAGATTTATTAAAAAACGAAGCATTAAGAGTTTTTATAAGTGGTCTAAATAAAGATCTCGCGTTAATTGTAAAATCACAAAAACCAGATTCTCTAGAAAGCGCAATAGCTTTGGCGTTAGTCGAAGAACAAGAGTTAAAATCAAAAGGAGACATATTTAAGTACCAAAATGTTAATAATTCATATGCAAAATTATGTAATATTTGTAACAAATCGGGTCACACGACATTCAATTATAGATTTAAAAATCAACCGTCATCTAATATTAAAAATCAATTCCAAAATAACAAAAGGCAATTCCATATGAATCGGGTTGATGGGTCAAGTCAAAATTCACATCGCAGTTCAAATCACAATCCAAACTCAAATCGGAATAACTCTAATAATTATAATAATTACAGTTCAAAATTTTGCAATTATTGTAAAAAGAACGGACATGTAATCAGTGAATGCAGAAAACGCGAATACAATAATAATAAAAGACAATTTCACAATTCCGAATCGTCTCAATCTAACAACTCACATTTAAACTCCCAGCGTGCTCAGCCAAATTCAGCCAAGCCGAGAAACGCAAACCTTGTTCAGGCCGAATCTCAACAGTAAACAATACAAATCGGAATTATGTTGAAATCAATGTCCCTCAGTTGATTGATGATAAAATTTCGTTTTTAATTGACACTGGAGCTGATGTTTCGTTGATAAAGTTGAACAAACCAAAAGGCGAAGTTCCATGTTACGAAGACAACATCATTACACTGAAAGGCATTGACCATAATCCAGATTCCCCATTAAAAAGAATTTGTTACGTATTTCTAGAGCTCATCATTAATCAAAGTCGATACTCACATATTTTCCACGTTGTCCCCGACAACTTTCCAATTCCTTTCGATGGTCTTATTGGAACCGATATGCTTCAATCTTTCAATTGTTCAATTAATTATAAATTAGATACCCTCTAAATCGATGATAATTGTATACCTTTAAATCTAAATACAAACTCATCTATTAACAAAAATCAAATCCAAAATCAAACTCAAAATCTAAGTCAATCTCAAAATCAAATTCAAACTCAAAATCTAAGTCAAACTCAAAATCAAACTCAATCTCAAAATCAAACCCAAAATCAAAACCAATCACAAAATCAAAACCCAAATCAATCTCAAAATCAAAACCTAAACCAATTTCAACATCACATTCAGATTCAAAATCAAACTGAAAAGCAAGCTCAAATAATTCTAAAACCTAGATCCGAAACAATCGTGAGAATTCGAACTCTTAACTCAGAACTTCAAGAAGGATTCTGTCCAAAGATAAATATCTCTGAAGGTGTATTTTCATGTCCCAGCTTAGTAAAAATTTCCAACGACCGATATGTAATCACATCAATATTAAATACCACAGAATAAGAAGTTAAACTACCAAACGTTGAAGTCCAAATCATCCCCTTACAAATTTACGAAAATCAAGCTCTAATTCATACTATACAAACACAAAATTCAAATTCCGATACGTTAGAAAAAATTAACGGACTACTAAGAACTAATCATCTCAACTCCGAAGAAAATTCCTCACTAAGAAAACTCTGTATCGAATATAATGACATATTCTTTTTAGAAGGTGACAAACTAAGTCATACAAATGCTGTGCAACACAAAATTCCTTCCACCGCTTCATTCCCTGTAAATGCAAAAACCTATAGGTACCCACACATCCATAAAGAGGAAGTAGATAGACAAATAAACAATATGCTAGACCAAAATGTAATTAAACCATCGAATTCCCCTTGGAATTCTCCACTTTGGGTTGTACCGAAAAAGATGGATGCATCTGGGAAAAAGAAATGGAGAATAGTCATAGACTACAGGAAACTCAATGAGCAAACTATAGGTGACTCATATCCGCTGCCAAATATATCCGATACCTTGGATCAACTGTGTCATTCAAAATACTTTACAACAATAGATCTCAAGTCAGGATTTCACCAAATTCAAATGGATGCAGAAGATGCAAACAAAACTGCCTTCTCAACACCATCAGGTCATTACGAATTCGCAAGGATGCCGTTCGGATTAAAAAACGCTCCAGCAACCTTCCAAAGGTTAATGAACAACGTACTATCAGGTCTCCAAAACGAACGTTGCTTTGTATACCTCGACGACATCGTAATTCATTCAGATAGGTTGGAAAACCACAACAGAAGATTCAAGGAAGTTTTCGAACGACTGCGTGAATATAATTTAAAAATCCAGCCAGACAAGTGCGAATTCCTGAGGCTAGAAGTAATGTATTTGGGACACCTAATTACATCCGAAGGTGTTAAACCAGATCCCAAAAAGGTCGAAGCCATTACCAATTACCCTACTCTAAAAAATCCTAAGAATGTTAAATCATTTCTTGGACTGGCAGGCTAGTACAGAAGATTTATAGAAAACTTCAGTTCTATCGCTCAACCTCTCACCAAACTATTAAAAAGGGATACTCCTTTCCTCTGGACCAGTCTACAACAAAACTCCTTTGAAAAATTAAAAGCTCTCCTAAGTTCTAAACCTATATTACAATACCCCGACTTCGCAGAACCTTTTTTCCTTACCACTGACGCAAGTAACTACGCCATCGGAGCAGTACTGTCGCAAAAGAAAGACACATCACGCGATCTACCTATTGCTTATGCAAGTCGTACACTAAACAAAGCCGAACAAAACTACTCCACTACAGAAAGAGAATTATTAGCCATTACATGGAGTGTACGTCACTACCGTCCACATTTATATGGAAGAAAATTCTTTATCCTAACTGATCATCGTCCACTAACATGGTTATTTAATTGCAAGGATCCAAGTTCCAGATTAGTTAGATGGAGATTGTTACTAGAAGAATACGAATACGAAATTCAATACAAACCTGGAAAAATAAACTCCAAAGCTGATGCACTTAGTAGAATTGTAATCGTCACAACGAAAAATGAAAAAACCTACTCAGACTTTCTTAAAGCTCTGAATTCCAGACCGATTATTAATAATAATATCGCAGAGTCCAATTTAGATCTCAAGAATTCCAAACATCCAATAATAATACCAATCGCCGCAGATCTAGAACATAATAAGTATATTGAAGACAAAGATAGAAGCATACTAAATGGTAAAGGAATTAATGATATCGTAAAGATTGCAGGAAACCAACCCAAATACTACCTAATTTACAAAGAACATCACTGGCAAACAACAGACTACAAAAATATATATGACATCATAATCAAACTAGAAGAAATTCTAGAAAAGGATAAACTAACAGAAGTTAATATGCCAAAAATTGGTGATCAATATGACAAACTCAAGTGGAATAAAGTCAGAACCATAATTAGGTATATATTTCATAGAAGTAAAATTAAAATTAATATTTGTTACGGAAAATTACGAGAACCAAAGACTAACGAAATAACCGAAATTTTGGAAGAACACCATTCAAATGTAACGGCAGGTCATTCAGGATTTCACAGAACTTACAACAAAATAAAAGAAAACTTTAAATGGTCTTCCATGAAAAAAGACATCAAAAATTTTATAAAGAAGTGCGAATCCTGTCAACGGAATAAATTGGTTCGAAAGAAAACTAAACAACCCATGGAGATAACCACCACCAGTTCCAAACCATTTGAAAAAATCTTTATGGACGTTGTAGGTCCCCGTCCTTTAACAGAAAAAGGTAATCGATTTATTGTCACTCTCCAAGACGACCTATCCAAATTTTCTCAAGCATTCCCAGCACCCAACCATGAAGCTATTACAATTGCTAACCTTTTTGTCCAAAATTTCGTTTGCAAGTTCGGTATTCCAGAAATCTTGGTCACCGATCAAGGTAAAGATTTCACATCTAAATTATTCAACCAAACATCAAAGCTTTTTAAAATAAAACACATAAATTGCTCAGCTTATCATCCACAAAGCAACGGAGCTGACTATTTAAAACATTACATCAACAAAGATCAATCCAATTGGGACGATTGGATAGAATGATGATGAATGGATAGATGCTATGTTTTCATACAACACCAACATCCATTCATCAACGAAATTTTCACCATTCGAACTTCTATTCGGAAATAAAGCTCGTCTTCCGTCAACTATTACATCAAGTCCCGAATTCAAATATTCATATGATAACTATCTAGATGATTTGAAATTCAAAATGCAAAAATCACACGAACTAGCTGAAGAAAATTTAATAAAATCCAAATTTAACAACAAAGCAATTTATGACAAGAAAATTAAACAAGTAAAATTTGAAGTAGGCGATAATGTATATCTTCTAAACGAAAAAAATTAGCCCCAAAATACAGTGGTCCTTATAAAATAATAGAAATAAATTCACCCGTTAACTGTAGTAATTTAATAAAAAACAAAAAGGTAACAGTTCATACAAATAGACTGAAACATGCGTTTCTTCCAGATCTTTAATAGTCCTCGTTTACTCCACCAACATAACGATTAACATTGTCCCGATTAATCAGTCATCAGGATTATACTTCGAAAAGTTAGGAAAAGTTCAATATTTCGATCAAACATGGGACATTATCACTCACATAAACTTAGATACTTTCGCTCAAAAATTAAATATGGTAGAAAATGCGTATCAAGACACCAGACAACTATGCTCATCTTATAACCATACTATCCTTACAAATTATAATATAACCTTAAGAACGATTGAAGAAACCTTGCCAAAAATTAAACAACTACAACTTTCGATAACTTCAATGTTAGAACGATCTCGATTTAAACGCGGTCTTATCAATGGTGTAGGTTTAATATTTAAAGAACTATTCGGTACATTAGATAGCCATGATGCAGACTTTTACGAGAATAACATTAACAAGATTCAAAAAGACGAAAGTCACCTCGCTGGATTGTTAAAAGAACAAATCCAAGTTGTAAGTAGCACAATTCGAAATTTTAATTCATCACTTACCAACGTCAATATAAATAATAAAATATTTAACGAAAATTTTTAAAACTTTAAAAATTCACTTACAAACCAAGAATTTAAATATTTTAACATGGAGTTAAGACAACAAATAGACGAACATCTTTCTCGATTATCATTAGTGATTACTGAATTGAACGCCGAATATTCTACAATAATAAATGCATACTTATTCTCCAAATCAGACATAATCCATCCTTCCATAATCTCCGTTGAACAATACATTCACGAATTATCCAAGGCACTAATCCATTTACCACCCTCTACTCAATTCATAAAAAGCATCGAACTTGATAACGTTAAAGAAATTTTGTCAGTATCATCAATTAAAAGCTATGCCACTTCTAATTTATTTATTTTCAAAATCTCTAACCCATTAGTTACTCAAGATTCATATGAACTATTCAAATTAATTCCGCTACCGATGAAAAACAACCTTAACGAATTTCTATTTATATTACCTTTAGTAAAATATTTATCTATAACACATTCTAAAACAAACTATGTCACGATTGACGATCTTAGTGCATGTAAAGCCACCGAGTTAGAACTTTATATCTGTTTTCAAACAAACCCAACAAAATTCACAAGAACATCAAACCTCTGTTCTGTACAACTACTATTCCATTCTAGCCAAATACCTGAATCTTGTGACATAAGAAAAACAAAATTTAAAAGTGAAATATCACTCTTTGCATACGCAAAACCGCTGGTTATTTGTATTTGGGCATAACCGAATTGACGCAACTTTAAATTGTAAAAACGAATTTCCTCGTGATTTCCCTATCGAAGGTACAGGCTGTCCACCAAACTGTCGACCCTTTACAAATTCAGCAGTTTTAAAACCTATCAATAAAAATTTAACCTCCGGATCTACGGTTGATATAACTTTCCCGAGTTTTAATATTTTAGAAACTCAATATTCCAACCAGAATATTAAAAACTCACCTTCAGAAATTAAACCGCTGCACATCAATAACTTAGATATAGAAAGTCTAGATATTGTAAACCATAAACTATTCCAAATATCAGATAAAATAGACAATGTCGAATCATTCAATATCTTACACAATTCGTATTTTGTTTATTTATTAATGACAACGATAACATTTATAGGACTGTATGTTCTATATAAAATTTATAAATATATTAAATCCAAATATAGAAATCGTAAAGATAAAACCATTTTGCCATGTATAACAAATAAACATAACGAAGTAACAGATTCTAACCCTGAGGATATCGAACTACCCGAAACAAGTCAATCTCCATTACGGAGAAGCATTAGAAATGCAAAATTAAAAAGTTAAAGAATATTAAATAATTTTGCATCTATATATATCTAGATTTAATTATCCGTAAGCCGTTTCATTATGTTAGGTTAAGAAAAATAATAATATATATTTTTCTCTCTAAAGGGGAAGGTGTAATTTAACATGTAAAATAAGAAGCACTATTTTGTAATAAAATTGTATAATTAGTTTAATTAAGAAATAACATTAGAATACAGTAATCATAGATAAATTAAGAAAAGAAAACATCCGTTAATAAATATCAAAGAATAAATAAACGATAACCAAAACTTGAAAACAATTAAGAACGGACTTCGGTAATCCTTATTATCTAACAATACTTTAATCGTTTTTGAACTAGTATAAAAGATCAGAAAATTGTAGAACGAAGTCAGTCTTAATACAGTAGTAAAAACAGCATCGAAATAGTAACGACAAGAAAACCAATCATCATACTTTGTATCACCTTCGCCTAAGAAATAAAGACTAATTAAGTAAGAAGCAATTGTGTTTTATCTCATCATCACCACGACGTTCAACCGGACGACACATTGAAATTTTGCCGTACATTACACCGCATTACACCTAGTAGATATAAGATATTGTTTATTAGAAGTTAAGCGATTTAATTTGATCATTCTATCCTGACAGCGGTGGCTCCACGGTACGGGATGAAATTCGAGTCATTTTTTTTCTAAATTAATTTTTTGGCTCGGTTCAGTAAATTTAAACACTTTGTCCTTTCCTTAATGATTTATTTTAATATCTCTGAGTTTCGTTTAGTGCGTAGACTAAACAAAACTTAACATTCTTAGGCCGTGGGAGCCGTGGCGTAGGTGGTGATAAGAGGGTGAGATGAAAACGAAGGGTGAGAAAGTAATAAAGGTACGGAGTCGAATATAAAAAGGGGAGACAAGCCAAGAATGCGAGCTGGAGTGGTTGAATTGTAACAATTTTCCGAAAAATAGTAATTTTTCTTATTGCTGTTTGTTGTCCGTAAATTGAATTTCGAAGTTTGAGCTGTATTCTTGGAAAAGGTTAACTTGTTCTTTTTTTGTTTGTTGTTTAAAAGAAAGTGATTCCGTAAGTAGAACGTAAGTAGAATTTTCTCGAATTGTGAACATCAGCGCCTCTTATCGAAGATTACCATCGTATAGTTTGTAAATTGTTGAAGAAATGAATTAGCTAAATCATATTATATATATTTTTAAACCTTCGTTTTGTTTGTTTGTTTCACTTATCACCTGCCTTTTTCGAGTTCTGCTGTTCGTTTTCAAACGAGCGCGATAGCAGAGTGCACGACCTTCCCCAGTAAATTACACGAGCCGCTCCGTGTCTTTTACAAACTACCAGAATATCCCTAAGGAACATGGCCGATTGTTCAATTATAGAATCGGCATATATGTAGCATGTTACTAATGTACAAGTAATCTAAAGAGCACATATTCATCGTCAAAAGGTATACGAGTGTCTAGTAGAAATAACGAGACAAATTACATACTACCGTATGCAGTCATTCCTCCGAGGTACGAGGGGGGTTGTTAATATATATATACTCCCTGGGAGCAGACCAGTGTCTTAAGGCACATAAATATGGCATCATTAACTTGATGGGTACCAAAATCTTAGAAAAATTAGAACCAAACTCGTCAATAACAACACCAAAAGTAGTTCATGGGAAAATAAATGTGGACGGCGGTCGTATTAGAGGAGTCTATTCAGAGAATGGTGAAACTTGGGAGAATGTAGTTATACAGGGTACAGTGAAAATACTCCTGGAAGACTACTTAAGGGCAGTAACTGTGGAAAGTGATATAATCAAGCTACGTGGCGAAGTGACCTGTTCTTATTTGGCTGGGTACTGTATAGACGCACTATATGGAGAGGTAGCTTGGGAACCGACCTCTACCACAGACTGTCGGGCGCACTTAACAACTTTATATGAAGGAAAAGCTGGTTATGTATAAATATGGGGTACAGAAGATAAGCTTGGAGTCGTCGAAAACCAAGACAGAGTATTACGACGTTCAACCGGACGACGCATTGAAATTCAGCCGTACATTACAAAAAATTGGTGTCAGAAGTGGGATATCACCTGATCAACAGTTCCAGTTCGCATAACTTAAAGGAAGAAATCCAATCAACCTCCAGGAACCTACCGCAGAACCAAGGAAATCAGGAAGCCCAGAAAAAGAAAAAGAAAATGCGTCTGATTATTTCGTTGTAAGTGTCGCCAACGTCTATTTTCTTATTATCGCATTTACGAACAATTTCATAATTCTACCTAAATCTAAATTAAATTATCAAAATGGTAAACACAGACGTAGCAAGCACTTCGAACTCCTCAAATCGCTCATTCGTCTCAATCGAAATCGCAAAAGATATGCTAACACGCTTTGACGGATCAAAACATAAACTCCACGAATTTATTGATAATTGTGATAAAGCTAACCAATATGTTAGACCTGAATTAAAAAATATCTTATTCGCTATTATCGAAACACGAATTACTGACAATGCCGTCATACTGACATCATACCTCGGAGTGATCGCAATATAGTTCGGTAGTTCCCTTAATAATTACTATATATACGGTTACCGTATCGTTGACACGCCAGTTTACTATTGAACCCCATTTTGAGGCGTTGTGTTATGTGTTATTTATTTTACAAATATAGAGAATAGAAAAGTGCATAAAAAATTATTTATAACTAATATCAAATATCTAGTTAGCAATCTACAAATAGCATACTTACAAATAGGTAAGTAGTATCACACAATTTTCTGATATGATTTGATAAAATAATAAATGATTTATTATTTAATAGCATTGTGATATGGATCCTTATGAAAAGGAGAGAGAAAGATTACAGAAACTGTATGAAGAAGTTAGCACGGGCAGTGAAATAGAAGAGTCTGACGATAGTTCGCTATCAGATCCAGATTTTATAAGTATCAGTGATCATGATACAGAAACCGAGCAGGAAAACGTAAATGAAGATGCAGATATTATGCATCAGGATGATGGCGAGGATGATGAAGATGAACAACCCGTGATTCGTAATAGATGCTCGTATTTTTTTGGTAAAGATGGAACTAAATGGAAAAAGGCTGTCCCACCTAGAAATATTAGAACTCGCAACGAAAACATAGTGTCTCACCTGCCGGGGGTCATCGGTGAAGCACGTGACGCATTATCTCCCATTCAATGCTGGATGTACAAGTTTGGAAACTGCATTGATATTGTAGTTGAAAACACTAATTTATTTATTGATAAAATTTCTGTTAAATTCTGAGTGCAGACCTACCGACTCTGTAGAAATCCAAGCGCTGATGGGTTTGCTTTATTTAGCTGGGCTCCATCATGGATCAAGGACGCATCTAGCAGAGTATTGGTCATCAGACGGTATGAGATATTTCCTGCTACAATGGCAAAACGGAGGTTCGTCTTCTTATTGAAATGCATGCGCTTAGACGATACCACAACTAGAGGTCAAAGAAAAGAAATGGACAAACTAGCAGCAGTTCGTACTATTGTTGACAAGTTCAACGACAATTGTAAGAAAACTTACTCTGTGGGCGAGTATGTAACATTAGATGAAATGCTTGCCTTTAGGGGTAAGTGCAGTTTCCGAATGTACGTTCCAAGTAAACCAAACAAATACGGATTGAAAGTCTTCGCCGTTGTTGATGCCAAAACATTTTTCACTTCACACATAGAAATTTACGCTGGTGTTCAACCCAATGGTCCATATAAAACTGACAACATTACCGCTGCAGTAACTGAAAGAAGGTGTTCACATTTATTAGGATCTGGAAGAAATGTTACAATAGATCGTTGGTTCACAGGATATTCAATTGTAAAGAAACTGCTAAGAGAGCACCGCCTTACTGTGGTTGGTACAATTAGAGTTACAAGTTACAAGTTAAAAACAGAAAAGTATATTCTTCGTTATTCGCATTTAGTAATGATATGACTGCAGTTTCATATATACCCAAGAAAGGAAAGAATGTGCTTGTAATTTCAACACTGCACCGAGACGATCATATCGATGAAGCTACCGGTGATCGAAAAAGCCCGAAATAATTACTTTCTATAATAGCACAAAAAGTGGAGTAGATGTTGTTGATCGAATGATCACATCATACAATGTTGCAAGAAACACAAAGCGTTGGCCAATGGTGATGTTCTATAACCTCCTCAATATAGCAGCAATTAACGCTTTTGTTATCTATAAAGGCAACATACCAAATGGTGAATTTGCTAAACCCCCCAGACTGTTTCAAAAGAATCTTGGTATGGAGTTAGTGAAAAATAACATGCAAAGAAGAGTCGTTGATAAGCACTTGACCAAAAGTGTGCATACTTCTGCCTTGAGGCTCTCAGGTATTGAAAAGCAGATTATTCCAGAGCCACAACCAGGGAAAAGAGGAAACTGTAAATATTGCAAAAGACGAAAAACTCGTTATTTTTGCAAAATTTGTAAATGCCGGTTGTGCATGGAGCACATAACAGCGTGCTGCAACGATTGTTTGGGAAATATGGAGACCACAGTTTGAAGCCCTTCAGTTTTGCATAGAATATTATTCTTTAGTTAAGACTTTTTTTTATAACACTTTATACATTTTTAAATAAATATTATTATAGATCGATTTTCTTTTCCTTTACTTAGGCGTTGTTTCCAAATTTTGAAAAACATGTGATTAAATTGTAAGCATTTTCTTTAAATCAAATTAACATAAAACGTGAGTTTGGAATTGGCCCTGTATTAGGCTATTATATAGTACAAGCATCATATAAAACATTTTTATGAGAAATTAGCACTGGAGGACACGTTGGCGTCCTTTAGAGTTTTTTTCTATTTTGGACTCCACAGACCACACCCGATCGAAAGTGTTAAGAAAGCGCGCCCGACAGATGGAGGGTTAAACACTGCTTTATTTATGTTGGATCTACAACTCGTAACATCTAGTTAGGCAACTCCTACTACATTATGTTAACTTATAATACAACACCTTCCCTCTTAACTTAATATACTATAATATAATATAATCCTTAAACCTAACAGGATTTTTAACTATTCTCTTACTACGGGTAGCTCGTTCAGTCATTATAGTTTTATCAGTCTCACATTCAGTAGGAGTTTCATCATATTCAGGTTGTGTTACTATTTGAGGTTCATTTAACGATTTTCTTAAGTGAAAACTATTTCGTCTAATAAATATGAAATCAATGATGTAATCCATTTTAACAAGTGAATAATTATAAATGAGATGATTTTCTTTTTCTTTTTTCTTTTGCACAATTTATTGATTTAATTAATGTAAATAATTCGCATTCAATGAAAAATTGTTAAATTATTTATTATTATTCTATTTGACATGTTTCCACTTAATGAAACATTAGACATTACCAAAAAATTGCTATGCAATAAGATCGGCATAAGAAATGCTACATATGTGTACGACCTTATAAAAATCTGCCTAGAACAGAATTTTTGCCAGTTTAATCATAAATTCTACAAATATAACGAGGGTCTACCTATGGGACCCCACTAAGTGGTCTGTTATCAAACATATACCTTAATCTTTTAGAAGAGAACTTACTTGATGATAAAAACAGTATTAATAATAACGTCGTCTTATGACGACGTTATGTGAACGATATTATAGTAGTATGGAACGATGATGGTTTAAACATGATCGAAGAATTTCACTCTCATATCAATAATTTACATAACAAGATAAAATTTACAATAGATAAAGAACAACAAAATAAATTAAACTTTCTAGATCTTACTTTGATCAACAATAATTATTCAATAGAGTATGATGTATGTATGTATGTATGTAGGAAAGCGGAGGGTACGCCAAAGCATACAGCACCCAGGCCCCAACGGGCCCCTTGTACATCCTCCTACACTCTCTTTGGCTACATCAACCAGCCTAAGGATTTTCCGAAGGCTAGGATACAGCTCAGAGGTGTGTTCCTGATGCCATCTGTGCTCAGCCATTCCTCCCCAAAGTCTCTCATTCTGAGGTCTTGTAGAGTGGGGCATTCACACAAGATGTGTCGAACAGTATCCTCGCTCTCTTGACAAAAGCGACAGAGGGGATTAATAGCAAGCTTAAGGTTGTAGAGATGCTTGTTTACCTTACAGTGACCCGTGATGAGTCCCGTTAAAATACGTAGGGCGCTTCTACCGAGTCTTACGAAAGACAAGGCTGTCAATTTTAAGGTTTTTGACCACCAGACTACTGCACCATATGTAAGCATAGGTCGAATTACAGCTGTGTAGATCCAGAGGGCAGTTTTAGGTGACAGCCCCCATGTCTTAAATATAGTCCTCCGGCACTGGCTGAATGCAACATACGCTTTCTTTACTCTATTGTTTAGGTCAGCCTTCCATGTCATTTTGTTGTCAAGTATAATGCCCAGATATTTGACTTCTTTTGACAAAACTAATGGAGTATATGCAAGAGATGGCAAACTGGGCTTGCCAACCTTCCTCAATCATGTGAAAAGAATCAACTCTGTCTTCCGAGGATTCACAAAGAGCCCTTGTCGGTCACACCAAGACTCAATCAATTTGAGAGCCACCTGCATCCTATCAGAAAGTACATATATGTGCTTACCTTTGACAAGGATGGTTAGATCATCTGCATAACCTACTGTTGTGAAGTTGGCTTTAGCGAGGGATTTCAAGAGGCTATCCAGGGTGAGATTCCACAACAATGGGGAAAGTACACCTCCTTGTGGATAGCCTCGAGTAACTCCTCCATGAAGACTGACATCGCCAGCCCTAATCTTAACTATCCTATGTTTGAGAGCATTCTCAATCCAACCGCAAAGAGTCGGTTGAACTTTATGCTCAAGCAAGGCATCGTTAATACCAGAGAAAGTTGTTTTATCAAAAGCTCCCTCTATATCTATGAACACACCAAGGGCGACTCCTTTGAGTCCAGCGCCCCACCAACAAAGCTGGTCACCGAGTGAAGAGCTGTTAGTGTGGACTTCCCCTGAGTGTAGGCATGCTGATTAGGATTTACTGGTGCATTTGGAAGACAGAAATTCCTAATATAGCGATCACATAGCCTCTCCAAGGTTTTCAAAAGAAAAGAGGAGAGGCTGATAGGTCTAAACGATTTCGGTGTGAAACAATCTAACTTACCCGGTTTAGGTATGAAGTTCACCGTAACCTCACGCCACCGATTGGGTATATAGTGTAGCGCCAGGCAGGCCTCGAAAATTCTCACCAGGTGAGGTACAAAATCCTCCAAGCCCCATTGTAGAAGGGCTGGTATAATACCATCTGGTCCTGGTGTTTTGAACGGCGAAAAACTATTAATTGCCCACCGTATCTTTTCCTCCCTGCAAATTTCTTCGGCTAAGATCCAATCATCTGCAATAGGTTCATGGTTGGTGCCCTGAAGTGAACATATGGGAGTTCTGGAACCTGAAAAATGCACCTCCATTAATAGATGAACACTCTCTAAAAGGTTTTCGGTAAAAGAACCGTCAGCCTTTTTTAATAAGCCAATTCGTCGTTCAGGGTCAGATGAAAGTACCCCATTTAGGCAAGACATTTCGCTGCAGGAAGAAACTTCTTCACAGAATTTCCTCCACGTTTCTCGCTTCCTATGACGAACGCTTTTTTAAATTCCGCTAACTTACCTCTGTAAAGTTTCCAGTCGGAGTCTAATTTTGAGTTTTTAGCTCTATTAAAGGTTATCCTTGCTTCATGTTTGAGCTTGCCGAGTTCGGGGCACCACCAAACGGTAGCACGCCCCGAAACGGCCTCAGGTCGAAGAGGACAGGCCTTTCTGTAAGCTTTAATTAAAGAGTCGCAAATGGTATTTAAGTACTCCTCAACCTGAAAGCTTTTAGTTATCTTAAGCAAACCGATTTCGTTCAAACTCCCAGTTAGTATAGATCTGAACTCGTCCACATCCGTCCTTCTGGGGTTACGCTTTAGGTTTTTTCCAATCTTTAAGGTACCAAGATCAAACGTGATCCACCTATGGTCTGACATTGAAATAATAAATACTATCAATGTCTAGATGGATTACCGACGGGATCACCATTGAGTGGGGCGATGGCAGATAACCTAGAGAAGAATCAAATTATTAGTGACAAAAAACCCTTATAAAGACGATATTATCCTATGGACAAGATACCTGGACGACATTTTAGTACTAATTAAAGGCGACCAACATATTGATAATCTTCATAAATACATTAACAGTTTACACTCCAATATTAACATCACTATCGAGACTGAAAACAATCATAAATTAAATTTCATAGACTATACACTACGACATTCAAACAACAAAATTAAATATGACATCTACAGGAAAGCTACACAAACTAGTACCACCATCTCATTCGATCATGATGAAACTCATAAATGGCAGCATACCGGGCTTATCTATACAGAGCTTTCCATTCGAAATTGGAACAGCAAGACCTAGAAAGAGAGATCGAAATTATTCTCCAAATTGCTAACGAAAACAGCTTCCCACCGACATATATCCAACGAATGTTTTCGAAAATACAAAGCAAATATAATTTTCAAGAAACAACTTCCCTATTCGATCGAAAACCAGATACATCAACAACGTACAGATCCATAACTTACCCAGGAAATATATCCCATAAAATCAAGAAAATGTTCCATAAATTCAATATAACATATGACATTCAAACAAAAACAATCTTAAGGCATTATTAGTTAATAACAAAAACAAGACTACAACTTGCTAAAAGTGGTATATACCAATTACAATATGGAACCTGTGCAGCCACGTGCATAGGTGAAACAGGGAGAAGTATCCAAACAAGGCTGAAAGAACATGAACAAGAACTGCTCAAAATCGGCATTCCGAAAACATCTAATTTTCAACGACCACAAATTTGATGAAAATAAAAATATTAAATTACTACACCAACTTAATAAAAGCAACCATATGAAAATAATGGAGATGTACGAGATCAACAAGTTTATTGAAACGAACAATAATATTATAAGCCTTAATGAACAATCCTAACCCAAAAACCTATCTACAGTAGTTGCCTGAGAGACCCGTACTTAAAAGACAAAAATAAAGAACAAAAACAAAAATAACTATTTTCATACACAAGTGGAAGAGAGTTATGTATTTGGTGGCGATGTTTGGCGGCATAATAATAACAATCAAATTTTAGGTCGTTTACATTGTTCGATTTTCAAATTTTGTTTTATCATTCTGTATTACCGACCTAACGTCACGTGATGGCGTTTGATGTACATTTTGAAAACTCACTTCAGTTAATATTTCTAATTCTTTACAAATTGAATTATAACCAAACAATTACGTAAGATTTTATTATTTTATGTTTGTATTAATATGTATCATTTATATTTCGTATGTTGTAAACTTGTCTCTAAACTTATTGCTCGAAACTAGTTTAGAATAAATAAATTTGACTAATATCACAAAAAGTAAATATTTTTAAACCTCTAATCAATAACTAGTAAATAAAGGATTCCAAAAGTTATTTATATTTTGATTTTTAGTGAGATTTTGTATTTCTATGTTGGGGTTGGCTGATGATGAATTAATGAAGTTTTAATTAATTAATATCTCTTGATATCTCAAAAACGAATTGAGATACTCACGCATGAAAAAAAAGGGTTGTACGCATGAAAAGTGCATACTTTTCTTTATAAATTACAAAAAAATTAAAACATCTCAAAAATTCGATTTTTAACAATTTTTCAAAAATGATTATAGAAATTTATAATATTATGAAATGACTCAAATTTAGGATGAGTTCAAAACTTGATATCACAAAAACGAATTTAGGTACTCATGCATAGGTTTATTCTCAGAAAAGTGCATACTTTTCTTTATAAATCACAAGCAAAATCGTCAAGAGAACATCAGACTTCGATTTTTCAAAAATGATTATGGACATTTTTAGTTGTATGAACTGCTGCAAATTTAGATTGAGTTCAAAACTTGATACCTCAAAAACGAATTGAGATACACACGCATAGATTTATTCTCAGAAAAGTGAAATTTTAGACTTCAATTTCTAACGATTTTTCAAAAATGATTAAGGAAATTTTTAATTTTATGAAATACTGCAAATTCAAATTGAGTTCAAAACTTGGTATCTCAAAATCGGATTGAAATTATTCATCTATAAGTGAATAAATCTATTCACTTATAGATTTATTCTCAGAAAAAAGCATACTTTCTTCTCTATAAGCCACAAGAAAATTCGCCAAGAGAACTTTAGACTTCGATTTTTAACGATTTTTCAAAAATGATTATGGAAATCTTTAGTTTTATGAACTGGTACAAATTTAGATTGAGTTCAAAACTTGATACCTCAAAACCGTTAAAAATCGAATTTTGAAGATGTTTTGATTTTTTTTGTAATTTATAAAGAAAAGTATGCACTTTTCCGAGAATAAATCCATGCGTGAGTATCTCAATTCGTTTTTGACGTATCAAGTTTTGAAGTCAATTTGAATTTGCAGTATTTCATAAAATTAAAAATTTCCTTAATAATTTTTGAAAAATCGTTAGAAATGGAAGTCTAAAATTCTCTTGACGATTTTTCTTTTGATTTATAAAGAATAGTATGCACTTTTCTGAGAATAAATCTATGCGTGTGTATCTCAATTCGTTTTTGAGGTATCAAGTTTTGAACTCAATCTAAATTTGCAGCAGTTCATACAACTAAAAATTTCCATAATCATTTTTGAAAAATCGAAGTCTGATGTTCTCTTCACGATTTTGCTTGTTATTTATAAAGAAAAGTATGCACTTTTCTGAGAATAAACCTATGCATGAATACCTAAATTCGTTTTTGTGATATCAAGTTTTGAACTCATCCTAAATTTGAGTCATTTCATAATATTATAAATTTCTATAATCATTTTTGAAAAATTGTTAAAAATCGAATTTTTGAGATGTTTTAATTTTTTTGTAATTTATAAAGAAAAGTATGCACTTTTCATGCGTACAACCCTTTTTTTCATGCGTGAGTATCTCAATTCGTTTTTGAGGTATCAAGTTTTGAACTCAATCTAAATTTGCACCAGTTCATAAAACTACAGATTTCCATAATCATTTTTGAGAAATCGTTAAAAATCGAAGTCTAAAGTTCTCTTGGCGATTCTTCTTGTGGTTTATAAAGAAAAGTCTGCACTTTTCTGAGAGTAAATCTATCCGTGAATATTTCAATTCATTTTTGTGATATCAAGTTTTGAACTCATCCTAAATTTGAGTCATTTCATAATATTATAAATTTATATAATCATTTCTGAAAAACCGTTATGATTTTTTTTGTAATTTATAAAGAAAAGTATGCACTTTTCCGAGAATAAATCCATGCGTGAGTATCTCAATTCGTTTTTGACGTATCAAGTTTTGAAATCTTTAGTTTTATGAACTGGTGCAAATTTAGATTGAGTTCAAAACTTGATACCTCAAAAACGAATTGAGATGAAAAGTGCATACTTTTCTTTATAAATTACAAAAAAAAATAAAACATTTTAAAAATTCGATTTCTAACAATTTTTCAAAAATGATTATAGATATTTATAATATTATGAAATGACTCAAATTTAGGATGAGCTCAAAACTTGATATCACAAAAATGAATTGAGATATTCACGCATAGATTTATTCTCAGAAAAGTGCATACTTTTCTTTATAAACCACAAGAAAAATCACCAAGAGAACTTTAGACTACGATTTTTCAAAAATGATTATGGAAATTTTTAGTTTTATGAACTGCTGCAAATTTAGATTGACTTCAAAAATTGATACTTCAAAAACGAATTGAGATACTCACGCATGGATTTGTTCTCGGAAAAGTGTATACATTCCTTTATAAAGCACAAAAAAATCGTCAAGAGAAGTTTAAACTTCGATTTTTGACGATTTTTCAAAAATGATTATGAAAATTTTTAGTTTTATGAACTGCTACAAATTTAGATGGAGTTCAAAACTTGATACCTCAAATACGAACCAAGATACTCACGCATGGATTTATTCTCAGAAAAGTACATAGTATACTTTATAAGTCACAGAAAAATCATCAAGATATTTTAAGAATTTAATTTTTAACGACTTTTCAATGATTAAGGAAATTTTTAATTTCATGAAATACTGCAAATTTAGATTGAGTTCAAAACTTGATACAGTAGACACGCGATAGTGTGAACCCAAAAAAACACGGATTGTTCACATTATCAGTTTATTCACGTTAACGAAGGTGATATCTAATATAGACAGTGTTTCTCAATTGAAGTGAATGATTTCAAGAGGTGGTTTTTCAGCGGAAATGAAGTAACCCTTCTATTCCAAGTCAGAGCCCTCTAAACTTATTATTTTTTATGGTCAAACTAATGATATTAGGAAAAAATGTGAAGACAAAAAGTTGTCTATTGAATCCCTCTATTCAAATCAGGTTTTAAAACCAAAAAATTCAGAAATATTAAGAAGTTCTGATGCAAAGTATCATAGGACCTGATTTTTTCACCCCCTTCTACATAATATTTTAAGGTTACTAAAATCGCCAAAAGCTGCCAAATTTCATTTATCTTACCTCTTTCAAAGTGGATTTATTGAATGAAAACAATTATTTTCATCTGTTCAGAACTCTTAGTCATATACATGGCTAACAGTTTTCGATCAAAGGTGGAATATTTGCACTATCCAGTAGTTATTTTCTTGGGAAGGAAAGCTACTAGGACAGTATTTCTATTCATTGTTTCTTAAAGACTGCCAAAACAATTTTTGTGAGGCAGCCGCCCGTAATGAAATCACGATCTGCTGGTCAAAGGGTCATTCAGGAAATAATCTTCATGACATGGCGGACAAATTCGCGGGGAAAGCTGCAGGTGAACCTCCAAGATCACCAGAACCATTCATCGCCCCAACAGTAAAGTCTTTAATAGAGCTTCAAAAAGAGAAAACACGTAAGATGTTTCTTAATTACTGGGATAGGGCACCAGGATATCGCCAGATTAAGGAAGTTTTGATGTAAACTGACCCCAAACGAACTGATTTATTTATGAAGCTGTCCAGGAAGAACCTACGTTTGATCATAGGTAACATAGCAAAGACATTTGCAAAGACTGGAAAATAGTTTAAGCAAAAGAACTGCGAAGAAACTATTAGCTGCACAGTCGATTAAGCGTTTATTGATCGAAGTTGTATTGATTTAAAAAATCTGCTCCATCAATGGGTTTGTTAACATCTGCCAGAATAAACACAAAATTAAAATTCCTTCTTAAACGTAGAGAAACTGTAAGAAGGTTCCTTCCATAAGTTTTTGTAGAAAAATCGTTGGCTGCAAATAAAATGGTGGTGGAAATATGTTTGGAGTAAGGAAAACGCTTAACCGGCAACCTACATCAAATTTCCTTAATTAAAGGTGAATTAAAATTTTTTTTATCATTTGAACAATTTTTGTTTTCCAATAAAACTGTTACTCGTTTTTTGTAATATCAGCACCGCTATTTTGGCAAAAAATGTTGTATGGAATTTACACCATTTCCTTTCACAGTTCCTAGCACTATCACATTAACAACTTTTTTGTTACTAACAAGAAATTGGAAAACATTTGGTTTTATATAATGAATGATACTAGATGAAAGTTAACATTAGAAATACAATCAAAAGATGGCTGTGGAACGCCGGTATTGCTACAAAAGTAAAGCATAAAGCATGGTGTCAAGAATGGCAAGGGTGAGTTTATCAATGGAATGACAGCGTCTTCACTGATGAATCAATGTTTTCTTTATGGCTGAATGAGGGTGCGACGAGGGGAAAGACTAAATTTGAAGTTCATTCAAAGACGTTCTGGAACCGGTATTTGTACCCATCATGTAGACTTTACATAATGCCACTTTTCATCTGGTTAATGTAAGACTCCATACCGCTGTGGTTACAAGAAGGTTCCTGGAAGAAGTTATCTACAATCTTCTCATATTTAGATTGTAACTGGTTATGGATTATGCTTTTCTGGTTCATCTCAAACAATAATCATTGAATAAGATTTTCTCCAACTGTTATGTTTTTTGTATTATGGTCAATTTTTATGAAATGATGTGAATGAAAATCCGAAATAAGGACGGGGAAGAGGACTTCTTATCGAAATCGTAAGTTGAATTAATTTAGAATTTTTATAAATATACTTCTTTCTTTTACTAGTAACTAAATCTGCATTTATTTTATCTTTTCATTTCATTTTATACTAATTAGTGTAATGTGCGTTATATTCGTCAGCATCTGTAAATACGTGACGTCGCGATTGGGGCATGTCAAGGGTGTTTACTTTTCATCAGTATTGTAAATACCAATTTTCAAGCGAAAATTGCCAGGATATATACCCATGCGTATTTATCCAAGATGGGTATTTATATTATAATATCATATTATTTATAATTTCGAGATATTTATAAAATTTAAAAATAGTACAATAAAGACCACTAAAGAGGAACAAAGTTTAGTTCAAAAATAAAAGTTCTGTAATTAAAAAGGAACAATAGTTATTTTTACAAAAACTCATAAAAATATAATAATAAACTGTAAATAAGACCCATATAAGTTTTAACCACAATAATTTTATCTAATCTAGATTACGTGAGATTCGTCTGGTAGTATTGTATTGTTATCAAAATTTATAGTTTTTTAACAACAAAATAACAAAAAATGAAATTTCAATTAATCATCAAAACAGTGCCACAGTTTATAACCTGCAACGATCCTTGTGATACTCCGCAGCTCATCTAATTCTTTTGTCCGTTTGTATTTTTATTTTATTTGTATTTACACTTTTTAATGGCGTCGTTATGTTATTTATGGCCTGTTTTATTTCTTTCCATGGCGCCGAATTGAATGCGTTCTCGATTTCAATCAACACCATGATACTAAAACCCCTACGTATTAACAAAGAAAAATTCTTCGTTTCTTACCGTGCCCCTTACGGTCCTTTTAAGCAAATTAAAGATTCGCTAAAATTCGCTGAATCCTTTCTTTATCAGTGGCTGGTTTTTCAGTTAATAGTAACTTGGCTCTTTTTCATATTTTCGGAAACTTGCCGTTTTTCATGTAATCGTTGAATCCTCGGAGAAAGAGGCATATACTGCCAAAATTTCGTTGGTGATGTTATCTATGCTAATAGTTTTTCTCGGTTTTAACTAGTTCATAGCTGCTATTATTTCGTTCTTAGTAAAATGCCGATCGTACACTTAAATAGGAATGGAACTGTCGTTAGGGTTAGTTTAGGTCAATTCGTTCTTATAATAATAAAAAAAAATATTTTTATTTTACCATTACGTGTAAAAGGATTTACAAAAAAGAAATTTTGTAAAAAGAAACAAAATTAAAATAATAAAAAAATAACGTTCTTAGTAAAATGCTGATCGTGCACTTAAATAGAAATGGAACTGTCGTTAGGGTTAGTTTAGACCAATTCTTTCTTATAATAATAAAAAAAATATTTTTATTTTACCATTACGTGTGAAAGGAATTGCAAAAAAGATATTTTGTAAAAAGAAACAAAATTAAAACAATAAAAAAATAACATAATTAAACAAAATATCAATTAAACTAAATATATTGTGGTGTGAAATTAAAAGACCTCTCTTCAGTTTTAAAATAAATGTAATTATAATTTCATTTCGGTTTCGATAAGTAAATATTATCATCTAAATCAACAAGCGATAAAAATAATTAATATTGAACAATACATGAAAATAAATTAAAATAAACTTACATTAAAATAAACTTGGCATTTAACTATTTACGGTAGACAAATAATCGTTTATTGGCTACCGACCGTCGACACGTAATGCCCAGGTTATTCCGCCTTTACATGTTTTTGTCTATACATATTTTGTAGATATACAACATAATGTGTGAATAATATAGATAAATAGTATAAATAGAAATACTTAATTAAAGCTATAATTTTTGTTTAGTGTAACAAGCATTTCAATTATCTTCTTCCTGCTCTGCCATCAGTGCTTCGTATACTGTTTGTTTGCGGTTATTGCTACTATTCGATTTTCTTTGACACACCCGGTCCAATATTTGTGTGTTGAGACTATTAATAATGAATTTCTTGTTTAGTGTCTTGTGTCTTAATTGAATTGGTTTTATTTGTGTTATATCGTATAGATCTTTATTGCTGATGTTGTGCAAATGTTTGTTTCGATGTCGGATTTTGCTTATGATCCTTAAGCATCTTCTTTCGGTTTTGTTAATGATCTCCTTGGTGTTCTTTGTGGAGTTGATTGTGAGAACGTGACCATAATCTAAGACTGGCCTGCATATGGCTTTGTATATTTCCATTGAGGTACTAGTATTGATGCCTTGGTCTTTGTAAGTTAGCGATCGAAATAGTTTCACTCTTTTAATTACTTCGTCTTTTTTATTTTTGAAGTGCTTAGATAGTTTTATGCCATTATCTACCGTTATACCAAGATATTTCACAGATAGGAACGGATTGATGTAAACATTGCCATCAACTATTCTAGGAGATCTATCGGATAGTCGGTGGTTTGGGATAAACATTTAGAATTTTTTCGGAAATCTCCACTTGTGTAACCATTCCAACATTTGGTGTTAGAGTCCCTGGAGGTTATCTGTTGCTTTGTCCAACGTGTTGTTGTATGAAATAAGCGTCCGCATACTGCAAAATATACAACTCTGGGTTGAAGTAGTTCGGGTCTTCTGCGTATACAAAAGATATATGCGAATTGTTCACCAAGCTAATAAAAGAAGTCGCACCAATTATTAGCAAACATTTAACATTTATCATAAACAAATGTCTAGAGGAAGGAGCCTTTCCAAATGAGCTCAAATTGGCGAAAGTAAATCCAATACATAAGAAGGGAGACAAAGGTGCATACAGTAACTACAGACCAATATCTATTTTACGAATTCTATCAAAGATATTTGAAACCATAGTAAATAAAAAATAGTAGAGCACAGTAAACCCTCTATATAGCGAACATCGATTTAACAAAATGGCCGTTATTGCGAATCAAAATTACGCAACAAATATGTTCAATACATTTTATATGCCATTTTTTTTCATTATAACGAAAATTTGTGATAACGAACTACGAACAATTATTTCATCTCATAAGTATGATTTTAATACAAACTATTATCGTTATTGCGAACACGAATTTTTTTGTTCTCTAGGTAATTCAAGACTAGTTGAGGTACTCCCCGAAGATCTAAGGTGTGATATTCGAGGAATAACTTATTTGTCTGAAGGTCGATTGTTTATCGACTCGAAGTCGTATTGCAATTTCAAATGCAAGTGTGTGGTCTTCGAGAGCGTACAAAGTGTTAAGGTTTAGAAAAAAAGTGTTCGTTCAGTGTTAACTGAAAAAAAAAGAGTTTGAAAAGGACATCAATTCCTTTAAAAAGGAAATTAGAAATATTGGAGGATGTTGAAAAAAATGCTATTACAAAAACTAAAATTACGGAAAAATTTAACTTTCAAAATCAACGCAGATCGCTGAACATAATAGGATCAACGCTGAACATAATAGGATGTGATTTTTCATCTGGGTGCTTGCACAGATTTAAGAGTACGCACGGTATTTCAGACCACGCCTTATCTGGAGAAGGAAGTAAAGTTAATGTGCTTACTTTAGATGAGTGGAGACAGGAGTTCAAATTTATAAGAAACGCCTATCTTGATAAAGATGTTTTTAACATTGATGAAACTGGTGTTTTTTATAATCTTATGCCAAACCGTACTTTGGATTTTAAAGCAGCAGTTTTATGTTGCAATGCAAATGGAAGCGAAAAATTAAATCTGTGGATAGCACGAAAGTCAAAAAATCCTAGATATTTAAATAAAATAGATCGTTCCCATTTACCGTGCCATTATAGTGATCCAAAAAATGTGTGGGTGACGTCTGTGACGTTTCGAGAATGGCTTATTCGTTTCCAGCGAAACATGGCAGCACAACACAGAAAAGTATTGCTAACGATGGACAATTGTGCTGCACATAATGTTAAGGATATCAATTTGGACCATGTGAAGGTGATTTATTTTCCACCTAAAAAACGAGTGCACTCCAACATCTTGATCAAGGCATAACTGCGTGCATGAAGAAGCGATAAGGTGCTCGTCTTGTAAGAGCAGCAATTTTGGCAATAGAAGCGAACGAAGAAAATACGAAATAGAATATTCTATAAGCGATACGAGCGTTGTCGAATTCTTGAAATTCAGTAACATCAAACATTATAAAAAATTGTTTTAACAAAGCGTGGACAACCAACTCTCAAGAAGAAAATGAGGAAAATCAGTTAACGATGGTAAGCATTCATCGATAATTAGTTCTTCTTAGTAACTTTTTACTTTACATGCTTTTATTGTCTGCATTGTAGGCTGAATTTACTGATGTAGAATGGGAAAATTATCAACACATCTTGTCAGTATCTAAACAAGTTCGTTTTGATGAATACTGCACTATTGACATTGAGGTAGTGACGTCAGAAGCAATTGAAATCGATTTACCATTAGTGAATGAAGGCCAAGAATGGAAAGAAAATGAAGAAAGCGATGAAGGTAATGAGGGAGAAGTGGTAAATGTAACACCCCCTACAAGAGCTGAAGTTTTAGCGGCTCTCTATACTATACAAAGGTAACCCACATCTGATTTGTTATCGAATTAATTATTTATATCACAATATTAAGGTTTGCTGATACAGAAGAGAACATTTCCGAAGATTTCGCGAATTCTTTGAATAAAATTACTGAAGAATGTTTAAGACGAACAAAACCTATTTTAAAGCAAAGCACCATAAATGATTACTTTAAAAGAAAATAATGTTAATTACAATATGAACAAAATACAAATAAACTTATTACATAGTCGATGTTAATATGTTTCTAAACACTCAAAGTGAACTAAAAAGTGGACTAACCCCAGCGTATAATATAATGTGGGTGTAATATGAATATGAATAATATCCGTCATAGCAGTATATATTGTATAGGGTGGAAGACAGTGGGGAACCCTGGGGTACTCCTTGTTTAGGTGAGAAAGGAGACGAAAATGTGTCGTTGATCCTTATTTGCAATGATTTATCATTTAAAAATCCGTCAATTAATTTAATCAGGTTGCTTTTAATGCCCATTTTTTCCATTTTGAAAAGAAGTCCCAAGTGCCATACCAAATCGAACGCTCTGTTAATGTCCAGGAATAGAGTCATTGTTTCTTTGTGTACCCTGTAATTGAATTGCATGTTGTTTATAAGCGTGATTAATGGATGTAATGTGGAGTTTTTGGGTTTGAAACCAAAGTGGTAAAAAGGAATCTTTGCGTATTTCAGGATTCGTTTGTTTATGATGTTTTCAAGGATTTTACCTAATACTGGAAGGAGTATTATTGGTCTATAACTTTTAGTTTGATGATGGTCAGAGTTAGGCTTAGAAATCGGAATAATGGTACCGCTTCTGCATGTGTTTGGCAATTGTCGTGATTTTACACAGTAATTCATGGATGCTTGTATGAATTGGTGAAACGTGTGATTGAGGTTTCTTAAGAGAAGTTTTGTGACTAGATCTTTTCCCGGGGCTGAGTTTTTTTCTTTGCGGATGTGTTCCATGTATTCGTCTTCGTCTATATCGGTAATTGTTTCTGAGTCATTATTTTGATTTGCGAAATTCTCGTACCATTTCTCCACCATTAATTTGTTGTTTGTGTCAAATAAGACATTCTCGGTTGGGCTAAACTCGTTATAGAAATGTTTTGCTAATGCTTCACATTTTTCACTGTTTTGTGTTCTCTGTCTTCGTATATTAACGTAGGAATTATCTTAACTTTATTATATTTCATAACTTTTTCGATTTTCTGCCAAAAGGTTCGTCCTTGATCTTGGGTTATTTCGGCGCATACCTTCAACCATTGATCCTGTTGGAATATTTTGATCGCTTTACGAATTTCTTGATTAGCTTTGTTATATTCCGTTTTTTTTGTTTGAATCTTTTGATGTCATGTGTTCCATGTATATTTTTCGCTTATTTTTGAGCTTATTGATGATTTCTGCATTCAGGTAGTACTGTAAGAGTGTATTTATTATTTTTGGTGTGTGTTTGATAATAGTGTTTGTGACTTTTAATTGGAAGTCGGTGATGAGTTTCATGTTTATGGATTTGTCATATGTTGTATTTATATAATTTTCCATGTCTTTGTTTACCACATCAATGTTAGTTCGTCTTAGGTTGTATTTGGTTGTTTGTTCATTTATGTAGGTGTGTACTGGTAAGTTGATTTCAATGTTAAAAGTTATACCCAGATGATCCGAACATAAATTTCCCGTTGTTTCTATGTTGGTAATGATATTATTTAGATTGCTGATATGGATGATAACATCCGGCGTGGTGTCGTTGTTTCCTGCCTGTAATGAACGTTGGGTTTGTGTGTCTTTTTACAAAATTGGAGTTGTCCAGGAATGTTTGGAGTTTGTTTTCTTTTGCTCTGGTTAAGGTTGGAGTCACCGATAACTATTGCAAAAGTGAATTGGGATGCCTTCCTAAAGATATTTGTTTCTAGTAGAGAATGAGGGTGAGAATATACAAGAAGATATAAAGTTGTTCATCATGGAATGGGATAAAACCGTGTAGACATTCGTTGTAAGGATTATTTATTGAAGGAGGATTTGCTTTGTTTAGGTTGTATGTTGGAGAAATCGCTAAAAAAGTGCTTTCCGAGTGCCATCTTTAAAGGGCTCTAACACCCTTAGGAAGCATTTTCAGACCAGGCTTTATATAAACTTTTCTTCATAATTTTAAATGTAGAATTACTCCTTTCAGTATACAGTATATATGTGTTCCCTGATAAACTTATCTCTGCATAAATTATCGTTGGACATGTTCAAACCATAAAATCGCACAAACTTTATATTTTAACTACAAAAGTTAATTAATCATTCCCATTTTTCTGTAAAAATTGGAGTTTTTTCTAAATAAAAAATTTTCTAAGTTCAATTTATAATATGTAACAATAGAAACTATAAAAGTTACAACTTATGTGACTTATGGCAGTGAGATTAAGGCTCTGCATACGATGTTAACCGTAAAAGAAAAAATTTATTTAGTTACAAGAATTTATTTAGTTATATAATTATACAAAAATTCCAACAAAAAAATTCGGATATAAAAATATCTCACGTTGGGGCTCGCAAACTAATAAAAAAAATTTTGGAACAGGTTCTGTATTAATCATAAAGAAGCAGAAAAAGAAGCTAAATGAGGAAGGCGCTATTTGTCTCATCAGACATATATTAAATATGTTTCAAGAAACTCCAAAATTACCACTTCGAAAAAAGTTACAAACAGAACTTAGTAAATTGCTAAAACCATTTCGACCACAATTTAGACAGGCTTTGGATGCCAGCGATGATGCCAAACAACCAAAATTTTCATAAAATTGTTGTATTTTCCGATTAAAGCACTTTTTCAACAAATGGCATTATTTCTTCTCAGCATTATCGTTATTCGAGTAATGTAAATCCAAATTTTACTCTCTCCAAACAGTTCAATATTTCAAAAAGTAAATGTGTGGTGTACTAACATATCATTAAACTTACTATAACATTCAGTCAAGTAGATGTCGTCGACCGAGTAGTATTACTACGTGCAGCGCGTTGAGTTTTGCAGTTATTTATTAATTAAAAATGCGTTTCACTGACGAAAATCTTCGTGAATTGAAGGTCCTATTTCGCGAGTCTATTGATGAGTTGATCAAGAGTGAATCATTCTTGTCTAGGATCGTAAAGGTGATTAAAGATCGTTTCAATGCGGAATTTGACCCAGAATGCTAACCTTCGGCGTGAAAACGAATTACTAAACGAAAAAATTGACAATATGGAACAATACACGCGCCGGAATAACGTTAAAGTTTTTGGAATCGCCGAACAAGACGAAAATGTTGAGGTTAGCATTGTTTCACTATTTAGAAATAAACTTGGTTTTTATCCTATAAATCCAGAGCTTTAGTCGTAGTTGTTCATAGTAGAGGTAAATTGAAAGGGACTAAAATTGGCGTTCAAGAAGACTTTACTGCGCGAAATTATAATCTGTTGAAAGAAGCTTGTGCTAGGTTTGAGAAGAGGAACTGTTGGTCATATGATGGGCGAATTTATGCTAAAAATAATGATGCTACATTGTTGATTAGACGATCTTCTGATATAATTAATGCGCAGTCTTGCAGTCGTCTATCATTGATCGGGTCAGAAGAAGTAGGTTAGATTCATTTATTTACTATATACTTTATTTTTTTAATGCATTTGTTTTGTTTCTTTTATGTTACTGTAATTGCTCGTACGCTTGTATGCTATGTAAGTTAACTTATCTATTATTACAGATAATTAATTTTGCTCCCTTTATTTTATTTTGGCTATTATCAGTTTCATTGCAGCTTGTTTCTGATTATTTTTACTTAGTTTTTTGTTAATTTTAATTTTCTTAGTATTTTTTTGTTAGCTTGATTGATTAATTATTAATCATATTAGAATGTCGATACCCTTTCGCGTGGAGCATTTGAATGCGAGATCGGTGATGGCACACTTTAGTAAGCTGAGTGATTATTTGTCGCAATCTGATTGTGATGTTTTGGGTATTTCGGAAACTTAGTTGAGTGAAAATATTTCAGATCAAATGATGTACATTGAAGGATATAATATTTTTAGAGTGGATAGACGATCTAGGGGTAGTGGTGTAGCTTTTTTTGTGAGAGATTGTTATATATGTAGTGTAATTGATGTTCGGTTTCCGTTAGAAGTTGAACAGCTCTGGGTTAAATTGGTCGTACAGGGAGTCCGCATAGCTGTTGGTGTTTTTTATAGACCTCCTAATGATGATTTAAAATTATTTATGGTAGAGCTCGAAAAGTCACTCTCTTTCGTGCATCCTTTAGTGGTTGAGATGATTGTGGTTGGTGATTTTAACGTTAACTATTTAATTGAGAACCCATTATCTTTATCTCTTAGAAGTACATTTGATATGTTTGATTTGAGGGTGGTAGTTGAGGTGCCCACGAGGATCTCGGGCACTTCTGTTTCCCTGCTTGATTTGATACTCTTATCTAGTAGTCTAATTATTATTAATTGTAATACAATTGACCTTGGCTTCTCGGATCATCTGTTGATTTTTGGTGAACTGTCTTTACAAAGGGTGAAGGTTGCATCTAAGGTTATAAGATTCCGCAATTTGTGAGGTATTGTCATTGATGAGTTCAACAGGGATTTAGAAGTTATGAATTGGGAGGTGGTGTATGACCTTTCTTCTATTGATAACAAGGTTAATTATTTTAATGAAGTGATGATTGCCCTGTTTGTTGTCCATGCACCCCTTGTTGCTGATACTCGTAAACGGAAATCTTTGCCGCGGATTACTACTAATATAAGAGAAATAATAGCTCTTCGAGAGCCTGCTTTAAGGCGTAATAGAAGAACGAGAAATCCAGAACATTTTCAATATTACAAACAGTTACGTAATTTTGTCACGGGTGCTACTAGTCGTGAGAAAAGAGCTTTCATTGAGCAAAGTTTCAAGGAGGGTTCAGGTTCTAGTTCAATGTGGAAGACGTTGAGAAGATTTAATTTAGTTAAGGGTAATACCACTGATTTACCTCCCCACCTTGCTGACCCTGGTAGTATCAACCTCTTTTTTTCTAAATCTGTCGTTGATGTTTCTTTTGTTGTTGTTTGAAATTTCTATCAGACCAATCAGCTAACTCCTGACAGAACTCCTTTTACCTTTAATGAGGTGTTCTGCTGATTCTGCTGAGCGGCTTCTGCTCTGGTTTTAATCTACTAGTGTTGGTTCGGATGATATATCTTTGGATATGGTTAGATTGTGTTGTCCTGGTATTTTGAATGTTCTTTGTCACATTTTTAACTTTTGTTTAAGAATGTCCGTTTATCCTAAGGTATAGAAATGTGGTCTGGCGACCCCTGTCCCCAAGATGAAATGAGTTAAAGATTTGAGGCCTATTACCATATTTCCTGTTTTGTCTAAGGTGATAGAAAAAGTTATGGGAAAGCAGTTAAGATCCTTTTTAGATAGTTATAATATACCTGACAAACAGTCTGATTTCAGGAGACTCTATAGCTGTGCCACAGCGCTTCTGGATTTAACTGATGATGTATATAGAGCTCTTGATGCTGATCTACTGTGCTTGTCTTACTTGCTTTCAATCAGGCATTTGATATATTAAATCATGACATTTTATTGGCTATTCTTAAATTTATTGGTTTACCTGGTTATGCTGTTTCTTTGTTTAGGAGTTATCTGCTGAATAGAACGCAAGCAGTTAAGGTGAAGTTACAATGTTCTGATTGTGTTGAGATGGTTGCTGGTGTTCCGCAGGGGTCTATTCTTGGTCCCATCTTGTTTACAATCTATACTAGCCGTTTATTCTCAAAATTGAAGTATTGTTCTTACCATTTTATACTGATGATTCACAAATTTATGTAGTTTTTCTGCCTGGTGAGCGAATAGAGACTTCTGATAGAGTTACAGACGATTTGAGTCACTTATACATGGAGATTAAGAAGCATGCTCTTTTGGTCAATCCTGGCAAGACCCAATTAAAAGACCCAAGTATTTTATTTATTAAAAAGGGTAATTTATTTGTTAGTAAGGATGACATTGAGATGCTTGGAGTACAATTGACACCCATGAGTTTGGTAAAGAATTTGGGTCTTATCATTGATGATCAGCTTTCATTTGGCCAGCATATTAATTCATTATGTAGGTGAGCTTATGGTTCCCTAAGAACTTTGTTTGAGGCGGTTTGAGGCGGCTCCTTTGTGATTCTCTCATGGTTTATGTTTGTCTTGTGAGAGTTTGAGAAGGGTTCAGGTTGTGCAGAATTCGTGTCTTCGGTTTATGTATAACCTTCGAAGAGATGAACACGTATCCAGGAGTTTGTTCTACAGCAACTGGCTGAATATGAGGTAGAGGTTTGTGGTTCACTATTTGTCTCATTACACCCCACCTTACTTTAATCGAAAGATAACGTTCAGGACTGATGTTCATAACTTGAATCTCCGGTATAGATCTAGTGTAAACATTCCGTCTCATGGGTCCTCTAAATTCAAATGTTCATCTTCTTACCAGGTTGCTCGACTTCGGTCAGTGCGTTCAGACTCGTTGTGTTGCGCGAGAGGGTGTTTGATTTATTTTTGTAATGCGCAGTTTATATTTTCATTTAGGTTGATTGGAATGTTTCTTTTATTTGTTTATTTTATTTTGTTCTTATTATTATTGTTTTTTTTCCTTAGCATAACAAGTAGATTGTTTGTTTTTGTAACTTAGTTATTTCTATTATTATTTCTATTATTAGTTGTTATTTGGTTGTAGATGTCTACTGACTCTGTAGGGTGCAAGTGAAATCAGTGGCATTGTTGCCGTTTCTGCCCTTGCACCCATTGAGCTGCATTATACATATTATGCGTATATATTTCTTGTTTTAACTCATTAATCTATAGTTAGTAATATTCTTTTGGTATTATGTATATATATTTTTTTCTGATGTGTCTTAATTTTATGATGTGACTTAATAAAATATATTATTATTATATCTTGAGGTAATTAGGCCATATTTCTTCGATGAAAATGTAAATGAACTGAAATATTTGGATATGTTACCAACTTATTTTAGTGAAAATCTTAATGATTTACGTTTAAATTTTATACGGTCTATGTATTTTCAGCAAGACGGTTGCCCATCTAGTTTATGGCCAGCACGTAGTCCTAATCTTACAATTATGGATTTTTATTTTTGGGGACGATTGAAACAAATTGTTTACAGTGATCCATCACAAGACGATGTGGAACTGTTAAAGCAAAGAATAATTAATGCGATAGAATCTTTACCGATGGTGGAAGAACTTAATGCTCGTCTTCAAATGTGTGCCGAATTAGGCGGTGATTTGTTTGAATAAATGGTTGATTTGTTCATTTACAAATAAAGAATATTTATTAATTATTACTTACGTAGTGTATTATTACATAAATTTAGATTTGAAATATTTTATTCAATTATTTAGCCATATTTTAATTCAATTTGTCTGTATATTTTTCAATAACACCAGTCATAATTTTTATGGTGTCTGCGGTTACATATTATAAATTGAACATAGAAAATATTTAATTTAGAAAAAACTCCAATTTTTATAAGTCTGAAAAATCAGTAATAAAATTTTTTTTCCTCTTTATAACTGGATCCAGAGACATACTGCATAGACACATTTTCCGGACATGTGTATAGTACAAGCCTTGTTTATAGATATACATAGTTATCCAAAGAATTTAGTTAGTGGTCGCGATGCCTAGATGGCAGGGTGACTTATGTGTCGCCATTCATAAAAATTTAAATCTTACTATTCGCGCCTTGTACGCATTATTACGAAATTATAAAATAAGTTGCAAATATTTTAATACCTCTTGTACACAAAAATCAATAATGTGTCCTTCAAGAATTGTACTGAATTGAAATCTTTTTAAGAAATTTGTTTCAAAGAGTATATTAAAAATATTGGGCAAGACATTCAAGTGGATACATATTTTATTAAATCTTAAATTTTTAGAGAAAAGGCTGTTAGTTAATAATAAATCTGAAATTTAAATTTGTATTTTAATTCTTTTTTTAACGTACGTTTTTTAAAGTAATTGTTACGTAATTTTTACGTTTTTCAAAGTAATTGTTAAGGTCACACACCGCTAATTTTTTTTTCTTCTATTGTATATATTGTAAATAATTATTGCTAAATGTGTATTTCATGCCTTTTCTTGTATGTATATTTTCATGTTGTTATAACCCATTTTGTCGTCCTGTGTAAAAGTTTGTCCGTCGAAAACTAAACTCTCTTGTTGTAAACTCTCTTGCAAGCCTTATCGAGAGACTTAGAATTGGAGAAAATCAAGATTAATTCGCAAGTATAGACAATTTTATTAATTTCAAAAACAAAATCATAATAATAATACCCCAAGCAAGAGCGAACTGCATAGCCAAAAGAAGAAAGATGCAGAGAATCAGACGAAATCATATCAGTGTGTAGGAGGAAGTGAAAATAAGGGAGGAATATAGACTCGCAAGAAAAGTATTGACAAGAGTGATACAGAATAATAAGGAGAGCAAGTGCAAAAGTTTGTGTGATTAATTAGAAAACAACATATCGAGAACGGCTTATGAGAGCGAGAGAGGAGTTAGATGAGGAAACAGTGGTAAACCAATTCAAAAAGTTATGTCCAGTATTACAAGGGAATTACAAGGAGAAAGAAAACTATCAAAGTGGACATCAACAACCAAAAATGATTACCATAGAAGAACTTAATAACAGTCTGAATCAGCTTAAGAAAAAAAAGCAGCAGGAGAGGATGGCATAACTCATGAAGAGAAGATGGAAGAAGGTGCCTCGATGGTGGCCTACGCGGATGATTTGGCGATGGTGGTGAGAGCAAAGTCTGAAGAGACGATGAGAGATAGAGTTAAATATTATATAGGTAAAGTAGCAGAGAATATGAGACAGCTAAGCAAACAACTAGCGGCAGAGAAAACTGCGATATTGATTTTAGAAAGAAGGAGAAAGCTACAGAAAATAGAGCTTAGTGTAGACCAACAAATCATTAAAAGCTCAGAATCGATAAAGCACTTAGGAATCCATTTGGGCAACGATCTACGTATGACGGCGCTTATTAAAAAAGTCTTATTAGAAAGTCGAAGAAATGTATAAATACACGGTTGATGCCTAGAAAAGGAGGAAAGAAAGGTCCATTGGCGACAGTAATAATTTCACTTGAGTATAAAAAATATTCTAGAATGTATATCGCATGGTAGCGATGAAAGCTGTAGGTACACTGGCTGGACCCGCATCTATAGATTTGATCGCATGAGAAAGAAGTAGAAATTTTAAGACAAAGGGAGAGAAAGCAGAACAGAACAGAGAAGACATGTATACGAAGTGGCAAGAGAGGTGGAACCATTATGAGGGATGGGCAAAAACGTATATAAAGGATGTAAGAGAATAGCATATGGTCTCTCGTAGACCTTTGTACAACCCAGGCAATTACAGCATATGGTGAGTACGCAGCACACTTCGCGGAGATAAAGAAGAGTGGGTCGGACAGCTGTTGATTTGGATGTCAAGAGACAGACACAGCTCGACGCACAATTTTTGAATTTTGTTGCTTCGAAAAAAAGACGATGAAAATGAACACGGAAGTGGGACAATCTGTTATAGAAGGAAATGTAGTCGACCTTCTTGTGACCAACGAAGAGAAGCGTGACAGCGTAATCAGATATTAAGGAGGTGATGAATATTAAGGAGATGGAAGAGAAAAGGAGAGAAGAAAAGAAAAAGAATTCAGAAGAGGAGCTAGTGAGGCAGTTTTGTCTCCCCCGATCCAGGTGTGATAGAGGGACAAATATTATTGAAAAAATAATAGGTTGCTTTTGTGTTGTGTTTTATAAACTCCCCTTGACCAGGTATACAGATAATTAATAACAGTTAAAAAATTGACGAAATGTTTTATGATTTGTTATAACTCATCCGGAGGAAGGAATAGTGAAGGATAGAGGAAGAGGATTTGATGGGTTCCGTCCAAAGTGGCAACAAGAATCTGGCGAATAGTAAAAGATGGAGAAAGTTAAATAAATAGAAGCAAATAACAACAATAAAATCGCCAAGGCAATCTGCTGTAATGCGTAAGCTAGTCCGGACTGCCAATGTACAATAGGCAAGGAAAAAAGGGGAGTTTTTTAGTGGTATAACCAGCATGAGGCCGGCACAAAAAAAAATCCCTGTCGCCGACGCAGTTCTACACTGCTGGTTAGATAAAATTTCGCATCATGCGCACATCTGACCAGGGTTAGTGCATAAAGCATTTTTCTCCTCCTAAGTGCAAAAAAGGGCTTGTGTTAGGTTGAGCCATCAATGTTAACCCGGTTCACTTAACCCAACCCAACCAGTCAGTTAAGATTACTTATTGTTTAAGGAAGAAGTATCAAAGAATTGTTCACTTTACTTGAGGCGGCTGACGTTTTCGAAGTCAACCGAAACTATTTTTTCTTTAAAATTGCTAATAATATAGAAGATGTAATCCTAACTAGCTAGTTAGCATAAAATATTGTTGGTACATTGTTAATTAGTTGGGTTAGGTTGATCCATCAATCTTAACCCAGCTAAGCAAACCAAATCCAACTAGTTAATACTAGTTATTGTTTGAGGAAGAGGTATCAATGTACTGTTCATTGTACTTGGGTCTGAGGTTTGAACCTTTTTTTGGAATCCACTTTTTTCCAACACCCATTTGTATTTTGAAACGTAGATTATTATCTTTGGTACCCATGCTTTGGTACCCATATTGACAGATTGTGGGCAGTTTGTTATAGTTTGATAATCTATTGTTTTTTATTGACAATGGTGGTTTTGATAAGGTTGACAAAATTTGTATCTATATTGGTCTATAATTGTTGTGTATATCACCTTTTTTTTGTATGTAGGTATTATCTTCGTCAGCTTGAGCCCTTTCAGAAAGACTGTCTCCGCTAGATAATTGTTTATGACAAAACAAAAATGTTTGCTAAAAATTGGTTCAACCTCTTTTATTACCTTTGTGAACAGTTCGTACATATCTATCATATTTTTTGCTATTTGTTTCTTTATTCAACTGACTTTATCATCAAACTGCTTTCAGCAATACAGTTGGTACAGTTGGTTAGAAGAGTTTTTCGATGTAACCCGGTTTGAGAGAAAAAAGAATAAGTTTTCGATATTTAATGTTGCATCTTCTGTGGTATTTCCTGGATCTTTTCTGACTTGAATTACTATGTGTAAGATGTCTTCTCAGGGAATGCATTTGGACAGCACTTGATAATATATTTGTTGATGTCTTGAAATAAGTTTTTAATTACTTCAATGTTTTTCTGAGTGTAAAGACATTAAAAGTCTTAGTAGAAGCAATAAAGTTACTATTTTTCAGAATATATAATTTGTAATTTACAATAAATTCACCTTTAAAATTTGTATTAATATGTATGTATAATAAAATTGGAAATACTTGGTTTTTATTTATTTAATTGATTTGAATTAATATTTCTTAATGTTTGAAATTGTATTTTATTTAAAGAATTCTCAACGATGAAATAATGACAAACGAATTTGTAGACGCAAAGTCGTTTACCCAAACTCAAATAGTTGCAAAAAACTTTATTTACCTACTTATTTCGATTCGTGTGTCGACCGATTACTCACTCAAAAGAACCCCCGGCGCCTATTACGTCTACAACAAGGCGGCAATAAGAATATTGTCTAATTACAATATTACTTTAAAAAAATATATATTTGTAATTACTCCTTCTAAAACAATTCCATATTATTTATGAAAAGTTTTTTTGGCTAAAAAAATTCAATATGAAATCATATTAATTTTGTAATTTGAGTATGCAGCTTATACTACAAGTTCATTCATTAATAAAAATTCTCTTGTTTGCCATTAGAGGCAGCACGAGCTAGAGCAATCCATCTCGACAGGTTGAATAGCTATGTATATCTATAAACAAGGGTACAAGCCTGCGTTCGAAAGATATTCCTAACTTAATTGGTATGGGAGCAATGGTTGCCTACCGCATTATTGCAGGACCTTGTATGCATTATTGATGTCTTACATACAAAAACTTACTTATTCAATCTGTAATAAAATAATTTTATCTAAAATTTTAAATATCATTTTATCTACATATCGTGCGTAGACGGAAACGCGCCACATCCCGTCTGAAGCGAACGTCAGCACCATTTTTGCAAATTCGTCCGGATTGGCCGGAACACCCTCTTTCCTCGCATGGCTTATCTCTTTTTCTCTTTAAATTTGAATTCCCTTAAATCGCTCGTAAGAAATTAAGATCTAATTTTAAAAAGCCGGTAATAAATCTCGCGATAAAAGAAAAATCGCGGATCAGAAAATTTCCAAATTAACATATAATACGCAGAAATGTTCACTAATTATATTAGATTATACCGCAAGTTTTGTCATCAAGCGGTTTCGAAGATATCGATCTCTAAAGTGAGATAATGTGATAAAAAAATAAAAAAAAAACTGGTATAAAAATATAATTTTTATACGAACTTTTAAAAAATATAATTAAAACAATCGTGTATGTTTGGCTGCTTGCCTTTAAGGTGGTTAACGATGTTAAATTATAATTTATTTATAATCAAGTATTTAGTAAATAAATTATTGATTGAATAAAGATATTAATTGCTTATTAATTTTTTTTAGATTTAATCATATCTCACATTACACTTAAATGTTGTGATCAAAATTATTTAATCATCATTAAATTAATACTGATATGATGAAATAAAAAAAATATATATCGCCGTCTAGTTTAGTTAACCTTAAATAATCCCAATAAATTAAACAAACATCAATTTTTGGTTTCAAATTTCAATAAATTTTATTTACTTTTAATTATGCTCATAGTGCGAAGCCCGTATTCACAAACAACCATAAATTTAAACATTAACTCATTTATTAGTCCAAATGAAGTTTAAATGAAATACATTTCTTTTTAATTTTCACATTTTATTTACATTTTGGTTATCAGTAATTATTGATTTTAATTATAACGTTTTTTTAGTTGGAATTAAATGATAATTTTGTTTACCCGTTTAATATATCTATTGCTCAATAGATGGCTATTAAATATTAGTTAAAAAATAGATTATAAAAATTAGGGGAAACTCCAAAATGGGATTATTATGCTATTATTAAGCCCAAATTATTTTGTTTTAATTATTTCAGAAATTTGTGTTTGTTTGGTTGCCTGCCTTGAGGAGGTCAACGACGCTAAATTATTTAATTAATTTGTTGATAAAGTGTGGTTAATTAAGTCTAGGAATTAGATTATGATCTATTTATAATTAAGTGTTTAATAAATAAATGAGAGTTGAATAAGCATATTAATTGCTTATTTATTTATTTATTTTTTAAAATTTTATTTTATGATAAATTATTAATAATTAAACTCCTTTTTCTTAATTTATAATTAAGCGGTATGAAAACATTATATTTGAGTTGAATAAAAACGAAAATAAAAATTAGGGGGTTTGTTTTTGTGGAATCATCTTCTTGAGGGGAAAAATCGATACTTGTTCCATTTTCAGTGTTTCCAGCTAGTATGAACCCCTTTTCCTGGTAGAAACATGAAAATCTCGGTCTGGAACGGTCTTTAAAGTCGGTCGGAAAAGCGGTTGATGTGGAAAAAGGGCTGTCAAAATTGCATAACGTCACACTTAAACTGTACATTCATCGAAACTGTACACGTTTCCATATAAATCATTGTGGAAACAAACAAAGTATTAGTCAGCTGTATTTTTTTAAGATTTCCATATTTCCAACCACGTTTAGTTATAAACTAAATCAGCAAGTGAACCAGTTAACTAATCGTGGCCGGCCAAAACCGTCGTCACTTATAAGAGCAGTACTTTTCGGGGCTAAATACGCGATTAACGAGTGGAAAATGTTTACCTTGTGGTATTCGGTGTTATCATGGAAAGAGTACAGGTACGTCAAAAATTATGGGAAAATACCGGTTTTCTTCACGCTTTTCTAACCCTCATTTTCATTTATTTATCCAACAGCCGTATGTATTTTTGGATGCTTGCCTAATTCTATTTTTGCATAACGTTATTTCGCCAATTATTGAAAAATAAATAAAATAAAACAATCCTATTTGTAATGTAATAAATAGCCGAATTCGTTCTTTTTCATCCCTGCGCACTAACAAATCGACTAAGTAAATAAGACGATTTATTCCAGAGAGAGTCTTATTTTAGAGACTATTTCATCTGTGCTAATAATAAATTTAAATACTTTTTTTCGTTATTATCTCTCACTTATATACACATCCATTTCACCACATGGAGTTTAGTTGTTCTGGCTATATTTATATCTTACTAATTGTGTGGGGTAACATCATAATCTACACAAATATTTATGAATTAAAATTAATTATTTTTATTGTTAATTAAAAATATTTGGTTTAAAGTCGAAATGTTTTGTTGTTTAACGATTTCAGGGGAGTCGAGAGAGCTATTTTATATTTAAAATCGGCATAACCCTGGCAATGGATGTTATAGTAAAGTATTTTTAGAAGATCACGTGTTTAAACCCGGGCGGTTAAATTGAATATCTAGCAAAGCTTGGCGTTCTCTACAAAAAATCTTAAAATCCCGACTTCGTCGATTTATGACTTTTTATCGTAAACCATAAAACCATTGTAAATTATTATTATTTTTTAGCTCGGGTCGTAATATTTACGACTGTGCTCTTACGCAATAACCCAAAAGGTATTTATTTCACCAACTCTAAGTCTAATAGGGTTTTCGACTTATTGAGTGTATTTTCGTCTCAAAATCAACGCATTGCGAAAATAGCTCCCACAGCACATGTGGCAGGTGCAATGTGTATTTCTAATTCTAACCGACTCCCCAACAAAGACCATTTAGATAATTCACCATTTAATATAATATATATTTTTTAAGTAACTTCACGAGAAAACAATCATATTTTTGGAAGATTTTCAGTTTCTATTTTTGAATCCATCAAAAACCATGCCAATACTTACGTAATGAAAATAAATTTTTTTTGTTGTCTTATTTATCAGTATGTCAAAAATTGAGATAACGTCCATCGTTTTTTATTATGTAGGACATCAATTATCTCCAAATGATTTATTTCTTAATAAATTCTTTTATTATAAAACTATTTCTTCTTCATATTTTGATATACATATCGCGGTTACTCAGACATGCAGATTTATTTCGCAGAACCCATAACATCCGATTAGATAAAATTTGAGCCATTCGTTTGAATAATATAATTTTCTAGAAACTACGTTATCGATACCTCCATTAAAAAAAGTTTTACGTGCAACGTTGTGAAAGATAAGGAATTAGATAGCTTGTAACTTAATAATAAAAAACCATGCGCTTGTTACTAAGGGTTTGGTGTTTTCGTATCTTTTACTTCTTATTATTCATTTATTTTACTTCATTTTTATTTTTTTCGTTAAGGGAAACCATACAGAAGACTCTCTTCCAAACAACACCCTCCCATTCTACTTCACAAAAACAAGAACAGCCAAAACCCACTGTTCGGCCAACCACCCCTCAAAATATACCATCAAAAATACCACAACCACAAAATATCTCCCCTCAACCTCAAAGCATTTCTCCAAAACCCCAAAGTATATCCCCACAACCGGGAAATGTCTCCCCCAGACCCCAAAGCATTTCCCCCCAACCCCCCGATTCCCCTAGATTACCACCCTCTTCCCCTAAACAGAGTCCCAAAATTCCTACACCGGTCCAACCAACGAGAATACCATCACCTCAACCACCTTCAAGGTTGCAACCAGTTAAACCACCCAGATCTCCTTCTCCTCACCCCATTTTAAACGAACAACTGGATGACATTGATTTTAACGATGAAGACAGCGAAGAAGACGAAGATTCCGTCATAAATGGCAACGATTGGCCCGAAGATCTTAGAAACCCATCGGAAGATATTATTAATATGGAGAGGATGCAGCTTATTAGGGAAAATGTCGTTAAAAAACCGTATGATTTTTTTTATTTTTATTATTTATTTAATATTTTGTTGAGTTGCTTTTGTTGATTTAATTTGCTTTAATGTTAACAAGCTAATTAATATAAATTAAGCTATATAATATATTTTAACTCGACGGTTAAAAGCGGTAATATTAGCAGAGTAGAAATAATATTACAATATTTTCCAACATTTCAATCAGTTTCTAATGTTTATTTAAGAATTAGCCTTCAGGTTCGCCCAATGTTGGAGCACATCCAGATGGGCAATTGTCGTGGAACTATTTCGGGTTTTGAGTAGTAACAATAATTGCGCATTAACAACTCCGGATACGAAATGATTCCAGAATATTAATGATGTTTATAATAATTGTACATAATCCAAAATGTATTAAAACAAAATTTAAGTTATTCAAATCAAATCAAACCTCAATTAGTTGTATTATGTTAATATTTCAGTCTGAAAATCTAAGAAGCTATAGTTATTACATGTCACATTACATAAATTTAATATCTAACTGCTTGTGTATAATTCAACTTTGTACATCATTATTTTTGGAGAAGATGAAACAACTAAGTCACAAACATGGTTGTTAAAGACTTATCTTCAAAGTCCAGTCTTAACTCAATTTTAGCAATGCAATAACATGGTATTACAAAATTGATTTTGTTTCTATTAGCAAACTAATCAGCCAATGTTTTAAATTCAAACGTTTCATTGTAGAGAATTGTTGAGTTCATAGCAAGATTCTGAATACCCCAATTATGGAAGTAGCACAGAATTTTATTTGCCATTTTATCTTTATCTTGATTTTGGTCGTTCTTAATGCGTTATTTATTTATATCAAAACAGTCTGAGTTTTTACTGCTGGTACGATGTGATTTCTAGAAGTTATAGAGCTTTAAGGTTTGAGTTGAATCATTCCTCAATCTTCAAACATAAACTGCAGCACGTTCGCTGAGATCATTGGACTGCAGGTTTAGGTAGGTTTGATAACGTTTTCTAACGGGGTACTATGGATTCTTAAAATTCTTAAATCTTAACGCAAGTCGAAGTCTTTTTTGTCGTTACTTAATATGCGGTGAAATTTTCTGAGAAGACTCTCTCTCTTTTCATGTTAAAAAAATACTTTTGTATAAATTTGTAAGATATGCTAAAACCTTGCTGAATGACATATGATCGATGATTTTTTTGGAAAATATTTATTCTATCGTTCGATATTGTTCGAATTTTGATACACAATGTTAATGCTTTAACAGTCTTTGTTGTTGGAATTTGACTGGCCCGAAATGATGTAATGCCACTTTTATCACCCAACTTCAAACCGCTTGATTTTTTTATTTTTATTTTTAAATGGATTTTGCAAAATTGACTAAGATATTAAATTGCGTTCTAAAAATATTTTTTTCAAAAATGTTGCAGTTTTGGTTATAATCTTATTAAAGAAAATTGTTAAATATTAATACATCAAATCTGAATTATTTTTTGAGATTGAATGGTGACTCGTGCATAGGGTTCGTCTAGAATAGTAAATTTGGTTTTAAGAAAATTTTTCAAAAATGTTGCAGTTTTGACTATAATCTTACTTATTAGATAGAATTGTTAAATTTAAATACATCCCATCTCATTTTTGAAGATTGAAGCATGATTAAAACTAAAACGTTCTTCTTTTCAGTCATAAAATAAATGTTGACGTTGAAATATGTTTGACGTTTCGGATGCCATGTTGCAACCTTCTTCAGAAACTGGTTCTAACTGACAAAATCGGGGATCGTAAGACAATATATAGGTCGAAATAACTAATTAATAATTAATTTATATTAATTACAAGCTAATTACTAACTAATTACTGCGTCGCGTCCGGTTGGGGAGTCGTGTTCGTCTTCACCACCATCTTCCATGTTCTGCTGAGTTCCCAGCCATCTTCTCTGTTGACGTTGTTTTTATGTCGGTGGATTTCTATGGCTTCTCTTGTCAGCCGTTGATGATATTTATTATTCCTAGCCAGAACCTTTGTTTTGTCGAAGTTTATTTAGTGTCCCTCCGAATGGCAATGTTCCGCAACCGCCGACTGTTGAATCTTCCTCAGCCTCACATCCCTCTCGTGTTCCTTGATACGGCATTCGATGTTTCGTCCGGTTTGGCCAACGTAAAACTTCCCACAACTGCATGACAGCCGATAGACACCCGCTCTTTTTAATAGAGGTAGCTTGTCCTTGGCTACCGGGAGTGTATTCCGAATTTTGGTGACCATTCCGTATCGCACCACGATGTCGTTTTTCTTGAGGTGTCTTGCAATTCGTTGCGTTACACCGGAAACGTAAGGAAGACAGATGAAACCAGCTGGTTCTGTACTTGCTGCAGCTTCTTCTCCTTGCTTCCGCTGCTTGGTGGCTCGTTTGATGTCCTTTAAACTATATCCATTTTTCTGCAGTACGTTCCGTAGAAATCGTTCTTCCTTCTTTAGGTTATCTCCTTTACATATTCTTGCTGCTCTCTGAAACAAAGTGCGAATTACGGACCTCTTCTGTTGGGGGTGATGGTGCGATGTTGCCTCTAAGTACCTACTGGTGTGGGTTTTCTTTCGATACACCCCCAGTTCCATATCACCATTTGTCGTTCTAGTGACCAATACATCTAAGAAGGGCAACTGCTTGGCGGATTCTGTTTCCATGGTAAATTTGATCATGGGATGTTGAGCGTTTAGATGACCTAGAAATTCAAAGAGGCGTTCCCTACCATGTTGCCATACCACAAACGTGTCGTCCACATATCGGAGCCATAGCTTTGGTTTCCATTGGATCTTCTTCAGAGCATTTTCTTCGAACAATTCCATGTAAAAGTTAGCTATCAACGGCGACAAAGGAGATCCCATGGCTGCCCCCTCAAACTGTTCGTAAAACTCTCCTTTCCAACTGAAATACGTCGACGATAAACAAAATTCAACTAGATCTGGCACGTACTCCGGAATGAGTTTTTGGCGAAGACCCTCTACCGCATCCTTAATTGGTACACTAGTAAAAAGAGATTCTACATCGAAACTAACCAAAATATCCTCAGCATCTAACTTTACATTTTTCACTGATTCCACGAAATGTGTCGAGTCCCTAACATATGATTCCGTGTTGCCTATAAAACGAGAGAGAATTTTAGCGAAATGTTTGGCTAGTAGGTACGTTGGTGAATTGATGACACTGACGATAGGACGAAGGGGGACGTCTGGTTTATGGATCTTCGGTAGTCCATAAATTCTTGGTGGTACCGGAGCCTGCACAAACAAACCTTTCTGATGTTCTGGTGGAATAGCTGTGGATTTTACAAGGCTCTTCATATTCCTTACGATCTTGTCTGTAGGGTCCTTCTTGATCTTCCTGTAGGTGGCCGGGTCCAGTAGGTCTATCATTTTGGCGTCATATTCTTCCTTGTCCATCACAACGGTGGCATTCCCCTTGTCTGCTGGTAACACGACGACTTCTGACTTTTCTTTAATAGATCGGAGTGCCTTCTTCTCACTAACTGTTAAGTTGGATTTTGGTGGTTTTGCTGATTTCAATACCCTGGCAACTTCTTGTCGGATCTCTTCGGCTTTCAGTGTGGGCATCCCTCGAACTGCTGCTTCCACTTCGCAGATTATTTCTTCCTTCGGGACCTTCTTTGGGGCGATTGCGTAATTTTGTCCTTTTGCCAATACCATTGTTTCTTCCTTCATTAGTGGGATACTCGATCTGTTGATGACGATTGTTTCTACTGGTAGACTGTTGTTGTTTCTCTTCTGCTGCACCCGGCGTTCCAATGTTTCAAATTTCTTGATATGTGTGTCGCGGGTCTTCTTGAATTCACGATCGGCTTTCTCCATTGTTAGTCTGTCCACTTTATCCCAGTCTTCTCCGGACATACTATTGGAAGCTGAATTATGTTTGAAGATTGAAGACTGATTCATGTATCAAATTAAAGCTGAAAGTTCCTTTTTTCAACGATATATAAGCTGTTGGCGTAAAATATTAAATTTGGTTCTAAGAATATTTTTTGAAAAATGTTGCAGTTTTGGTTATGTCCCACTTATTAACGAATATTTTCAAATTTTAATACAAAAGATCTGAATTATGTTTGAAGATTGAGGAATGATTCATGCATCAAATTAAAGCTAAAAGGTTCCTCCTTTCACTGATATATAACATGTTGGCGTAAGATATTAAATTTGGTTCAGAGAATATTTTTTGAAAAATGTTGCAGTTTTTGTTATATCCCACTTATTAAAGAAAATTTTCAAACTATAATAGACCAAATCCGGATTATATTTGAAGATTGAGGAATGATTCACGCATCAAATTAAAGATAAAAGGTTTCTCTTTTCAATGAAATATAACATTATGGTGTAAGATATTAAATTTAGTTTAATTGTCAAATTTTAATACATCAGATCTGAATTATGTTTGCAGATTGGAGACTGACTCATGCAGCAAATTAAAGCTAAAAGGTTCTTCTTGTCAATGATATATAACATGTTGGCGTAAGATATTAAATTTGGTTCAAAGAATATATCTTGCTCAGTGAAAAATACGATAGAGACGACAGTGGCATAAGACATAATCACTGTACCCAGACGATTAGTGAGTGCTAAAATATTATAGGGTTTGATAGCAATGATGTCAAGAAATAAGTTCGAATGTCTCGTTCTAGAAGAACTGGTCCGCGAAGTCTTTCTGCAGCCAATAGTCCAATTTTGTTAAATGTACTAAAACTACCCTCTCGTGGTAGCTCATCCCCCGCTCCAGCAACTCCAGAATAATCTGGAATCCAGATCAAAGAGATTCTGTTAATGCTACTCAGTGTGGTTGAGATTGTCTTACAATCATTCTTCCTACAATTTTCTCACTTCGTCAAAACGGAGTCAGCTTTGATTAAGCCGAAGTTTGAGTATTTGAGAAAAATTGTACTGTCATGTTTCTCATCTCTCTCTAGACGGATTTCAGCGCTAATATCAATAGCAAATACTTTTGCCTTGAATATAGTACAGTGTAAATCTATTTAAGAGTCGAATACCCTCCTCTCTCTTCCTGTAATTACATTCGGGGCATTAGTTCGAGGGAATAAAATCCAACCATCTCTTATCATTTTCATCCTTCTGCCTACTCTTCTAGGTGTGGGCTTGGAAAAGCAATCCCTTCCGATAATGCTTCCTTTGTTATGGAACCCCGAAAGAACTACGCATCTTCTTTTTTCTGGAGAGACGCCTCATCTTTCCTTTTCCACTTCTTCTTCTTCATCTCCTCATTGTGGGGAAACACATAATGAAATTACTTTTTTAATCATTACATTTGATCAACTTTTCTCCTTACCATAGTGTCGGATACTCCACTCTTTTCTTGTCTCCATTTGTGACGTCACCCCGAAGCAACGTTATGGAATCAACGGACTGCCCTTATTTTTTGCATTTGCCAATTACCTACACACCTGGGTTAGGTACGTCTCTTTTTGTGATATTCGATCTTCTGTTTGTATCACAACCTTCGCAAACATATCGACAAGAGCATTTCTTCTTGACTCCGAGCTCAGTATTAACTTTCCAACATTTCGACTTTCTGTCTCCCCCTCACACACGGCTCTATACTTCTCTATTTATCTTGTCGAACTGGAATCATCGAAATAGTGTGTGCTCGTTTGTATCACATTCTCCACAGAACCAGGAGTCATCTGTCTCTACTATATTTGTGGTCATTGTCTTGTCCTTATTTATATGCATAACCAGATACTTAACGCTTACGAAACTATTCACCACTATTCCCCATACATCAATACTCAGCTCCCTAATCTTTCATCGAGCCTGCAAGAACATCGTCGTTTTCGCATTAGCCACTTTCAGTTTTATTTCTTGAGCCTTCTTATGAGTTCGGCTTTGTTTTTACCTCTTACTATAATCGCTGAGTTCTTCTAGATTATTAGAATGTAGTTATAAAATACAATCTTTAACGTGGCATGTAAAATACAGGAACGGTTACCTACGGAGTTATTACCATACGGAGTTATTATGTTTCTATTTGAGAGATACGATTGGATCATATCAACCAAGTAGTTGCAAACCCCTCCTTTCCACAAATCCTTGAACATTTCTTCCTATGCGGCTGAATTGAACGAGTACAGTACAACGCAACCCAACCCAATCTTGGCTATAGCCAAGGTGGGGTCGAGGTTAGAACCTCGATTAATCCGAAATATCTGCCCGACTCCTTCTAATATTTTTAATCTATCTGTGAACATGCAAATATCTGCCTAAACTAGAAAATTGTCATTTAAAATTCAAAACTGCCGTTTAGGCAATCTAATGGTTTGCGGGTTAACATCTGACAGCATTATATGTATATAAGAATATTATATGTAAATATTACAAATGATAATATTTGCAATCCATACTTCAAACAGGAGGAAAATTCTTATCAAAATATTTGGTATTATAAAATTCCTGGTCAAACAAATTTGGTTTACTTAGCCATACACAAAACGACCACAGTATTAGTAGAAGAATTTTTTTAGAATTGGTGTACTTAATTATAAAATACAATATTTCATGAACATCTTGTAAAATTAAAATGTGTAGCAAAATTTCAACCACGTGTATTGCCAGAAAGGTAAAACGAATTTGTAGAAAATACAGTTCGCCAACATATCATTGGACAAAAAAAAAACATTTTTCATAAACACCAAACAAGCCAGGTAAAACTGCTGAAGGAGTTTCAAAGATGATTTTAAGCAAGTTTGAAGTTGCTTGCCTCGGTATAACCAACTGTAGATGTCAAGCATATGATAATGCTGCTGATGTCATCATTAAACCTGACTTGCTTACACTCCGCCTCATTAAAAGTTCTTTTGGCTCAAAATAAAATATTAAAATATAAATATTTTTCAAATCAACGAATTTGACATAAGGCCATGCGGTCAGAAAGTAAACGAAACGAACGGGAGGGATGGTGCTATAAGCTATGCATGTTTAAATAATGTGACATTTCCGTGATAATATCGGCGCATAATAACGTTACATTTTTGTTGACGAATCCAGAGATGTTAACATATCTTATGATATCTAAACTATGCATTTTCCGAAAATGGCGAACAGGGTTACAAAAGGCGCATAATTTTCCTCGCCGTATCCATCTCAGTAAATACATAATTTAAATTTCCAGCGAACAATGCTTAAAATTCCATCATCTTAGACAAACGTGTTACAAACATATAATACATGATTCGAAAATTCTGAATACCAGTACCTGTGGAAATCACCTCATCTATAACCAAAGCTAAAAACCTTAGTTGGACGTAGTAAAGTTGGGACTGAACTCATAACAGAACTTGTGCAGGGTCCGGTAGTGAGAGAAAGATTTCGTAAATAATTGTATTGTTAAAGAATATTTTTTTAAATTATTTTTAATACATTGATACTAAATATTTTTTCAATACTACATCCTCCATACGTTACAATTTATGCATTCTTGGAATCATGCTTGAAAGTTTTGTTATTGTTGCAATCTCGTCACCAACTCTTGCTTTTAGGTACTCCCAAAGAAAGAAGTTGCAGACAGTTAGGTTAACTGATAACCCCATTTCGAGACATGATGCGCCCTGGGAATAAAGCATTTAAAGCGTTCATTGAAATTCTTGCAGTATGACTTGTTACACGATCTTCTTGAAAAAATGTATGTTCATTTACTGGAAAGCCTTCAAGTTGTGATATGAGAAAATCCTAAATCATTGCAATGTATCGTACATAATTAACGTTGACAGCATTTTTATCCTCAATCCCAAAAAAATATTGATCCATTTGTCGAAATCTCACTCAATACTGTCACTTTCTGAGCATGATTTAATATATGTTGAAATTCCTTAGAAAGTCACTAAGCGTTTGTACTAAACTTTCGCCATTTTAGAAATAGGCATTAATTGCGTAACTGTCCAACGCTCCATCATACACAAATGACAAATATGCAGATTTTGAGAAATCAGCTAAAATCTTTCCTTTTCACTGCCGGCCCCTGTACATGTTACACGTGATACGAACGGAGTTGGTTGTGCCTTAATATTTACCAAATTTGCTCTGCAAGTGTCGCAGGAAGCTGTATAAGTATGCAAAGGTACGGTTCGGCGACATTCAAGATCTGCTTAAATTTGTCAACCCAACCCATTAAGAATTAGACTACAATTTGCACACTTTAAAAATTATGCTTTATTATCAACTAAGAAACGATGAAAATTTAGTTTGAAAAAGACAAAACATAAATTAACATTTTTCAAGAAAAGCTAGTAATGGGTTGCATCTCCATGCGCAGCTATGCATACATTAATTCTTCTAACCATGCTATTTATTAAGTCGTTGATGTCCTCCTGAGGTATCTCGTTGTATGCAACCTCTAAACCAGGGGTTCCCAAGGGGTTCCCAGGGGTGCCGCCAAATGTGCTCCGTGAAGCCTGTAAATGTAGCTGGCGTTATAACCCAGCTACTTAAATTTCTGTTAACAGTTTCTGGAAAGGCCACTACGATATATTTTTTAATTTTCTTTTGCCTGACAAAAGAAAACCTTTGGAAACCCCTGGCCTAGATGGTCCGTCTAATGGACCGCTAATAATATTCTAAGGAACGATAAAGATGGCCACTCTACCTTATTAAATTACCTTTTTCCTGCGAAAGCATCATCCCATGTTGCTGCAGAGTACTAGCCATAGATTAAGACCAAGTTAGATTTTATTATTCTCAAAACATAATCTCATACAAACAAAATCATTATAAACAAAAACTAATTCTGTAAAAATATTTACTAATAATAACAGAGAAAAACAATATACATGATTACAATCATTTGATATGGTCCCAGAAGCCATGTTGTTCTGCCACCATACCATGGGAAATTTAAGCATTAACCAAATGCACACTGTGATAAAACTTAGTGTCTTCAAAAATTTACTTACAACTCACACGTTAAATCAAATATCTCCCTCGCAAATACAGGAAAGCTTCGTTAATTCGAATCAATTAAAACCATTTCGCTTAATTCAGTTTCATTTAAATGACTTTTCCTCAAATCATCTTGAATGTTCTTCTGGTCATAGGCGCCGGTTTTGGGGAGCGCGTATGGGTGGTGAAAAAAACTGAATTGGAAAAAGACTCAAGTCATGAATGACAGCTCTCAAAAAATGTAAATTGGGTCCAACAGAAATTAAAAATATGTGCTCTCAAAAAAGAAACGTTTGGTGCAAATGCTGGGACTGAATTGGGAAAAAAAGCTCAATAGTAACTTCAATCTTGATAAAACCATTAACGATTTTGAGAAAAAGTATGAAGTCTTCCAGGGACAGTAGCAAGGAAGCATTGCAAGTTTTTTTAGAAATAAAATAGCATTATCAAGCCTTCTGGAAGTAATATAAAGTTTTTTAGAAGCAGTATCAAGTTTTCCAGTGACAGTAGCAAGTTAGCTGGAAGCAATTCACGTATTTTGGAAATATTTGAAGTCTTCTGGAAGTAATATTAAGTTGCAAGTAATATCAACACTTTTAAAAGCAGTATCAAGTCTTCTAGAAACAATATTAAGTTTTCTAGAAGCAGCATCAAGTCTGCTGGAAGCAATATTAAGTCTTTCAGGGACAATATCTAGTCTTCTGGAAGTATTTTAAGTCTTTTGGAAGCAACATTAAGTCTTCTAGGGACAATATCAAGTCTTGGAAGCATTGAACTAAAATTAGAACTAACACTAGCACTAACACTAGAACTATCACTAGGACTAACACTAGATCTAAAACTAGAAACTTTCGGGTTTCGCCGTGCGTTTTTTGAAAAAATGTTTGACGTTTCGGATGCCATGTTGCAACCTTCTTCAGAAACTGGTTCTAACTGAGTTAGTTAGTTAGAACCAGTTAGAACCTGAGTTAGTTAGAACAAGTTTTTGAAGAAGGTTGCAACATGGCATCCGAAACGTCAAACATTTTTTTCAAAAAACGCACGGCGAAACCCGAAAGTTTCTAGTTTTAGATCTAGTGTTAGTCCTAGTGATAGTTCTAGTGATAGTTCTAGTGTTAGTGCTAGTGTTAGTTCTAATTTTAGTTCAATTAACATAATTCAATTTGATACTAGTTTGAATCATTTCAAGTTTTCTGAAAACAGTATCATCTTTTCTGAAAGGAGATCAAGTCTTTTAGAACAAGTATCAAATCTTGTGGAAGCATTTCAGTTGTTCTCGAAGCAATACCAAGTCTCAATTCAAAATACGTGTTCTATAAAAAAGACCGTTAACAGCAGATGCTGGTAGAAAAAGCTCGATAGTACATAAAAATTAAGAAAACTGTTGAAAACTGCCTTAAATTCAGACAAAACCAATAACAATTTTGTATGGGTGTCCCGCATCCATTAAAACTTTTGTATGAGTCCACCACTCACACATCCGGCATCTATGCTTTAAATTTTTTTGGCCCTCCATACATTTTGCTAATGTTAAATTGATCCGCATAAGACAAACTTTGGACATCCCTGCTCTAGATAATGCCAAAGTTCATACTTAGCTGCCGACCCATCATATACTAGACTTATCGGCAACAAGTCCGGTGATAGTACTGGCTAGGATAATATCTGCAATTCAACTTGCACTAGGAAACGTCTTGTAACCATAGCAATATGGAGTCTTGCATTAGCCTGTTGGACAGTGACATTTTACAACGTTTTACAACATTTTACAATGTTGTCGATGTGACGACGTGCGTTTAATGTGCCTTGAATAAACGTAAGATCTTCGTCAAGCACATATCGCCCCCCAAATCACAACCTCAGCTGATAAGGTTGTGTGTCGTCTTTGAATGAATTTCAAATTCGGTATTTCCTCTCGATGTCACCGCTCCCTTCCACGACCATTATTATAAGCAAAACATTGATTCATTACTCAAGATTTTATTCCATTGATGAACACACCCTTCCCATTCTTGACACCATGCAACTTTGACTGCTTTATGGGGAGGTGTGACTAGAAGCCGAAGATAAGGACTGTACGAATGAAGCATTTCTTGCTTCTGTAAACATTTGCCATCGATGAGTGTCGGTTCAAAGCTCTCGTCTAATCCACTACAAACGACCTTGTTGTTTGAAATCGATTCTTGGCAGCCATCCGGCTAAGGAGTCGGTCTTCTTTGGGTGGGTCTTCCATAAAAACTACATTCGAGCAATCGTAGTATGGTCCCAATTCAGCTTTCTTCCAACTTCTCGGAATAAAAGACTAAGCTCTTACATACCGATAATTCGGCCCTTAACGAATCCCTAATTTTGCCTGGTATAGGCAAAATTTCGACGACGTCACACTGGGGCAGTATTTTTAAACACCGGGATATTTATATTCAAGGGAACATACCATGGGTGTATACCCAAGGGTATTTACGCAAGATGGATATTTTGAGATATTTAAATTTTTTTTTTAAAGTACAACAAAAACAAACCCTTTAAGAAAGTAACCAGGTTTAATCTAAAAATACACGTTAATTTTTAATAAATAAATACTAGATTTACAATCTAGCTTTAGTATTAACGCTAGACCTAGCCGTACATATTTTAGATGGCTAAACCCTAATGTTTCTAATTCTAAGACTAATGTTAGTTCTGAAGCTATGTTGAATTGGGTTGGGTTCCGTCTTAAGAGAGGTAAAACAAGCCCTAAACGTTTTTCTTTGTAGGTTTAGTATTAACTATAGAATTAGTGTTGGCTCTATCTCTAGTTGTTGCGCAGTCTTAAATTGTTGTGTACCTGTACCAAACTAAAACTAGAATACTACTAGAATACACTAGACCTAGTACTTAGAAAATACTTCTGAATCTTTGTAGTACTAGGTCTAGTGTTAGTTCCAGTTTTATTTGGCATTCAGTGCTTAATTGTTGTAAATTCTTCTGGAAGTAAAAGTATAAGTACTTACTACCTACTATAACTACTACCACTTACTATACTTTTCTTTACTAACTATACAAACTGATATTTTTATTCCTTTGTGAATAAATTAATACATTCGAATTAAGAAATATATTCATGTATTAATATAAATTCTTAATTGGTTAAGTACTGTTTAGGTATTTACTAGAAATCAACAAATTACGCGAGTTATATCGAGTCAATGTGAATCATGCGTGACCCACCGTGAGCGGGTATCAATTTTTGTACCACTCACGTGAGTTCGTGTGATCGTGGGCAACTTTGATCTCTGATTACTGATTTCTTAATTTTTCTTTAATAATTTAAATTTAATTTCACCGAACTCCGGACAGATCAGAATATCGAACTTATTCAAGTCCGCAATAACAAAAAACAGAAAAGCACAATATTTAACAATTTAAACATTATGTGTGAAAATACAACAAATTATAATTTGTATTTTTTTGAATGTATACAATAATTAGTACTATAATTGCTTATGGACAGATGAGTATACATAACGAAGTTTTTTAGCGCTACACTGTCTTCTCATTTATTAAATGACTCTATGGAATTGAAAAAAATATGTTCTGGAAATACGCGCATTTGTGGATAAAAAACTGGCAGCAATATACGAATCTTTACATTAGTTATATTGAAAGAATATCTAGAAACTGGAAACTAGAAACATTCGAAACATTTCGCTCATATACCAGACTTTCTTGTGCATGCCATAATTTAAATTTGATTATACATGACGTTTGAGAAAACAACGATATGCTTTCGGAGCAAAAAATAGTTCTAAATCCATCAAACATAATTCCTTGCTTATTTTAAGCACTCTGAATTGAAATAATAAATTATCAAAGACGTTAAAGCAACAAATTTCAACACGCTGGAATTCTATTTACGTTTTTTAACCAGTATATAAGAGGTGTATGGGGAAATTCAGGACTTATTGATTGTTAAGGATGAAAATTTTCCCCTAGGTGATTTAAATTAGAGATGTGCAAATTATGTGAGTCCCGTCGGGTTACGATGTAACTTGCGTGACCCGGCGTGAACGGTCACCAATTTTTGTACCACTCACGTGAACGTGCGTGATCGTGAGCAACTTTGATTTCGACGGGTCCCGGTTCAGCTTTCTTCCAATTTCTCGAAATAAGAAACTAACCTCTTTTAGAATTAAGTATTAGTTATGAATATCTATATATGTTACATCCAATGACTAGAAAAGAATTTATGTTTTTGCTGATGGTCCACATCTTCTAAAATTGGTTAGAAATTGGTTGTTGGAATCAGAATTTCAAGTTGAAGATATCGTCGTAAATAAAAATTACCTTGAATAACTAATAACTAAATGTAATACAGAAATTAAGCAGTACAAACTGACCCAAGAACGCATTTCTTGTGAAGGTGCTAGACGGCAAAATGTTAAATTAGCTTCAAAACTTTAGTCATATTCTATTGCTATGGCTTTAAGGCACTATTACAATAACAGTAAAGAAATTCTAGCACTTTTGCAATTTTATTAGCATTATAAACAACTGGTTTGATGTCCTGAATACATACATACCAAATCACATATTCCGTTAAAATGTGGATATGGCAAACATTTTGAAATACAAACTGATTTAATAAATGAAATATACCCAACAAACTTAAATATGAAATGTAAAAATAAAAGAACGCTTCAAACTTTCCAAAAAGGATTACTTTTATCGATAAATTCATTAAAAGGACTATATGATGAATATTATACATAAACTCATCAGTTGTGATTCACGTGAGTCACGTGAATTGGCGTGACTGACGCATGAATCACGTGATTCAGGTATAATATTCACGTGAGTGACGTGCCTGAGCGGGCATAAAAAGTCACTCACGTGCACATATCTAGTTTAAATCCCACAACATTGAAATTATTAATAGATTCTTAGCTCAGATTTATACCCTACGTTAAACTACTATGTTTTTTTTGAACATAAGCTTATTCAGCACTGTAATTTGCAACTTTAAGATTCAGATGTGGTTAAAGAATTGAAAAGCAAACATCAGCTGCATTGCGAAATGGATGGATAAATCGAACAAAATTTATGATGAATGGAGGAAACTCTTTAAAACGTTAAAAGAAGTATTATCCACAAGAATATGCCAGCTTTTATTATTTCTCACTTTTTTTTTCATTTATTTCAGAACATGATAAATAAAAAGCACCTTGTTAATTCTGCCATTCTGTCAAACACGATTAATTAATAATCAAATTAGCAAGTAATCAGACATGAGTCATACATTTCATCACCTAATAATGCGTGAATCACGTGATTCATGTCTGATATTGACGTGAGTGGTAGGCGTGACTCGTGTGGGATAGATCATAAAAAAGTCACTCACGCGCACATCTCTAGTATTTACCCTAGACCGGGGTAAATACCCAAATAAATACTCAATTTGTAAATACTTACTCACCAGGTACTTACCTGTCGCCCATCACTGCACTGGGGGCATTACAAGGCGTGTACTTAACAGTTTGATCATCAAATAAACTGACATGTTGTATGTCAGTTTACAGTTTACAAATTCATTAATTGTTAAGAAGAGAATGTTGGAAGTTGGAGATAACGATGGAATAAATTTTCGAACTTTTATAAAGTATTAATATAATAATTTAAATATCGTAATTATTCAAGCATACTATTGAAAAAAAAAAATCAATTGTTTTTGCTATCGTAATTACATAGAACTTCTAAATGTTTTTTTTTTGATTTGAAAGTTAATGTCAAGGATTTTTTTTGCAAAAATTGCATTTGTTTCAATCTATTTTTTACTACATATTATTATCTTTTGTTTAAATTAATAAAAATATTTTTTATCATTAGCTCAATAAAATGATAGTCACTATAAATTATCACACCATATATTTTTAATTTATATAATCTTATTAATGACAATATTGCAATGACTCTAGATAATTTATAAACCTTAATTGGAAAAATTTTAAAAATCATATCCAATTTTTAGCTTAATTTAAAAACGTTTATTTATACATATTAACATCGATTGGTTATTGATAAAACGTGAGTATTCGTCATGTGTTATCAAGGTTTCTCAAAATAATCAATCAGTTACACGCTACATAGACTTTTTGAGCGTAGATGTTGTCTTATCTATCGTTAAATCGAATTTGTTTAATTTATAGTGCTTTAACGAGGTGATTAGTTATTAACTTGAGTGCTGGTTTATTACGTAAAGTTTTTTAATCGAAATTTTAAATAAAAATTTATGTTAAGCGTTAAGCAGGGCGTTACATAATGCGTTTAACGAGGTCTATTTTTAAATCGAAACCATCCTAAAAATTCGTTGAATCCCCATCGTTTATAGAAAATTTGATTTGGAGTTATAATTTGTCTATTTGCTATGGGGAAATTCAACACTGATTTATTAATGTTTTATATATGAATTGATTAATTTTGGGAGATAAAAATTTGGTTTGAAATTTGTAATGATGTTAAAAAAAAGTGGTAATGATTTAGATTAGATTAAAAAATGGGGATTGTTGAAATGGGGATTTTATTATATTTTTAACGAAAAATCAGGTATAATTTTGTGGTTTATACGACCTTTAGGTCATTCGGGCTATATAAAATTTCTAGTGTACGTCACGAGATGGTGGGGTAACAAGTACCTATGCAGAAGGTAGGAACCTCATTCAGTTTACTTGGAACCTTCATCAGTGAGTGTTCGTACCGGGTTCGAACTCCAGTTCTTTGGTAAGAACATTTCTTTTACTCAACTTAGACTTAAGTTTTTCTAAAAACTGTTTCGGCTCTTCCCAATTTATTCGATTCATATATAAAAAAAATTTTTATTCGAAAAAAACAACGTGGTTTAGCCGGCGAATACTAATAAGTTAGTACCCGGCGTATAAATTTTTTTAACGAACCTAAATTAGGTGTAATTGGATAAGTTGTAAGTTAGAGTCGCGGGACAAATTTTCTGATAGATTTAATTTTTTTTCGGTGTTATTACGCATTATTTCGCGACAACTCCCATTGAAATGAGTCATACAATCATCCAGGCGTGCTAATTCGTCCCGATTCAGCAATGTCATTCCGTTGGTACTGTAAAAAATACAAAGTTGCGGTTGAAAATTTTTGCAATCATGTGGTAGATTCACGTTATGTAACTTAAACACAACTGGGCTTGCGCGAATTTCAACCCAGGGAAGGTCAATACCCATATTCATTTTTTGTGTTAAGGGTTAATATTAATATTATTATATCTATTACTAGGGATATATATGTTATATATAATATATATTATAAAGAAAAAAAAATATAATTTTAGTGAATCTAATTTTTTAATGTGTCGTATAGATGAAGATAAAGTCTAGATTTATTGCATTTTAGATTGATGATATATAAGATAACCGGTAATAAAAAGATAAAGAAAATCTTTCAGATAGGCTTATTAACTCGAAATTTTGAGTGTTGAAAAGCGTTTATATTTGAAGAGAGTACAGTATCGATCGATACGGTGTGATAGCGAGAGGGGTGGTTGGATTTTGGTGGGTTATTCGGCGACAGTCAAGTACAGTTTTGGACGTCGTCCGGGGTGCTGTGGGCGTCGGTTTTTCTAATGTATGCCTGGTTATCCCCATTGAGTTACTTAGAGTTTAGTAGTAGTAGTGTCCCTAGAATAGTGGTTTTTTAAAATTCTTCTTCATCCCCCGTTCGTGGTCGTCGATTCGTTTTTTTGTTGTTATTCTAAAGGAAGGAAATCGGTAAGAAAAAAATTAACATGGGCGGTTGCACATCAAAGGACAGCCCCAAAAAGGCTAAGGAAGAACAAAAATCAGGGTTTGTAATTCATTAAGAAAGATCGGTGTCGGTATCTGCATGGTCCACGTATTCGTCTGTATTTGTAACTTGTATATATATCTGTAAAAAATTATATGTTTGTAAAAATAATTTTAATTCAACTTTTTAATTTTTAATTAATTAACTTTGGACTAATTTTGTTTATTCATTGTCGTCCTAAGTTAATAGTTAATATAAACATGTAAATATTTATTAATTATTTTCCAATTTTAAATGCAACTTTTTAATTATTTTTTTTTCTGAATAGAAAATCTGACATAATGGTTGATCAAGCAGTTTTGGACAAATTGGAAGCTGGCTTCAAAAAATTGGAGAGCAGCGATTCCAAATCGCTCCTCAAGAAATACTTGACCAAGGAGGTCTTCGACAACCTTAAAACCAAGAAAACTTCTTTTGGTTCATCCCTCCTCGACGTCATCCAATCTGGTAATTAATTCAAATTAAAAAATTTTTTTTTCATTTTCTTTTTAAACATTTATCAAATCGACTTAGTCCAAACAAACCCATATTTACTTACATATTTACTTTTGATAACAAGGTGTATTGCGTCAATATTTACACCTACTTCAACAAAGATAAATTTTGAAACTTTAGTAATTTTTTGATTTTTATTATTTTAATTTTTTTGATAAATCCATGTTGCAAGTTTAAAAATTATATAAGAATATATATACTTATAATTTAAATATTTATTGGTACCGATTTCGACTGTAACAAGTCATCTTCAGCCAACACTTTTCTTCCAAGCTGAAAACAAAAAGAATATCACATCAGAATCAAAATTCGTTGTAATAATTAAATATAATTTATGTCAAAATAAAAAAAAAAGTTAAAGTTAACCAACTTTACCAATAAATATTTAAAATATATGCAAGCAAGACAATTATAACGCACCCGGTTACAGCGAAGTAATATAATAGTCCCGAATATGTCTGTGTTTAACATTATATAAATAAATTTGCCTATAACGAATCCGGTTATAACGATTTTCGGATATAACAAACCTATAAATAGGGTATAACAACCCTATTTAATCAAACAGAACCCAACCATCTCAACCCAGCCCATAACACTCTTCAAATCGAATGATATTAAGTTGGAGTTGAACCCAACCCAATTTAACGAATCTTCTAATTTTTTTGGAAATATTCTATAATTTTTTTTCTTGTATAATGGAGTTGAATTCCAACTTAATTCCATTCACTATGATGGGAAATGGTATAAATTTTTTTTTCTATGGTTGGGTTGATTTTCAGCTTCATCCCTCATATAATGAATGATACGAAGTTGAAGCTCAACCCAACCCAATCATAGAAGAAAAAAATCACAGAATATTTACAAAAATGCAAAATATTTCCAAATTTTGGAAGAAATAGAAGAAAAATTTCATACCATCCTTCATCGTATTGAATTGTGTAAAGTTGGAACTCAATTCCATTGTAGAAGAAAAAATTATGGGGTTAAATTTTGGGATTGATTTTATTTTTCTAGAAGAAAAGAGAAAAAGAAAATCAAACCCAAAATTTGGAAATATATGTAATTTTGTGATTTTTTCTTCTATGGTTGGGTTGGCTTCAGCTCCAACTTCATACCATTCAATATGAGGGATGGTATGAAATTGAAGCTCAACCCAACCCAACTATAGAAGAAAAATCAAACCCAAAATTTGTATTATCAATATTTTGTGATTTTTTCTTCTATGGTAGGATCAACTTCATACCATCCTTCATATTGAATGGTATGAAGTTGGGCCTCAACCCAACCCAACCTAAGAAGAAAAAATCATGAAATATTTACAAAAATAAAAAATATTTCTAAATGTTGTTTCCAGTTTTTATTCTGTGGTTATGTTCAGTTGAGTTCCAACTTCATACCACTCAATATGAGGGATGATATGAAGATGAAATTCAACCAAACCCAATCATAGAAAAACAAAATTAATCTCAAAACAGCACATTTTCTAAGTTCGATTCAATATGAGAAATAGTATCAAGTTGGATTGGGTTGGTTTCCAACTTCATGCCATTCAATATGAGGAATGGTATGAACTTTGAGCTCAACCCAACCCAATTGGACACCATGATACCATGCTGATTTTTTCAAATTCTTCCCAAACTGATGTTGGAGCTTAAACCAACCAAAAAAGTCTTAAAAAAAAGTATTCGGTGATTGAATACTTACAAATTTTGGGTTTGATTTTCCTTCTATGGTTGGGTTTGGTTGAGCTTCAATTTCATACCATCCCTCATATTGAATGGTACGAAGTTGGAGCTGAACCCAACCCAACTATTGACCAATATGAAGGATGGTATAAAATTGAAGCTGAACCCAATTCTACCATAGAAGGAAAATCGCAGAATATTTACAAATTTTGGATTTGATTTTTCTTCTATAGTTGTGTTGGGTTCAGTTCCAACTTGATACCATTCAATATGAGGGATGGTATAAAATTAAAGCTCAACCCAACCCAATCATAAAAGAAAAAAATCACGGAATATTTACAAAAATAAAATAATTTCCAATTTTTGGGTTTGAATTTTTCCTCTATGGTTGGGTTGGGTAGGGTTGAACTTCAACTTCATATCATTCAATATGACGGATGGTATAAAGTCGAAGTTCAACCATAGAACAAAAAAACGATATATTTAGAAAAATAAAAAATATTTTCCAATTTTGAGTTCGATTTTTTCTTCTGTCGTTGGGTTGAGCTATATATTTTTTAAAGATTAGTTGTATTGATATAAATTTTGTTATAAAAAATAAAAATGCGTCTTGCTTTTGTGGTTGCAATACAAGAGAATTATCATTTATTATTATTTTTACATGGTAGCGTAAAAATATCAAAAATTAGTTTGAAGCCTTTGTGAAGAAAATTAAATAACTTTGAAAAGATAGAAAATATATATAACCAAAATCCATCTCAAAACAATAGATCTTCTAAATTGAATTCAATATGAGATGAATGGTATCAAGTTGGGTTGGGTTGAGCTCCAACTTCATACCATTTAATATGAGGGATCGTATGAAGTTAAAGCTCAACCCAACCCAACCCAACTTAACACCATCCCGTATATTGAATTGATCTTAGAAGATCGGAAAAATCGTTAGATCAGGTTGAGTTGGGTTGGGTTGAGCTTCAACCTCATACCATTTAATATGACGAATGGTATGAAGTTAAAGCTCAACCCAACCCAACTTGAGACCATCATGCTTATTGAATGAATCTTCTGAAAGATCGTTAGATCAGGTTGGGTTGGGTTGGGTTGAGCTCCAACTTCATACCATTTAATTTGAAGGATGGTATGAAGTTTAAACCCAACCCAACTTGACACTAACTCGCATATTGAATTGAACTTAGAAGTTCGGGAAGATCCTTAGATCAGGTTGGGTTGGGTTGAGCTCCAACTTCATACGATCCCTCATATTGAATGGTATGGAGTTAGAGCTCAACCCAACCTGATCTAACAATCTTCCTGCTCTTCTAAGTTCAATTTAATTCAATCTCCACCCAACCCAACTTTATACCATGAAATCGTACAGATTTTTTTCAAATTCTTCCCAAATTGAAGTTGGAGCTGAACCCAACCAAGCCTAACCCCCCCAATCTAACGAATCTTTTAAGTTTTTGGAAATATTCCGTAATTTTTCTTTTGTATTCATATTGAATTGAACTTAGAAGATCAGAAAGAAGATCGTTAGATACAATTTGATCTAACAATCTCCATCCCAACCCAACTCAGCCCCATGACACCATACTGATTTCTTTCAATTTCTTAACAAATTACTTAATTTCATCCAATTTAAAACGTTTCATTTAATTTAAATATATTTAATTAATAATTTTTAAAATGTTTTGCCTCTAAATAACGAATTGATTTTCATTTCTCGAATTTTTATTAAAATACTTTTTTTTTAAAGGTGTTGAAAATTTGGATTCCGGCGTTGGTATCTACGCCCCCGATGCTGAATCCTACACCGTTTTCGCCGACTTGTTCGACCCGATCATCGAAGACTACCACGGTGGTTTCAAGAAAACTGATAGTCACCCACCCAAGAACTGGGGTGATGTTAACACCTTCGGCAATCTTGACCCAGCCGGTGAATACGTCGTTTCAACTCGCGTTCGTTGCGGACGCTCCATGGAAGGCTATCCATTCAACCCATGCTTAACTGAAGAACAATACAAAGAAATGGAACAAAAAGTTTCAACAACTCTCTCTGGGCTTGAAGGCGAATTGAAGGGAACCTTCTATCCATTGACTGGAATGGGCAAAGATGTTCAACAAAAACTCATTGATGATCACTTCTTGTTCAAGGAAGGCGATCGTTTCTTGCAAGCTGCTAACGCCTGCCGTTTCTGGCCAACTGGGCGTGGTATTTACCACAACGACAACAAAACCTTCTTGGTATGGTGTAATGAAGAAGATCATCTTCGTCTTATTTCCATGCAGATGGGTGGAGACTTGGGAGAAGTCTACAGACGTCTTGTAACTGCTGTTAATGATATCGAAAAACGTATTCCCTTCTCTCACAACGATAGATTGGGCTTCTTAACTTTCTGCCCAACCAACTTGGGTACAACTGTACGCGCCTCTGTACATATTAAAGTACCAAAACTTGCCGCTAACAAAGCCAAACTTGAAGAAGTCGCTGCCAAGTACAACTTGCAAGTCCGTGGTACTCGCGGTGAACATACTGAAGCCGAAGGTGGTATTTACGATATCTCTAACAAGAGACGTATGGGTTTGACTGAATTCGATGCCGTTAAAGAGATGTACGATGGCATCGCCGAGATCATCAAGATCGAAAAAGAGTTGTAAATTAAAAATGAAAGAGCAAGAATTTAAATGAAGATGAAAAAGTATAAGTATTCATTTCCATTCGTATTATTATTTTGTTTTATTTCTTTCGGTGATGCTTTCGCACGCTATTCTATTATTACGATAATATATTAACGAGTAATAATTGTCGGCAGTTATTTATAGTATTTCAATCTTGTAGTCTGCTTTTTTTCGATATTATGGTCAAAATTATGTTTACGATAAGTGGACTGGCCGGCAAAGTAAAAATATATAACTATATAAAGTGTGCATTGGATATCTTATTTTGTGAATGATTACGTTTATCGTAACGTGAATTATTTTTTTAAGTTATCAAAATTTGTTACAACTGTTTAATAAAATACATCCAATGTAAAAATAAATTGATTTTGTTATTTCTTTACCTTTTTTCACCTTTAACTTAAGATAATAATAATAAACTTAATATACATAGTAAAATATTTCAGACTTAGTCTCTTCTAATATTCTTGAAAGAAAATGAAATAAACTAAAAAATTAATATACTAAAATAATAAGAAAAAAATAAAAGCATATATAAACCTACATAAAAAGAAAGAGAAAAAAAAATAAATATCACAAATTGAGAATTCGTGTTCAAACTTGTTTATTTGATGGATTAAATTAACAATATTAGTATATTTGGTTTAAATTTCTGAAAATTTGGTTCTATTCTAAAGTGTTAAGATAAAGAATATAGAGTATCGGAAAAAAGTAGAGTAACTTTTAATTTTTGTAAATTAAATTTTAAATTAATGTTTTTCTTTAGAATTTTATTATTATGGTAGTGTTTATTATATATTTACGGAGTGCATATTTCGCAAAACTAACCTTATTTTATTAGAAATAAAATAAAATCATAAAACTTGGGTTGAACACAAATAAAACAAGTTTGTTTAGAAATACAAACACATGACAAACAAGAACAAGTTTTTGAGAAGATTCGTTCGATAAAACCAGTCTTAAGCTGTGTGTCCACTTAAGGGAAACATCCAAAAGTAACTCTCGATATCTACTCTCAACTGTGTATCCATCTGAGGCTATTTTAGCTCTCCAAGAATAGTATTGCAACAAATTTTAGAAACACAAACAAAAATAAAGAATATTTTATTGTTTCTATGTGAGATGCAAGTATGGAGGAATATAATAATAACATTAATATGCTAAATAATGACAACAACAATAATTGCTGCTAAACAAAAAGTTCCAAAAGAAAAATATTACACAACTACATAATATTTCAGGAATTCGCAACTAAAGATTACGCAACAATACTTTAAATGATCGCGACGTAAGTCAAAATATTGAGACATGGTTGAAGTCTTGTTTATAAATATTAAGGAGCCGAACAATTTCTGATGAACGTTCCTATTAGATATGCTTAAATGAAATGTAGTATTATGCCGAGTGATTCGCTGTGGTACATTGAAAATCAATACCAAAAGATCGGGGGCGTCCAGCATGCCATTGACGAGTTTGAAATAAAAAATCAAATCTGAAACAACTCAATGCTGAAGCAAAGGCAAAAAATTAAGAATCATACAGCGTCTATCATAATCGCAATAGGGAAGATAATAATTGTGTGCCAAATAGCTTACATCGGATTCCACACTATGGAACCATAGGATAATACACTATTGATAAATACCATACAAACGGATTTAATGCTTGTCAAATTGGTAAAGTTTCTACTTATTTTGATAACAAAACCTAGGTTCCCTAGGTAATCCCTAGGTTAATCAATTTAGCCCAAAACAATTTAACGCGTCTGGTTTAGAAGGGAGTTTTCCTCGTGTCATCATCTTCTATGCTCTGCTAATTTCCCAGCAACCCTCCCCGTTGACATTGTTTATAAGTACAGCGCGGATCTTTAGAGGAATCTGAGACTGTCTGTTTGTGTTGAATAAGTTGTTTATTAGGGTGGAAGACGTGTAAGCTAAAATCACCGCGCTCTGTTTATAAGACAGGAATTTCTATGGCTTATCTTGTTAGCCTTTGGTGATATTTGTTAGTCCTTGCTACCACCTTTGTTTCGTCGAAATTTATACGGTGCCATAATTTCAAGTCTTTTGAAAACATTTTAAGTCCGCTGAAAACAATATCAAGTGAAGAGAAGCCGTACAAAGTCTCCTGTAACCAATATCAAGTCGTCTAGAAGCATATCAAGTCTTCGAGCGGCAATGTCAAATATTCTGAAAGCATTTCAAGTCTTCCAGAGGCAATATCAACTTTTCTGGAAGCATTTCTCAAGTCTTCTAAAAGCAATATCATGTCTTCACGGGGAAGTGTCAAGTATCCCTGAAGCAATATCAAGTTATCTGCAAGCAGTACAAGTCTTCCAGAGGAATTGCAAATCTTCTGGAAACATTTCAAGTCTCCTGGAAGCAGTATCATATTTTTGAGGGGCAGTATCAAGTCTTCTGATAGCAATACCAAGTCTTTTGAAAGCATTTCAAGTCTTCTAGAAACAGTAACAAGCCTTCTGGAAACAGTAACAAGTCTTCTGGAAACATTATAAGTTTTCTGGAAACATTTCAAGTTTTATGGAAACAATATCAAGTATCAAATCTTCTGGAAGCATTTCAACTCTTTTGGAAGCAGTATCAAGTCATCTAGAAACTGTATCAAGTCGAAATAGATCAAGTTTTGTAGAAAAAATATCAAGTGTTCTCCAAACATTTCAGGTCTTCTGGAGGCATTGCAAGTCTTCTGGAGACATTTCAAGTCTCCTGGAAGTAATATCAAGTCTTCTAGAAGCAATATCAAGTCTTAGTAGGGCAGAGTCAAGTCTTCTGGAAACATTTCAAATCTGCTGGAAGTAATATCAAGACTTCTAGAGGCAATATCAAACCTTCTGAAAGTATTGTGAGTCTTCTAGAAGCAGAATCAAGTATTCCAGAGGCAATGCAAGCCTTCTGGCAGTATTGCAAATCTTCTGGAAACATTTCAAGTCTCTTGGAAGCTTTGGTTCAAGTATTCCATGGGCAGTATCGAATCGAATGGAAGTATATCAAGTTTTTCTGCTTGTATATATTGGATATGCTAGTCAATATATAGCTTTATTATTATATAACCTTCTGGAAAACTTGATATATTATAAGCATATCAAGTCTTCCAGAAGCGATATCAAATTTTGTGGAAACAGTTCAAGTTCTTCAGGGGCAATATCGGGTTGTCTGGAAACACATCAAGTCTTCTAGAGGCAATATCAAATGTTCTAGAAGCATTTTAAGTCTTTTGAAAGCAGTATCAAGTAATCTAGAAGCAGTATCAAGTCTTCTGGAAATAGATCAAGTCTTGTAGAAACAGTATCAAGTCTTCTCCAAGCATTTCAGGTCTTCTGGTAGAATTGCAAGTTTTCTGGAAACATTGAGAGTTTTCTGAAAGCATTATCAAGTTGTATGGAAGCAGTTCGAATCATCCAAAGGCAATATTGAGTTGCCTGGAAACATATCAAGTCTTTTAGAAGCATTTCAAATCTTTTGGAAGCATTACAAATCTTCTGGAAACATTTCGGGTCTCCTGGAAGTAATACTAAGTCTTCGAGGGGCAGTGTCACGTCTTCTGAAAGCAATATCAAGTCTTCTGGAAGCATTTCAAGTCGTTTGGAAACATTTCAAGTATCCTGGAAGCAGAATCAAGCTTTCTAGAAGCATTTTAAGTGTTGTTGAAGCATTGTAAGTCTTTCGAAAACAGTATCAAATCTTAGAGGGGCAGCTTCAAGTCTGCTGAAAGCAATGTCAAGTCTTCTGGAAGCATTAGAAGTCCTCGGGAAACATTTAAAGACTTCTGGAAGTAATCAAGTCCCAGGATAGTATCAAGTCTTCTAGAAGCAATATCAAGTTTTCTGGAAGAATGTCTAGTCCTCTAGAGGCAGAATCAAGTATTCTTGAGGTAGTTCAAGTATTTCAGGGGTAGTATTGAATCGTCTGGAAGCATTTCAAGTCCGCTAGAAGCAGATTCAAGTTGTTTTGAGGCAGTTCAAGTATTCTAGAGGGGAGTATCGAGTTGCCTGGAAGCATATTAAGTCTTCCAGGGGCAGTGTCCAGTCTCCTGCTTCCTGCTCCTGCTCCTGCAGTCCAGCTTTTAAAAGCAATATCAAGCATCAAGACTTTTGGAAGCATTTCAAGTCTTTTGGAAGCAATATCAGCTCTTTTAGAAACAGTATCAAGTCTTCTCCAAGCATTTCAGGTTTTCAGAAAGCGTTACTAATCTTCTGGAAATATTTCAAGTGTCCTGAAAGCAATATCAAGTCTTCGAGAGGCAGTGTCAAGTCTTCTAGAAGCAGCATTCAAGTTTCTGGAAGCATCATAAGTCTTCTGAAAACATTTCATGTCTCTTGGAAGCAATTGTTGCAGAAGCATTTCAAGTCTTGTTGAAGCATTTCAAGCAATTTAGAAGCAGTATCAAGTATTCTAGAAGAGTTTCAAGCCTTGTAGAAACATTTAAAGTTCTTTCGAAGCAGTATCAAATTATCTGGAAGTAAATCAAGTCTTATAGAAACAGTATTGAGTCTTCTTGAAGCATTCAGGTATTCACGGGAACCAACATCAATGCTTTCATAGAAATTGTCTGGAAACATACCAAGTCTTCTAGAAACATTACAAGGCTTTTGGAAGCATTGCAAATCTTTTGGAACCATTTCAAGTCACATGAATGCAATATCTAGTCTTCAAGGGGCAGTATCAAGTCTCCTAAAAATATTTCAAGTCCTTTGAAACCAGTGTCAAGTCATGAAGAAGCAGTAATAAATATTCTGGCAGTAAATTAAGACATGTAGTAACAATATCCAGTGATCTAGAAGCAGTATCAAGTCTTCTGGATATAGATCAAGTCTTGTAGAAACAGTATCGACTCTCTCGAAGCATTTCAAGTTTTTTGGAAACAATATCAAGGCTTTTAGAAGCAATATCAAGTATCAAGTCTTCTGGAAGCATTTCAAGTCTTTTGAAAGCACTATCAAGTCATCTAGAAGCAGTAACAAATCTTCTGGCAGTAAATCAAGTCTTGTAGTAACAGTATCAAGTGATCTAGAAGCAGTATCAAGTCTTCTGGAAATAGATCAAGTCTTGTAGAAACAATATCGAGTCATCTCGAAGTATTTCAGGTTTTCTGGAAACAATATCAAGGCTTTTAGAAGCAGTATTAAGTCTTCTGGAAGCATTTCAAGTCTTTTGTAGCACTATCAAGTCATCTAGAAGTAGTAACAAATCTTCTGGCAGTAAATCAAGTCTTGTAGTAACAGTATCAAGTGATCTAAAAGCAGTATCAAGTCTTCTGGAAATAGATCAAGTCTTGTAGAAACAATATCAAGTCATCTCGAAGCATTTCAGATTTTCTGGAAACAATATCAAGGCTTTTAGAAGCAATATCAAGTATCAAGTCTTCTGGAAGCATTTCAAGTCTTTTATAGCACTATCAAGTCATCTAGAAGTAGTAACAAATCTTCTGGCAGTAAATCAAGTCTTGTAGTAACAGTATCAAGTGATCTAAAAGCAGTATCAAGTCTTCTGGAAATAGATCAAGTCTTGTAGAAACAATATCAAGTCATCTCGAAGCATTTCAGATTTTCTGGAAACAATATCAAGGCTTTTAGAAGCAACATCAAGTATCAAGTCTTCTGGAAGCATTTCAAGTCTTTTATAGCACTATCAAGTCTAGAAGTAGTAACAAATCTTCTGGCAGTAAATCAAGTCTTATAGTAACAGCATCAAGTGATCTAGAAGCAGTATCAAGTCTTCTGGAAATAGATCAAGTCTTGTAGAAACAATATCGAGTCATCTCGAAGCATTTCAGATTTTCTGGAAGCAATATCAAGGCTTTTAGAAGCAATATCAAGTATCAAGTCTTCTGGAAGCATTTCAAGTCTTTTATAGCACTATCAAGTCATCTAGAAGTAGTAACAAATCTTCTGGCAGTAAACCAAGTCTTGTAGTAACAGTATCAAGTGATCTAGAAGCAGTATCAAGTCTTCTGGAAATAGATCAAGTCTTGTAGAAACCATATCGAGTCATCTCGAAGCATTTCAGATTTTCTGGAAGCAATATCAAGGCTTTTAGAAGCAATATCAAGTATCAAGTCTTCTGGAAGCATTTCAAGTCTTTTATAACACTATCAAGTCATCTAGAAGTAGTAACAAATCTTCTGGCAGTAAATCAAGTCTTGTAGTAACAGCATCAAGTGATCTAGAAGCAGTATCAAGTCTTCTGGAAATAGATCAAGTCTTGTAGAAACAATATTGAGTCATCTCGAAGCATTTCAAATTCTCTAGAAGCAATATCAAGGCTTTTAGAAGCAATATCAAGTATCAAGTCTTCTGAAAGCATTTCAAGTCTTTTGAAAACACTATCAAGTCATCTAGAAGCAGTAACAAATCTTCTGGCAGTAAATCAAGTCTTGTAGCAACAGTATCAAATGATCTAGAAGCAGTATCAAGTCTTCTGGAAATAGATCAAGTTTTGTAGAAACAATATCGAGTCATCTCGAAGCATTTCAGATTTTCTGGAAGCAATATCAAGGCTTTTAGAAGCAATATCAAGTATCAAGTCTTCTGAAAGCATTTCAAGTCTTTTGAAAACACTATTAAGTTATCTAGAAGTAGTAACAAATCTTCTGGCAGTAAATCAAGTCTTAGAGTAACAGCATCAAGTGATCTAGAAGCAGTATCAAGTCTTCTGGAAATAGATCAAGTCTTGTAGAAACAATATCGAGTCATCTCGAAGCATTTCAGATTTTCAGGAAGCAATATCAAGGCTTTTAGAAGCAATATCAAGTATCAAGTCTTCTGAAAGCATTTCAAGTCTTTTGAAAACACTATCAAGTCATCTAGAAGCAGTAACAAATCTTCTGGCAGTAAATCAAGTTTTGTAGTAACAGCATCAAGTGATCTAGAAGCAGTATCAAGTCTTCTGGAAATAGATCAAGTCTTGTAGAAACAATATCGAGTCATCTCGAAGAATTTCAGATTTTCTGGAAGCAATATCAAGGCTTTTAGAAGCAATATCAAGTATCAAGTCTTCTGAAAGCATTTCAAGTCTTTTGAAAACACTATCAAGTCATCTCGAAGCAGTAACAAATCTTCTGGCAGTAAATCAAGTCTTGTAGCAACAGTAGCAAATGATCTAGAAGCAGTATCAAGTCTTCTGGAAATAGATCAAGTCTTGTAGAAACAATATCGAGTCATCTCGAAGCATTTCAGATTTTCTGGAAGCAATATCAAGGCTTTTAGAAGCAATATCAAGTATCAAGTCTTCTGAAAGCATTTCAAGTCTTTTGAAAACACTATCAAGTCATCTAGAAGCAGTAACAAATCTTCTGGCAGTAAATCAAGTCTTGTAGCAACAGTATCAAATGATCTAGAAGCAGTATCAAGTCTTCTGGAAATAGATCAAGTCTTGTAGAAACAATATCGAGTCATCTCGAAGCATTTCAGATTTTCTGGAAGCAATATCAAGGCTTTTAGAAGCAATATCAAGTATCAAGTTTTCTGAAAGCATTTCAAGTCTTTTGAAAACACTATCAAGTCATCTAGAAGCAGTAACAAATCTTCTGGCAGTAAATCAAGTCTTGTAGTAACAGTATCAAGTGATCTAGAAGCAGTATCAAGTCTTCTGGAAATAGATCATGTCTTGTAGAAACAATATCGAGTCATCTCGAAGCATTTCAGATTTTCTGGAAGCAATATCAAGGCTTTTAGAAGCAATATCAAGTATCAAGTCTTCTGGAAGCGTTTCAAGTCTTTTATAGCACTATCAAGTCATCTAGAAGTAGTAACAAATCTTCTGGCAGTAAATCAAGTCTTGTAGTAACAGCATCAAGTGATCTAGAAGCAGTATCAAGTCTTTTGGAAATAGATCAAGTCTTGTAGAAACAATATCGAGTCATCTCGAAGCATTTCAGATTTTCTGGAAGCAATATCAAGGCTTTTAGAAGCAATATCAAGTATCAAGTCTTCTGGAAGCATTTCAAGTCTTTTATAGCACTATCAAGTCATCTAGAAGTAGTAACAAATCTTCTGGCAGTAAATCAAGTCTTGTAGTAACTGTATCAAGTGATCTAGAAGCAGTATCAAGTCTTCTGGAAATAGATCAAGTCTTGTAGAGACAATATCGAGTCATCTCGAAGCATTTCAGATTTTCTGGAAGCAATATCAAGGCTTTTAGAAGCAATATCAAGTATCAAGTCTTCTGAAAGATTTCAAGTCTTTTGAAAACACTATCAAGTCATCTCGAAGCAGTAACAAATCTTCTGGCAGTAAATCAAGTCTTGTAGCAACAGTAGCAAATGATCTAGAAGCAGTATCAAGTCTTCTGGAAATAGATCATGTCTTGTAGAAACAATATCGAGTCATCTCGAAGCATTTCAGATTTTCTGGAAGCAATATCAAGGCTTTTAGAAGCAATATCAAGTATCAAGTCTTCTGAAAGCATTTCAAGTCTTTTGAAAACACTATCAAGTCATCTAGAAGCAGTAACAAATCTTCTGGCAGTAAATCAAGTCTTGTAGTAACAGCATCAAGTGATCTAGAAGCAGTATCAAGTCTTCTAGAAATAGATCAAGTCTTGTAGAAACAATATCGAGTCATCTCGAAGCATTTCAGATTTTCTGGAAGCAATATCAAGGCTTTTAGAAGCAATATCAAGTATCAAGTCTTCTGGAAGCATTTCAAGTCTTTTATAGCACTATCAAGTCATCTAGAAGTAGTAACAAATCTTCTGGCAGTAAATCAAGTCTTGTAGTAACAGTATCAAGTGATCTAGAAGCAGTATCAAGTCTTCTGGAAATAGATCATGTCTTGTAGAAACAATATCGAGTCATCTCGAAGCATTTCAGATTTTCTGGAAGCAATATCAAGGCTTTTAGAAGCAATATCAAGTATCAAGTCTTCTGGAAGCGTTTCAAGTCTTTTATAGCACTATCAAGTCATCTAGAAGTAGTAACAAATCTTCTGGCAGTAAATCAAGTCTTGTAGCAACAGTAGCAAATGATCTAGAAGCAGTATCAAGTCTTCTGGAAATAGATCAAGTCTTGTAGAAACAATATCGAGTCATCTCGAAGCATTTCAGATTTTCTGGAAGCAATATCAAGGCTTTTAGAAGCAATATCAAGTATCAAGTCTTCTGAAAGCATTTCAAGTCTTTTGAAAACACTATCAAGTCATCTAGAAGCAGTAACAAATCTTCTGGCAGTAAATCAAGTCTTGTAGCAACAGTATCAAATGATCTAGAAGCAGTATCAAGTCTTCTGGAAATAGATCAAGTCTTGTAGAAACAATATCGAGTCATCTCGAAGCATTTCAGATTTTCTGGAAGCAATATCAAGGCTTTTAGAAGCAATATCAAGTATCAAGTCTTCTGAAAGCATTTCAAGTCTTTTGAAAACACTATCAAGTCATCTAGAAGCAGTAACAAATCTTCTGGCAGTAAATCAAGTCTTGTAGTAACAGCATCAAGTGATCTAGAAGCAGTATCAAGTCTTCTAGAAATAGATCAAGTCTTGTAGAAACAATATCGAGTCATCTCGAAGCATTTCAGATTTTCTGGAAGCAATATCAAGGCTTTTAGAAGCAATATCAAGTATCAAGTCTTCTGGAAGCATTTCAAGTCTTTTATAGCACTATCAAGTCATCTAGAAGTAGTAACAAATCTTCTGGCAGTAAATCAAGTCTTGTAGTAACAGTATCAAGTGATCTAGAAGCAGTATCAAGTCTTCTGGAAATAGATCATGTCTTGTAGAAACAATATCGAGTCATCTCGAAGCATTTCAGATTTTCTGGAAGCAATATCAAGGCTTTTAGAAGCAATATCAAGTATCAAGTCTTCTGGAAGCGTTTCAAGTCTTTTATAGCACTATCAAGTCATCTAGAAGTAGTAACAAATCTTCTGGCAGTAAATCAAGTCTTGTAGTAACAGCATCAAGTGATCTAGAAGCAGTATCAAGTCTTTTGGAAATAGGTCAAGTCTTGTAGAAACAATATCGAGTCATCTCGAAGCATTTCAGATTTTCTGGAAGCAATATCAAGGCTTTTAGAAGCAATATCAAGTATCAAGTCTTCTGGAAGCATTTCAAGTCTTTTATAGCACTATCAAGTCATCTAGAAGTAGTAACAAATCTTCTGGCAGTAAATCAAGTCTTGTAGTAACTGTATCAAGTGATCTAGAAGCAGTATCAAGTCTTCTGGAAATAGATCAAGTCTTGTAGAGACAATATCGAGTCATCTCGAAGCATTTCAGATTTTCTGGAAGCAATATCAAGGCTTTTAGAAGCAATATCAAGTATCAAGTCTTCTGAAAGATTTCAAGTCTTTTGAAAACACTATCAAGTCATCTCGAAGCAGTAACAAATCTTCTGGCAGTAAATCAAGTCTTGTAGCAACAGTAGCAAATGATCTAGAAGCAGTATCAAGTCTTCTGGAAATAGATCATGTCTTGTAGAAACAATATCGAGTCATCTCGAAGCATTTCAGATTTTCTGGAAGCAATATCAAGGCTTTTAGAAGCAATATCAAGTATCAAGTCTTCTGAAAGCATTTCAAGTCTTTTGAAAACACTATCAAGTCATCTAGAAGCAGTAACAAATCTTCTGGCAGTAAATCAAGTCTTGTAGCAACAGTATCAAATGATCTAGAAGCAGTATCAAGTCTTCTGGAAATAGATCAAGTCTTGTAGCAACAATATCGAGTCATCTCGAAGCATTTCAGATTTTCTGGAAGCAATATCAAGGCTTTTAGAAGCAATATCAAATATCAAGTCTTCTGAAAGCATTTCAAGTCTTTTGAAAACACTATCAAGTCATCTAGAAGCAGTAACAAATCTTCTGGCAGTAAATCAAGTCTTGTAGTAACAGCATCAAGTGATCTAGAAGCAGTATCAAGTCTTCTGGAAATAGATCAAGTCTTGTAGAAACAATATCGAGTCATCTCGAAGAATTTCAGATTTTCTGGAAGCAATATCAAGGCTTTTAGAAGCAATATCAAGTATCAAGTCTTCTGGAAGCATTTCAAGTCTTTTATAGCACTATCAAGTCATCTAGAAGTAGTAACAAATCTTCTGGCAGTAAATCAAGTCTTGTAGTAACAGTATCAAGTGATCTAGAAGCAGTATCAAGTCTTCTGGAAATAGATCAAGTCTTGTAGAAACAATATCGAGTCATCTCGAAGCATTTCAGATTTTCTGGAAGCAATATCAAGGCTTTTAGAAGCAATATCAAGTATCAAGTCTTCTGGAAGCATTTCAAGTCTTTTATAGCACTATCAAGTCATCTAGAAGTAGTAACAAATCTTCTGGCAGTAAATCAAGTCTTGTAGTAACAGTATCAAGTGATCTAGAAGCAGTATCAAGTCTTCTGGAAATAGATCAAGTCTTGTAGAAACAATATCGAGTCATCTCGAAGCATTTCAGCTTTTCTGGAAGCGATATCAATTCTTTTAGAAGTAATATCAAGTATCAAGTCTTCTGGAAGCATTTCAAGTCTTTTGTAGCACTATCAAGCCATCTAGAAGTAGTAATTAGAAGCTTTTGAATGCAGTATCAAGTCATTTAGAAGCAGTATTAAATCTTCTGGCAGTAAATCAAGTCTTGTAGCAACAGTAGCAAATGATCTAGAAGCAGTATCAAGTCTTCTGGAAATAGATCAAGTCTTGTAGAAACAATATCGAGTCATCTCGAAGCATTTCAGGTTTTCTGGAAGCAATATCAAGGCTTTTAGAAGCAATATCAAGTATCAAGTCTTCTGGAAGCATTTCAAGTCTTTTATAGCACTATCAAGTCATCTAGAAGTAGTAACAAATCTTCTGGCAGTAAATCAAGTCTTGTAGTAACAGTATCAAGTGATCTAGAAGCAGTATCAAGTCTTCTGGAAATAGATCAAGTCTTGTAGAAACAATATCGAGTCATCTCGAAGCATTTCAGCTTTTCTGGAAGCGATATCAATTCTTTTAGAAGTAATATCAAGTATCAAGTCTTCTGGAAGCATTTCAAGTCTTTTGTAGCACTATCAAGCCATCTAGAAGTAGTAATTAGAAGCTTTTGAATGCAGTATCAAGTCATTTAGAAGCAGTATTAAATCTTCTGGCAGTAAATCAAGTCTTGTAGTAACAGTATCAAGTGATCTAGAAGCAGTATCAAGTCTTCTGAAAATAGTTCATGTCTTGTAGAAACAGTATCAAGTCTTCGCGAAATAGATCTAGTCTTGTAGAAATGGTATCGAGTCTTTTCGAAGCATTTCAGGTTTTCTGTATTTACAAGACTTGCAATGCTTCTAGAATAGTTGATACTGCTTCTAGATAACTTAATGTTACTTGTAATAGATTTGAGATGCTGCAAGAAAACTTGAAATGCTCTAGGAGACTTGATGCTGCCCCTGGAAGACTTGATATTGCTTCCAGGAGACTTGAAATGTTTCCAGAAGACCAGCAATGCCTTGAGAAAACCTGAAATGCTTGGAGAAGACTTAGTACTGTTTCTATAAGACTTGATCTATTTCCAGAAGACTTCATACTGCCTCTTGATCACTTGATACTGTTTCTACAACACTTGATTTACTGCCAGAGGACTTGACTTGATCAAACATCCTACTGTTTGTAAGAGATTTGATACTGCTTCCAGACGTCTTGAAATACGTCCAGAGAACTTGATGCTGGTCCTGGAAAACTTGATATTGCTTCCAGGAGACTTGATGTGTTTCCAGACTTGTAATGCTTCCAGAAGCTTGCAATGCCTCTAGAAGTCTCGAAATACTTCTAGAAGACTTGACATTGCTTTCAGAAGGCTTAACACAGCCCCTCTAAGATGCTTCTACAAGGCTTGCAATGCTTCTAGAGTACAGCTTTAAGATGACTTGATATTACTTTCAAAGGACTTGACACGCTTCAACTAGACTTGAAATGCTTCTAGGAGACTGGATACTACTTCCAGAAGTCTTGAAATGCTTCCAGGAAACTTGATACTGCCCCTGGAAGACTTGACATTGCTTCCAAAAGGCTTGATATCGCCCTTCTAAGACTTGATATTGCGTCCAGAAGATTTGATACTACTCCCCGATGACTTGATACTGCTTCCGAAAGACTTAAAATGCTTCTGCAAAACTTAAAATGCTTCCAAAAAGTTCAAATACTTCAACAAGACTTGAAATGCTTCTAGAAGGCTGGATACTGCTGCTAGGAGATTTGATACTGGTTCTAGATGACTTGATATGCTTCAACAAGAGAATTGAAATGTTTCCAGAAGTTTCACCGCAATATCAAGTCATACATAATATATTTCAACCTTTATGGAAGCATTTTAAGCCTTACAGAAGCATATCAAGGCTTTTGAATGCAGTATCAAGTCATTTAGAACTAGTATTAAATCTTCTGGCAGTAGATCAAGTCTTGTAGAAACACTATCAAATGATCTAGAAGCAGTATCAAGTGTGATATCACTTGATTCTGATTTGTATGAACCTGTAACAGTTGGTGCCAATGATGTAGCTTTTTTATTGCTTTTGTGAGATTGGGTTATAAATTATACTTATATTAAACTACCGGTATTTTTAGGATAATACCGGTGGTGATATTTGTTAGCCCTAGCCAGCACCTTTGTTATGTCGAAGTCTATTCGCTGTCCCTCTGAATGGTAATGTTCTGCAACCGCCGTTGGATCTATTTCAACCTCATATCTCTTTCATACTCCTTGGATACGGCATTTGTTGTTACATCTGGTTTGGCCAACTTCCATAACCGTACGATAGCCAATAGACTATCGTGTAGTTATATCCTTATTTTAATAAAGTTAGCTTGTCTTTGGCTATTGAAAGTGTGTTCCGAATCTTAATAACCATTTCACATCGTATCACGATATCGTTTTTTAGGTGCCTTACAATTCGTTCCGTTACAACTGAAACATAAGGAAATCTTTCCTCAGCTTTCGCTGTAGGATAGTTAGGTTGAAGTTTCTTAAAGTATATCGTAAGAAGTACTCGTTGCTCATTGAAACAAAGCGCGAATCTCTGTTGGGGATGCTGCTTGTAAGTATTCTAGAAGTATTCTACATATTCGTATGGGTCTTTCTCCGTTACATCCCCGGTTCTATGTCAACATTTGTCGTCTTAGTGGCCAATATATCTATCTCCAAACTTTAAACCGATATTATAAACCTTTTGCGATTCCTGATCGATCACCAACTTTTAATTATGTAGTTATGTATTAGTGTCACAGCACTACCACGCATTCTTAACAACCCCAGTATACTACAAATTAATATATGATCAATAGTGTCGAATGAATTATACAAGTGCAGAAGTACCATCGCTATTACCATACCCTTATTAGCAGCGTCCAAAACATTAACGATGAGCTTGAAAATCGAATAATGGCTCTCTAAAAAAATGTGAAAATTTTTGCGACAGATACTCGGACTGAATTAGAAAAAAAAGCTCTATATTACATTAAAATTAAAAAATTAATTAATTCAAATAAAATCATTAACAATACTTAGATATTTGGAGCCTATGTTTCGTTTGCAATGGAAATATCTTCTGCCAGCAGTATACTGGGATTTACAAGCAATATCTAGTCTTTAGTTGGCAGTTTTTGCACAACTGATAAGAAGATTTTGCATTTTGTACAATAGAAATCCTATATTTTCTAATCTAATATTTTCGAAGCAAACTCAAAGCAAGCATCAAGTTTTCTGAAAGCAGTTCAAGTCTTCTAGAAGCAGTATCAAATCTTCTAGAAGCTTTATCATGTCTTCTAGAAGCATTTCAAGTTTTCTGGAAGCAATATCAAGTCTTTTAGAAGCATTTCAAGACTTCGAGAAGCAATATCAAGTCTTCTAGAAGCAGTATTAAGTCTTCTAGAAGCAGTATCAAGCCTTCTAGAAGCAGTATCAAGCCTTCTCATCAAGCATTTCCAGTTTTCTGGAAGCAATATCAAGTCTTTTAGACGCATTTCAAGACTTCGGGAAGCAATATCAAGACTTTCAGAAGCAGTTTAAGTTTTTCAGATGCATTATCGAGCCGTCAGTAAGCCTATCAACCTCTGAAAACATTTCAAGTCTTCTAGAAGCATATCATGACTATGGACGCAATTCAAGTCTTCTTGTAGCATTTCAAGTCGTGTAGAAGCATATCAAGTCTTCCAAAGGCAATATCAAGTCTTCTGGAAGCATTTCAAAGATTTCAAAGAAACTTGTTCAGTTTCCTGAAAGCGTTGCTAGTCTTCTGGAAAAACTTTAGGTCTCCTTGGAAGTAGTTCAACTTTTCCAGAGGTTGTATTGAGTCGTAGGCTATCAAGTATCAAGGGGCAGTCCTTCCAGAGGCAGTCTCAAGTCATCTAGAAGCATTTCAAATATTTTGAAAGCAATATCAAGTAGTTTAGAAGCAGTGTTAAGTTTTCTGGAAGCATTACAAGCTTTTGGAAACATTTCAAGTCTTGTGGAAGGAGAACAAATCTTGTAAAAGTACTATCAAGTCTTCTTGGACCATTTTAACAGCAAGTCTTCTGGAGGCATATCAAGCCTTTTGGAAGCAGCATGAGGTCATAATTCAAAATACGTGCTCTAAAAAGAAAAAAACATTCGCAGTAGATGCTGCGTCTACTGCGAATGGTCTGATTGAAAAGAAAAAGCTCAATACTATATTAAAATCAACGAATTAATGGTAATAGATGATCATTTCAATCCAGATAAAAATGTTAACATTTTCGTATGGGAACCCACATAACTGGCGGTTTATTTATCAAACAGTATAATTGCGCTACTAGAAATTGATTTGATAATTGATGTTTTCCCCAAAAATGAGTTTTGCAAGTGAAAAAAAAAGGTTGAAAAGAATGTGAACTGGACAAGAATTATGATACTGCAGTTATTCGAATTATATGTACGCATCTTATTCAAATTTGTGAACTGTTCGCAAGAGTACTCTCTACTACTGAGAGACTATAAAAATGGAAATTTTCAGAAATTAGTTGTTGATAGTGAAATTGATTTCAAATTGAGACGAGTTATACATCATTTGAAAAAGGAAGGTTCAACCTTCAATTTGGTATGCAAGTCATTTCTTCAATTTCAAAAATAATACCTCCACGATCTTTCAAATTTTATAATTTTTTTGTGATTCTCCTAAAACGTCAAAAATACATCATTCTTCAACATATCTTATGTGGAATTGATTTCAAATTGAAACTACCTGTTATACATCATTTGAAAGATGATGTATAAAGATCATGGGTCAGGTCACAACAAGGAAGTGAAAATTTTTATGGAATATCAAGTCATAAAGATAGTTAATGATGTTGATTTAACTTGCTACAAGTAACTGATCTCACTCGCTTGTAAGTCTTCTAGAAATATTTCCAGTCTTCTGGAAATAATATCAAGTCTTTTGGAAACTTCTAGAACCTTCTAGAAGCAGTATCAAATCTTCTGGAGCATTTCAAGTCTTGTAAAAGCAACATTAAGTCTTCTGAAAGCATTTTATATCTTCCAGAAGCAGTAACAATCTTCTGGAAGCATTGCTAGACTTCTGGAAACATTTCAAATCTTCTGGATACAATATCAAGTCTCCTAAAAGCAGTATCTAGTTTTCATTTAGAATCCTTCTTGGAAAATTATTTCAGTACTGCTGGAAGCAATATCAAATCTCCATTCGAAATATATACTCTCTAAAAAAACATTCGCAGCTAATGCTGAGTCTTTAATTGGGAAGAAAACTCAATAGTACTTTAAAATTAATGAATATGGTATTTTGAATCCAGATAAAATCATCAATAATTTTCTCCAAAGAACCCATATATCCGGCACCTATGGCAATGTAAATCTTAGCATAAATATCATGATGATCTGCACGAAAACCGGATTGTTGAACTGGTTACAAGCTATCGTGGGATTGTTATTAAAATAACAACTAAAATACTATTTTATACTTTAACGATAATATTTGTATATTTTATTTTTCAGTTTCTACCGGTTTCGGCCTCACTGGCCATCCTCAGGAAACCACATTATATCTTAAAATGATTTCTAAACATATTCCCTCCTTAAATTTATGTTTATTATTTGTAAAAAGTTGTAAAGTTTAATTTGTAAAGTAATGTTATTAATTAATATTGTTAAACTATGGCGGATGCCAAATACTGATTGGATGCAAGTCGATACCCCATAATCAACTGGATTCTCTTTCTTTAGTAATGGAAGTATAACAGCCCGTTTTTACTGAACAGGAAATAAAAACAATAATTTCAATCAAAGAAAAATTTAATACGTGCGTCAATATGGAAGGCAACATCAAGTCAGATGAAATAATCTCAAAATTACATTAGGTGTGATAACCCGATGAAATTATAGTAGTCATCACTCTCGCCCAATGCAATAACGTCAAGGATTTCTTGAACATTATGCACAAAAAAATTAGTTATACTAATTTGTAACTATTTCAAACATTTCCATTTCTGCTTAGAATCACGTTTGGTCGAAATGTATTTGAAATCAGTTCTCTTTTCATTTTTAATAGCATTGGTAGTGAAGTTCCAAGTCTTCGTAAGTTTTGTTCTACAATAATTTGCAATGTGATACATTTCTTGTCTTCCTGAATTTTTGAGTTTGCTCTATTTATTATATTTATTTATTTATTATTTTTTAATCTTAGAGCATATAAAATATTTACAAAGCCAGCACCTTTGTTATGTCGAAGTCTATTCGCTGTCCCTCTGAATGGTAATGTTCTGCAACCGGCGTTGGGTCTATTTCATCCTCATATCTCTTTCATACTCCTTGGATACGACATTTGTTGTTACATCTGGTTTGGCCAACTTCTATAACCGTACGATAGCCAATAGACTATCGTGCAGTTATATCCTTATTTTAATAAAGTTAGCTTGTCCTTGGCTATTGAAAGTGTGTTCCGAATCTTAATAACCATTTCACATCGTATCACGATATCATTTTTTAGGTGCCTTACAATTCGTTCCGTTACAACTGAAACATAAGGAAATCTTTCCTCAGCTTTCGCTGTAGGATACTTAGATTGAAGTTTCTTGAAGTATATCGTAAGAAGTACTCGTTGCTCATTGAAACAAAGCACGAATCTCTGTTGGGGATGCTGCTTGTAAGTACAACTGCTACATATTCGTATGGGTCTTTCTCCGTTACATCCCCGGTTCTATGTCAACGTTTGTCGTCGTAGTGACCAATATATCTATCTCCAAAAATAGCGTTTGATAAAGATATATTTTGTGTGTTTGTACAAGCGTTAACTTTAAACCGGTATTATAAACCATTTGCGATTCCTGATCGATCACCAACTTTTAATTATGTAATTATGTATTAGTGTCACAGCACTACCACGCATTTTTAACAGTATACTACAAATTAATATATGATCAATGGTGTCGAATAAATTACACAAGTGCAGAAATACCATCGCTATTACCATACCCTTATTAGCAGCGTCCAAAACATTAACGATGAGCTCGAAAATCGAATGATGGCTCTCTAAAAAAATGTGAAAATTTTTGCGACAGATACTCGGACTGAATTAGAAAAAAAGCTCTATATTACATTAAAATTAAAAAATTAATCAATTCAAATAAAATCATTAACAATACTTAGATATTTGGAGCCTATGTTTCGTTTGCAATGGAAATATCTTCTGCCAGCAGTATACTGTTTTTTACAAGCAATATCTAGTCTTTAGTTGGCAGTTTTTGCACAACCGAGAAGAAGATTTTGCATTTTGTACAATAGAAATCCTATTGTACAAAATGCAAAATCTACATTTTCTAATCTATGTAAAATCTAATATTTTCGAAGCAAACTCAAAGCAAGCATCAAGTTTTCTGAAAGCAGTTCAAGTCTTCTAGAAGCAGTATCAAATCTTCTAGAAGCTTTATCATGTCTTCTAGAAGCATTTCCAGTTTTCTGGAAGCAATATCAAGTCTTTTAGATGCATTTCAAGACTTCGGGAAGCAATATCAAGTCTTCTAGAAGCAGTATTAAGTCTTCTAGAAGCAGTATCAAGCCTTCCAGAAGCAGTATCAAGCCATCTCATCAAGCATTTCCAGTTTTCTGGAAGCAATATCAAGTCTTTTAGACGCATTTTAAGACATCGGGAAGCAATATCAAGACTTCCAGAAGCAGTTTAAGTTTTTCAGATGCATTATCGAGCCGTCAGTAAGCCTATCAACCTCTAAAAGCATATCAAGTCTTCTAGAAGCATATCATGACTATGGACGCAATTCAAGTCTTCTTGTAGCATTTCAAGTCGTGTAGAAGCATATCAAGTCTTCCAAAGGCAATATCAAGTCTTCTGGAAGCATTTCAAAGATTTCAGAGGCAACACCAAGTCTTTTGAAAGCATTTTAAATCTTCCAGGAGCACTAACAAGTTTCCTGAAAGCGTTGCTAGTCTTCTAGAAAATTTTTAGGTCTCCTTGGAAGTAGTTCAAGTTTTCCAGAGTTTGTATCGAGTCGTCGGCTATCAAGTATCAAGGGGCAGTCCTTCCAGAGGCAGTCTCAAGTCATCTAGAAGCATTTCAAATATTTTGAAAGCAATATCAAGTCGTTTAGAAGCAGTGTTAAGTTTTCTGGAAGCATTACAAGCTTTTGGAAACATTTCAAGTCTTGTGGAAGGAGAACAAATCTTGTAAAAGTACTATCAAGTCTTCTTGGACCATTTTAACAGTAAGTCTTCTGGAGGCATATCAAGCCTTTTGGAAGCAGCATGAGGTCATAATTCAAAATACTTGCTCTAAAAAGAAAAAAAACATTCGCAGTAGATGCTGCGTCTACTGCGAATGGTCTGATTGAAAAGAAAAAGCTCAATACTATATTAAAATCAACGAATTAATGGTAGTAGATGATCATTTCAATCCAGATAAAAATGTTAACATTTTCGTATGGGAACCCACATAACTGGCTGTTTATTTATCAAACAGTATAATTGTGCTACTAGAAATTGATTTGATAATTGATGTTTTCCCCAAAAATGAGTTTTGCAAGTGAAAAAAAAGGTTGAAAAGAATGTGAACTGGATAAGAATTATGATACTGCAGTTATTCGAATTAAATGTACGCATCTTATTCAAATTTGTAAACTGTTCGCAAGAGAACTATAAAAATGGAAATTTTCAGAAATTAGTTGTTGATAGTGAAATTGATTTCAAATTGAGACGAGTTATACATCATTTGAAAAAGGAAGGTTCAACTTTCAATTTGGTATGCAAGTCATTTCTTCATTTTCAAAAATAATACCTCCACGATCTTTCAAACTTTATAATTTTTTTGTGATTCTCCTAAAACGTCAAAAACACATCATTCTTCAATATATTATCTTATGTGGAATCGATTTCAAATTGAAACTACCTGTTATACATCATTTGAAAGATGATGTATAACTATAAAGATCATGGAACAAGGAAGTGAAAATTTTTATGGAATATCAAGTCATAAAGATAGTTAATGGCGTTGATTTAACTTGCTATAAGTAACTGATCTAACTCGCTTGTAAGTCTTCTAGAAATATTTCCAGTCTTCTGGAAATAATATCAAGTCTTTTGGAAACTTCTAGAACCTTCTAGAAGCAGTATCAAATCTTCTGGAGCATTTCAAGTCTTGTAAAAGCAACATTAAGTCTTCTGAAAGCATTTCATTTCTTCCAGAAGCAGTAACAATCTTCTGAAAGCATTGCTAGACTTCTGGAAACATTTCAAGTCTTCTGGATACAATATCAAGTCTCCTAAAAGCAGTATCAAGTTTTCATTTAGAATCCTTGTTGGAAAATTATTTCAGTACTGCTGGAAGCAATATCAAATCTCTATTCGAAATATATACTCTCTAAAAAAACATTCGCAGCTAATGCTGAGTCTTTAATTGGGAAGAAAACTCAATACTACTTTAAAATTAATGAATATGGTATTTTGAATCCAGATAAAATCATCAATAATTTTCTCCTAAGAATCCATATATCCGGCACCTATGGCAATGTAAATCTTAGCTTAAATATCATGATGATCTGCATGAAAACCGGATTGTTGAACTGGTTACAAGTATAAAATACTATTTTATACTTTAACGATAATATTTGTATATTTTATTTTTTAGTTTCTACCGGTTTCGGCCTCACTGGCCATCCTCAGGAAACCACATTATATCTTAAAATGATTTCTAAACATATTCCCTCCTTAAATTTATGTTTATTATTTGTAAAAAGTTGTAAAGTTTAATTTGTAAAGTAATGTTATTAATTAATATTGTTAAACTATGGCGGATGCCAAATACTGATAGGATGCAAGTCGATACCCCATAATCAACTGGATTCTCTTTCTTTAGTAATGGAAGTATAACAGCCCGTTTTTACTGAACAGGAAATAAAAACAATAATTTCAATCAAAGAAAAATTTAATACGTGCGTCAATATGGAAGGCAACATCAAGTCAGATGAAATAATCTCAAAATTACATTAGGTGTGATAACCTGATGAAATTATAGTAGTCATCACTCTCGCCCAACGCAATAACGTCAAGGATTTCTTGAACATTATGCACAAAAAAATTAGTTATGCCATCAGGAATCTGCAACTGATTGGTAATCGGCTATTACTATGACTCATCGATTTAATTTGTAACTATTTCAAACATTTCCATTTCTGCTTAGAATCACGTTTGGTCGAAATGTATTTGAAATCAGTTCTCTTTTCATTTTTAATAGCATTGGTAGTGAAGTTCCAAGTCTTCGTAAGTTTTGTTCTACAATAATTGCAATGTGATACATTTCTTGTCTTCCTGAATTTTTGAGTTTGCTCTATTTATTATATTTATTTATTATTTTCTAATCTTAAAGCATATAAAATATTTTGTTGAAAACTAAATCAACTTGAATAATAATTGATCAATATTTTTTGGTGATCATTTGATTGCAATAAGGTAAGTAGATACTATTAAATTGAAATAATAAAAAAAAATTTAAATACTTATGGGATTTTTTTATTAGAATGATAAGTAAATTTACAATAAACTAAATATAATAACTTTCACATATAGACAATTTATATAACAATAATAATAATAATTGAATCGCTGCAATAATTACTCACTTTGAACATACAGTAAACTTTGCAAACATAATTTTTTCTACCGCTGAGCTGCACTAGGAGTAGATGCATTATATTCATATATAAACTTTTTCTCTATACGTTAAATACGATATAATAAATATTGTTAATTTTTATATAAACACAACCTAATGAATCGGGGCAAAAATAATACACATAAAAAGATAGAAAAAAAAGTTATCAAATTATCTCAATAAAATTATTATTTAACAATTCTTTCTTTTTAATCGCGTTATTTTTTATTTATTTTTTTAAGATTAATTTTATGCGTTATTATAGTACAATAGGGACGAAGAAAAATCAAATTGAAATAATTCATCAATTATACGAGTATGTATAACAATATCTGTACATCGAACAATCGTATATCTACAAAAAAAACTAATAAAAAAAAATTAAACGCAACTGAATTTGACTCCGTCTTCGCTTGAATAACAATTGTGGCAGTGTAATTTCTGATTGCGTACTCTGACGTCTGTGCCCATACGGCCGTCGCCAAGCCTCATGTGGCACACACAACATTTGAAACATTCCATATGATAGAAAAGACATAAACTTTCAATTATCATCGCTGCTCCACGACCTATAACAAAAAAATAAATACTTAAAAAATAATCATTTGAAATTATTTAATACAAACTAAAAAATAATAAATCAACTTAGAGATAATATGGTGTGTTGGACTAAATTGTAATAATAAATATGCAAACACAAATTCGATCCGAAAGAGACTTAATGATATTCAGATAACACTGAATACATCATTGAATTGGCATGCTAGTACTAATAAAGAATACACATAAATTTTAATTTACAAGAAAAAGCTAAACATTGAGATGTAATACGAGAATTTGTGAGATTTATTTATTTTCAAGGTTGTTCATCACAATATTTCTAATCAATACGTTTAGACATTTCACAATTTGTTTTAATTGCTGCTAAAATCATGGTTTATTTATAGAAAAATATTAAGATACGATATAATTTATTTTCCATAGTTTTATTGATATTAATAAATTATTATAGGTATTATCACTTATCACAACCTAGTTTTTTTATTACTACTTTTATTTTCTTTATCGGAATTACACCGTTTTTACGATTTAACACGAAAAACGTGAGCAAAGATCTGTTCAACCTACTTATTTAATAATTTATCGTTAAAATAATAATAGTTATTATTTTCCTTTGTTACCGATTTTCTTATTTTTTTGCTATCGTCACTGTTTCTTTTAAAATATCACAAAATTTACGCACCTGAAAACAAAACTGTAAAAGTGTAACATTGTTACAAGTAAAGCGAATTTATATGCGACAAAAATAAGCAATATAAGTTTTTTATGTATTTAAAATTAGTCGATATATGCAGTAATAGTAAATAAAATAATAATCTCCAGGACCAAATGTTCCAATTCAAATGAAATTCCAAAAAATACTTTCGAAATTAAAATATGTTTGCAAGAAAAACATTTAGAAACATTGGCTTTTCTTTAATGTCACTGTACGACTTATGTTAAAGGGTTGCCATTTTCAATTAAGTTTTTATGAGTATTTTCAATTGAGACTTTGACTAGAAAACTTGATCTAATTCTAGAAGACTTGATACTGCTTCTAGATAACTTGATATTATTTCCAAAAGACATGAAATACTTTCAGAAAATTTAATATTGCTTCTGGAAAATTTGAAATGATTCCAGAAAACTTGATACTAGTTCTAAAATGCATTCAAGAAGACTTCATATTGCTTCCAGAAGACTTGAAATGCTTCCAAGGGACTTGATAATGTTTCTGGAAGACTTGAAATGTTTCCAGAAGACTTGATATTGTCTCAGAAAGACTTCAATTATTCCCAGAAAATTTACTACTGCCAAAAAGACTGGCACTTGCTTCTAGAAACCCTGATATTGCTTGCAATGCTTCCAAAAAACTTAATATTGCTTTAACAAATCTTGATACTGCTTGAAGAAGACTTGATATTGCTTTCAGAAATGTTATTACTGCTTCCAAAAGAGCACCCATGTAAAATTGTTAATCTGGATTGAAGTTATGAGAGCCATCATTCGTCTTTTTAGTCTATTTCCAATTCAGTTTTTTTCGACGCCCAGCACACATACTGTTAAATTTAAAAGACTTGAAATGCTTCCAAGAGACTTGATAATGCCTCTGGAAGACTTGAAATGTTTCCAGAAGACTTGATATTGTCTCGGAAAGACTTCAACTATTCCCAGAAAATTTACTACTGCCAAAAAGACTGGCACTTGCTTCTAGAAACCCTGATATTGCTTGCAATGCTTCCAAAAAACTTAATATTGCTTTAACAAATCTTGATACTGCTTGAAGAAGACTTGATATTGCTTTCAGAAATGTTATTACTGCTTCCAAAAGAGCACCCATGTAAAATTGTTAATCTGGATTGAAGTTATGAGAGCCATCATTCGTCTTTTTAGTCTATTTCCAATTCAGTTTTTTTCAACGCCCAGCACACATACTGTTAAATTTATATAGAATGAGATAAACATAATAAAAAACACAAAATAGGAAATTCGATAAAAAAAGATTAAGTTAAGATTCTCGAATTTGTTAGCAAAGATTTATCTAAGTACGAAGGCTTTCACGACCGGTGTTAATTGAACTAAAATTAGAACTAACACTAGCACTTCAAAATTTAGTAATTGTTCACTTTGTAATAAATAAATACTTAAATTATTTTTATATTACTTTTCATTAGTATGTTATTTACAGCATTTTAATAAATGCCGACTAATCGGAGCTTTTATTGCTTCATCGCCGATTAATCGCCAACTAAAAAGTGGCCGAATAATCGGCTTTTCCGATTAGTCGCCGATTAATCGGTACAACCCTAATTATTATTATTAAGAATTTTTAATTAATTAACTCTTACTACATATTTATCGTAAATTTGCAATTAATATAATCAACGACTATATATTTTTTATTTTAAAATAATTTCCTTTAATAACTTTTGTGTTGCTTTTAAGTTTTATTTTATTTACATATTGTTATTTTTTGTTATAACATATTTTCACAAAAATAATTTTGACAAATTAACACTCGAATTCATTTGACTACGACCATTAAATTATGAAACACGGATATCACATATTCATATTTCTCTTGACATCTATGCATCTAAGCTAAAATAGCTAAAGTAGAGAAGAGCATGTCTTTTTTTTCTAATGTGTCCAAAATTTATTTGGACTAATATCAAAATGCGAAATAGCGATATCACACTTTCATATTGTTCTTGATATCTATGCATCTGCAAGCATAAGTAATGAACACCAATATTGTTAGAGAGATAATTAGCTACAACTTTTATATAAAAGTAATCACCAGAGAGCTAAAGTAAAGAATAGCAATTTTGTTAAGAAAATTTGCAGGTTTTATATTAAAATTTTTGTTCTAATACACTCTAACCTCATCTGTCTATTCTTACCTACGTGCACATTTTCATATCTTCCTCACCAAAACAAAAAATAGTAAAATTAAATCACCTAGTTTTTACATTTTTGCTAGTAATTCTTCATAATGACATATAATTTTCTCTGTATTTGTATTTACTTGCTGTTTATATCTTCAACTGCATATTCTTCTGTTATATTTATTTCAAAAATATTATTTCAACATCATTTCCAAAACCATCAAGTCATATTCTTTATTAGGATCATTGGTTGATAAATTAATCTCAAATTCGATGGGAAATAAATATTTCTGATCACATATATAACCCAAATGGATATGAGTATTAATAAACGATCAAAATTTGTTAAAAAATATTCTTGCATTTTTAAGTAGATTATTCACAAAATAAGGAAATGATAAAATTCTTTTCCTAAAGGTAGTTCCTCGTAGTATATCAACACGGATATATAGAAAAACATTTTCAAAGTTTGCACACTTCAATAATATCGAATCTTATCTAATCAATAATTTTGCAGTACCTTTATCGTTTAAAAAAACCAGGAATCAAAGGACAATAATTGCAGTGTATGGACCAAACGAAGATGAGGTTGCTGTTAATAAAGAAGCATTCTGGGATAAATTAGAGGAAACTGCAGAGGATGCAGAGGGGACATATATATCGGAGGCGATTTTAATAGTAGAGTAGGTCGAAGGGACAATATATATTAACAAATGATTGGAAAATATGGAGAAGATACGAGAAATAACAACGGAAGGAGAATGCTAGATTTCTGTACAGTACATAACTTAATAATAACTAACACATTCTTCACACATAAAGACATATATATATATATATATATATATACCAGAGAAGAAACAGCAATAGAACGGAAGTCAGTTATCGATTACATACTAGTAGAAGAGGTAAATAAAGGAAAAATTGTGGACTCAAGAGTGAGAAGAGGGCCGGAAATAGGAAGCGATCACTTTATCAATTTAGAAACAGATCAAATAGATCAAAATTAGAAACAACAGAGAAGGAAATGTGAAGTCAAGGATAGAAAAAAGGAAGAAACATGAATCAAGTAATTAATAAGTTTTTAAGAATGATTTAATGGAATTTCATATTAAATAAAAATAGGCTCTTCGAGAATGGTATTCATCAGGAAGACCTAATTTTGAAAAAATGATAAGGGTTTGGTGAAATAAAATATTTATTTAATTATTTTTGAACTTTTTTCTTAAGACGAACGTTAATTCCTATCTATTGTTCAACTGGTTTCGGCCTTGTTTAGGACATCTTCAGGAAATCCAACTCTAGAGTATTGTTGATCTTGAAAATCTATTTAAAATTTGTTGTTTTATATCGTGTTTTATTTTATGACGAGATTTATGACTTCTATATATGTATTTGAAGAATCCTTTTACTCCACCTAAAAATAAAAAAAAAACCCCAATATGTACGAAGAACTCAAACCGCAACAACATATCCCCATATTTCCCTTCCCAAATTCAAACCCCCTTTTTTGCTTCCATTTTATTAACTAATAAATTTAAATTATATTTTTATAATTTAAAACTTTACAATAGATATTTGAACTTTTGGTTGGAAAATATTTAATTTTATTTATTTTATTTTAATCCTAATTTTATTTTTACATAACGAACTTCACAATGACACATCATGTCATAAATCACGTCATAAAATAAAACACGACATAAAACAACAAATTTTAAATAGATTTTCAAGATCAACAATACTCTAAAGATGGATTTCCTGAAGACGGCCTAAACAAGGTCGAAACCGGTTGAACAATAGAGAGCAATTAACATTCGTCTTAATAAAAAAGTACAAAAATAATTAAATAAAAATTTTATTCGTTCAAGACGAAAAAACGTTCCTTTAACAATAATTTGGTTAAATAAAGAGTATAATAGACGAAGATATAAGGAGGAAATCAAGTAAAATAGAATATGCGTGGACGATGATGAGAGACGCAATGTTAATGGCAGCAGAAGAGATTTGTGGAAAACAGCGTAATAACAAGAATAAGAATCAAACCAAGTGGTGGACAGAAGAAATAAAATCGCAGATAAAAGTTAAAAAAAGGGCTTGGAAGAAATATTTGAGTAGGAAAACTGTGCAATATTATGAACAGTATAAGATTGAAAGGTAGAAAGCAAAAGAGATGGTTAGGGAGGCAAGAAGAAGAAGTTGGGAAGAATTCGGATTGAAAATGGAGAGGAATAGTAGGGAGAACCAAAAACTGTTTTATAACATATTGAAGAAGTGCAGAAATGTAAATGAACACAAGGAAAGGTGGATAAAAGAGAAGAACAATGAAGTAATAAAGAACGAAAAGAAGATAATGGAAAGATGGAAAGTTCACTTCGAAGAACTCCTCACGAAAAATCCAGGCCAAATACAACAAACGGAGGAAGAAGTAACAGGCAGTACCATTGTAAATGAAAAACTAGACGAAAACATATCAGAAGCGGAAGTAAGAGAAACGATAAAAAATCTAAAAAACGGAAAGGCACCAGGAGAAGACAAGATCACAACAGAGATGATTAAGTGTTTGAGGGACAGAGAAATGAAGATATTGGTAAACATATAACAAAAGATATGGCAAGAAGAATATATACCAGAAGAATGGAAAACATCTCTTATAGTACCAATATTCAAGAAATGTGATGGAAGACAATGCAACAACTACAGAGGAATTACACTAATCAATACAAACATAAAAATACTAGAACAAATTATAGAACATCGAATAAAACCTATAATAGAGAAAACACTAGATCAAGCCCATAGTGGTTTCAGGTAGGGTAGAAGTATACAGGACCACATATTTACACTCAAACAAATTATTGAAAAAAATGTTGGGCAACAAAAAGGAATATACCTAGGATTTATAGACCTAGAAAAGGCTTTTGACAAGGTACCCCGTGAAAGATTATGGACAATTTTGAGACGGAGAAGAGTTAGCACAAAATTGATACAAATAATAAGAGCCATATACGAAAACAACACAACAAGAATCATTTATAATAATCAAAAATCAGAATCTTTCAATACTAATTATGGCAGGGCGGTAGATTGAGCCCAACACTGTTCATCACATATATGGACAAAATTATAAAGGAAATGAACAAAACAAGGAAACAAGTAACGATAGGTTATAGGAAACTAAAAAGGGTACAAATCGACATTGGTGCTTTTGCGGATGATATAATACAAATTTCGAACTCGGTGATAGAACTACAAGAGTAGAGAAATGGAATGAAACCTTGAAAAAATATGGAATGAGCACAATAGGGAAGGAAGAAACAGTTAACATAAAAATTGATAACATAAAAATAGAGCAAGTATGGCAGTTTAAATATCTCGGAGACAAAATCACCCAAGATGGAAAAATGTTTAGCGAACTGGAAGAGGGGATAGCAAACACCAACAAACTGTATTACCAGATTAATAAAGCCCTGATAAATAAGAAGGAAACTTGTAACGAGAAACACAAAACTCAACGTATATAAAACAATATATAGACCAGTGTTAACATTTGGATGTGAATCTTGGACATTAACGAGAGGAAAAGAAAATGGCGGCAATGGAGATGAAATATCTAAGAAGGGTAAAAGGAGTGACAAAAAGAGATAGAGTAAGGAACTAGATATCAGAAAAGAATTAAATATGGAAACTCTAGAAGAGTATATAGAGAAGAGACAACTGAGCTGATGGGGACACTTAAATAGACTTAAACAGGAGATACCGGTGAAGCAACTATGGGAAGCAAGGCCGTGTGGTAGAAGAGGAAGAGCGAGACCAAGACAGGAATGGAATGGTGTAATAGCTAAAATATTGGACAGTAGAGGGTTGCAGATACAACAAGCTAAAACCCTTTCCAAAAACAAAAAGGAATGGGCCAAATTTGTACATAGACAACAATGAATAGTTTTATTTTATTTTGTTTTATACGGAAATGGTATTTTTGTTTTTGTTTTTAATTTCTATGTATAGCCTACACCTTATGGGTAAAGTGGCATTTTCTTGATTAATATATAATATATAAATTTTTTGATTTTTTGAGCATACATTTGAAAATTGAACTAAGATTAAAACTAACACTAGCACTAACACTAACCGAGTGAGACTCAGAACCAGTTTCTGAAGAAGGTTGCAACATGGCATCCGAAACGTCAAACATTTTTTCAAAAAACGAACGGCGAAACCCGAATGTTTCTAGTTTTAGATCTAGTGCTAGTTCTAGTGATAGTTCTACTGTTAGTGCTAGTGTTAGTTCTAATCTTAGTTCAATTAACACCGGTTGTGATAGCCTTCGTACTTACATTTGAAAATTATTTTATTTAAGATAATTAGACAATGTTGGAAAATAGAACAGATTCTTTTTTCTATACAGCACTGCCACGAATGCTTTCTAATTTTTTAAGCTTTAATATATCCATTGAATTGTATCATATTTTGATTTCACTTTTGTAAAGTTTCATTTAAAATATTTAGTTGTCCGGTAATATCAACATTCATATTCATACATTCATGTTCATGAATGATTTTGTCATTCTCCAAAGAATAATTTTTTTTTTAAACAGTTACTCTTAAAACCATCAACTGAGCAGTAATATTGACCATCTGTAAATCAATTTTAAGCAACTCTTGAAGACTATGTTGATTTATTAACTGTACTTATTAGATACAACAGACTTCACGTTTTCTAATTTCATAGACTTTGCACATATTTTTTCTTAATGGATGATGCAAGGTCAAATAAATACTTTAGAAAATTTCTCTTCTTATATTATTTGTTTAAAAAACAAAATGACTTCCTCCTTTTTTGGATCATTGCACCGTCTGTTGCTAAAACCAGATAATTCATTTAGGCATAGACCAAATTTTTTCATTGAAATTTGTTTCTGTTCAAAAACATCAGTTCCACTATCCAGTAGTCTACCTACTTTATTGACAAACATTTTTCGGAGATGTTCATATTCTGATCAACTCCTCAAATAAATATTGGTAAATGAGACGAATTAGTAATATGGGTACATTATTTTCTCAATATCTACCCATCTGAGAGCTAAAGTAAAGAGTAATGTTAAGAAAAAAATTTTCTGGAATTTTTATACCAAATTCTTCAAAATTTGAAACAGAAATTTAATATTTTTCTCAATATCTATACATATGAGAGTTAAAGTAAAGAAGACCAATATTGTTAAGAAGAAAATTGCTGCAACTTTTATACTAATATTTTAGTTCTAATCTGAATTCATGTACACCGGAGATACGACATCAGAGATTAAATCTTACTTCTTTAATGAGCCATAAAATTATTTAACTTCATCAAAATAATTCTTCTATGTTCTTACACCTACTCAGAATTATTTAATGTTGCAATAATTAAAACAAAATTAATTAAAATGGAGAGTTGAGAACGTAAACATTTGATTATAATCAGAATTTAGTCAGATTTTAGATCTAGTATTAGTCCTAGTCACAGTTTTTCCTTCTTTATATTTCTTTTCTGCTTATTTCTTCAACTGCAGGTTTTCCAATTATATTTTTGTCAAAAAATATTATTCCAACATCATTTCCAAAACAAATTCGATAGGAATAAATATTTATGATTACATACATAACCCAAATGAATATGAGTACTAATGAACGATTAAAATTTGTTGAAAAATATTCTTGCATTTTCAAGTAAATTATTTACAAAATAAGGAAATGATAAAATTCTCTTCCTAAAAGTACTTCCTCATAGTATATCAACAGGGATATATAGAAAAACATTTTCAAAGTTTGCACACTTCAACAATATCAAATCTTATCTAATCAATAATTCTGCAGTACTTTTATCGTTTAAAAAAACCTTATGTAAACTGGGACAAGTTTTGTTAGCACAAGACTCGAACACCTTTTGAATCAACAGATGTTCAGGAAATACTTCCTTTAACTTTCTATTTTCAAAATAAATGTGTGAAACTCCAACTTTATCTAAATTATTAAGATAAATACTCACTTTTGCTGGACTGTTTGTGATAACATGCTGAGTTTAATAATGTTTGTTTTATTTTCCATATCCTTGATTCAATTAGACATATATCTAATCGAAGATTAAATCTTACTCCTTTAATGAGACATAAACATATTTCTCTTCATCAAAATAATTGTATATTATTCCCATAAATGTTGAAATAATTAAAACAAAATTAACTAAAATGGAGAGTTGGGAACGTAAACATTTGGTTATAGTCAGAAGAGCCAACACAATTTTGGTGATTTTTTTAACTAAAGACAGCACAAATTTGTCATTATTAATAAATAAATAACTTTCTTGTAACTAACGAAACATTCAAATAAAAACATTGTTAAATCGCTCAATTATTACAATGATTAAATTATAACAATGCACTTTTACTAGTTATTGTTTTTAAAAAATAATGCATACAGGTTTCGCCTAATGTATGCAGGCATCATCAGGCGAAATCTTCTAAAATGAAAATTTTCATATCTTAATTACAAATTATATGAAAGTTATTCATTTCATGTGATTATTTTAAACGAATTTAATTATTATTAATTTTCACATTTTCAACTTTAAATTTCCGTATAATAAGACACATACATTTATCTATAATTTTTATATTCTGATGATTTCTGCATCATCCTGATTATCATTTTTTGAAAACAAAAACAATATTGAACCAGTAAAAGTGCATTGTTATAATTAAATCCTTAGAATTTAGTTATCAACTGGTTAAAAAATGGATATCAATAAAATTTCAAAAAATAATTTTAAGTAACGATTTTAGAAGTCGAGATCTTGAAATTACATTCTTCAGATTCTAAGATTTTGTGTAATTAGAGGGTGAGATCATCTTGAGACAAATTAATGGATATGATCATTCTATAAGTAAAATAAATATTGCGCAAGAGTACAAAATATGATACAACTTTGGTTACTACTGTAATTTTCTTATATGTTTTGAATTCATTTGTTTTTATATTTTTCTCGATCCTCATGTACCCGAGATCAAAAGTAAAGAAGAAGAATATTGTTAATAATAAAACCATAATCAATATGAAATCAGCATGTTGCATTTAGTTTTCTCCGTATTTGCTTCAACTGCAGAATTTTCTATTACAACATTTTCTTCAAAAACAATATTATTTCTAAAACCCTCAAGTTATATTCTTCACTAGGTTAGTTGGATGACCAATTAATTTTATATTCGGTGGAAAATAAATAATTATCATCACAAATGGAACCCACACAGATTCATCTTTGTATTAATAAACGATCAAGGTTTATATCAGTAAATATATCCGCTTCAGTATCTTACATTTCCGGGTTTACTTCGTTTATTGTGTTACACAATTAATTATCTGACAACTCATAGTCTTCTTCAACTCTGCTAAAATCACTCAAATTCGTAGTTTTTTTCTATGTTTTTGCATACTTGAAATAAAATGTACTACACTTCTTTGCTTAGTGATATTTGCCCACAGCAAAGGTAGATTCATCAATGGAATGACATCACCTGCAATGATGAATCAAGATTTTGTTTACGGAATTTGGACTTCGATCAAAGACGAATGCTGAACTTTTTAATAAAAATTGTTACGTTTTTGAGTTGTTGATGTAGCAAATAATAAGATTATATTCTGAAAATTCCCGAAACGTCATTGATGACGATGTTTTAATCAATAAACAAATTTATGAAAGAAAATCATGTTATCGATCAAACTAATTAATTATTTAAAAGTTCCACTGTGCTTTGCTTCATACATACTCTTCAGATTGTTAAAAATGATGCATTAAGATAAGCCAACAATAATAGAAATTCTGACTAGTGCCCACTATATTGTGACACATTTCAATTACTCGGGAGTCACTTTCAAGATATATATAAACTTGATATAGTAATTCGTAATGCTTCGCGGATGGAGAAGTATGTGTTTTGGTTGATCCGAGGTATCATCCGTTCATCTTTGTCGTAGTCTCCTCGTAGTCAGTCTGTCAACAGGAGACTACGACAAAGCACTGAAGATGCCAAGTGAGATCTTGGCGAAACGTCTGCCCCTGTCCACAGGGAACAACCAAGAAGATGAACGGATGATACCTCGGATCAACCAAAACACAAACTTGATATACTTTCAAGTTTATATAAAACTTGAAAGTATTCAATCTGTACTCGAACTGCCTAAGTATAACCTGATTTAAGATATTCAAATTCGGTGGAACTCAACGTATTACCTAGCAATTGTGAAATTGTTGACTAACTGTTAACGCTCTTCAAACCTTTCGAAGAAATAGCAATAATAACAAGTCCCACATATGCACCTAATTTAGACAATCAGATGTAATTATTTTAGAAATATGTTAATAGATAATATGAAAGACAGGTAACAAGACATATTGCTTATCTATATTTTTACATCTATTTCTTTGACGTTGCTTAACATGAACGAGTCCGTAGAGTGACTTACAACTAAACTTCCTTTAGACCATAAAAGTGACGAATCAGATCCAGAAATGGTGTCCGAAAGATGTCATTTAAATGTAAGTAGGAGTGTCGATTTAGAAACGCATAAATTATCTTTTTGAAGAATCCACGATAAAACAATCTTTTTATGAGCAGCCCAAAAATGCTACGACTCAAGAAAGCGATCATTCCATTACGTTAGGAAAGGCTAATCCATACAATGGGTGGACTTTGAGTACCATAAGAGTGGGTACTCACACCACCAAGCTCTCTTCTCAGAAAAATTATTTACTGGAGAAAGTTTAATCGTGCAGAAAACTTGTTTTTTTACACCACAATCTGCTCCTTTGGGATTTTAAACATTAATTGAATTTTTTTAATTAGATAAAGCAGTTTGATCCATGTCGACCAGTTGTTTCATATAGATTAAATTCAAAACAAATAGATAATACTTTTTCTGGTATTTTTTTATGACTTACTGTCTAACCGGCTTCGGCTTACGCCATCATCAGAGACATTAGTAATAATTAGATTTTAGTAACTCACTTTCATTTTGTGAATAATAAACAATCGGTTTTATAAAATATAGATCAGTTAAACTTATAACAAACGAACACATTAAAATTAAAATCATATCACAAACTAAATATTCTTATATTAAAATATACAAAAGTCTGTATTATAAGTAGTATTATTTATACTACTAATACCAGTCCAACCAAGAAACAACAATCGCCTTAATTCTTCAAGACACTTGGACTCTGTTTGATTTCCTTTAACAAATGTAAGTTATAAATTTCACCACTCATTCTAACACTTCATTACTTTTTACTTTTACAGCTTTACACAGAAAGTAACTTTATTTGACAAATTATAATAAACACATATAATAATAACATAACTAAATTTTTAACGATGAAACACGTGAGTCACTAAAACGTTTTATAGACGATTTAAAATAATAACTTCACAATTTTTTAGATTTTTTTGGACCTCCTATAATTCGCCCGTTAAGTTACTTTTCTGAAAATTATTTACGTTTTTTAAATCTAAACTTGTTGGATTCTCTTGAATTTGATTTTTATTAGAAAAGCGTTCTGAGTTGATATATAAATAATAAATATTCCCAAAGATCTGTCCAAAAACCATGATTCATGACACAAAACTCCTCTGAATTGACGGTAAATAGACTTGTATCCATTTAAATTTTAAGCTATGTTTAACCATAAATTGTACTTTCAGTCGTGCCTGAAGAAGGAATAAGATATTCCGAAACTAGTTGCACCGAATTTAATAAAAAAACATCGTTAATACGCTTGGTTTTATTTAACTATTTACTTTATTCTTGAATAAACGATGAATATAGAATCTATGATTGCTAAAAATATAATTTATTTGTTTTGAATTTAATCTATATTAATTGAACGGTTTACATTAAGTTATAAAGTTTAATTATTTTTAAGCCAATTACTAAAATTTTATTTTTTAGTAATTTGAAAATAGTCATTATTTTAGGTACCTGAAATGTTATTTTTTCTTTCCATCTAGGAATATTAATTAACTCAATTTGCACTTAAATGATATCCATTTTCACCTAAAATAATTCACAAAAACTAAATTTTGCTCTTAAATGGATATAATCCTTATTTTCAGTTCTACTGGTTCCGATCACTCAGACCATCTTCAGGAATCATCTAACAAAATAAATAACTTTTTTAACTAAGCATAATATTCACATAATTGTATAAAATTAAATTATTTTTTGTGATTTGTTTTTAAATTTGTTTATACTTTTATAAATAGATGGTTCCTGAAGATGATCCGAGTGATCAAAGTCGGTTAACTGGAAATATAGATTATATCCATTTAAGTGTAAAAATGAGCTTTTATTAATTATTCTAGCTAATTTGTCTCTATACTGATGAGTACATATAAAAAAATTAGAAATTGGTTTAACATAAAATTTAAAAGTCACAATGATGACCCTGCTTTTACTGAGCGAGAGTTAATAAATAGCATTTTTCGTTACAAACTATACTTAGTAAATTATAAAAAAATACCAGAAAAAGTATTATTTATTTCTTTTGAATTTAACCTATATTAATTGAACAGTTTACATTAAGTTATAAAGTCTAATTATTTTTAAGCCAATAGTTTTTTATTAAAATTTTATTTTTTAGTAGTTTGAAAATAGTCATTATTTTAGGTATCTGAAATGTTATTTTTTCTTTCCATCTCGGAATATTAATTAAAACTCAATATGCATTTAAATGATATCCATTTTCATCTAAAATAATTAATAAAAACTCCATTTTGCTCTTAAATGGATATAATTCTTATTTTCAGTTCTACTAGTTCCGATCACTCAGACCATCTTCAGGAACCATCTAACAAAATAAATAACTTTTTTAACTAAGTATAACACAAATATAATTTTATAAAATTAAATTGTTTTTTGTGATTTATTTTTAAAATTGTCTATATTTTATACTTTTATAAATAGATGGTTCCTGAAGATGATCCGAGTGATCAAAGTCGGTTAACTGGAAATATAGATTATATCCATTTAAGTGTAAAAATGAGCTTTTATTAATTATTCTAGCTAATTTGTCTCTATACTGATGAGTACATATAAAAAAATTAGAAATTGATTTAACATAAAATTTAAAAGTCACAATGACCCTGCTTTCGCTGAGCGAGAGTTGATAAATAGCATTTTTTTTACAAACTATACTTAGTAAATTATAAAAGAATACCAGAAAAAGTATTATTTATTCCATTTGAATAGTCTATGTTAAATGAACAGTTTACATTAAGTTATAAAGTTTAATTATTTTTAAGCCAATAGTTTTTTATTAAAATTTTATTTTTTAGTAGTTTGAAAATAGTCATTATTTTAGGTATCTGAAATGTTATTTTTTCTTTCCATCTCGGAATATTAATTAAAACTCAATATGCATTTAAATGATATCCATTTTCACCTAAAATAATTAATAAAAACTCCATTTTACTTTTAAATGGATATAAACTTTCCTTTCGGTTCTACTGGTTCCGATCACTCAGATCATCTTCAGGAACCATCTAACAGAATAAATAACTTTTTTAACTAAGCATAATATTCACTTAATTGTATAAAATTAAATTAGTTTTTGTGATTTGTTTTTAAATTTGTTTATATTTTCATAAATAGATGGTTCCTGAAGATGATCCGAGTGATCAAAGCGGGTTAACCGGAAATATAGATTACATCCATTTAAGTGTAAAAATGAGCTTTTATTAATTATTCTAGCTAATTTGTCTCTATACTGATGAGTACATATAAAAAAAATTAAAAATTAATTTAACATAAAATTTAAAAGTCATAATGACCCTGTTTTTGCTGAGCAAGAGTTGATAAATAGCATTCTTTTTACAAACTATACTTAGTAAATTATAAAAAATACGAGAAAAAGTATCATACATTTCTTTTGAATTTAATCTATGTTAAATGAACAGTTTACACTAAGTTATAAAGTTTAATAGTTTTTAAGCCAATACCTTTTTTATTAAAATTTTATTTTTTAGTAGTTTAAAAATAGTCATTATTTTAGGTATCTGAAATGCTTTCCTTTCCATCTCGGAATTTTAATTAAAACTAAATTTGCACTTAAATGATATCCATTTTCACCTAAAGTAATCCATAAAAATTAAATTTTGCTCTTAAATGTATATTATCTTTATTTTCGGTTCTACTGGTTCCGATCACTCAGATCATCTTCAGGAACCATCTAACAAAATAAATAACTTTTTTAACTAAGTATAACAAAAATATAATTTTATAATATTAAATTATTTTTTGTGATTTATTTTTAAAATTGTCTATATTTTATACTTTTATAAATAGATGGTTCCTGAAGATGATCCGGGTAATCAAAACCGGTTAACGGAAAATAAAGATTATATCCATTTAAGTGCAAAAATGAGTTTTTATTAATTATTTTAGCTAATTCGTCTTTATACTGATGAGTGCATATAAAAAAATTAGAAATTGATTTAACAACAAATTTTAAAAGTCACAATGACCCTGCTTTCGCTGAGCGAGAGTTGATAAATAGCATTTTTTCTACAAACTATACTTAGTAAATTATAAAAGAATACCAGAAAAAATATTATTTATTTCATTTGAATATAGTCCATGTTAAATGAACAGTTTACATTAAGTTATAAAGTTTAATTATTTTTAAGCCAATAGTTCTTTATTAAAATTTTATTTTTTAGTAGTTTGAATATAGTCATTATTTTAGGTATCTGAAATGTTATTTTTTCTTTTCATCACGGAATATTAATTAAAACTCAATATGCATTTAAATGATATCCATTTTCACCCAAAAAAAATAATTAATAAAAACTCCATTTTACTTTTAAATGGATATAAACTTTCCTTTCGGTTCTACTGGTTCCGATCACTCGGATCATCTTCAGGAACCATCTAACAAAATAAATAACTTTTTTAACTAAGTATAACACAAGTATAATTTTATAAAATTAAATTGTTTTTTGTGATTTATTTTTAAATTTGTCTATATTTTATACTTTTATAAATGGATGGTTCCTGAAGATGATCCAAGTGATCAAAACCGGTTAACGGGAAATTAAGATTATATCCATTTAAGGGCAAAATTGAGTTTTTATTAATTATTTTTGCTGATTCGTCTTTATACTGATGAGTACATATAAAAAAATTAGAAATTGATTTAACATAAAATTTAAAAGTCACAACGACCCTGCTTCTGCTGAGCGAGAGTTGATAAATAGCATTTTTTTTACAAACTATACTTAGTCAATTATAAAAGAATACCAGAAAAAGTATTATTTATTTCATTTGAGTATAATCTATGTTAAATGAACAGTTTACATTAAGTTATAAAGTTTAATTATTTTTAAGCCGATAGTTTTTTATTAAAATTTTATTTTTTAGTAGTTTGAAAATGGTCATTATTTTAGGTATCTGAAATGTTATTTTTTCTTTCCATCTCGGAATATTAATTACAACTCAATTTGCACTTAAATGATATCCATTTTCACCTAAAATAATTAATAAAAACTCCATTTTACTCTTAAATGGATATAAACTTTCCTTTCGGTTCTACTGGTTCCGATCACTAAGATCATCTTCAGGAACCATCTAACAAAATAAATAACTTTTTTAACTAAGCATAATATTCACATAATTGTATAAAATTAAATTAGTTTTTAAATTTGTTTATATTTTTATAAATAGATGGTTCCTGAAGATGATCCGAGTGATCAAAGCCGGTTAACCGGAAATATAGATTGTGTTCATTTAAGTGTAAAAATGAGCTTTTATCAATTATTCTAGCTAATTCGTCTTTATACTGATGAGTACATATAAAAAAAATTAAAAATTGATTTAACATAAAATTTAAAAATCACAATGACTCTGCTTTCGCTGAGCGAGAGTTAATAATAGCATTTTTTTAGAAACTACATAATTAATAAAAACTCAATTTTGCTCTTAAATGGATATAATCTTTATTTTCAGTTCTACTGGTTCCGATCACTCAGATCACCTTCAGAAACCATCAAACAAAATAAATAACTTTTTTAACTAAGTATAACAGAAGTATAATTTTATAAAAATATATTGTTTTTTGTGATTTATTTTTAAATTTGTCTATATTTTATACCTTTATAAATGGATGTTAATACCTTTATAATGGGAAATTAAGATTATATCTATTTAAGGGCAAAATTGAGTTTTTATTAATTATTTTAGCTGATTCGTCTTTATACTGATGAGTACATATCATTTATTTCTTTTGAATTTAATCTGTGTTAAATGAACAGTTTACACTAGTTCTTTTTACTCTAGTAGTTTGAAAACAGTCATTATTTTAGGTATCTGAAATGTTATTTTTTCTTTCCATCTGGGAATATTAATTAAAACTCAATATGCATTTAAATGATATCCATTTTCATCTAAAATAATTAATAAAAACTCAATTTTGCTTAAATGGATATAATCTTTATTTTCAGTTCTACTGGTTCCGATCACTCAGACAAACTTCAGGAACCATCTAACAAAATAAATAATTTTTTAACTAAGTATAATACAAGCATAATTTTATAAAATTAAATTGTTTGTTGTAATTTATTTTTAAATTTCTCTATATTTTATAGTTTTATAAATGGATGGTTCCTGAAGATGATCCGAGTGATCAAAACCGGTTAACAGAAAATAAAGATTATATCCATTTAAGTGCAAGATTGAGTTTTTATTAATTATTTTAGCTGATTCGTCTTTATACTGATGAGTACATATAAAAAAATTAGAAATTGAAATAACATAAAAATTTAAAAGTCACAATGACCCTGCTTTCGCTGAGCGAGAGTTGATAAATAGCATTTTTTTTACAAACTATACTTAGTAAATTATAAAAGAATACCAGAAAAAGTATTATTTATTTCATTTGAATATAGTCTATGTTAAATGAACAGTTTATATTAAGTTATAAAGTTTAATTTTTTTTAAGCCAATAGTTCTTTATTAAAATTTTATTTTTTAGTAGTTTGAAAATAGTCATTACTTTAGGTATCTGAAATGTTATTTTTTCTTTCCATCTCGGAATATTAATTAAAACTCAATATGCATTTAAATGATATCCATTTTCACCTAAAATAATTAATAAAAACTCCATTTTACTTTTAAATGGATATAAACTTTCCTTTCGGTTCTACTGGTTCCGATCACTCACATCATGTTCAGGAACCATCTAACAAAATAAATAACTTTTTTAACTAAGTATAAAACAAGTATAATTTTATAAAATTAAATTGTTTTTTGTGATTTATTTTTAAATTTGTCTATATTTTATACTTTTATAAATGGATGGTTCCTGAAGATGATCCGAGTGATCAAAACCGGTTAACAGGAAATTAAGATTATATCCATTTAAGGGCAAAATTGAGTTTTTATTAATTATTTTAGCTGATTCGTCTTTATACTGATGAGTACATATAAAAAAATTAGAAATTGATTTAACATAAAATTTAAAAGTCACAACGACCCTGCTTCTGCTGAGCGAGAGTTGATAAATAGCATTTTTTTTACAAACTATACTTAGTAAATTATAAAAGAATACCAGAAAAAGTATTATTTATTTCATTTGAATATAGTCTATGTTAAATAAACAGTTTATATTAAGTTATAAAGTTTAATTTTTTTTAAGCCAATAGTTCTTTATTAAAATTTTATTTTTTAGTAGTTTGAAAATAGTCATTACTTTAGGTATCTGAAATGTTATTTTTTCTTTCCATCTCGGAATATTAATTAAGACTCAATATGCATTTAAATGATATCCATTTTCACCTAAAATAATTAATAAAAACTCCATTTTACTTTTAAATGGATATAAACTTTCCTTTCGGTTCTACTGGTTCCGATCACTCAGATCATCTTCAGGAACCATCTAACAAAATAAATAACTTTTTTAACTAAGTATAACACAAGTATAATTTTATAAAATTAAATTGTTTTTTGTGATTTATTTTTAAATTTGTCTATATTTTATACTTTTATAAATGGATGGTTCCTGAAGATGATCCGAGTGATCAAAACCGGTTAACGGGAAATTAAGATTATATCCATTTAAGGGCAAAATTGAGTTTTTATTAATTATTTTAGCTGATTCGTCTTTATACTGATGAGTACATATAAAAAAATTAGAAATTGATTTAACATAAAATTTAAAAGTCACAACGACCCTGCTTCTGCTGAGCGAGAGTTGATAAATAGCATTTTTTTTACAAACTATACTTAGTAAATTATAAAAAATACGAGAAAAAGTATCATTTATTTCTTTTGAATTTAATCTATGTAAAATGAACAGTTTACACTAAGTTATAAAGTTTAATTATTTGTAAGCCAATACTTTTTTTATTAAAATTTTATTTTTTAGTAGTTTAAAAATAGTCATTATTTTAGGTATCTGAAATGTTTTTTCTTTCCATCTCGGAATTTTAATTAAAACTGAATTTGCACTTAAATGATATCCATTTTCACCTAAAATAATCCATAAAACCTATATTTTGCTCTTAAATGTATATTATCTTTATTTTCGGTTCTACTGGTTCCGATCACTCAGATCATCTTCAGGAACCATCTAACAAAATAAATAACTTTTTTAACTAAGTACAATAAAAGCATAATTTTATAAAATTAAAGTGTTTGTAGTGATTTATTTTTAAAATTGTCTATATTTTATACTTTTATAAATAGATGGTTCCTGAAGATGATCCAGGTAATCAAAACCACTTAACGGGAAATAAAGATTATATCTATTTAAGTGCAAAAATGAGTTTTTATTAATTATTTCAGCTAATTCGTCTTTATACTGATGAGTACATATAAAAAAATTAGAAATTGCTTTAACATAAAATTTAAAAGTCACAATGACCCTGCTTTTGTTGAGCGCGAGTTGATAAATAGCATTTTTTTTACAAACTATACTTAGTAAATTATAAAAAATACCAGAAAAAGTATCATTTATTTCTTTTGAATTTAATCTATGTTAAATGAACAGTTTACGCTAAGTTATAAAGTTTAATTATTTTTAAGCCAATAGTTTTTTTATTAAAATTTTATTTTTTAGTAGTTTGAAAATGGTCATTATTTTAGGTATCTGAAACGTTATTTTTTCTTTCCATCTCGGAATATTAATTACAACTCAATTTACACTTAAATGATATCAATTTTGACCTAAAATAATTCATAAAAACTAAATTTTGCTTTTAAATGGATATTATCTTTATTTTCGGTTCTACTGGTTCCGATCACTCATACCATGTTCAGGAACCATCTAACAAAATAAATCACTTTTTTAACTAAGCATAATACTCGCATAATTGTATACAATTAAATTATATTTTGTGATTTGTTTTTAAAATTGTCTATATTTTATACTTTTATAAATAGATGGTTCCTGAAGATGATCCGGGTATTCAAAACCGGTTAACGGGAAATAAAGATTATATCCATTTAAGTGCAAAAATGAGTTTTTATTAATTATTTTAGCTAATTCGTCTTTATACTGATGAGTACATATAAAAAAATTAGAAATTGATTTAACATAAAATTTAAAAGTCACAATGATCCTGCTTTTGCTGAGCGAGAGTTGATAAATAGCATTTTTTTTTTACAAACTATACTTAGTAAATTATAAAAGAATACCAGAGAAAGTATTATTTATTCCATTTGAATATAGTCTATGTTAAATGAACAGTTTACATTAAGTTATAGAGTTTAATTATTTTTAAGCCGATAGTTTTTTATTAAAATTTTATTTTTTAGTAGTTTGAAAACGGTCATTATTTTAGGTATCTGAAATGTTATTTTTTCTTTCCATCTCGGAATGTTAATTACAACTCAATTTACACTTAAATGATATCAATTTTGACCTAAAATAATTCATAAAAACTAAATTTTGCTTTTAAATGGATATAATCTTTATTTTCGGTTCTACTGGCTCCGATCACTCATACCATCTTCAAGAACCATCTAACAAAATAAATCACTTTTTTAACTAAGCATAATACTCGCATAATTGTATACAATTAAATTATTTTTTGTGATTTGTTTTTAAAATTGTCTATATTTTATACTTTTATAAATAGATGGTTCCTGAAGATGATCCGGGTATTCAAAACCGGTTAACGGGAAATAAAGATTATATCCATTTAAGTGCAAAAATGAGTTTTTATTAATTATTTTAGCTAATTCGTCTTTATACTGATGAGTACATATAAAAAAATTAGAAATTGATTTAACAAAAAATTTTAAAAGTCACAATGACCCTGCTTTCGCTGAGCGAGAGTTGATAAATAGCATTTTTTTTACAAACTATACTTAGTAAATTATAAAAGAATACCAGAAAAAGTATTATTTATTCCATTTGAATAGTCTATGTTAAATGAACAGTTTACATTAAGTTATAAAGTTTAATTATTTTTAAACCAATAGTTCTTTATTAAAATTTTATTTTTTAGTAGCTTGAAAATAGTCATTATTTTAGGTATCTGAAATGTTATTTTTTCTTTCCATCTCGGAATATTAATTAAAACTCAATATGCATTTAAATGATATCCATTTTCACCTACAATAATTAATAAAAACTCCAGTTTACTTTTAAATGGATATAAACTTTCCTTTCGGTTCTACTGGTTCCGATCACTCAGACCATCTTCAAGGACCATCTAACAAAATAAATAACTTTTTTAACTAAGCATAATATTCACATAATTGTATAAAATTAAATTAGTTTTTGTGATTTGTTTTTAAATTTGTTTATATTTTTATAAATAGATGGTTCCTGAAGATGATCGGGGTAATCAAAACCGGTTAACGGAAAATAAAGATTATATCCATTTAAGTGCAAAAATGAGTTTTTATTAATTATTTTAGCTAATTCGTCTTTATACTGATGAGTACATATAAAAAAATTAGAAATTGATTTAACAACAAATTTTAAAAGTCACATGACCCTGCTTTCACTGAGCGAGAGTTGATAAATAGCATTTTTTCTACAAACTATACTTAGTAAATTATAAAAGAATACCAGAAAAAATATTATTTATTTCATTTGAATATAGTCCATGTTAAATGAACAGTTTACATTAAGTTATAAAGTTTAATTATTTTTAAGCCAATAGTTTTTTATTAAAATTTTATTTTTTAGTAGTTTGAAAATAGTCATTATTTTAGGTATCTGAAATGTTATTTTTTCTTTCCATCTCGGAATATTAATTAATACTCAATATACATTTAAATGATATCCATTTTCATCCAAAATAATTAATAAAAACTCAATTTTGCTCTTAAATGGATATAATCTTTATTTTCAGTTCTACTGGTTCCGATCACTCAGACCACCTTCAGGAACCATCTAACAAAATAAATAATTTTTTTAACTAAGTATAACACAAGTATAATTTTATAAAATTAAATTGTTTTTTGTGATTTACTTTTAAATTTGTCTATATTTTATACTTTTATAAATAGATGGTTCCTGAAGATGATCCGGGTATTCAAAACCGGTTAACGGGAAATAAAGATTATATCCATTTAAGTGCAAAAATGAGTTTTTATTAATTATTTTAGCTAATACGTCTTTATACTGATGAGTACATATAAAAAAAATTAGAAATTGATTTAACATAAAATTTAAAAGTCACAATGACCATGCTTTCGCTGAGCGAGAGTTGATAAATAGCATTTTTTTTACAAACTATACTTAGTAAATTATAAAAGAATACTAGAAAAAGTATTATTTATTTCATTTGAATATAGTCTATGTTAAATGAATAGTTTACATTAAGTTATAAAGTTTAATTTTTTTTAAGCCAATAGTTTTTTATTAAAATTTTATTTTTTAGTAGTTTGAAAACAGTCATTATTTTAGGTATCTGAAATGTTATTTTTTCTTTCCATCTGGGAATATTAATTAAAACTCAATATGCATTCAAATGATATCCATTTTCATCTAAAATAATTAATAAAAACTCAATTTTGCTTAAATGGATATAATCTTTATTTTCAGTTCTACTGGTTCCGATCACTCAGACAAACTTCAGGAACCATCTAACAAAATAAATAATTTTTTAACTAAGTATAATACAAGCATAATTTTATAAAATTAAATTGTTTGTTGTAATTTATTTTTAAATTTCTCTATATTTTATACTTTTATAAATGGATGGTTCCTGAAGATGATACGAGTGATCAAAACCGGTTAACAGAACATAAAGATTATATCCATTTAAGTGCAAGATTGAGTTTTTATTAATTATTTTAGCTGATTCGTCTTTATACTGATGAGTACATATAAAAAAATTAGAAATTGAAATAACATAAAAATTTAAAAGTCACAATGACCCTGCTCTCGCTGAGTGAGAGTTGATAAATAGCATTTTTTTACAAACTATACTTAGTAAATTATAAAAGAATACCAGAAAAAGTATTATTTATTTCATTTGAATATAGTCTATGTTAAATGAACAGTTTATATTAAGTTATAAAGTTCAATTTTTTTTAAGCCAATAGTTCTTTATTAAAATTTTATTTTTTAGTAGTTTGAAAATAGTCATTATTTTAGGTATCTGAAATGTTATTTTTTCTTTCCATCTCGGAATATTAATTTAAACTCAATATGCATTTAAATGATATCCCTTTTCACCTAAAATAATTAATAAAAACTCCATTTTACTTTTAAATGGATATAAACTTTCCTTTCGGTTCTACTGGTTCCGATCACTCAGACCATCTTCAGGGACCATCTAACAAAATAAATAACTGTTTTAACTAAGCATAATACTCACATAATTTTATAAAATGAAATTGTCTTTTGTGATTTGTTTTTTAATTTGGCTATATTTTATACTTTTATAAATAGATGGTTCCTGAAGATGATCCGAGTAATCAAAACCAGTTAACGGGAAATAAAGATTATATCCATTTAAGTGCAAAAATGAATTGTTATTAATTATTTTAGCTAATTCGTCTTTATACTGATGACTACATATAAAAAAAATTAGATATTAATTTAACATAAAATTTAAAAGTCATAATGACCCTGCTTTCGTTGAGCGAGAGTTAATAAATAGCATTCTTTTTAGAAACTACACATGGTAAATTATAAAAAAATACCAGAAAAAAGTATTTATTTTTTTTGAATTTGATCTATCTTAAAGGAACAGTTTACATTAAATTATAAAGTTTAATTATTTTTAAGCCAAGTTTTTTTATTAAAATTTTATTTTTTAGTAGTTTGAAAATGGTCATTATTTTAGGTATCTGAAATGTTATTTTTTCTTTCCATCTCGGAATATTAATTAAAACTCAATATGCATTTAAATGATATCCATTTTCACCTAAAATAATTAATAAAAACTCCATTTCACTTTTAAATGGATATAAACTTTCCTTTCGGTTCTACTGGTTCCGATTACTCAGATCATCTTCAGGAACCATCTAACAAAATAAATAACTTTTTTAACTAAGCATAATATTCACATAATTGTATAAAATTAAATTAGTTTTTGTGATTTGTTTTTAAATTTGTTTATATTTTTATAAATAGATGGTTCCTGAAGATGATCCGAGTGATCAAAGCCGGTTAACCGGAAATATAGATTATATCCATTTAAGTGTAAAAATGAGCTTTTATTAATTATTTTAGCTAATTCGTCTTTATACTGATGAGTACATATAAAAAAATTAGAAATTGATTTAACAACAAATTTTAAAAGTCACAATGACCCTGCTTTCGCTGAGCGAGAGTTGATAAATAGCATTTTTTCTACAAACTATACTTAGTAAATTATAAAAGAATACCAGAAAAAATATTATTTATTTCATTTGAATATAGTCCATGTTAAATGAGCAGTTTACATTAAGTTATAAAGTTTAATTATTTTTAAGCCAATAGTTTTTTATTAAAATTTTATTTTTTAGTAGTTTGAAAATAGTCATTATTTTAGGTATCTGAAATGTTATTTTTTCTTTCCATCTCGGAATATTAATTTAAACTCAATATGCATTTAAATGATATCCCTTTTCACCTAAAATAATTAATAAAAACTCCATTCTACTTTTAAATGGATATAAACTTTCCTTTCGGTTCTAGTGGTTCCGATCACTCAGATCATCTTCAGGAACCATCTAACAAAATAAATAACTTTTTTAACTAAGCATAATATTCACATAATTGTATAAAATTAAATTATTTTTTGTGATTTGTTTTTAAATTTGTTTATATTTTTATAAATAGATGGTTCCTGAAGATGATCCGAGTGATCAAAGCCGGTTAACCGGAAATATAGATTATATCCATTTAAGTGTAAAAATGAGCTTTTATTAATTATTCTAGCTAATTTGTCTCTATACTGATGAGTACATATAAAAAAAATTAGAAATTGATTTAACATAAAATTTAAAAGTCACAATGACCCTGCTTTCCTTGAGCGAGAGTTGATAAATAGCATTTTTTTTTACAAACTATACTTAGTCAATTATAAAAGAATACCAGAAAAAATATTATTTATTTCATTTGAATATAGTCTATGTTAAATGAACAGTTTACATTAAGTTATAGAGTTTAATTATTTTTAAGCTAATAGTTTTTTATTAAAATTTTATTTTTTAGTAGTTTGAAAATAGTCATTATTTTAGGTATCTGAAATGTTTTTTCTTTCCATCTCGGAATATTAATTAAAACTCAATTTGCACTTAAATGATATCCATTTTCACCTAAAATAATTAATAAAAACTCAATTTTGCTCTTAAATGGATATAATCTTTATTTTCAGTTCTACTGGTTCCGATCACTCAGATCATCTTCAGGAACCATCTAACAAAATAAATAATTTTTTAACTAAGCATAATACTCGCATAATTGTATAAAATTAAATTATTTTTTGTGATTTGGTTTTAAATTTGTCTATATTTTATACTTTTATAAATAGATGGTTCCTGAAGATGATCCGAGTGATCAAAACCGGTTAACCGGTAATATAGATTATATCCATTTAAGTGCAAAATTGAGTTTTTATTAATTATTTTTGCTGATTAGTCTTTATGCTGATGAGTACATATAAATGAAATTAAAATTTAATAATATAATCAGCACACATAACATTTCAAGTCACAATGACTTAATAAATAGCAATTTTTTTTAGAAACTATACTTTATTAAACCAACGAAACATTAAAATAAAAAAATATTGTTTAAAACTAAAATATATATATCAAAACACAAAAAATAAAACGATTTTTGGTAAAAGAGGTTGAGATCTTGTAGTTCAGTTCTGAGATCCCTCAAAGACTTGGTGATTAAAGCATATCCATAGTTTTTCCGTAAACAATAAAATAACACCAATTGTTGAACAAAATCGTGTTATTACAAATTAAACAGTATCAGTAAAATAAAAATTGTAATCCTCTTCTTATTAACCACAAAGATTTTTTGCAATTACTTGTTGAATAAAAAAAATCTTGTATAATTAGAGGTCTACGAGATCATCGTGAGATGGATTAATGGATATAATTATTCTTCGAGGAACATTCCATCAAGAAATAATATTAATTGTTGAACAAAATCTTGTTATTACAAGTTAAATAGTATCAAAAAATAAAAATAATCCTCTTCGTGTTCACCACAAAGATTTTGTGTAATTATCGGATGGGATCATTTCGAGATAGTCTTAGACTTAGTCAATAAGTAACATTAAACCAAAAATGAATCAGCATCACAAAAATAAAAATCATTCTTTTTCAGTTGAACACAAAAATTTTGTGTAATCAGAGGTTGAGATCATCTTGTGATGGAATAATCGATAAAATTATTCCACAAACCACATTCAACCAAAAAATAATATTAATTATTGCAAAAAAAATATAAATCATTCTTTTTTTGTTCAACGCAAAGAATTTGTGTGATTAACGGTTGAGATTTTTAAATTGTTGAGCTCCTCGAGCATCGTTAAACAATATATTAAACGTTGAATGAAAAATTAAGAATCACTCTCCTCTTCTTGTTCAATAAAAGGATTTTGAACAGGTAAAGGTTTTAATCCCCTTGTAGCTCTCTCTCTTTGCATTCTGCGAAGACTCGGTGATGGAAGTATGTACGTAGCTACTCCTCGAGTACGTCTAAACCTGATGGGTCTATCGACATCACCGGAACCTTCATCTGCAGAGTAATACATCACATTGGGAGTTGAAGCTGAAGCCAATGTCAATGAGTTGTCGCTTTGAGACAACAAATCAGAGTCTGTAAATAGTTAAGTATTATTCGGTGTTGTAATTGTTGAATAAATACAAACCTCCACCAAGGTTGACCGATGAAGAAGCCCGAGCAATGTTGCTGTCCAGACTTGTAGCAGATAAACGAAGAAGATTCGCAGGAATTCCATGCCTCAAGGTTTCGCTATAAGTTCGCGGTTCTCTTTGGGTATCCAAAAAAAGCACTTCGTAGATGATCTCAAATATAAATCTCAGCGGGAAATTCACATAATCAGCCATAGTCTCGAAAAAGACATACAGATAATTGATCATTGATCTAAAGCAGCGTCCAATAGCCCCAAATTGACACATCTTCAACAAGATTTGATGAAATTTCTTCACACACAACTAAACTTGTCGATGGCACCGTCAGAAATGGTCAGAAATGAGCCGGTAGCAGCAAATTTTAGCAGTTCCGGAAGTCACATGACCGAAATTGTACCCTTTGGCCAACTCGTTTACTTAATTAAGACCACTTTTAAATAAAAACGCGATTACAATAGATTAACAAAATTATAAAATTGATTTTCACACCACTCAATCGCAATTTCAAATATAAAAAATACGATTAAATTGAAGAAATCAAAACGGCTTTTGCGGCAAAACAGGTACACCAACTCAAAAAAATAAAATTGAGATTATTAAAAATTTGTTTTAACTTAAATTTTTAATAAAAAGTATTTTATGAGATGGATATTGTTATTTTTTATTATATTAGGCGATAATTTACATTAATCAATCGGTTTTAAGGAGATTTAAGTGATTTGGGACCGGAAATAGGAACCGTTTCTCGGTGGCGTTTTTGGGGGGGTATTTAAGGGCGGCCACTTTCACGGGAGGCTCAGTTCTTATGAACTATCGGGTAGTGCATGTTGTGATAGTGCGAATTTTTTGAAAGTTTTTAGTGATAATTGAGCCGAATAAAGTGCGATGGGCCAAATTACTTGTAAGTATTTTCTTTTATTACAATTTTGGATCAATTAAACAAAAAATTTGCTTGAAATTGAAAAAAAAATTTTTTGGGGGGTTAGGGGGTGATGATAAATTTTGTTTTGATATATATATATTCTTAATTAATTATTAATGCTATTTTAATGCTTATTTAACTAATTTTGTGTTTCTTTTTTGTAAATTTAGGGGTTTTTGCTCATTTTTTTTGTAAATTAAAAATTTTTCGGAAAGTTCTAGAACATGCGTAGTGCATGTTTGTGATAAGAGGTGGCAGCTCAATTTTTAAAATGTTGACATTGAGCGGGAATAAGTACTAAATAAATTGAAAACACAAACTTTGATCGATTATATGATCAATTTAAACTAATTTAAAATTGAAATGGAATAAAATAAATTTATTTAGGTTGGTACTTCACAGCTGTTTGCAGCTTTTCTTATAGATATTGCAATAATATACAGGTTGAAAAAATTCTGTTATTAAATGCTATAACTGCATATCATTTTTAAAAATTTTGAATGCCAGAATTTTGAAAAGTGATTAATCCTTTTGTAAACATTTTTATATGAATTATTTAAAATATTGAATTATTAAATGAAATTCGATAATACTATACAGGGTGGTTACTACAACCGGTCAATTTATACAATGTGTAGGAAATGGAACACCCTGTATTTTTCCAATGCTTCTAAAGGACATTTTTCCCTTTCATTTTTGTCAGGGAGAGGTTTCGTAGATGTACATTCAAGTTCTATTACTACATATTTACAAAAAAGTAAATACTTATTTAATATTTTAAAATAATAATGATGCTAAGAGTAAGAAATAATGAAAGTTAGCCATAATAAGGGCTTAATACAAATCGTTAGGGACTTAAACAAGGTAGCAAATATGTCATTTAATGCTGATATGTGTTTTATAATGTGTTTTTTCTGAAGATACGCGATATTGTCACAAGTTTTAGTGGCTATGAAAAGGTGTAAAAATTACATTGTAAATGGCGTTAGGTACCGATTAAAAATTCAAAAGAAATGATTGCTAATAAATTGTTATGAACAAATTGCAAACACAACATAACTAACAATTAATTGTATCACCATTTCATTTCATATTTAAATACAAATATATAATAGTGCGGACCGTAACGCATTGGTTATAACGAATCCGTTTATAACGAACATTCGGCTGTAACGAACCATTATCCGTGCCAGATGTCAAGGCCCTTCACTTTAGAGATCGATATCTTCGAAGTCACTCTTTAGAACTGTGATAAAGTTTATTGTAATCAGTGAACATTTCTGTGTATCACAGTTTAATTAGGCAATGTTCGGATCTGTGGTTTTTCTTTTATCTCGAGTTAATTGAAAAAGTATCCGATTTCTGAGTGTCTACTTTACGATTTTTTTTTTCAAAAGCTATTTGACGAAAAATGTTCAAATTTGAACTGATGGTAACCCAATGGTGTTCTTAATGCGAGGCATGTTTTGGTTTATCGACATTCCCTACAGTTTTTCGGAAAATCGCAGTTTAGTAAGATGTGTTTATTTCGAAAACGATCAGTCGGATTTCAACGCGATTTTTACCAAAATATGTTTAATAATGTTGTATGTCGGATTCTGTTACTAGTTTTTTCAAAATAAGGGCTCCCTAATTTTTTATGAGCGATTTGATGGAAATACAAGTTCAAGAGAAACAGGAGAGGTGCTCATGAGGGAGACCTCATTTTACAAAACTGATTACGGAATCCGACAAACGACATTTTTGAACATATTTTGGTCAAAATCGCATTGAAATCTGTCCCATCGTTTTTGAAATAACCGCATCTTACTAAACAGCGATTTTCCATGAAACTGTATGGAATATCGTCAAAATAAAATATGCTCCACATTAAGAACACATTGGGTTACCACCAATTCAAATTTGAAATTTTTTCGTCAAATAGTTTTTGTTAAAAAAATCATAAAGTAGAGAAAGTTGTCGTCACTTTCAAAAATTGGGTACTTCTTTCAATTAATTCGCGATAGAAGAAAAACCACGGATCCGAAAATTTCCAAATTAACCTGTGATACACAGAAATATTCATTGGTTACAATAAACTATATCGCAATTTTTTTTATCGAGTGATTTCAAAGATATCGGTCCCTAAACTGAGGGGACTTGACTTCTGGCATGGATAATAAGTGTTATTGAAGTGGTTCCGGCTATAACGAACAAGTTCCTGTTATAGAATGAATACCCGAGCAAAATACGTTCGTTCAATTTAATTTATTTATTCTATGTATTCAGTAAAGCTGAAATGTTTGATAAAGACGACGATGTGCCACTTACATAGTTTATTATTAAAAATTTTATTGGGTCGTGATTTGTGAGGAATATTATATATTGGGTTGGGTTCCATTAAACTCCAACCTTGGTTGGATTGAAGCTAAAAACAACCTAACCCAACCCAATCCCAACCAAATAGAACCTAATCTAACGAATCCTCTAAGTTTTTTGAAAACTTAAACTGACTCTAACTTCCTAACAACGCTCATATTGAATGATATGAAGTTGGAGCTCAACCCAAACCAACTTGATACCATCTCTCATACTGCATTGAATTTAGATTTGTTACTTTGGGTACCTTATATAAGATCTGAAAATCCGTTGTAATTTCTAATATAAATAAATTTGCCTATAATAAATTCGGTTATAGCGAACTAATTATTATTGTAGTGATTCCGGGTATGAAGAAAATTTCCCTGTTTTCTAATAAATCCCTGAGCAAAATATGTTAATACTGTTTAATCTATCGCTTAAAGCGATAGCAACAGAAATTTGATGAAGAATCGCCCTCAAGCGAGAACATTATTTACTAAGATATAGAAGGAACGATTTCACCTCAAATCAATCAGTATCTCCATTTATATTATTCGTACCTATTTTCAATTTTCTTTTTTAAAGTCGAAATAGTTGATCTTAAATACCGGATCTAGTATAATTGTGCTAAATGTGAAAACCTTCCATGTTACGAATGTTTACAAGTCGATATAACACAAAATCGCGAATATGTTTATATGATATTAAAAAATTACGGTGCCTGTCGTACTTTGAAACATCGAAACTCCACGCCACGACGGCACCGCCAAGTCTGAAACGAACATCCAACGCCCTCTCTACATCATTCACTTTTAGCAATCTCAGAAAATTGAAACGTAAGCTATGACACAGATAATTTTCAACAAATGCAAGTACGTTTAATTCGTAAAAGATGAAAAAGTATAGATCTGAAGATAGAGAGAAAATTCTATTTAAGTATGTTGTAACAATCCTACCATAGTGGAATTGTACTATAGTGAAATTATAATCCAAAAAGGACTGGACCCCGACTTTCTAAGAAATTTAAAAGGATTTGCCGTTATCGGATACGATCCGATCAATTAAAATCATTATAAGTGCGTAATATGAGCTTAGGTTCGGTAGGTTTATTAATTTAATGTTTTATACAAAAAGATCTTGACAATTTTGGACAGTGAGATAAGTGTGGGTTACGTTTTGAGCCAACTAATTCATACGTTTATTCTGAAAATTTTACATTGTTCTAATTTGATCAAACTTTTCTAATTTTTTGTGGTTATCGACCACTAGTTTATAAGTCAATCTTAGAAAAAACAAATTCGCTTACTTTGAAAAAGTACTATTAAACGAGATCAAATTATACTATCAAAGATCATGATACCATTAAAGAAGATCAAATTAACCGGTTTTGGTAAATATCCTGTATAATGTTACTATCCTTGCTAGAGGTCAAGGCCCCTCACTTTAAAGATCGATAATGTTGAAATCGCTCGATGAAAAAAATTGCGGTAAAGTTTAGTGTAATCAGTGAACATTTCTGTGCATCATATGTTAATTTGGAAATGTTGAAAAAAAAGAAAATGTTGAAAATTTCCAAATTAACATATGATATAGAGAAATGTTTACTGATTACAATAATCTTTACCAATTTTTTTTGTTGAGAGGTTACGAAGATATCAATCTCTAAAGTAAGGGGACATAACTTTTGGCACGGACTTTAGTGGCGTTTGAAAGACCCAAGCTTTGTTTATCGATGTACCAAATTGCAATCTTCAAAATTTAGTAATAATGCTAATAACGAATTTTAAGTGATCAGATGATTTTTCAAACATACACTTAGCAACCTTACCTTCAAAATTTGAAAACAAGATATGCACTTTTATAGCATATAAGACAACTAATCAGCATATGTAAAGATTCATAGGGTTCGATTGAAAAAAATTAAGTTGAGATTGGAATAGTGAAATAGCCTGTATAGCTGAACATAATTTTGATCGATGCAGCTAACATTAAAGCCACAAATCTTGCGTCCCACTATTGGAACGCAATATTTTTAGTCACCCTGCGTATAAATTTGCCTATAACGAATCCGGTTATAACGAACTAATTATTATTGAAGCAGTTCCGATTATTACGAATACAACAGTCGAAAATAGGAAAGTTTTCGAGTGAATTCTCGAGCAATATACGAATTAATTTTAATCTGTCGTTTCTATGTCAAAGGTGAAACAGAAATATTTGATGAAAATGACGATTTACAGAGATTGTTTCTAAAAGTTCTATTGATTCGTGATTTTTGAGAAATGTTATGGATTGGGTTGGGTTGAGCTCCAACTTTTATACTATATCTCATATTGAATTGTATGAAGTTGGAGTTCAATTCAACTCAACCTAATCAAACCCAATCCAACTTAACCCTTATCTCGACCTCTTTTATACCCGTGTCCCTTATTATTGCTTGCAGGATTTTCTCCCTCTCTGTGGTCACCGTTACTCCTTTTATGTGTATCATTTTTATTTTTTTTCCTCAATACAGAGTTCGTGTGTGTATCATAGTCTTTTACCAGTCATTTTTTTTGTATCACCCTTCCCCCCCCTCAGCATCCCTAAGACTGCATCTTTGTCTTTTTGTATTGCAATCAGCATATTTCCGTCCTTCTGATTCCTTATCTCCTCTATATTCTCTCCCTCCTGTTTATCTTAGCCTCTGTTTTGTACCTCTCACCGTTTTTTCATACGTCTTATTTGGTATTCGACCAGCATCACGTATGACTCTTTTTTCTTGTACTTCGTACATTTTTATTTGTTTGGTATACATCCCTACTTCTATATTTGTATTTCTGAAGACGATCTCCACATTATTACTGAACTTCTTTAGGGACATTTGCCTATGATGGTGTTATTTTCTTGGCTTTCAAATTTCTCCTCTTTAATTCCTCAGTTGACCAGATTTTTTGGATTACAAACTTTGTCTGTATCATCTGGTCGATCTCTTCGTAACTCTTCTTTAGCTCGGCCAATATTGGGTATGATTTCTTTTACTTGATTTGAATGATACTCATCATATCTTTCATATATATCATCAGGGCCAATTATTACCACCCTAGTTCTTACGTCTTACTGTTAGAAAGGGTTTCCTTTTCTTAACATGGTTCTCTTGTAGTGTCTTTCGGACCACTCTATTTTCACTACTGCCCACCATTCTTCGAAAAAATGATTGCTTTCTCTATAAGTCCTGCCATTTTTCTGGTTCCAGCTTTTCAATTTTCCTAATTAGTACCTATCTCTGTACTTATTTCTCTTACTTTTTGCACTTTGCGCTTCGTAAGTTTTAATGTTCTCTTTCTAGCATTTGTGTAACTCTCTTTATCTCCTTCTTATTCCCTTCCTTATTATATTTTAGTGTTTTTATCAATATTAATGTGTTATTTATCGCCTTCCTCTCACACAACCCAACATATCCAAATCGAACCCAACTAACCCAATCCATAACTTCAACCTAACCTAACGAATCTAAATCTTGGTTTGGGACGAGTTCAAACTTCATATCGTACAATATGAGGTTGAAGCTCAACCCAACCCAACATGATATCATTTCGCATATTAAATTAAAACTTAGAAGATTTATTGTTTTATGTTGAGCTTGGCTGGGTTGAGCTCTAAGTTCCTACCATCCCTCATATTTCATGGTATGAAAATCTTTCGTAAATCCTTTAATATGCCAAAAAATTCCCCAAAATAATTATCGAAAGTTCATCTTTCGAAACCACAACAAATAATAACATAGTAATCATAATAACACTGTAACCCGGTTATAACGAAATTTCCGTTATAACGAACTAACGCAATAATCCCGAAAATGTCCGGTTATAGTGAATTTCGATAACGAAATGTAGAATATTGTATTGAAAGGATGTTTGCAATAAATCCTCAAATTCGAATTGTCAAATTAATTTAAATACATTAAATTAATGATTTTTAAAATTTTTGCTTATAATGAACTTCAGTTATAATCAAAGCCGCGACGTTGTCGTTGTAGACGTGTCGCTGTAACGCGAAGAACACCCCCAAATCGTACATAGGCCAGCATTCAACAATATTGTTAAGTTGTAGCACGTCGATGTGCTCGATAAAAGCATATTACTAGCCCACTGTAAGAAGATGCAGAAGGCTACAGCCTGTACATGTCGCAACTCTGGTTATAACGAACCGATTTTCAATTCCCTTAAGGGTTCGTTATATTCGGAGTATACTTTAATTAATAAAAATTGTGATAATATATTTATAATGTATGTATAATATACAGGGTGATTTAAAAAACAAAAGATGACAGTCTTATAAGTCAGGTAATACACGAAAAAGAGCAAGTTTCCAGTTTTAGATCTTGTGTTAGAAATAGAAATATTTGAGTTTAGCACTCCGCCTCTAAACGTAGTCTTTGGATGCTAGGCTAAATCGGAATGTTTCTAGTTCTAAGACTGGATTTAGAACCAGAACAGTCTTGAAACTTTAAACTAAACTCGAATGTATCTAGTTCTAAGACTGATCTAGAACCAGCAAAATGCAGGTTTAGCCATCCGTTTCAAGGCAGTCTTGAGAGACGCACGGTTGAACCTGAATGCTTCTAGTTCTAAGACTGAACATAGAAGTAGAAGCATTTAGGTTTAGCAGTGCGTCTCTCAAGACTGCCTTGAGACGTATGGCTAAACCTGATTGTTTCTAGTTATGGATCAGTCTTAGAACTAGCATCATTCAGGTTTAGCCATGCGTCTCAAGGCAGTCTTGAGAGACGTATGGTTAAACCTGATTGTTTCTAGTTCTGGAACAGTCTTAAAACTAGAATCATTCAGCAACTCAAGGCAGTCTTGAGATGCTGGTTTAACCATGCGTTTCTCAAGACTGCCTTGAGATGCAAGACTAAAGCTGAATGATTCTAGTTCTAAGACTGTTCCAGAACTAGAAACATTCAGGTTTAGCCGCGCGTCTCTCAAAACGGAGTTGAGATGCACGACTAAACCTGAATATTTCTAGTTTTAAGACTAGATTTAGAACTAGAATCATTCAGGTCTAGCTAAGCATTTCAAGGCAGTCTTGAGAGACGCATGGCTAAACTAGTTTTAAGACTAGACTTAAATCTGGAATCATTCAGGTTTAGCCGTTCGTTTCTCAAAACGAAGTTGAGACGTATGACTAAACCTGAATACTTCCAGTTTTAAGACTGGATTTTGAACTAGAATCATTCAGATTTAGCCATGCGCCTCAACATCGTCTTGAGAGACGCATGGTCTGATCAGAACTAGAAACATTCAGGTTTATCCTGAATGATATGTTTATTCTTTAGACGAAGCTTTAAGAAGTCATTTGCGAGCCAATATGTAAGACTATTCACCTTAATTTTTCACCTATTCTAAATGTCTATCAGTTTTTTTAACTATCCTGTATAAGTAAGAAGCACATTTTAAACAGTATTTAATTTATAGCGAATATCAACGCGGCACCTGGTGGTGTGGAGCGCTTTGTAGGCCTTATTATGAATACAATGGGGAACTTTGTGGGAAATTACATCCAAATCACCGATATTTCCCAGTTCTTCAAGAATGCCGATATGCGACGAAGTTGCGAGGTTAACCTACACCGTCAATTATTGGCGTGAGTATAATTTTAATCAAAATCGGACAGAATTAAAACATTTTTTTTTTATTTAGGCGTAAAAGGGATTATAGAAAAGCGTTAATGAGATATCAAAGCAGTCGCGCTAATTGTCAGTGTCATATTTGTGTAGCCAGAGGTCTGTGTCATGTAAATGAAGTTAATGAGAACTGGGATATCATATCCGAATTCTTGGCTAAGATAAGTGGGGATGCATCCATGAAATTGGAGGCAACTACAATGATTAGCATCCTTAAACAATCCTTCTCTATGCTACAGTTTGAGTTGCAAGTTTGCTCTGCAAGAGTGGATAAGAAGGATGTAATTCTTAAATCAGTTGCTGAAGATTTGTTGCAACCATTAAAGACTTTATTTGAGACAGGGGTAAATTAATTAATTAGTTAATTATAAACAATGATTTATTTTATTACTATGACTTTTTTAGAAATACGAGAAAAAACCAGAGATAGATGTAGCTACATTGGGGCGACCCCGCCCCATTCTAACCGATGATTATTCTACATTCAAAATATTAGATGATGACTCAGGTGAAGAACGCCACCAGCTAGGAAACCTAGTTAAACAAAAGCTTAGAGAAGAGGAAGGGATTACTCCTATTAAATCGGTACATAGAACAAAACGCACCGATCAAATTCCTGATCCGCCCAGGCCGGAAGATGGTCCTTATATGGAGATCAAATCATTAATAGGATACCAGGGACCTTCTTCATCCGAGCCCCCAAAACCCAGTGACGAGGAGAAGCAGGAAGAAAACCAAGAGGAGGCAGAAGCAGAATCGTCTTCAAGCGAAGCCGAAGAGGAGCCAGCGCCACCCCCCGTCGTACCTAAAAAGAAAAAAACCAAAAAGAAGAAACCAACTGAAGCAGCTTCACCACCACCCCCTGTAATTGAGCCAACAAAGAGTAAGAAGAAAAAGAAAACGATCCCTGCACCAGCAGTGGAAACTCCAGTAGAACCCCCCGTCGTTGAAACAAAGAAACACCACAAAAAGAAGAAAACCGTCACCAGCCCAGAAGTTGTTGAGACCCAAAAAATCAGCAAAAAGAAAAAAGCCGAACTTGCAACGGTTAGTTCGCCTCCCATAGTTGAAGCTCCGGTTGTTGAACGCCACAAGAAAAGTAAAAAGAAGAAAACTGCTGCTGCCCCAGAAGTTGAGGCTAACATACCTCCCCCCGTTGTTGAACCACAAAAGGTTCATAAAAAGAAGAAAGGAGTGGTTGCTGTAGAAGTTGAAAATCAAGACCCATCTCCCATTGTTGAGAGTAAAAAGAAAAAGAAGAAACATGTTGCTGCAGTAGAAGTTGAAGCAGCTCCCGTTGAGCCACAAAAAAATAAAAAAGGTAGGTTCTTATTGATAACTTTTTTAAAATCATTAATTAATAAATGATTATTAATGCAGTGCTGTGCAAAATAAATCTTTAAATGTATTTTCGTTGTAAAATATATAAAAGTAAAAGGTTAATACTTAAAATCAGAACTATTGAATGATTAGTTGATTTCTATTTATCATCGTTAAATGTAAGGTATATAAAATAATATTCGTACTTGACGATTAATATTATCTTGACAAATAAATTGTTTTTTCTCCTTTCTTTGAGACACATGAAAAATTTACGTCCGTCAAAATTGCATAAGAAGCAGAATAATTTTAATTAAAACATAAAAAAAATTATTAGAACAAAAAAAATGCAATTTTTTAATTTAAACATCATGATAGAAATAAGATTAAATCGCAACAACCTGAAGATGACGGAAAAGCCAAAATCGAAAGATTTAAAAATTCTTCATCGTCAAGTGCGAATATTATTTCAAATATTATATACCTTAGTAAATGATTGCTTCTTAATTACATGGATTGGAATGTTACACAGGATGGTCGCAAAAATTATCTAATTAAAACATTTATATTACGTTGTAAGCCCTTAGTTTTTTCAAATATTTTTACTCTTATAAATGTTTGATTAAAGATATCGTTTACAAGCAATTCCTAAAATGTCCTCGCTTTTGAAATGTTTTTATTAATTGTAAGCGCTTATGAAAACAAATTAAAAAAATGTCTAAATCAATTTTTGTAGGAAGCAATCAAGAAAGGAATCCATATTTATGATATATTTTTTCAACCTAAATTAGCCTAAAAAACTTAAAAGGAAAATATATACTTTTTCGAAAACAAAGCCATGCTTGAGTATCTCAATTCGTTTTTTAGGTATGAAGTTTTAAACTCAAACTAAATTTGCCATAAAATTAAAAATTTTCTTAATTATTAAAAAAAATTGAAAATAAAATAAGATATTTTGATCATTTTTTTGTGATTTATAGAGGAAAGCGTGAGTTTGCCTCAGTAAAAAAACATACTTGAGAATATCTCAATTCGTTTTCGAGACATCAATTCTTGAACTCAAATTTGTCATAAAACTAAAAATGTCTTTAATTTAAAAAAATCGTAGAAAATTCTCTAGATATCATCGTGAAAATGTTTGTGTGATAAAATTATCATCACAAAATTAAAAATTTCCTAACTAATTTTTAAAAATTCATAAAAAATTGAATATTTGAATATCTCTGTAGTTTTCGATATATAAAGTTTTGAACTCACTTAAATTTGTCAAAATTAAAAATGTTTTTAATAATTTTTAAAAAATCGTAGAACATCAAATTTTTAAGATATCTTGATAAAATTCTTTGTTATTTATGATGGAAAGTATATACTTTCCTCAGAACAAAACCATATTTGAATATCTCAATTCGTTTTCGAGATATCAATTTTTGAACTCAAGTTTGTCATTAAATCATAAATTTCCTTAGTTTTTGAAAAATCGTAAAAATCGAATTTTTAAGATACCTTAATGACTGTTTTATGATTTATAAAGGAAAGAGTGTACTTTCCTCAGAATAAAACCGTACTTGAATATCTGCATTCATTTCCGAGATATCAATTTTTGATATCAACTTAAATTTGTCATAAAATCATTAAATTTCCTTAATTTTTGAAAAATCGTAAAAAAACGAATTTTTAAGATACTTTAATGATCTTTTTGTGATTTATAAAGGAAAGTGTATGTGAAGGGTATCAATTTTTGAATTCAAATTAAATTTGTCATAAAATCATAAATATCCTTAATTTTTGATAAATCGTAAAAAATCGAATTTTGAAGATACCTTAATGATTTTTTGTGATTTATAAGTGAAAGTGTGCACTTTCCTCAGAACAAAACCATACTTGAATATCTCCATTCATTTCCGAGATATCAATTTTTCAACTCAACTTAAATTTGTCATAAAATCATAAATTTCCTTAATTTTTTAAAAATGGAATTCTTAAGATACCTTAATAACTCATTCGCGATTTATAAAAGAAAGTGTGTACTTTCCTCAGAACAAAACCGTACTTGAATATCTCTATTCATTTCCGAGATATCAATTTTTGAACTCAATTTAAATTTGTCATAAAATCATAAATTTCCTTAATTTTTTAAAAATCGAATTCTTAAGATACCTTAATGACTCATATGCGATTTATAAAAGAAAGTGTATTACTTTCCTCAGAACAAAACCGTACTTTAATATCTCCATTCATCTCCGAGATATCAATTTTTGAACTCAACTTAAATTTCCCTTATTTTTGAGAAATCGTAAAAAATCGATTTTTTTACGGGCAGAAAGACCACGGTCGATAGCCCTTTTAAGCCGGCGTTTTTGTTATATATGTATTTATTATTGTTATTTTTTTTTCTGTTGTTATTTTTTTATTTTTTTTATGGCTTGAATAAATTTTGTTTTCTTCTTCTTCGAATTTTTAAGATACCTTAATGATTTTTTTCTTATTTATAAAGGAAAGTGTGTACTTTCCTCAGAATAAAACAGTACTTGAATATCTCCAATCATTTCCGAGATATCAATTTTTGATTTCAACTTAAATTTGTCATAAAATCATTGAATTTCCTTAATTTTTGAAATATCATAAAAAAATCGAATTTTTAAGATACCTTAATGATCTTTTTGTGATTTATAAAGGAAAGTGTTTACATCCTCAGAACAAAACCGTACTTGAATACCTCCATTCATTTCCGAGATATCAATTTTTGATCTCAACTTAAATTTGTCATAAAATTATTAAATTTCCTTAATTTTTGAAAAATCATAAAAAATCGAATTTTTAAGATACCTTAATGACTCTTTTATGATTTATAAAGGAAAGAGTGTACTTTCCTCAGAATAAAACCGTACTTGAATATCTGCATTCATTTCCGAGATATCAATTTTTGGTATCAACTTAAATTTCTCTAATTTTTGAGAAATCGTAAAAAATCGAATTTTTAAGATACCTTAATGATTTTTTTCTTATTTATAAAGGAAAGTGTGTACTTTCCTCAGAATAAAACAGTACTTGAATATCTCCATTCATTTCCGAGATATCAATTTTTGATTTCAACTTAAATTTGTCATAAAATCATTAAATTTCCTTAATTTTTGAAATATCATAAAAAAACGAATCTTTAAGATACCTTAATGATCTTTTTGTGATTTATAAAGGAAAGTGTGTACATCCTCAGAACAAAACCGTACTTGAATACCTCCATTCATTTCCGAGATATCAATTTTTGATCTCAACTTAAATTTGTCATAAAATTATTAAATTTCCTTAATTTTTGAAAAATCATAAAAAATCGAATTTTTAAGATACCTTAATGATCTTTTTGTGATTTATAAAGGAAAGTGGGTACTTTCCTCAGAACAACATCGTGCTTGAATTCATTTTCGAAATATCAATTTATGAACTTAGCTTAAATTTGTGATAAAATCATAAATTTCCTTAATTTTTGAAAAATCGTAAAGAAATTAAATTTTTAAGATACCCCAATGATTCTTTTTGTGAAAGAAAATTATGTACTTTCCTTAGAACAAAGCCATATTTGAATATCTCCATTCATTTCCGAGATATCAATTTTTGATCTCAATTTAATTTGGCATAAAATCACAAATTTCCTTATTTTTGAAAAATCGTAAAAATCGAATTTTTAAGATACCTTAATGATTTTTTTGGGATTCATAAAGGAAAGTGCGCACTTTCCTCAGAACAAAACCATGCTTGAATATCTCCATTCATTTCCGAGATATCAATTTTTGAACTCGATTTAAATTGTCGTAAAATCATAAATTTCCTTAATTTTTGAAAAATCATAAGAAATCGAATTTTTAAGAAACCTTAATGATTTTTTTGTGATTTATAAAGGGAAGTCTGTTTCCTCCTATATTGGGTGTTCCATTAAAACAAAATTGACAAACCTTTTTTCAGATCATAGTATATTTTTGTACAGCACTGTATATTATATATTTTGAATATTAATCATTTACAACTTTATTTAAAATATCAAAATCAGTTACTGCTGATACAGCACCAGAAGTACCTAAAGTACATAAAAAGAAACGGAAGGAAACACCTCAACCAGCTGAACAAGTGGTTGTTACGCCTGCGCCCGTGCAAGTGCAACCCATCGTTAAACCAGTAAAGCATAAGAAGCAGAAGAGTAAAATTGAATCATTGAAACCTACAGATGAGGCACCAACTCATCCACCATCTTCTAAAACAATTAAAAAAGGTGCAGGGGATGCCCCACGAAAATTAAAAACACCACCACCGCAAGTGGTATCAGAAGAAGATGAAGAAGAAGAAGAGGAGGAGGAGGAGGAGGAGGAAGAAGAATCTGAAGAAGAAGTTGAGGAAAGTTCCGAGGAGGAATCTGAAGGTATAATTTTTTACTTAATTTTGTAATTAAAATCATCCAATTTAATTTATTTAAATGAATCAATAGAAAGTGAAAGTGAAGCTGATGAAGAAGAGGCTTCAAATGAGCCATCTACAACATCGAGTACATCACAATCAACTACACCGGTTGCAAAAGAACCGGAAGAACAAGAGTTTGTCTTTAAATTGGTCAAAAAGGGGTCGGGCTATGAACCAAAGGACATTGAAAATCTCCCTGAAGAATTTAGAGGAATGTTTCAAAAGTTTCAAAACATTGAGGCTACCTCGCCGAAAAAGTCGTTAAATCCGAGTGCTCCAGCAACTCGACCAGCTTCACCTATAAAATCTGCGAAAAATCCGAAGAAAAGCTCGCATGTATCGCAAAGTCCTCAATTAGTTCAATCAAAAACGCAATTAGATCAACCAAATACGCAATTAGTTCAATCAAAGACGCAATTAGCGCAACCAAGTCCGCAATCAGTTCAATCAAAGACGCAATTAGGACAACCAAGTCCGCAATTAGTTCAATCAAAGACGGAATTAGTTCAACCAAAAACGCAATTAGTTACTAGGCCCTTAGTTCAGTCAAAGACGCAATTAGTTCACTTAAATGGTCAATTGATTCAATCAAATCCTCAATCTGTACAACAAAGGCCTTATCTGGTTCAATCAAATCTTCAACCAATTGCATCAAATCCTCAACCAGTTGCATCGAATCCTCAAACAGTACAACAAACTTCTTCTGTGGATCAATCAAATCCGGTTGAAACCAATCTTCAACCCGTTAAATCAAATCCTCATCCCGTTAAATCAAACCCTCGCCTAGTTTTATCCAATCCTGATCCAGTGACATCAAATCCTCATCCGGTTTCATCAAACCCTCATCCGGTTTCATCAAATCCTCATCCGGTTTCATCAAACCCTCATCCGGTTTCATCAAACCCTCATCCGGTTTCAACAAACCCTCATCCGGTTTCAACAAACCCTCATCCTGTTTCATCAAACCCTCATCCTGTTTCATCAAACCCTCATCCGGTTTCATCAAACCCTCATCCCGTTTCATCAAATCCTCATGCAGTTTCATCAAATCCGCATCCGGTTGCACCAAACCCTCATCCAGTTTCATCAAATCCCCACCCAGCTTCATCAAATCCTCAGCCTACTCAACAGGATTTTCAATCAATTCAACAAAATCCCCAACCAATTTACTCAAATCCTCATCCAATTGAACAAAACCCACAATCAATTCAATACAATCCACAACCGATTCAACAAAATCCACAACCAATTCAACAAAATCCACAACAAATTCAACAAAATCCACAACCAATTCAACAAAATCCGCAGCCAATTCAACAAAATCCGCAACCTGTTTATCCAAATCCAATTCAACAAAATCCTCAACCTGTCTACTCAAATCCGATACAACAAAATCCTCAACCTATCTATTCAAATCCAATACAACAAAATTCTCCACCTAATTATGAAAATACTCAACAAAATCCGCAATTAATTTATCCAAATACTCAACCAATTCAACAAAACCCGCAGCCAATTCAACAAAATCCTCAACCAATGCAACAAAATCCTCAACCAATCTATCCAAATACTCAACAAATTTATTCAAATACTCAACCAATTCAACAAAATCCTCAGACAGTCTATGGAAATCCTCAAACAGACCAAACGAATCCTCAACCAATTTATCCGAATCCTCCTCCAGCTCAATCAAGTCCTCAACCGATATATCCAAATGCTGCTCCTGTTCAATCAACTTCTCAACCACTTTATCCATACAATCCAGTTCAATCAAATGCTCAACCACTTTATCCAAGTCCCCCAGTTCAACCAAACCCTCAATCAGTTCAGCCGATTCCTCAGATCAACCAACAAAGATTGCAAGGAAGTCCTCAACAAGAATCACAAGTAATTCCTAAAGAGGTTCAAGAGGCTATGAACGTTCTCCCACAAATGGGCCCTAGTAATCGAAAAGTGATTCCAACAATATCTAGAAAGTCATCAACATCGCGTCTTATGCCCGACCCAGAACGAATGAATTTAGAAGACCTAATATCTTCAGGTCCTTTGGACCAGCCTCAACCGGGAACAGTGAATCCACTCATAACACGCAAAAGATATGGAAGATTAATTGCGACAACTTCCTATCCCTCACAAAGAACAAAATCTGTGGAAAAGTTACCTTCAGAATTCCCAGATGATCAGCCATTTTTACCAAGCAAATTACAATCACAGCAGCAATCCGCGCCGGAAAAACCACCGGTACCACAACAACAGTTGCCTGATGCCACCCAAATATTAAAGAGCCAACTGAATAAAACTGGACTATCACTTTTTGATAGTATGTTTGGAATTCAAGATGATGACAGCCCGCCTGCGCAACAAGATCCGAGGAAACAACTTAAACAGCTTATGACGTTAAAACAAGCACCTCCAATGCAAGAACCAAAACCTTCGAAAGCGAAAGATATAGTTTTAAATTTACCAAAACCTATTCCAAAGCCACAACCGGCGGTTAGCCCGAATTTACCTAGCACTTCTAAACAGAGTATGGGACAATTTAATCAACAGCCACAATATATAGATGATCCGATTTTGAGAGAAATGTGTCCACAAACATTTAGCCAACAGCCAAATTTATTAAGGACATCGCCACCAACTCAACAACCGCAATATTACGAAACGCCAACTTCGTACGAGTCTCCACAAAGATACGAGCAACAGCCACAATTATTGCAACATCCGAATTTGTTAAAGACATCACCACCACGACAGACTCAGCAATCGCAATATTTGGAAACTCCAACTTTGTATGAGTCTCCACAAAGATTCGAACAACAGCCGCAATTATCACAACATCCGAATTTATTAAGGACGTCTCCACCACCATCGACTCAGCAACCGCAATATTTGGATACTCCACCTTTGTTGGAGTCTCCACAAAGATATGATCAACAACACCCGAAATTGTTGAGGTCATCTCCACCGTCTCAGCAACAGCAATATTTGGAATCGCCAACTATGTATGAGAGTCCACAAAAAGTCGCTCAACAATCTCAGTATTTACAAGAAGAAAGTTTCTCAAGAGCATCTCCGCCACAATATTCATCAGCCAGACCTCATCACTTTAAACCAAAAAAGATTCGGCGTCCATATTTAGATCCGAATCAAACTTCTTTAAGTTACCAAGAAGAGATGCAATTTGCAAAGCTCCATGCGCCTTCATGGGATGGGTCAGGTAAAAATTTAAAAAAAAACTTTTTATTTATTTACTAAAAAATTTTTGTGCTAAATTAGGTGATATGACCGAGGAATCATCAAGGTATGGAGGACACCGTCGTCGACATAGACAAGAATTTCGTATGAAGCATAGACAATTAGCTCAACTTGACCCAGCGATACAGGTGGCTCTTTCTGAGGAGAGAAGGAGACGTAAATCACATTCAAAACCTGAATCTCAGAAGAAAATGATATGGATGCGAAAAATAGTGTTTTATTGGACAGAAGTGGACACTGATGACGATGATATATTCGGACCCTCCTCACATAAAGGTTCTAGAGTTAAAAGAAGTTCGCAAGAGGCAGAAACACCTCCCAGAAAATCGAGTTTGAAAAAATCTGTACACACATTGAGGAGAAGCATTTCCGAACTTACAAGCCCTAGGTTTTACGATAAAGAATCCGACGTCAGTATGGTAGATGAGGACGAGGTTGCATTTCATACTGTTAAAGAAAAACTCCGAAAAAAATTTTCTATGAAAACATCATCACCCAAGACGACCCAGCACTACAAAAACGAATCTGAAGAAATCACCATAGACGAGGAAGACATTCACAGTGAAATGGAGACACCTAAAAAATCGTGTTTGAAGAAACCATCGCACAGTAAACAGCATAAAAGAGAATCTGAACCAACCACCAGAGATGAAGAACTTCAAACTGACATAATTGAACCTGACAAAACCCCATCTCCAATCTCATCGACAACTTTAGATACACCTGCTACCAGTACAACAACGTCGAAACACGTCTTTACATCTTCACTCGAAGATGATGAAGCAGAGAACATTAAAAATGTTAAAGTTGAACAACGATTGATCCCAAAACGTGGTAATATCGATGCTGATGCCGAAGACATAGAGGTTATAAATCAGTATGAAAGTTCGGAAGAAGAAGAAGGAACGGTGACGATTCAATATATCCAACCAACGACGCAGCCTAAAGTTGTTCCAATTCGTGGAACACCAGAACCAGGAGTTCCTAAAAAATTTCCGCAACGTCCTTCACGAAGGAGTAGATCCGAAGAAGGTGATGTAAGATCCGGAAGAAGGAGAGCCCTTGTGTCAAGAAGATTGACTTTTGATCCTAAAACTTCTGAAAAACGACATCCGACGATTACCGAAGTACCAATTTCTGAAGAAACTGATATTAGTTTTAAGGGACGTGACGATGTGCAAGGTAATAATAATCATTTATTATTAACTTGTTTATTAAGTTTAATTAACACAATTTATTTAATAGGTGGGGTAAAATCTGTGAAGCAACAATATGTTGATACTTTTCGGCAAGCTTTGAAGGTGCGTGAAGAACCGTTAACGAGTACCCAAGCTAAGATAGCTGATCTTGAAGCAGATGCAGCGATGCTTGGAAATGATTTTTATAATATGGATAGCCGAGTGTTGCGCCATCCAGAATTGAAAAAGTACTTTGACAAGAATCCGTTGATTTATGCCAAAATGAAATCTACTGGGTTATTATCAGCTATGGTAGGAGATAGTGAAGGTAATATTTTTATTTTGTTATTTAAGCGTTTCTGATTTAATTTAATTTTAAAAAGATGATAGTGATATAACGCAAGATTCATTGGAGGGAGACTCCGCGCATAAAGATATGAAAAATAAGCAGTATCTCGCGTATGCTCAAGAAATAGGGAGAGCGATTGCTCGCGTTATAATCGGAATATCACAACATTTAAAGGATTTAAAATCCCACCGTAGTCATGTACCCATCGAACAGATTACGTTGATCATGTTGTTTAGAGAAGCGTGCGAATCAGTTTTTAATAAGACGTTATACGCTTTATTGGCTCATAACATTAGCTCAACAGCTGTTTTCCATTTAAAAGAAATGTTCGATGAATGTATAAAACATCGCAAAAATAACGAAAGAGATTTAGTGACACATTTGTCCCCGAACATGGTATCATTCGTAAATGATCCTCTTATTATTAGACTAAGACCGCGAGATGGAGCTGTTCAGAGGATTGAGATTGGAGAACCACGCCGCGGACATTTCGTATTTAAATATAATTTTTCAACATGTATGAGCGTTTTTGAACGGTTTGAGTCTGTAGGAGACGGGCCAACAATTGATCGCAGACTTCTTTTTGTAACTCCTTTACACGATCCTGATAAATCATCTACGGAGGATGAAATGGAACATTCTATTCCAAGGGACGACTCAGACTCGGATGAGCACGACTCACCCACACCATTCTATTTATTCTCTCAACCAGCAGATTTAGAGACAAACGAAGATTTAAGTGAAGAATTTGTTCATAGAAAAGGTAGTAGTTATTTTAAGGCGGTTAACGTTATCCCTGACCGCAAATTACCTGAAGCTGCTTTGAATGCATCTTCACATAAAAAGGTTGAAACAAAGAGAAATCTCGATGATAAAACAAGTCCACCAAAAAAGTCGCAAGAAAGCCCCAAACTTGTATCAGCTGCAACTAACACTGAAAATTTAGAAACCGGGGAAATACCTGATAATGAATTAAAAGTCCCCCTGATTAAGCTCGTGTTTCAACCTCCAAAATCAAAGAAATCGAAGAAAATAAGCAAAGAGGTGGCTAGTTATTCCAAATTCCAACCGGAGATAACTTCCTCAATTCAAACTGACCAACCCGAAGAAATTGAAATTGAAAAGGAATCAAAAATACATTCAGATAAATTGGCACAAGCTATTCATAGAGAAAAAGAGGCGATGAGACTGGCAAAGGTAGCCCTTGCGAAAGAAAAAGAAGCCAAAGCGGCGCTGCAAAAAGAAATTGACGACCAAGTAGCCGAAGAAAAGGAACGCGAAGCTTTAGATATCCAAGAAAAAGAAAATGAAGCTAGGCTTGCCCTTCAAAGAGAAAACGAAGCTAAACTTGCTCTTCAAAGAGAAAATGAAGCAGCTAAACGTGCTCTTCACAGAGAAAATGAAGCCAAACGTGCTCTTCAAAGAGAGAATGAAGCTAAACTAGCTCTTCAAAGAGAAAATGAAGCAGCTAAACGTGCTCTTCAAAGAGAAAATGAAGCTAAACTAGCTCTTAAAAGAGAAAATGAAGCTAAACTAGCTCTTCAAAAAGAAGACGAGGAAAAACATCGCAAAAAATATGATCGTAGGCAAAGACCGCGATCAGAACCGTTCCGATTTCCACCACAAAATGATGAATTCGCCAATACGAGATCGGAAGACTCAACAGAATTGGAACACGAAATTAATGCATCCAAAGCGAAATTTTCACCCACATCTAAAACTGACCGACATCCTCGTAAAATAATTGATATTGTATCAGATTCCGAGCTTCAAGACGTGCTATATCACCAGAAAACACACAAAACTTCAAAATCGAAAAGAACACCACGCCAATCGAGAGCTATTCAAAGTCGTAAACGCGAACAATTATATTTTGACCCCCCATCACAAGAGTCTGAGCTGATAACGGATAACGCCTCAGATTCTGAAATACCATCAATTGTGATACGCAAAACCCAACCGGGGAGAGGAAGATCTGGGCCGAGGCGAGTTCTTAAACGCAGATACGCTTATTTTAGAGTACCAGCACCACCCTCTGATCTAGAAGTAGATACTGAAATGGAAGAAACTATAGAACAAGTTTCTGATAAAACCGGGATCCCACGAGCAACAGTTCTTCGTGCATTACAAACGGCAAAGAAAGAAGCTGGTGGTCGATCTGCTTCCCCGCCAAAAATACCCATAATGGAACAACTCCCTGAAGGTACACCCCATGTTGCGAAAAAACGATTTCAGAGTAAAAGGAGCCCACAAAAAGATTTATTAGAAGAACTCCTCATGAAACCAACACCACCACTACAATACGTCAAACCTTCTTCAACTACACAATATTTAGATGAAAGAACGATCGGTTTAGAAGGTTTAGAAGACACATCCCTTGAAGAAACCCCTTCTCTGCATGATTCAGCAGCCTATAAAGAAATTCCCGCGTTTTTGTTACCCCCTACAAAATCGACTCCAAAACCTGCACCGAAACCGAAAACAGATGTCGCTTCTAAAAATACATTAAACTCTGTTATGGAGTTATTACAAACGGGTATGAGAAAAATCCAACAAGATGAAGAATTCCAATCTCAACAACAACAATTAATTTTGCCCCAATATAATCAACAACCTATAACAGCTCAGCAACAACCAAGTGTCGTGCAAACACCTTATCAAGCTCAATCTTATCAACCCACGCAACCGGCACTTCAATATCAAGATTTACACGGTCAATATCGAGCACCAACTATCCAACACGAACAACGTATAGATTATCAACGAACTGATGTGCAATTCGTAGAACCTCAGTTGCATACGCAACAACGGCCTGCTATAAGTGAACAACAATCGCCAGAAGAAATATATAAAAATTTAATAAAACAATTACCGCGGGAACAATTGTTGGAATTGCATGGTAAAATTGGGAAATCAGTGGGGATTTCCCAACCGAAAAGTCCTGATACTAAGCCTGATCTTCGATATACTGAAAGACACCCAGGTCATTCTCGCTACGAGAGACAACAACATGGTATATCCGGTGAAACGAGAATGGCTGAGGAGAGAACTTTAAAAAGGCCTCATTCGGCACCAAAGAAAACTTTGGATAAGCCAAGAATATCAGGTCCTCCTTCTCCGAGTCGAGAAACAGCAAAATATCACACCGCTGAAGAGTATCGGGGGCCCAGAGAACATTCAAATAGAATTAGACCGGATTCTACGTCTTCAAGCAAATCATATACTCGTACTTCTCAAGAATTTGACTCCCCAGGACTGACCCATAGGGCGGGTAGAATGGCAATGTCGCATAGGACGCCAACATCACATAGAACGGAAATGTCACATAGAACGGAAATGTCACATAGAACTGGAACATCACATAGAACGGAAACGTCACATAGAACTGGAACATCACATAGAACGGAAACGTCGCATAGAACTGGAACATCACATAGAACGCCAACATCGGGAAGCAGAGGCATCCCATCTGAGTATTCTGATTATGATGACCAAATTACAAGATCGACACGATCTCTTCGTGGATGGCACGAGGAATCCTCCACTGTTACCGCATCAGAGTATGAACCGCAAGAATCTGATGTCAGAGCACCAATCGATGAAAGCAAATACTGTCCGGACCAACAGGAAGGGTACCCCTTAACACAATCATATCAATTCGGCCGACCCTCTCCCCCTGCCATCCGCAACTTACCGAAAATATTTACAGAAAATGAAGCAATTCCAGCTGTCCAACCTCAATCTCCAAAGTAAGTAAAAAATATTAAATTGTTATTAATATAAATACACATAATTTTCTTTTTAAATGAATTGTTTCATTTTAAAACGATTTTCAATATACAGAATGTATGTTCGTTTTTTTAAAGATTTTTCAAAAATGATTATGGAAATTTTTAGTTTTATGAAACGCTATAAATTTAGGTAGAGTTCAAAAATTGATATCTTAAAAACAAATTGAGATACTCACTCATGGGCAGAGCCGGCGTTACGTAGAGGCGAAGAAGGCAACCGCCTGTTACGGCCAAAATTAGGGGCGGTGGAAACCCTATTTTTTCTCACACATAAAAAAGTGATAATTAATTTTTTAATTATAACATTCAATCAAAATATTAGTATGTTTTTAAAAGGGATTAGATTTCTTAGGACTACTTATACCATCTCTTGATAAATTTATCTAATAGTTAAAAACCTGCTCATAGCCAATGGGAGGTTGGTAAAAGTAGAAATCATATTTGTTAGAGAAATAGGAAATATATAGTACATATTTTTAAGAGAAATATGTACCATGTTTTTTACGACTCAAAGTCGACGTTTCTTAATAAGTTGCACATAATATTTTGTGATATTTGATGAAAACCTTTCATATATTTCAGATTTTAATATGTTATATAAATCCTTAAATTCATTTTTCAAAAATTCCATACACAAATGATTATAACTCATGTTATTTCTTGATCGAATTGTACTAAAAGCCTTTCAGTGCGTATCAAATAAACATTTGCAAAAGTTTATGATTTTAATATACAGAGTGTGCGTAAAGTAACACATGTAGGTGATAGACTCATAAACGGGTTATGGAAAACTTCCTGAAAGTCTAAAGGTTTAGATTTTTTGGAACATTTTGGTCTGTTTCAAATCTTTTCCACCATTTTTAACCAAGTTATAACGTCACTGATATTTTGTCAACTGCCAATATAATAAGCGTCGGATACGTTGGTGCTCTGCATTACGCAATATTTACATCTGCAAACATAAACTTTCCAGAAGACCTAATATCGCCCGGGAAGACTTCATACTGATTCTAAATGACTTGAATTGTTTTCAAAAGACTTAAAATACTTCCAGAACAGTTGAAATGATTCCAGAAAGCTTGAGCTGCTATCAGAAGCCAAAAGCTTTTAAATGTTTTCAGAAAACTTGCAACGCTTCTAAAAGACTTGATACTGCTTCTAAAGTCCGTGCCAAAAGTCAGGGCCCCTCACTTTAGAGATCGATATCTTCGAAATCACCCGATAAAAAAAAACGCGGTTAAGTTTACAGTAATCAGTGAACATTTATTTCTGCGTATCATACGTAAATTTGGAAATTTTCGTATCTGCGGATTTCCTTTTATTGCGAGTTAAGTGAAAACAGTACCCGATTTTCGAAAGTGCCGGCAACTTTGTCTATTTTGCGATTTTTTACTCACAAACAATTTTACGAATAAATTTCATATTTGAAGTGGTGGTAACCTGAAGTATTCTTAATGTGAAGCATATTTTATTTTATCGATATCTCACGTAGTTTCGCGGAAAACCACAGTTTAGTGATATGGGATTCTTTCGTAAACGATCGGACGGATTTCATCTCGGTTTTAATTAAAATGTGTCAATTAATGTCGTTTACCGGATTTCGTAATCAGTTTTTCAAAGTTAGCTCTCTCAGATTTTTTTTGAGCGATTTAATGGAATTCAGTTAAGAGTAATAAGCCATGCGGGGAAAGGGGGATTCCGGCCAATGCGATCGAGTTGAAAAGACGGTACTGGTGCTATTACTACGTTCTGTGTGCTGGCGTCCGCTTCAGACGGGACGTATAGTAAATTAGAACGTAGCGATTTCTGTCTACATAGGTAAAAAGATATTTACACAAATAATGTGTATAAAGTTAAACAAAATAACGTTGAGCTACTTTCTTCGAAATATCTAATTTTCATTTAATATACACCAAGAAAAATAAAACTTTAATAATAAAATTTTATAATCAATTCTCATTATCCCAATCAAAAAATATTTATTAAAATAATTTTTACTTATTTGCGTACTCTATCCAATATTTTACGTCATTTGGTTTAAATGTATATGCATTATGTATGTTTTATATATAAAAATGAAACGTACTTGTTCAATTTGTAACAAAATAATTTTATACACAATTTTAAATAACATTTTATCTACGTAGACGGAAAGCCGCCACGTCCCGATTGAAACGCACGCATGGTTTACTTCTGTTTCTCTTTAATTAATAATTCAAACAAATTGCTCATAAGAAAATAGGGGGACCTAACTTTGAAAAACTAATTGCGAAATCCGGCAAAGGACACTATTTAATACATTTTATTAAAAATCAAAAAAGCATATGGAATATCGATAAACTAAAATATGCCCTACATTAAGAATACATCGGGTTATCACCAATTCAAATTTGAAATATTTTTGACGAATAGTTAAAAAAAAAATCGCAAAGTAGAGAATGTCGCCGACACCCTCAAAAATCGTGTAGTCGTTTCACTTAACTCGCCATAAAAGAAAAACCGCAGATCCGAAAATTTCCAAATTTATGTATGATACGCAGAAATAAATGTTCACTGATTACTGTAAACTTTACCACAATTAAGTCAAGAAGAACGATATTAAGTATTTCAGGAGCAGTGTCAAGGCTTCTGATAGCAGGTCAAGTTTTCTGGAATCATTTCAACTGTTCTGGAAGCATTTTAAGTCTTTTGGAAACAATGTTTATTGATCACAATAAACCTGAAGCCTTGACTTCTGGAAAGGACAATAGAAAAGTTGAAATGCTTCAAGAAGACTTAATGTTGCTTCTGGAAGACTTGAAATACTTCCAGAAAATTTGATACTGCTTGTAGAAGACTTGATATTGCTTGTAAAATTGCTGGCAGAAATTGTTTTCATCACAACAAATAAGATACTGTTGATATACCAATTCAGTTTGTTTCGAAAATATGAAATATTATTGGATAAAATGAAAAATATTGACATAAGAAGCCCACAAACTGTTAATTAAAGACTAAATAAATACTGCTTAATAAAATTTGAAATTTTGCTTATAAAATAATAAATGAGGAGGTAGTGCTCAAAAACAAATATATCCGTTTTAAAAAAAAGTGTCAGAAAATGGGAGACAGTGTTTCGAGTTTACTTTTGAAGTAGACAATGCATACGTTTAACAAGCTATTAAAGTGTGATATATTCATTGTTACCTTTAATTAAATTTAGGAAACGCTAGATGCCATCAAATCTATGCGAAATTCACTTGTGTACTATGCATATGTAGCCAAGTAAATTTCGTTCTAATGTGGATATAGCTGGTTTTATACACGAGCTTCACAAATACTATTAGAAGATACAAAATCTTCATGTTTAAAAACTGCCGATTAAAGACTGGATACTGCTTCTAAAACTATAAATACTGCTGGTAGAAGACAGTTCCATTGCAGAAAAACCACAGACGCCAGATACATAGGCATCGGTCATCGTTTGAGTCTTTTCCCTATTCAGTTCTTTTATGAACTCAGCACCCATACATGTTTTCACAAACCGGCGCATATGGGCCATGCCAACATTGGTAATATGGGAAAATTTTTGAGAAAAATCTCGTTAAACTTTCTAAATTTTTATTAAATTAGAGAAAATTATGAAATTTTAAGATAAGTTTTCTCGGAATTTTTTTTATGTCACTCATATAATATAAAATTGTAATAGATTCAGAAAAAACCTCTAACATATTCCGTAATAAAAATGTTGAATTTCCGTATGAAAAAAGTATGCATTACGTTATACCTTGGTTAAGAATAGCGGAATAAATTGAAACCTACACTAAAAAATTGCAAAAAGACTTTAAACACCTACCAGCGATTTTTCCATAAATCGTTTATAATGATTTTATCGCCTATATTCGTCACTTTGTATATATGCATACTTACATATTAGATACATTTTCACGAAATTTATATTTGTTAGTTTGCGATTTAAAATTTGTTCAATAAATAACACGCATTTATTAGTGCATTTTTGAAAGGAGCCCTTTTATAATTTTTTTTAGGCAAGAACGGCTAAGTCATTAGCGGTGGCCCTGTTCATGGTCTTGTTCTAGTAAAACTGCAGACTTTCCTTTATAGATCACCAAAAATTTCATCAAGATATATTAAAAATTCGATTTTTTTTGCAATTTTTTAAATATTATTAGGAATTTTATGAAATGCTGCAGTAAATCTAATTTAAGGTCAAAAATTGATATCCAAAAAACGAACTGAGACATACAAGTATGGTTTTATTCTCTGAAAATTGCATATTTATTAGCGATGGAACAGATAGTGATTCTACGAAAAGCCGATATTCCGTTATCCAGCATATATCATATACGTTTAATGAATTACCCTTAATAGATATTCAACGTTTTGTCAGATAAAATTTTTTATTTTTCTCAATATTGGTCCATTTAACGTAAACATATATATAGTCTGTTCCACGACCATTGAGTTACACGTCATTCCGAAAACACGCCTATTGAGTGCCGGCGTTGCCAAGCGTTTTCTTAGCACATCAAAAGAATGGATAACGCATCTCATTCGCAATTCGTTCATCTCTGTAAACCACTTTTTATCTGCAGTTTACGGTTGTTGACAACAACATTACCTTAGAAGTATTATTTTGAAGTTTAATTATTACAGGTGTTTATAAAGAGAACGGCAACATGGCATTTTGCTTTATTCATTTAATTTACAGTACGTTTTATTTTTCTTTTTTTAATTTGTATGAGTTATCGTATTTGATCATTACGGAATCGACTAAGCCCTATATTAAAAAATTGAAAATGAACTATCTTCATTTATTTCAATTAAAATTCATAAATTATTGGCCAATAAAGCAACGCTGTGACGTATTGATGACGTGCGACTCAATCGGTCGTGGAACAGACCAAGGTTTATATATTAAAGGTTGTCCAAGTTCCTATGTTGCAATAGTTTGATTTTTTTATATGGGCGAGGGGAAAGAACGGGCGTATTTCGTGACGTAACAAAAGGATCGAGCTAGATTGAGCCTGCGCAACTACGAATTCGTGGATACCCTTTTTATATTTTGTGAGAGTTGAAGTGTATTCAAGTTTGTTAGTGTCCAAAACTCGGCATTTGGAGAATTGGAACTAGTTTAAATGTTAATTTAGATGTTTCAAAATATAATTTCTACAATTCAATTTTTTCATTTTAAAAATTTGAATTAATTCCCGCAATTTTCCTCTTGTGACGTAATGCGCAGTATGGTTGCGTACAAACCTAGACAACCTTTAGTATATAAACCTTGGGAACAGACTACATAAATCATTTTTTTTAACATGGTTTCTATTCGGCTTTTATAAAAGGCATTTCTATTCGGCATTTTACCTTAAATACTCATGGTTACGTGTTGGAGAAGCTATAACCTTGTAAATTTTATGTTGTGTGCAAATATAACAAAGCTAACGCCTCGCCCGTAAGCGAATTCGGCAATGGGAGAAAAAATGTTCTTTACATATTTGTGGAAATGCAAATATGCTCCTATAAGAGGGAATTAAACCTCAAATACTCTAGGTTGCGTGCGAGTAGCTTGAAACTCGATGTTTTTGTTTATTTTGGAAGTTTGAAGCGCCTCGCCCGCAAGCGACCACGGCGGAGTGAGAGTAAAATCGTCTTATAGGAGACTTTATATGTTTACTAAGATATACAAGGAACGATTTCGCCTCAAATCGTCGAGGTGACTTGTGGGCAAGCCGCTCGATTTGAAATGTTTACATAAAATCGTCCATTTTGGAAGATTGTAGCGCCTCGCCCGCAAGCGACCTCGGCGGAGTGAGTAAAATCATTTTATAGGACGGTTTATATGTTTACTGAAATATACAAGGAACGATTCCGCCCCAAATCGCCGAGGTCGCTTGCAGCCGAGGCGCAGGGTTTCAAATGTTTACATAAAATCGTCCTTTTCTGAAGATTTACGCTACAAGGGGTGTTACAGTCTTCCAAAATGGATTACTTTATGTAAACATAATATATCCTGCGCCTCGGCCGCAAGCGACCTCGACGATTTGAGGCGAAATCGTTCCATGTGTATTTCAGTAAACATATAAAGTTTCCTATACGATTTTATTCTGAGGTCGCTTGCGGGCGAGGCTTTAATTTTGGAAGATTGTAACATTCCTTGTAGCGGGTGAGGCATTACAACCTTCAGAAAAGAAAAATGTAAACATTTCAAATCCTTCGCGTTGGGCGCAAGCGGCCTCACCAGTTGTAGACGAAAATGTTCCTTGTATATCTCAATAAATGTACAAAGTCTCCTCCAATGGATTTGAAATTCATTCACTTCATAGCAAGAATTATTTAATGTTGTTCACACTTAATTCTCCTTCTTCCCCAAATTTTTTGGGATATTATCTATTATATTAATACTATTAACAAATGAACATATCAATAATATATTGCGTTTCACAGTAAAAATGAGGAAGAAAAGAAAAAGGCCGAAAAATCACGGTATAGATCATCATGTAAAGAAGAAAAATCTTCTGCCAGTGAAGATACAGATCCTGATGATGACTACAAAAAAATGATTGTGACTGAAAAAACACGACGAATTCTTAGCACATCAAATATAAAACCAAAATCTTCAAAAAGTAAAACGGAATCATTTAAAGGCGAACATCACTACAGAAACCGAGCGCTCAGTGACACAAATTTAATTATTGGTTGCCAAGAATCTCTTGCAAAGTTTTTAAAAAATAGATTTGATGAATCTTTGTTTGCATCTGACGACAGTGCTTCAGAAGCTGATGATGTGGATACCTGGGATACGATAAGCGATAGGTCTAATTTACATCGAGGAGTTTGGGCGGCTCCCGAGTTTGACGAAACTGGAGTCTATTCCACCTCACTTACTCGAGGTGCTCAAAGAATGTTAAACCTTCTCATTAATAATTCGCCATATCTATACAAAGGGCAGGCGAAAACACATAAAATTATATTTTCTGATGAATATAAACAAACTGAAAATAAAGTGTGTTTGAAGGATCAGCTTAAGGCATTTTCAGATAAATTGGCGTTGCGTTGTAACAAACATTCAGACGGCACGGACGTAACTACCCGTTTCAGTTCTGATTCGAGTTACACAAAGACCAACGTTACATTAACAGTCAATCGATACAGCGATTCAGTAACGGTTGAAACAACTACACCGCAATCTGTGAAACATGATCATAACAAACCAACCTGTATTACCACTAACCCACAAACGCAAGCTTTGGTACACCAACCATCTTATAGAATCACAGCCTCTGGTAGACACAAAAAACTGATTTGCAGTCCACGAAACGCAACACAGGCAAACCCAGTGATAACTCTAGAAATGTTATCATCCCTCAATATTATGCCCGCGATAAATGAATTGATCGATGCTAGAATTCAAGAGCTACTGCAAGGAAACCAACTGAAGGCACTGGCCAAATCGATTAGTGTTGTTCGTACAGTAAGCACATTCACCTCAAAATATCAATCTGAAGTCGTATACACACCCAGATCAACATATGGAAGATCGTCATTAGAAAACGAAACTTTAGAAGACGTGCAAGAAGTTCCAGAAGAGCAAGTCATTCCAGAACTACACGATATTCCAGAAGTACAAGAAGGTATAGAACTCCTACCATATGACACGCAAACATATTATAGCGGAACTGCTGATTCATACACCGAGATGGAAGGTGAAGAAACGGAGTCTTCGGAAGCAGTTCCTCCATTAATTTGGCAAAGAAAACCGCGTGCGCTTCCTCCGAAAAACCCTTCCGGTGTATTATGGCAAAATGATATGAGACAGAACATGCCAAGACTTCAAATGATTACAGCACAACAAACAACCGCACATTTTGTGGGAACCACTCAGGAAAAGGATGCAGCTACTCTAGCCAGAGAACAACTTAATCCAGAAGAATTTGCAATGGTCAAAGCATTAGGCGAATTACGAACTGAGGTTCGAGTCAAGTCAACAAAATTATATGAAAAGCCAGGCCTAAAAGGGGGAGCTCCTCCCCCTAAACCTATACCATTTCCACGAAAATCGCTAGCTTCAACCACTGGTGATGATGATAGTGTGGTAGAACCAAGTGGTGCCTCCGATATGGAAACGCAAACAGAGCCAATTATAGAAACACCAGTCGAATTACCTAGCGAGGATATTACAGAAGAAAAAATGCCTGCAGTAGCTGCATGGGTCAGAACTGTGTCTCCAGATAAAAGATCTGGCATTTCTTCTGAAGGATCTCGGAGTACTGTGACCGATATTAGTGATCCGAAATTAGATTATTCATTTCCTTCGATAACTACACCCTCATTTTTCAGTGTATTTAGACAAGACATAACAAAAAGATTTGATGATTGGTTGAATGTCTTGGAAATGTACTATACACAACCTCCAAGATTTCCTCAAGAAGAAAGACCGGTAGCGCCCAGTTTTCCTTTCCCGGGCACCAGTGCAGATTGGGGTACAGATCCCTACACAATTTGGCTACAACGTAACACCCTTCTAAATAAAGACTTGGAAAGTGTTGCTAAACAAGCGCAAATTGTTAGCGAGTTGCGAAATGACGTGCAACGAACTCAGCCCTACGAACTTCAACAACATGAACAGGAATTGGCTCGACAATGGAACAATTTTTGCGTTAAATACGGAAGAGCTCCATTGGAAGCGTTCCAAGGTACTCATTCCAAATTATTACAACCAACTTCTAGCACCGCCACCTCATGTATAGAATCAGACATATCTAGCTCTGCAGATCAATTTAAACTGAAAGGAAACACTGACAGAATTTTAACAGAAATTAACACAGTACAAGGTATAATGAACCGCCCAATTGTCGAGAAAACAGAAGAAAAAAAGGTGGAAGAAACTCGCAGCTCTGGCGCGTCCGACATTGAGGCAGCTGTTGGTAAAGTCGTAATTGACAAAATATTAAGCGATAAATCACCGAAAGCAGAAGTTGCTAAATCGTTTTTAGCGGAAGCGTTGGCAGACTTCGCTAAGGAAGATTCTGGCCGTACAGAAACAAAGACAAAATCGAAAGACTTACAAGCTTATCGAGTTCTAAGTGCTATTCCTAAATCCAAACACGCATCTAAGACATCCATAAAAGCATCTAAGACATCCATAAAAGAATCTAAGACATCCATAAAAGAATCTAAGACATCCATACAAGAATCTAAGACATCGATACAAGAATCTCAGGCATCGATAAAAGAATCTCAGACATCCATAGAAGAATCTGAGGCGTCCATACAAGAATCTAAGACAACCAAGAAAGATTCGAAGACATCCAAGCAAGCATCTAAGACATCGAAGCAAGAATCTAAGCCCCCGAAGCAAGAGTCTAAGTCAGCAAAGCAAGAATCTAAGTCAGCAAAGCAAGAATCTAAGTCAGCAAAGCAAGAATCTAAGTCACCAAAGCAAGAATCTAAGTCACCAAAGCAAGAATCTAAGTCACCCAGGCAAGAATCTAAAACATCCAAGCAAGAATCTAAAACATCCAAGCAAGAATCTAAAACATCCAAGCAAGAATCTAAGTCACCCAAGCAAGAATCTAAGTCACCCAGGCAAGAATCTAAAACATCCAAACAAGAATCTAAGACATCTAAGCAAGAATCTAAGACATCTAAGCAAGAATCTAAGACATCTAAGCCTGATAGGTGTGATCGAAAATTGCCGTTCAATGACATCTTTTTGCAAGCGGATTATGGTACTGTGGCTTCTAGTACCACGGTAGATGTACGTACAGAATATCCCAGCACAGTAGACATAAGTGAGGATACAGAACTAAAACGAAGAAGAGAAATAGAAGAAGTGCAGAGGCTTCAACTTCGTAAGGTACATAATATTTCTTATTAGGTATATTTAATCCTAATTTTATTTTAACTTTATGTTTTAGGATGAGGACGAGTTACCAAAAAGATTCGGTAGTCTAGAAATTGAAAGGTCACCTGTACAACAACCCACACCTGGTGCATTTACATACATGGATAAACCAGTACAAATATTTGACAAAGAAACGAACTCTTGGAAATGGATCAGCGAAACTGTTCGTGTATTTAACTGCCCCGAAGAATCTTCAGAAATAGCAGAAGATTATCAAGAAGAGTTTCCAATAGAGTATCCAGAAACAGCCGCTTCTGTTATACCGGAAGAAGAAGTGAAACCTAAAAAGTACCATAAGACACATAGAAAAGAGCGTGCTTATTATAAAAGAGGAGGCGTCGCCCAAGATATGTACACTGAGGACACCGTAACTGGTTACGAAACCGACACTGCTTCCTCGGTATCAACCGCCAGATCATCAAGAGCGTCGCGTTCTTATCTCTCCCAAGTTTCAACCGTTATTTACAAGGATCCTATGGAAGAAGCCCGATATCAAAAAAGAATTGATACATTTGATGACGACATGCAACACGCCGCTAGGTTGTTATTGCAAATGAACGAAAGGTTAACCTCTAAGCAGATATTTGAAATAGTTACCACTAACCAGTTTGATAAACCAACTGAATTAATCGAATTTGTCACGAAACAATTCCCCATGGGACCGGAGAGTACTGAAAAATTAAGAGAATGGACAGATCAAATAAAAAAATTGGGAACCGCCCGGTTGGTTCCACCGCCGAAGATTGAAATCGGCCATAAACACGTTGCAAAGCGTTCCCATTCAAAACCGGCAGAAACATCGCATCACAAACCGCAATATCATGCAGAAAGAACGCATAAAGAAAAAGCAGCACCCTATAACGATTCACCATATAAAGGAGAACCATTGGCGTATAGACCAGAATCGGCCCATAGTTCAAAACATCATGAAGCACAGGTTAATTTTTTTATATTAAAATGTTTAATCTTTATTATTATATTACTAATTTTTACAGTACCACGAACGACAAGGACATCATGAGCGATATGGACATCATGAACGACAACATCACGAAAGATCCAAAAGTGTACAACCCACGATGGGCGATCAAGCTAAAATGCTAGGAAGACCTGAGCAAGGTGAAGCCTCAAAATCACCTACAGACCGCTATGCAGATCAACATTTGGTTCCTCCGCATAAGCAACCTTTAAACTTTTTCGATGATGAACCAGAAAGTCTTATCTGGAAGCCGGTGAAGAGAGAAAAAGCGGTTAAGAAACAAGTCCGGAAAGATCCGGATGCTGAATTTTGGGATAGAGACTAATTTTTTTAATAAACTATTTCAGTTGTGTTTTGAGTTAAATTTAAATTTTTTCTTATTTTCAAAGTTACATTTCATGATATTTCTATTTCTGCTACAGTTTTCTATTTAATAGTTTTTTTGTGAAATATTTTCTTTAATTATGTTGTTTGTTAAATAAAGTATATTGCTCAATAAAGTTTTTTAAATAATTTCTGTGTGATTTTAATTAATTTATCAAACCATATTACATTGAATAAATAATGAAGCAAAAATTAAAAATTTTAAGGTGTTGCATTGCACGATTTTCTAGCTATATATACAGGATGACATAGAAAAAAAAAACATTGCATAGGGCCATGGGTCAGCAAGACTTTCAATTAAAAGACACGGGGTGTTAAATTTTATTTTTTTTGAGGGTTCGTTTTGAATATCTTTAGCCAGAGACGCACAAAAATGGATAAAATGTGGTATACAAGGGCTTTTTATCATGCTAAATTCAAATATGATCTTGGTTTTGTGATTACTAATGGAGAGCACTACATACTAATGACGCTTGTCAAACTAATGTAATAATTGTTTGAGGTATTTTGTGTTCGTGATTAAGTTTTTCATAGGCTTTTTCACTGATTATTCAAAATTGCTTTCAAAAATGGTGCGCTACACTTTTGATATATGATTATGTGTTACGGCGAAGCTAGATCAAATTCTTATGGAGCTCAACGTATCTATCGAAAAAAATATCCTTTAACCAACGTTTGGAGCAAAAAAACTACCTGCTATTCATTCTCGTATTTTTGAAGACTCAAATCCACGCGGCTTTTACGTGAGTTGATAGAAGAGACAACTAGCTGTTATTGCGAAGAGAAAGTATCGTTTAGTCGCACATAGCTTTCCACCATGTGAACGCCCTATTTACGAGAAATATAGAATCAGTCAAATTTGATAATATAAATTACTATGATACAAATAAAAAATACTATGATAATCATTATATTTGTAATAATTTGTGATTCGGAAATTACGCCATGAAAAGAAATCTTCCATTAACGTTGGGTTTGGCAGCAAAACGGCACAAAGAGGATGTGGAAACTGCGAGAAATCTTGAATCGGAATCCAAAAATGACGAAGAAATTTCAAATGATAGTGACGCAAGTGATGTTAAATCAGACTTATCGGAAAATAAGCGAGAAAGTACAAGCAATAATGACTCAAGTGATATGGAAGAGGATCTGTTAGCTCAAAATATAAACGACTTTCTTTGGGAAAACAACAGTGCTGATTATGAACCCTTTTCTTCCGTTACTAATGAATGGTAAAATATATTTCGGAATTTTAGGAGAAAATCTAACTGATTTTGATTGATACTACAGAAGATGATTTTTAGATAGAAGTTTTTTAAGTGCTTCCACGGATCATATTGATGTTAATCTATTGAATTATTATTTAAATAATAAATACAGAAATTTTGACGAATTATTCACTTTTCGCACAGTTAGTGAACAGGAAATTGCTGAAATTATACGAAGCATCAAATCAAATGCGATTGGTAGCGATTTGCTTGGAATAAATGTCATTAAAATGTCTTGTCCGCACCTGCTTGGAATTATAACACATATAATTAATACGTGTCTCTTAGAAAATGTGTTTCCTAATTGTTGGAAAGAATCGTTGGTTCTTCCATTGCCAAAGAACAATGACCCTAAAACATATAATGATTATCGACCTATAAGCATACCATCACTCTCTAAAGTACTTGAAAAGTTTGTCTGTAAACAGCTGCATGAATACTTATTGAACTATAGTATTTTACCAGAAACACAATCTGGATATAGACCGAATCACAGCTGTAACACTGTTCTTCTGGATGTAATAGATGATGTGTTGCGGAGTGTCGACAAGGGGGATATGCATGCGCCAAAGCGTTCGATAATATAAACCACAAACTATTATTAAGTATATTACATTACATTGGTGTAAGTGACCAAACAGTAGGATTTTTTAAACAATACCTTTCTGGTAGAACTCAACGAATTAAAATTAAATGTGGTGAAATGTGGTGTTCCACAAGGCAGTATATGTGGTCCTCTTTTGTTTATTATTTACACAAGTATGTTTAGTGAGCGAATAAAGTTTTGTAAATTTCATGCATATGCTGACGACACTCAGTTGTCTTATTCTTTTCATCATACTAGAACTGACCTGGCTGTTGAACGAATGAATAGAGATCTGCAAACCCTAGTCGACATATCTGCTGCACATGCTTTAAAAATTAATTCTGCCAAATCAAACATCATTATATTTGGTAATAAAAATTATTTGGAGTCGGTGGAGTCTCGTTTAAGTATTACTGTTAATGGGCAGCAATTACAGCATATCAGTACTGTTAAAAACTTAGGTTTGTGGATTGATAACGATTTAAAATTTCATACACACGTAAATAAAATTATTCAAAAATCATACGGTATTTTAAGATCATTATATTCTTATCGGCATATCCTAAATGAAACTAGCAAACGTACTGTTACGGACTCATTGATTCTTTCTTTATTTGATCACTGTGATTCGGTTTATGGCGCTTGCATTAACAAAGAGTCAAGAAAAAGAATTCAGTATGTTCAAAACAGCTGTCTTCGATTTATTTATGGTATTCGTAAGTATCATAGAATATCACATAAACTGAAAGAGTGTGGATGGTTGAGTATGTCAAATAGAGTCAAGCTACATGAGGGTGTAGTATTTTTTGGAGTATTGGCTGATAAGGTGCCTGTATATTTACATAAGAGAATTAGTTATCGTACTGACGTGCATAATATTAATGTTCGTCGTAGAGACCTGCTTACGGTTCCTCGTCACGAGTCATCCGCCTATCGAAATTCTTTTACTTTCAGAATCGCCAGTTTTTGGAATTCTCTCTCTAGAACGTTAAAAACTTTAGACACCCGACATTTCAAATTGAGACTTAGGGGTATTTTATGTGAGCTTCAAAATGAGTAAGGATGGTAGAAAGTAGGCAATTTTTGTTTTGTTTTTACGATTGTAATATTCAGTTGCGTTATATCATCCAGGTGTTATATCAGTTTGGGAGTTATTTTATTTTATTTTGCGCATATACATATACATATTTTTATTAACTAAAGGGGCTTGCGGTAGATCAGGCTACGTTTCGATGTTGCCTGAGCTAGCCCCGATTAGCTTTTAGTTTATATTGTATTTTTTTACTGCAACTAATTATGTACATGTATGAAAAAGCTAATAAATGTATTATTATTATTAAGATGAGATCTATGTTTTTCTTGCTACTACAAAGCTCTTCATTCATATGAGTAAAAATGAATGGAAAAACTATTGGAGTACAGATCCTCTCATTGAGAAACCTATTTTTGGAAAAATAATGTCCCAAGATAGATATTCTTTACTGCTAAGAATGCTTTACTTTTCCGACAATAACGGACCACGCGTATGGGATAAACTGCAGAAAATAAGACCTATAATTGAATTGCTACGAAATCGTTTCAAATCAGTAATGAAACCTTTAAAAATTTACGCATCGATGAAAGTATTGTACCTTGGAAAGGCCGACTAAGTTTCAAGCAATTCATACCCTCAAAGAGACACAAATTTGGGATAAAACTTTTTGTTTTGTGTGACGTAGAAACTGGTTTCATTCTGGATTTCATTATTTATACTGGTTCTTCTACTGAAATAAATAATGAAATTGCAGGCTTAGGCATTTCTGGCTCTGTAGTTACAACATTACTCGAGCCATATTTAGACAAGGGCCGTACCAGCTCTTTGCTTACGAGAAAAGCAGGGTCTTGCGAAACAGTAACGTGCAATAGAAAGGGTATGCCTAAAAATTTCCTCAATAAAATGAAGAAGGGCGAAATTCAAATGAGAAATACACAGAACATGATGGTGATATAATGGCACGATAAAAGAGACATACATATCCTCACAACTGTTCATGAAAATGAAATGAAAGACTTGGGAAAAATAAATTTCACAACCGATGAACCTATTGTCAAACCAAGCTGTATAGTCGATTACACCTTGAAAATTGGAGTTGTAGACATGATTATAAGTTCTTCTCTTACGGTCAGAAAATCCATAAAATGGTACAAAAACGTTTTACTTTTTTAAGCATTTGATAGACATGGCTGTTTTGAATGTATACACCTTGTTCCAGATGAGAACAGGAGTAAAGCCTCACCTAGCAAAGTTTAGACTTGAGCTGGTAAGGCAAATTATCGAAAATCACACAACTGATAGGAAAAATCGGAGAGGCGGAAGGCCTTCACGTGATAACAACCCACTTTGGTTGAAGGAGATATTTTCCAGCACTTGTACCACAGACGGAAGCAAAGGGATCGAGGACACAAAGATAGTGTCATGTGTAAGCACATCACAAGAAGAGCGAAAAAAAGAACCAGTACAAGATTTATGTGTCAAGATTGTGGAGTTGGGTTATGCGTCCATCCTTGTTTTTCCGAATTTCATACTTTAAAACATTTTTAAAATAAAATTAGTTAGTTCTAAGTTGTTTCTTGTTATTTTGCAAATAAAAGTTTTTCTATTATACACGTCTTTCACTACGTTTACATGAAATAGAAATTTATTTCCAAAAGCTTGCAAAAGCATTAATATTTTTTATATATTATTTACTTTTATTATGATTTATATAACATTAATAGTATTTCATTGAAAAAATAATAACAAAAAAACTCACTCTCTAGATAATGAGTTGTAAAATAAAAGTCACTAATCAAAGGGTTAAGACAAGTTCCTAACGTTCGAATATTTATTGATGTGCATGGGCGTTTGGGAGAAGATGGCCGTTTTAAAAAAACCAAAATTGAATAGTGGGGTTTCGTCGCAATGTGCGAAACGAAGAAATTGTTTTACGAATGGTAGAAAATAATGTGAGAACAAGCACCACAAAAACAAGTTCAGCGGTGCGAAACCTTAACCGTGAATCAGTTAGACAAATTTTCAATGAATAACTTTTTCGCCCATATCATTTCCAAACAATTCATTCACTATTTCAAAATGACTTTTTTCTTCGTGTAAAATTTTGCGAATTGTTGCAAAACCAAAGACAAAACATTATTTCATCAATTTTGTTTACTGATGAAGCTGGTTTTAGTCGAAATGGTATTCTGAACCTACATAACATGCACCATTGAAGTGATGATAATCCTCATCAAACTGTAATTCGAAATCACCAATATGGGTTTTCTATTAATGTGTGGGCAGGTATAATTGATAATTACTTAATTGGCCCATTTCGATTGCCCAATCGATTGACAGGTGCACTATAGCGAAATTTCTTGGAGAATGATTTAAACACATTATTAGAGGATGTCCCATTGGCCATTATTGCAAGAATGTATTATATGCATGATGGGGCGCCAGCTCACTATTTTCGAGTGGTAAGGGAATATTTGGACAGGAGATTTGGAAATACGTAGATTGGCCAAAGGGAACCTGTATCCTGGCCAGCTCATAGTCCCGACCTTAATCCCCTCGATTTTTCATTTTGGGGATCTATGAAAAATGAAGTTTATACAGTAGAAATACATAATGAAGAACAGTTGTGGATAAGATTATGAAATTGGCAGATAGATTTCTTAATAACCCAGGAATATTTCGAAGATGCCGTAAATCATTAAGAAGAAGAATGGAAAAATTTATTGAAGTACAAGGGCGACAATTTGAACATCTTCTAAAAAATTAATGTTTTGTTTTAAATAATCATATTTTTCACCATATCATTAAAATTTAATTGTTGAAGTATTTATCATTGTTTTTGCAAATAAAAAAATATTAAAATTCAACACCCCGTATCTTTTAAGCGAAGGCCTTACGGACCCATGTTCATAGGAACTTTTTTTCTTATTTTAGTGTCCTCTAATGTTTGTCTTTGTCACCCTGCATACAAAAGCGATATTATTTGTGATAAAATGCCAAAGAGCAAAGGTGAAATAAAAGTTAAACGTGGCTAAATAGATTTAAATTAATAGAGTCGAAATTCCACGAGTGACTCACTAGGTCTATCAAGCCCTACATGGTCTCACACCACCGGAAGCAGCTATCACTGACGACAAGCTCGAGATGTCTAAGACCCATGCATAAACGACTTGATTAAAATTAAAGCAGATCATATAACGACAGAATATAATTTCTAACACCGATACTTGTGAAAGATAGTAGGATTCGAAGTAGATACCAAAAAGTGGCAATAAAATGAAGCCATGTGTGAATATTATTAGTGATAAATTCTCAAAGATCCAAGGTGAAATAAAAGGCAATCGTTGCTAAATAGATCTGCAACAGACTCTTTGGAGGGAAATAGAGTCGTAAAACCACGAATGTCTCCCTAGATCTATGTGGAATTAATTAAACCCATGATCGTCTGTGGTTCATTGGTTTGATGGTAAGACTCACAGAGGCTTCCATATATTGGGTTCAACGCTATCTTATCTGATGACTGCTCTTGAAGCCTATATGTGGTATCACATCACTTCATCTGCCTATACAAAAGGAGGCAGAGCTATTAGCAGCGTTGGTGCATCACATTGTTCGACATTGAGTTGGCTTGGGTTAGGTTGGATTGAGCTGAGTGGGAATGTTTTGTGTCATACCTTACAACCTGTCTCCTTGACACGGCTGGCAAGTTGTTAAAGGGTTTGATAAGACGGAGGCTAAATGAGGAGGCAGAGAAAAAGAAACTCATACATCACATGCAGTTTGGGTATCAAAAAAGCAGATCCACGATAGACGCAATAATGAAAGTGCAGGAGATTGTGGGGAATATAAAGGAAAAATCCTTTACACATAGGGAAGTGTGCGCTATGGTGTTGATTGACATAAAAGATGCCTTCAAATTTGCCCCATGGAACGGGGTGATAAAAGCCTTAGAGGAAGGAGGAATCAGCCAGTATTTACTCAGAATAGTTAAGAGCTACTTATCAAATAGGAGCGTAGTGGCGCCAGATGGAAACAGTTATAAAGTCACGTGTGGAGTTCCACAAAGGTCTCTTGTGGGACCTCTTCTATGGAACATATTTTATGATAAAATATTGCATACGAAAGTAGAGGAGGGAGTGACTTTGATCACTTTCGCCGATGATCTGGCGGTGGTGGTTCGAGCCAGCGATAAAGCACACTTGGAAGACAAGACAACTTACGCGTTTCAACGGATAATAAGAACTTTGCAAGAGATAGAATTACAAATCGCAAAGCAAAAGACAGAGATGGTACTTCTTCAAGGGCGTCGCAATGTGTAAAATCTCAACATCAAACTAGACAAAAATACCACGATAAGTAGTGTTAAAGAGGTTAAATATCTGGGTGTCGTAATGGTTAAAGACGCAAGGATGACAGAACACGTGATTCAAATAACAAAGACATCATGCGTCTGATGCCAAATATAGGGGGAGCGATGGCTAGCAAGAGGCGGACAATTGCCACGGCGGTAACATCTGTCATCTTGCATGAGGCGCCCACATTGAAGAGAGCGCTAAGATATAAAAAATAAAAGAATATGCTATCTAGCATAAACAGGAAATTAGCAATAGGAATAACATCAGCCTATCGAACTGCACCGACCGAGAAAGTAGAAATAGAAGAGTGGAGACTATGAGAACTAGTGGAAGACGGGTCATTCCGACCCTGCAACCGGAATATGTTTGATTTTTACTGAACAAATGGATGGAGGAGATTCAAGAAGAGGAAAGTAACACATTGACCCATTAACCCATTGACATTCCGGGTCAATGAAAGATCCCTTAAGAAAGTGTGAAAACGACGACGAGGGAAGATTGGAAAAAGTAGGAGTCAGTTGCACCCTACTTTTGGATTGATGACCTGACAGAAGGAAAAACAGAGAAGGTGATGGTTTGATGGAATTGACAACCTGTAGTGGTCGATGATCAAAACGCAACAGCGTGTTCCGACTTCTGTTCATGGCTGAGAAAAGGGGTTTCCAATGGGTCGGTGACCCAAAGATGCCGGATAACGTGATAGCTGTGCATCTGGTGGTTTTTATATTTTTGTAACTAATTTAGAAGTAATCAAAATAACGATACTTTTAGAGAATACCGGTTTTCAATAAAGCTCATAAATCGTCCGGGATCCCGCTACATCGCCCTACTCATTACACAGATGTCCAAGCCTCATGTGTCAACTACCTAAATAAAATTAAACCGCATCATGTAACAATAGAATATAATTTCGACATACCATATAAAGTCATGTTTGGAAACAGAGATGATTCGATGAAGAGTGTACCTCAACTCACCATAGATGCACCGATATTGACGAAAGATAATTGGAGTCGAAGTACCAAAAAGTGGCAATTAGATACTCTTAAGCTCGAGTATAACTATTTTCTACACATAAGTTATTGCCAACGTTTGGAACTTTAAGAAAGATTTGATGTTTTTTTTCTGTTTTGTTTGATCTGAAATCATGAATACGTGTCCTACAGTGCGGGACATAATAATAAGACCACTCAATTATATTATTCTTATTTCCTTAGATAAGTAGAGAGATCCAAGTCCTCATGAAAATCTTGTTTATTCGTAAATTTACCGGATCATAATGACGAGAAACTTAAAATTTTTTTCATGACTTACTATTTATTCAATCTTCTGCATAGAAACAGCATGTTAATTATCGATGATAGGACCTCGAAATATCTCGAGGTCCTTCTTCGAGATTAGGGCGAAGATGTGGTTGGGTATGCTTCCATACAGGGCAAAGATTACGTAGACATCGATGCCGTCTCATTCCTGGTTTTGATAACAGCCTTCAACTCAGCAACATACGCTTGTTATATGATACGCATATCGCTTGTTATTCTTGTACACATAAATCAAAATGTCCCAGAGGTTCTCTATGGGGTTTGCATCGGGAGAACGTGGTGGCCATGGAAGGAGAGGGATGTTCTTGATATGGATGGAGGAGTTGTCTTGCTTGTAGATTAGGTGACGGGTGGACTGACGCATCGCCTAATACTCGGACGAGCTCATCTTGCAAAAGGGGAAGAGATGGGCAGGTGGACGAACGAAAAGGTGGCACCCCAGCATATGACCGACTCACCATCAAAGTTTCTCTAGCTGAAGTAACATGGTCTGGCCCATCGAGGTTGAATCACATTACTTCAGCAGGATCAATCACAATACATTTTAATTTTAGTGATTGTTTTAACTTTTAATTTGTAAACTGACGTAAGTTTTAAAGTAGACATAAAATTCTCTTTTATTTTTAATATGTGAACCTCTTTATATATAGATGTTCTTCTGAAGATGGTAATGTAATTACCGAAACCGGTAAAGACGTAAATAAAAATTTTAAATATCACTTAGTATATGATAATATTTTATATTCTATAACATATTAGTGATAATGGATAAAAACATAACTAAAAAAAAACTATGAGATTTTGTCCATTAGTAACTCTTCAAGCCCTACTTGATTCCTCACCGTTTCATTCTTATACAAAGTGATATAGAGAACATACAGAGCAGATTAAAAGATAAAATAGATTTTTCTATTTTATTTTAAGTTCTGCTGGTTTCCATCAATTTTGCAGAATTTTTTCAGTATTGAAAAGCAGTTTTCTAGTAGCTCCGTGAACGATAATAATAGAGAAAATTTCGATATTAGTGATTTTAATTGGAGTTAGGTTGGGCAATTTTCATAACAATCCAAATTACCTCCAATTAAACTCAACTCCGAATAGTACCGAAAAACATGGTATCCGAAACGTCAAACATTATTTCAAAACACAAACTTCAAAAGCTGAAAGTTTCTAGTGTTAGTTCCAGTATTAGCACTAGCAGTAAGTCTATTGTTAGTTTTGATTTCATCCTTGTATTATGAAGGCGTATATGTAAATGAAATATAAATTTTCGAAAAGGTTTGTTTGATAACTGACATAAAGAAAAAAACATAACAGGACCTAATTTTGCCCTAAACCTTTTGATTGTAAATATTTTATTAACGCGAAAAATAGTTATCTAACAATAAAGTAATAATTTTATTTCCCAAATACTATCAAAACAATGCTATAAAAGTGCTCAAATTGAACACCTCAAAATTATTATTTTTTACGTTGACAAATTTTATACAAATTTTTTTTTTCTTCAACGGGAAAAATTTAACATTTCATCTCTGTTGATAGATAAAGCGTCACTTTTTTCCTTAAAATTATCATAATATCTCAAAATCCAAAAGCAAAAAAAAAATGTTTTCTGTCATCAAATTTTCTGTGAAAAAGTGTCTTAGTTCTAAGGTACAATATTCCAGCTACAATAACAAACCAAATAATTGGACTTGCTAATTCTACGATATTTTCAATTTTAACTTCTAGAGGAAAAACAAAAGACGATAGTGCATGGAGATTTTCGACAATGGAATTTGCTTAAAAAAGAGATCTTGACATGTAAACTACATTTGTTCTAACTCTTATAGTTTCCGAAATAGAATATTTTGACATCGAATATGAACCACACTGTCCAGGGTTTCCAAATTTCGATGGCTTTGCACGCTATCTTGGTATTTATGAAAGATAGAAAGTTGCAGTTTTCACGAACCTGAGCTAGTTTTTTGTAAAACTATAATTCTGCAAAACAAATTTTCATAACCCTCTTCGTTTTTGATATACAGGGAGTTACCCCCTGTATTTTAGTTATCTGGAAACTTAACAAAAAAGTAAAAACGAGCTCTAATAGATTTTTTCGGAGAATTCAATAGCGTAGAAGTTCTCTAGTCATCATGGGTTTTGAGTAATAAATAAAACTTGGGTTTTTTTTAATGGAACCACCCATTTTTTATTCTTGTATTGAACTAGAATTTTTCCAAGTTTTCCAAAAATATATAATACTCTATATTCACCTTGAAATTTAATAAAATACATTATTTTAGAAGTTGGATTTGAGAAATTAAGTGATCGCGTTGATGGATACCAGAATAAACACAGTATATTTAGCTAATTACTGTCAAACTTAATTTTGACTTTCGTACTTACAATAATTTGAGTTTTACTTGATTTCAGGTTGTTTTATAAAATATTTGAAGAAAATCTTTTGCACTAATCGCTATTTGGCCATCTTGCAAGAGGTTTTTCCAGAAATTTTGGAAGATTTTCCGCTTATTCGATTAAATATAGATATATAATCATGTATAAGGTACGTAAAATAGAACTAAAGTTGAATTGAAAACAATGTTTTTTTCACATTTATAGCAACATCCCAAAATAATTTTAAATGCGTTTATACTAAATATTGTGAGCAATGTGTGCAACGAAATAAAACTAATTTTGAACAATTCTTATAACATGAAACCATATTAGCGTTATCCTTAGTTTTTAATTACTTTTCAATTTTTGCAAACAATTCTACGTGAAAAAATCTATTGGAACCCGTTTTTACTTTTTTGCTAACTTTCTAGTTAACCGACATACAGGGGGTGTCGAGAGTTTTGAAAAACTCTCTGTATATTAAAAATGAAGAGGGCTCTGAAAATTTGGTTTGCGGCAAAATAAGTTTCACAAAAAAGTAGCCCAGGTTCACGAAAACCACAACTTTCTATTTTTCATAATTACCAAGATACCTTGCAAACCCATCGAAATTTGGACACCTGTACAGTGTTTGAAAGTAATAGCTCATGCTGCCAACAAGTTGGCAGATTTTAAAATAACATATAACCTGTGGAACAGAAATAGCTTAAACTGCTAACAAGTTGGCAGACTTGAAGCTGATGAGTAGGACTTTTTGGACATAATACCTCATGTTGTGAACAAGCTTTTAGTCTTAAAGATAATATATTATCTGTAGAACAGTAATAGCTGATGTTGCCAACAAGTTGGTAGATTTCAAACTGATGAACGGGATTATGGGACAAAATAGCTCATGCTGCCAACAAGTTGGCAGACTTCAAACTAATGAGCAGAACTTTGGAGACAATACAGTTCATGCTGCTAACAAGTTGCTAGACTGCAAACCGATGAACAGGACTTTGGAGACAAAACAGCTCACACTATCAACAAGTGGTAGTTTTTAAGATACTATATAGTGTTTGGAACTGTAATAGCTCATCCTGTCAACAAGTTGGCAGACTTCAAACTGATGAGTACGACTTTGGCAACAAAACAGCTTATACTGCCAACAAGTACCAGTCTTTTAGGTATCATTGTACTTTTTTTTTCTTAATCTGATACTAAATGAAAAGTTGAAAAATCAGCGGAAATTTTAAATTTAAACGTATTGCCATTACGATATCCAATATTTTCTCGGATTTGACAAAATTGTATCCTGCGAACGAGGAACACTTTATTTAGTTGTATATCAAAACATGATACAAAGTCGATACACGGTCGACGAGTTCGATTCCCTATGTATCGATTTTTAACCGTCACATCAAAGAATATATAATAAACACTCTTGTTACGTATCGCATACCCTTTATGCAGTTAATTAGGAACCGCAATAGCAATACGAGACAATATAATCGTAATAACATTCAATCATTATATCGCTATTATATCACTGTAATATCGATACATTGCCACATTGATAGAAAGAAAATATGGATAAAAAAAAATATTAAATTAAAACTTAAATTCAACAAACCTTCCAGCAACAAACTTTTACCCAGAATTCTTTATCAATTTAGCAAGAACACACCCTGGGCTATCTAAATTCGGGTTTTGTCCGGTTAATATATAACCACGTCTACCAAAATTTACACGTTATATACAACCCTACATAGTAATCGGTGTATCGACTTTCTCTCGGAAACTTTCATACATAATACGAACAAAACGTTGAAACCACAATCGACATAAAGAAAATTACCCTTTACAGTGGTATATAATTTTCATAGATCATAAGTTTCCACAACCATTTTCTACCCCAAAAACTGCGAAAACCGCGCAAAATTGCCGTAAAAAACCGTTTACGGTATCACAAGTTTCCGCAAGCATTTTCTAAGCCAAAATCTGCGAAAACCACGTATAATTGCCGTAATCAACGGTTTACGGTCTCATAACTTTCTTATATGACACGTATAAAACTCTGAGACCATGTAGAACCTATAGCCAATTTTCTGCTCTTTGTACTGGTATATAATCTTCATAGATCACAAGTTTGCACAATCATTTTGTACCCCAAACACTGCGAAAACCGCGTATAATTGCCGTACTCAACTGTTTACGGTCTCATAACTTTCTTATATGACACGTATAAAACTCTGACACCATATAGTACATATAGGAAATTTTCTGCTCTTTGCACTGGTATATAACATTCATAGATCACAAGTTTACACAAGCATCTCCTACCCCAAAAACTGCGAAAACCGCGTATAATTGCGTTATCAACCGTTTACGGTCTCATAACCTTCTTATATAACACGTGTAAAACTCTGAGAGAATATAGAACTTATAAGAAATTTTCTACTCTTTATAGTGGTATATAACATTTATAGATTACAAGTTTACACAAGCACCTCCTACCCCAAAAACTGCGAAAACCCCGTATAATTGTCGTAATCAACTGTTTACGGTCTCATAACTTTCTTATATGGCATATATAAAACTCTGAGACCATATAGAAAATGTAGGAAATATTCTGTTCTTTACAGTGGTACATAACATCCATAGATCACAAATTTACACAAGCATCTCCTACCCCAAAAACTGCGAAAACCGCGTATAATTGCCCTAATCAACTGTTTACGGTCTCATAACTTTCTTATATGACACGTATAGAACTCTGAGACCATATGGAACCTATAGGAAAGTGCAAAAATTATTAAATAAATATTTGTTTACTATAAGTTCTATATGGTCTCAGAGTTCTATACGTGTCATATAAGAAAGTTATGACACCGTAAACAGTTGATTACGGCAATTATACGTGGTTTTCGAAGATTTTGGTTTAGAAAATGCTTGCGGAAACTTGTTATCTATGAAGATTATATACCACTGTAAAGACCAGAAAATTTCCTATAAGTTCTATATGGTCTCAGAGTTCTATACGTGTCATATAAGAAAGTTATGAGACCGTAAACAGTTGATTACGGCAATTATACGTGGTTTTCGCAGATTTTGGCTTACAAAATGCTTGCGGAAACTTGCGAGCTATGAAAATTATATACCACTGTAAAGAGCAGAAAATTTCCTATAGCTTCCATATGGTCTCAGAGTTCTATACGTGTCATATAAGAATGTTATGAGACCGTAAACAGTTGATTACGGCAATTATACGTGGTTTTCGCAGATTTTAGCTTAGAAAATGCTTGCGGAAACTTGTGATCTATGAAAATTATATACCACTGTAAAGAGCAGAAAATTTCCTATAGGTTCCATATGGTCTCAGAGTTCTATACGTGTCATATAAGAAAGTTATGAGACCGTAAACAGTTGATTACGGCAATTATACGTGGTTTTCGCAGATTTTGGCTTAGAAAATGCTTGCGGAAACTTGTGATCTATGAAAATTATATACCACTGTAAAGAGCAGAAAATTTCCTATAGGTTCCATATGGTCTCAGAGTTCTATACGTGTCATATAAGAAAGTTATGAGACCGTAAACAGTTGATTACGGCAATTATACGTGGTTTTCGCAGATTTTGGCTTAGAAAATGCTTGCGGAAACTTGTGATCTATGAAAATTATATACCACTGTAAAGAGCAGAAAATTTCCTATAGCTTCCATATGGTCTCAGAGTTCTATACGTGTCATATAAGAAAGTTATGAGACCGTAAACAGTTGATTACGGCAATTATACGTGGTTTTCGCAGATTTTAGCTTAGAAAATGCTTGCGGAAACTTGTGATCTATGAAAATTATATACCACTGTAAAGAGCAGAAAATTTCCTATAGGTTCCATATGGTCTCAGAGTTCTATACGTGTCATATAAGAAAGTTATGGGACCGTAAACAGTTGATTACGGCAATTATACGTGGTTTTCGCAGATTTTGGCTTAGAAAATGCTTGCGGAAACTTGTGATCTATGAAAATTATATACCACTGTAAAGAGCAGAAAATTTCCTATAAGTTCTATATGGTCTCAGGGTTCTATACGTGTCATATAAGAAAGTTATGAGACCGTAAACAGTTGATTACGGCAATTATACGTGGTTTTCGCAGATTTTGGTTTAGAAAATGCTTGCGGAAGCTTGTTATCTATGAAGATTATATACCACTGTAAAGAGCAGAAAATTTCCTATAAGTTCTATATGGTCTCAGAGTTCTATACGTGTCATATAAGAAAGTTATGAGACCGTAAACAGTTGATTACGGCAATTATACGCGGTTTTCGCAGTTTTTGCGGTAGAAAATGCTTGTGCAAACTTGTTATCTATGAAAATTATATACCACTGTAAAGAGCAGAAAATTTTCTATAAATTCTATATGGTCTCAGAGTTCTATACGTGTCATATAAGATAGTTATGAGACCGTAAATAGTTGATTTCGGCAACTATACACGGTTTTCGCCGTTTTTGGGGTAAAAATGCTTGTGCAAACTTGTTATCTATGAAAATTATATACCACTGTAAAGAGCAGAAAATTTTTTACAGGTTCTATACGGTCTCAGAGTTTTATACGTGTCATATAGGAAAGTGATGAGACCATAAACAGTTGTTTACGGCAATTTTACGCTGTCTTCACAGCTTTTGGGGTAGAAAGTGATTGCGCAACCTTGTGATCTATGAAAATTATATACCACTGTACAGAGCAGAAAATTTTCTACAGGTTCTATATGATCTCAAAGCTTTATAAGTGTCACATAAGAGAGTTATGAGACCGTAAACAGTTGATTACGGCAATTATACGCGATTTTCGTAGTTTGTGGGGTCGAAAATGCTTATGCAAACTTGTTATCTATGAATATTATGCAGCACTGTAAAGAGCAGAAAATTTTCTACAGGTTCTATATGGTCTCAGAGTTTTATACGTGTCATATAAGAAAGTTATGAGACCGTAAACAGTTGATTACGGCAATTATACGCGGTTTTCGCAATTTTTAGGATAGAAAATGATTGTAGAAACTTGTGATATATGAAAATTATATACCAGTGTAAAGAGCAGAAAATTTCCTATAGGTTCTATATGGTGTCAGAGTTTTATATGTGTCATATAAGAATGTTATGAAACCATAAACAGTTGTTTACGGCACTTTTACGCTGTTTTCACTGTTTTTGGGTTAGAAAATGATTGTACAAACATGTGATCAATGAAAGTTATATACCACTGTAAAGGGCAGAAAATTTCCTATAATGTCAAATGTAATTTCACCGTTTCGTTCGTGTTATGTAAGAAAGTTTCCGAGAGAGAGTCAATATACCGATTATTATGTAGGGTTGTATATAACGTGTAAATTTTGGTAAACGTGGTTATATATGGACCGGACAAAACCCGGATTTAGGTAGCCCAAGATGTGTTCTTGCTAAATTGATAAAGCTTTTTTTTAAATTCGGTTCCATAACGGCTGCACACAGGCTTAAAATTCGACAATTTTGAGGTTTATTTGGAACGCGGCGGTGTTCTTTATTTTTTTCTGCGGTGGATATAGGAATATCGACAGGACAAAACCTGGTTTTAGATGAAGAAAAGTTTAGGCTTTTTAATGGTGTCTTTATTATTTCACTATCTCTAAAGACAACGAAGATATCGGCTTGTAAAGTAGATAGGAAATTACGGGTAAAAGTTTGTTGCTGGGAGGTTTGTTGCTATCGTCGCATGGGTAAATTCAACCAAAATATAAATAGTTTCTTTAACTTTTATGTCCTTCGTAGTTTCTTTTTATTCCCAAGACTATGTGAAATTGAGGAATTGTGTATCGTAACTTAAATATCGATACGATATCGATATATGCATAATTTCGATATATTTATATAACAGCTTTGTTCCAACCAGCACTCCGACTCGTCGCGAACTCGTCAAATGCAATCGCCCATATCAAGTGATGCAGTCCAATCTGCTTAAGTGTAACGACATTACTAGACATGTGTGATTGCATTTGACGAATCCGCGACGAGTCGGAGCGCTGGTTGGAACAAAGCTATTATATCAATATATCGAAATTATACATATATCGATATTGTATCGATACAATGTGTATCGAATACTGATACGCTTCATGCTGTATCGCACTCCCCTATCGACATATGGATCGATATTTTAATTTTTCATTAATTTAAAATTTATTTTCTCTCAAAAATATAAAATAAAAAAATAAAATAGATTTAGTAATTTTGCATAGCACCGATATATCATGCGTAAATAAAAAGAACGATTCTAGAAATTCAGAAACCCAATTCTTCCCTTATGTCCATATAAGGTAATGTAAACATCCTATTCGCACAGTCACGTGATTGATGACCACATAACGAAGTTAACGGACAAAATCTTTCAAATGTGTGTATTAACGCTATATACAGATTCCTACTTAATTATTCCATTTCTCAGGTGAAATTACGGCGAAAATAAGTCATTTCTAAAAAATTAATAAGCAAATTCGAGTTTAATCTATAATAACGTAGCTAATTAATTAAAAAAAAGTTATATATTACATTAAATATTTTTAGAAAATCGCCGATTTGCTTTAAATACTCAATAGATGTCGCGATAACACGTTGCAATAAGGTGCAAAATAGGACGAACTCGACAACTGCGCTTGCGTGGCCAGCTAAAATATATCACACATATATGCACGTCGTCGCCATTTTCGTTCAACTTCCGAAAGAGAGAAGAGTCGTCTTGAAAGATGTGGCATTGGATTGGTAATTATAATTAATTTTAGTTTCAAATCGATTAATATTAACTAAATAACTAACTAATTCGTTTAATTTGCTACAGTTGCTTTCGGTTTTATTATTTTTATCCTTCGTTACATATGGCGGATCTTCCGAGAAACTCCTGGTTTGTTCACACCCTCTCAAAAGTTAAATTTAATAATTAATTATTCAATTTTTCTTGTAAAAGCATTACAACGGGCACCTAGCGTCGAAGTAACCACATCGATGACCAATCCATTCCAACAATTCGATAATGAGCAACCTTCAACATCCGGTTATGAGCGTCCGAAGAAATCGGAAGCCATCTTTAATTATCATACCAAGATTATGCTTGAACGAATCTCAAATGTGGTAAGATTGAATTTTTAGTTATTTTTAATTAATAATTAAACATTAATATGTAATAAATTAAAAAAATTTTTTTTAAAATTTTTTTAGCAGGTAGAAGCGGAAGTGTCACCGATTGTCCACTCACGCCCTCAACGTAGGCGTCCATTCGTCAGCGCGGCGCCTGGTTCCGAACTTCATTGCAATAAGGGGCAACAAAAGGACTTCGATGAAGGTAATGCAACTGAAACTTCATCATTAAATAATCCGGGTCAATCTCAAATGGCGTTTAATATTCCCGATGAGTGGGACTCTAATGAATATACCGAAATTTATGATGTTCCTAATTATTTTCGCGATGTAGCAAGACGTTCTAGCGATCAGGATTCTTGTATTAATGTTTTTGAGAATTATGATCAATTAAATTCTGCTGAATCCTCCATGAATAACGATTTGCCGAAAGATAAAGATGACTAAATTTTTAATTATAATTTTTTTTCAAAAAGTGTTATCTACATATTATATTCATAATAATAGTTTTAATTCGTTGCTGCATTTCGGGCATTTTTATAATTATTTTTTTCAAAAAGTGTTTGCTTACTATATTCGTAATAGTAATACCTAACTCGTAGCTGCAATTCGAGCATTCTTATAATTTTTTTTTTTCAAAAAGTGTTATCTACATATTATATTCATAATAATAGTATTTAATTTGCTGCTTCATTTCGGGCATTTTTATAATTTTTTTTTCAAAAAGTGTTGTCTACTTACTATATTCGTAATAATAACACCTAACTCGCAGCTGCAATCCGAGCATTCTTATAATTTTTTTTTTCAAAAAGTGTTTTCTACATACTATATTCGAAATAGTACATTTAAAAAAATAATTTCACAGTACCTAATTCGTTGCTGCAATTCGAGCATTTTTTCTTTCCGCTAACGCTAAGCATTTTATCTTGGTTATCGGCTAGTTGCACGTGCGGGGGATATGACAGCGGTTGCGCATGGCCCAAATAAGGATGCTCAAAATACTCTTTAGTCGGACTGTGTTCGGGTCTAACACTATAAAAAATATTAACGTTATTTTGATAAATATTAACGAGCTAATTTTTCCGTTTTATACCCTCCACCATGTCCGAAAGAAAGAAAAAAATATTTTCGTTTAGTTATTAACAGTTAACCTGTTAACAGCGGTATTACAATAAATAATTATTTTTTTGATCTACTAGAAGAATATGATAGAACATTGATAAATTGATAATAAAAAAAATTTTACCTCCTAAGAGTTGGTGGCATGTTGGCCCCATTCGATCTGTTTAATATCCGTTGATCACCAATATCTTGATGTTGCCAATTTCTCATATTACTATTTTGTTCTGATATTCGCCGTAATTCCGCTTCCTTAATAAAAAATTTGTTTATTACATTTAATTTAATATTTTGTGTATTATTTATTTGATTGATTAACCTGATATAACCAATGCTGATTGTAACTTTTCACTTCCGGGTTAGCTTTCGGTGTTATCCAATTGTCGTTGTGCCTAGGTTTTGGAACTGCGCTCAAAACGTGTAAACTGTGCCTCGTTAATGGTCTCACTTGTTTATTACCATGTTGAACATTATCCATTTCGATTGGATTTAATCTAAAAGAAATAAAAAAAATATTAACTCTAAAAAAAGCAATCTTTATTAAAGTCGGTCCAAAAAGTCAAGATCCCTCATTTTAGAGATCAATATCAAGGGACTTTGATTTTTTGCACGGACTTTACATTTTTAAATCTTACAATTTATAACTTTTATGATCAATGTTGAAAAAAATGGATAAATTCTCTTATTCGGCCAACAACTTATTAATGCAAATATTTTTATTTAAAGAGTATGAATTATTATTACTACTGATAACAATACAATAAACATTTGAAAATGTTTTATTGTATTATGTAATTGTAATGTAATCTAATCATTATAATTTAATATTTTATCCAAATCGTTATCGGTTTGAGATGCATCGGATATGAACTTAGCTTTACGAAAATAATTTTGAATTGTTACTGAAGTCACTTGATTCACTCTTCTTATAAAATAAATAACATTTCATCATTAGAGTCAGATTCTTCTTGCTGTAAGATTCCGTCAAAGTCAATACTTATATCTACATTTTGGTCTTCGTAGTCCGAGTTATTACCAATATTTGTGTGTTCATATAAATTGATATCTATATGATAGAAAATTCAAAATCAATATAATTTACTCTAAATTGATGAAGCATTTGATTCATTTCTGCAATAGTAGATAAAGGTAGTTCATCTTTGGAGTCCAAATCGTTATTGGTTTGTGATACATCGGAATATGTGAACTTAGCTTTACAAAAACAATTTTGGATTGTTACTGAAGTCACCTGATTCACTCTTCTTATAAAATAAATAATATTTCTTCATTAGAGTCAGATTCTTCTTGCTGTAAGATTCCATAAATGTCAATACTTATTCCTACATTTTGGTCTTCGTTGTCCGAGTTATTGTCAATACTTGTGTGTTCATATAAATTGATATCTATATGATAGAAAATTCAAAATCAATATAATATACTCTAAATTGATGAAGCATTCGATTCATTTTTGCAATAGTAGATAAAGGTAGTTCATCGTTGGGATCCAAATCGTAATCGGTTTGTGATACATCGGAATATATGAACGTAGCTTTACGAAAACAATTTTGAATTGTTACTGAAGTCGCTTGATTCACTCTTCTTATAAAATAAATAACATTTCATCATTAGAGTCAGATTCTTTTTGCTATAAGTTTCCATCAATGTCAATACTTATTCCTACATTTTGGTCTTCGTGGTCCGAGTTATTCTCAATACTTGTGTGTTCATATAAATTAATATCTATATGATAGAAAATTCAAAATCAATATAATATACTATAAATTGATAAAGCATTTGATTCATTTCTGTTATAGTAGATAAAGGTAGTTCATCTTTGGGATCCAAATCGTAATCGGTTTGAGATACATCGGAATATATGAACTTAGCTTTACGAAAACAATTTTGAATTGTTACTGAAGTCACCTGATTCACTCTTCTTATAAAATAAATAACATTTCATCATTAAAGTCAGATTCTTCTTGCTGTAAGATTCCATCAATGTCAATACTTATTTCTACACTTTGGTCATCATAGGCCGAGTTATTATCAACACTTGGGTGTTCATATAAATTGATATCTATATGATAGAAAATTCAAAATTAATATAATTTACTCTAAATTGATAAAGCATTTGATTCATTTTTGCAATAGTAGATAAAGGTAGTTCATCTTTGGGATCCACATCGTCATCAGTTTGAGATACATTGGAATATGTGAGCTTAACTTTACGAAAACAATTTTGAATTATCACTGAAGTCACTTGATTCACTCTTCTTATAAAATAAATAATTTTTCATCTTTATAGTCACATTCTTCTTGCTGTAAGATTCTATCAATGTCAATACTTTTTCTACATTTTGGTCTTTGTAGTCTGAGTTATTGTCAATATTTGAGTGTTCATATAAATTGATATCTATATGATAGAAAATTCAAAATCAATATAATTTACTCTAAATTGATGAAGAATTTGATTCATTTTTGCAATAGTAGATAAAGGTAGTTCATCTTTGGGATCTACATCATTATCAGTTTGAGATACATCGGAATATGTGAGCTTAGCTTTACGAAAATAATTTTGAATTGTTACTGAAATCACTTGATTCCCTTTTTTTATAAAATAAATACCATTTCATCATTAGAGTCAGAATCTTCTTGCTGTAAGTTACCATCAATGTCAATACTTATTTCTACACTTTGGTCATCATAGGCCGAGTTATTATCAACACTTGGGTGTTCATATAAATTGATATCTATATGATAGAAAATTCAAAATCAATATAATTTACTCTAAATTGATGAAGAATTTGATTCATTTTTGCAATAGTAGATAAAGGTAGTTCATCTTTGGGATCCACATCGTCATCAGTTTGAGATACATCGGAATATGTGAGCTTAACTTTACGAAAACAATTTTGAATTGTCACTGAAGTCACTTGATTCACTCTTCTTATAAAATAAATAATTTTTCATCTTTATAGTCACATTCTTCTTGCTGTAAGATTCTATCAATGTCAATACTTTTTCTACATTTTGGTCTTTGTAGTCTGAGTTATTGTCAATATTTGAGTGTTCATATAAATTGATATCTATATGATGGAAAATTCAAAATTAATATAATTTACTCTAAATTGATGAAGCATTTGATTCATTTTTGCAATAGTAGATAAACGTAGTTCATCTTTGGGATCCACATCGTTATCAGTTTGAGATACATCGGAATATGTGAGCTTAACTTTACGAAAACAATTTTGAATTGTCACTGAAGTCACTTGATTCACTCTTCTTATAAAATAAATAATTTTTCATCTTTATAGTCACATTCTTCTTGCTGTAAGATTCTATCAATGTCAATACTTTTTCTACATTTTGGTCTTTGTAGTCTGAGTTATTGTCAATATTTGAGTGTTCATATAAATTGATATCTATATGATGGAAAATTCAAAATTAATATAATTTACTCTAAATTGATGAAGCATTTGATTCATTTTTGTAATAGTAGATAAAGGTAGTTCATCTTTGGGATCTACATCATTATCAGTTTGAGATACATCGGAATATGTGAGCTTAGCTTTACGAAAACAATTTTGAGTTGTTACTGAAGTCACTTGATTCACTCTTTTTATAAAATAAATACCATTTCATCATTAGAGTCAGAATCTTCTTACTGTAAGTTACCATCAAGGTTAATACTTATTTCTACACTTTAGTCTTCGTTGTCCGAGTTATTATCAATATTTGGCTATTCATATAAATTGATATCTATATGATAGAAAATTTAAAATTAATGTAATTTACTCTAAATTGATGAAGCATTTGATTCATTTTTGCAATAGTAGATAAAGGTAGTTCATCTTTGGGATCCACATCGTCATCAGTTTGAGATACATCGGAATATGTGAGCTTAGCTTTACGAAAACAATTTTGAATTGTCTCTGAAGTCACTTGATTCACTCTTCTTATAAAATAAATAACATTTTATCTTTATAGTCACATTCTTCTTGCTGTAAGGTTCCATCAATGTCAATCCTTTTTCTACATTTTGGTCTTTGTAGTCTGAGTTATTGTCAATATTTGAGTGTTCATATAAATTGATATCTATAAGATTGAAAATTCAAAATCAATATAATTTACTCCAAATTGATGAAGCATTTGATTCATTTTTGCAATAGTAGATAAAGGTAGTTCATCTTTGGGATCCACATCGTTATCAGTTTGAGATACATCGGAATATGTGAGCTTAACTTTACGAAAACAATTTTGAATTATCACTGAAGTCACTTGATTCACTCTTCTTATAAAATAAATAACTTTTCATCTTTATAGTCACATTCTTCTTGCTGTAAGATTCCATCAATGTCAATACTTTTTCTACATTTTGGTCTTTGTAGTCTGAGTTATTGTCAATATTTGAGTGTTCATATAAATTGATATCTATAAGATTGAAAATTCAAAATCAATATAATTTACTCCAAATTGATGAAGCATTTGATTCATTTTTGCAATAGTAGATAAAGGTAGTTCATCTTTGGGATCCACATCATTATCAGTTTGAGATACATCAGAATATGTGAGCTTAACTTTACGAAAACAATTTTGAATTGTCACTGAAGTCACTCGATTCACTCTTTTTATAAAATAAATAACTTTTCATCTTTATAGTCACATTCTTCTTGCTGTAAGATTCCATCAATGTCAATACTTTTTCTACATTTTGGTCTTTGTAGTCTGAATTATTGTCAATATTTGAGTGTTCATATAAATTGATATCTATAAGAGTGAAAATTCAAAATCAATATAATTTACTCTAAATTGATGAAGCATTTGATTCATTTTTGCAATAGTAGATAAAGGTAGTTCATCTTTGGGATCTACATCATTATCAGTTTGAGATACATCGGAATATGTGAGCTTAGCTTTACGAAAACAATTTTGAGTTGTTACTGAAGTCACTTGATTCACTCTTTTTATAAAATAAATACCATTTCATCATTAGAGTCGGAATCTTCTTGCTGTAAGTTACCATCAATGTTAATACTTATTTCTATACTTTAGTCTTCGTTGTCCAAGTTATTATCAATACTTGGCTATTCATATAAATTGATATCTATATGATAGAAAATTCAAAATTAATATAATTTACTCTAAATTGATGAAGCATTTGATTCATTTTTGCAATAGTAGATAAAGGTAGTTCATCTTTGGGATCCACATCGTCATCAGTTTGAGATACATTGGAATATGTGAGCTTAGCTTTACGAAAACAATTTTGAATTGTCACTGAAGTCACTTGATTCACTCTTCTTATAAAATAAATAACATTTCATCTTTATAGTCACATTCTTCTTGCTGTAAGATTACATCAATGTCAATACTTTTTCTACATTTTGGTCTTTGTAGTCTGAGCTATTGTCAATACTTGTGTGTTCATATAAACTGATATCTATATGATAGAAAATTCAAAATCAAAATAGTTTACTCTAAATTAATGAAGCATTTGATCCATTTCTGCAATAGTAGAAAAATGTAGTTCACCTTTCGGATCCAAATCTTAATCAGTTTGAGATACATCGTAATATGTGAACTTAGCTTTATGAAAACAATTTTGAATTGCTACTGAAGTCACTTGATTCACTCTTCTTATAAAATAAATAACATTTCATCATTAGAGTTCGATTCTTCTTGCTGTAAGATTTCATCAATGTCAATACTTATATCTACATTTTGGTCTTCGTAGTCCGAGTTATTATCAATACTTGTGTGTTCATATAAATTGATATCTATATGATAGATAATTTAAAGTCAATATAATTTACTCTAAATTAATGAAGCATTTGATTCATTTCTACTATAGTAGATAAAGGTAGTTCATCTTTGGGATCCAAATCGTTATCGGTTTGAGATACATCGGAATATGTGAACTTAGCTTTACGAAAACAATTTTAAATTGTTACTGAAGTCGCTTGATTAACTCTTCTTATAAAATAAATAATCTCTATCAAATTAATCGACTTGGTCGTTCTCGACTTGGTTAGGTCTTCTAAGGAATTAACTGTCCATATTTGCTAAAATGTGTTTTACGATTATTGATAATAAAATTAAAATTGCTGATAATTCTTTGATCTAGCGATTGACAAACTGTTGTGGTATTAGCAAAAAAAAATATTTTTATATAACGTCAAATAAATAAATAGTTACATAAATTTATATAATGCTAAATAGAGTGGGTGTACGCTTATAAAAGGTGTTCGTTAAGAGAGGCTGTATGCATAGCACGATTGTATAACTTATAGTAAAAGGTAGCCGATGTGTTCGAAGTCGGCCGAGAAAGAATTTCATCAATATAATTACTAATGAAAACCAAGAGTATACTGACATTGATGACTACCCTGGTAATTAACCCAAGAATCAAATTTCGTCATTCCGATGATGTTGCTGCACCCTTCTGCAACTATAGGTGTTGTATATAGTTTTGAGGTCTCTATTATTAGTTTTATGATTTGATGGTTTCTTGAATCTAGGTAAACGAATTTTTTATTTGTGTCAAAACCGTGCTTGACTTTATAAATCTTGTAAGGAAAACAAGATTCAAAGTGATGCATGATGATGTGTAATTTATAGTTAGGTTCATTTTCATGTAGTTGGAATAGGTTTATTTCTTCTTTTCTAATAAATCGTTGTCTACTGACATACTACTTTTTCTCTTCCTTTGAGCATTGGAATTTCTGATATGTGTGGTCTGATATCTGATCTGGGTGCACCAAAGCTCTTTTTGGAGATTAGAAAATATATTGTGCTTACATTTCCGCGAAGTGAGTGTTTTCTTACTTGGCTCAAAAAATCAATGGTTTCAGTTTATTTTGGCTTCAACTGCCCTAATTATTTTAATACTCGGGTTGGTTTGATTTCTTCAGATAGCCTTGGTATTTATTAAGAGTTTTCTGGAAGGAATCTTATGTTTTAATACTTGAATTTGATTGAATTATAATCATATATCATAAAATAATTTGGGGCGGTCGACGTCTTTGAAGTTGGCCGAGATTATTACTTCCACCAAATTCTTAATAAATGCCAAGGTTAGCCTGCTTGAATTTTATATGAGAATTCAAACCAACCTGAGTATCAAAACTTAAGATGGCTGCAGTCTTGAAAGTCTGTCAAGATTATCCTGATTGATTTCTTCTATAAAATTCAAGTAGGGTAGAGTTGCTATTTATTAAGAATTTTCTTAATTTCTAAATCTTTCAACATTTACAATTGTAGTTTGATCAACATCAAACTGAACGAATTCAGCATTAAATCATCTTCGTTTGACTTATTTCGTAAATTGTCATCATTTTGCATATCTGGATGTATTGTTTCCTGTGCATTTTCCGATGAAATGTTGATAGGCTTGCTGAAAATTTAATATGTTTGTAGTCTGCAACATGATTTTTGCATTGAACGGACGAATCATGAGAGTATATCTGCTTAATCATTTGCTTTTTGCCTTAGAGGTAATCACACAGCCAATAAGTGTTCGAATTCGGGGACGTCCTTTTTATTTTTTGCCAGAAATATTTTGATTTCTTCAATCAAGTTAAGTAGCCACTCTTAATGTCAACCCACGATTTCGCCACCTTATTTCTGCATAAAACAAGCAATCGCCATTTTCGCTTTCAATATTCTCGAGAAATTGCTTGAATTGATGGTGATTGAGATCTCGTAATTTTATAAAGTTTATAGTAGGTTCTACAACTTTCATCACATTTTCAAATCCCAATGATTTTGAACTAATATATACCGGTCGTAAGATCAAATAATTTCGTTAAATCCAAATCCATTATACCAATCAGTTCTTTACTCACTTCAAAATTTTGAGTTATACCTCGTAAAAAAATATTATGAGTGGAACTTCTGTCTGTAGGTTCGTCGAGTGCTTTAGAAAAATACTCAAAATTTTTCGATTTCGTAGCTAATTCCTCTTCTATATTAGCTACTAAAGTGATAATTCTTCTTTGAACAGTAATCCAATTTAGTTCAATTTTCTAAAACTCCCTTTTATCTTCCGGACAATTTTTTTGCGGTGATTTAATTATTTATTTGTTATTCAAATTGAGGGGTAATAACTTTTGAATCCGATAATAGTAGGTACTAAAGCTACATACCTTATTAATAATTATAAAAGTTTGAAAGTTTTGAATGAAGTTTTTACCTACTTTTGCAGAAAGCTTAAATATTCGAATGCGGCCCGCGGTATATGCATCAGGGTATATAGCAGACAAAAATGAAATTTTGGTTATGTTTAGCATTTAATAGGACACATTTCTAGCTTATTTATACATTCAATATTATCTGCACTTCTAAGTAACTAAACGTAACCACTCCCGTTCAATTTTTGACCAAATTTTCTGTATGACGATGACAAATACATAAGACAAATGTCAGTCAGGTAGACAAAAATATTCTAAAATTTCTTTGTCTCTCTGATGTTCTTCAAAAATTTAAACTAACTATTATAGCTATCGATATTATTCTACTATTCGACATTATTCAAAGTATCTGAAATATCGTTGTGTCACAAATTGTTTCAAACACTTCGCTTCTGCTTATTAAAATTATAGTAGAGGTTCTTCAAATTTAGTTTCATTCATTTGAAGATGAAGACTTCTTGATTTAATTAAATTTTAATTAAATTTGTGGCCATTTAATTAAATGGCTAGAAAATTAAGGTTTATACTAAAGTTTATCGTTCATTTTAATGGATATCTACAAATAGTATTTTTCATTTCTGCGACTTTCAACAAAACTAAATCAGATTAATTGAATCGTGTAATATCGCCATTACAATAAATTCTAATGATTGTTCTGAAGATTTTTAATTTTTATAGTGCTTGTTTCTCGTCTTATAATTTAGTCTGGATTGCGTTTATATATTTAAAAGGATGATTCTACATTTTAATAAAAAAGTTAGATACTACGAAAAAAGAAATACATAAAAAGGGAATAAAGATATGATAATGTACAGCTTGTTTCTAAAAAAATAATACTAATTTCATAAAAAAAAACCATTTAATATAAAAGTTGTTTTTCAAATATTTTTATTTCAGAATAAAAATTTCAAATCACTTAAACTTTAGTGCCTTTATACTAGCCATCTTTTGAAAAAAAATGTAAAAATGTTAAGGTGATTTCACCAATGACATTAATCTAGATTTCCGATCATCAAAATGTAATCAACTAAATGAAATTAAAATTAAGACGACGCTAATACTAAAATAATATAAATAATAAACATAATTATAATGTAAATAAATAAATGTTCAAAATGTTTGCCATTAACTGTGACAGTAGCCCAACCTTGCAAGAATTTCTCAACGATTTGTGAAACATTTTGTGATTTCTAAAAAAATATCGAGCTATGATGATATAATGAAGTTGACCACAAAATCCACCATGATTCAAATTTCTCTCTGAGCTCAGCTTTTGTTGAATGAATCATTTTTAGTTTTTGATTAACTTATTTAAATAAATCAGTTTCTGTCACGTTAAATAGTTTACAATCAATTGTTAAGGCAATTAATATCTTGAATACCTAAATTCAAATATTGGTGAAATTAGCTTAATTTTGCATTCTTTTTTTAAGATTATTTAGTGTAAAGGTTCTAAAATTTTATGTCTGTAAAGTTTATGCTTTTTGTAAAGTGAATATTTTCCAAGATATAAACTATATTCGCTACATAATGGACATTCTGTATACGTTTTTCCGTAAAAACAAGTACATTCGTAAAAAATCGTGTTTGTAATCTAACAATTTTTGATATAATGAAGAAAAAAGGATCTACATAGTATCTTTGCTCTCCTGAAATATTTTATGACACGCCTTTATATGACTTTTTTTACATTTCTTATGTAGGATCACCCTTTTAAATATCCCTGTAAACACAATTTGTATCCTGAGTGAGGCATTTAAATTGGGACCACCTGATAATTGATAAATTATCAATTTTATTTTTATCAATTTTTATTTATATTTATATTCGATTTATGTCTTTAGTGGTTAAGTAAATATTTTTAAAAGATCTACTCTCCATGGCAAAATAAATCACCTTAATTTGAAATATATTTTGTTTAATGAGTAACATTCAAAATTAAAAATATAAAACACCAACATTTAGCTTGCTTTGTATTAGCTTGCAAATGTTTTAATACCCCTCTCTGTTATAGTGTCCCAGAGCTCTAAACTCGGACGTTATGTTTCATTGTGCTTGGAATGACATGAAAAAATTGAATTTTAGTAAAAAATATTTTCTCCTTTTATATGATGAAACTTTTTTCTATAAAGCTTATAGATAGTGTACGATTATAAGGTCGTCAAAATTGAAATGCATCACTAATAACTATTAAACTGTGAGGTGGTTAATCAAAAAACAGTGAAAAAAGTTTAGAATATTTTCATGTATCTAAATGACATTTTTTCAATATATTTATCACTCCCTTTAGTAACGTAGAAACAAAGATTATTTGCCTATTTGTACTTTCAATTTACAAAAAATAATAACATTATTTTATTAACAATAGTTAAACTGATTCCCCAAATTTCATTTTCCTGATGTTCATGGTTAACGAGAAAAAAAAAATAAACTACAATTTCTTCCCATAACTCCTCATGGAAACTAAAGTTGCCCATATTTCATATCAGAGGGTAGCTTTAAAATTAGCTTAAGGATCAGCCCTTAAAGTTTCGAAACGTCAATCATATATGCCATGTTTAGTAAAAAATAGTATTTAGTTAATTTCATTTTTAATACATTTAACACGATATTTTGAATATTCGCTGCAATATGACCGTCAGCAGTCGTCCCAAAAATGGGACGCGTCATTTTTTGTTGTATAAATACAACACACTTCTTTTTGAAGTCATCTTGTTCCTCCTGAGCAGGTGTAGGCAATTTATTCTCTCTTTTTTTAAGATTGACGGCCTCAAAGTTTTGGTTATGTTGTATATATATATAGCATGTTTCTAAATTGACGATTAAGTTAATCAAAATTCATATAACTTTATGTTCAAACCCCCTTCTCTTCAAAGTCACTAGCTTTGTATTTTTTATGCACAAACTAATGATATTAGTCTTTTTTTCTTTTTCTTTTCTTGTATATGGAGGCTTATTACTAATTTAAAATAAAACATCTAACGACCATAACACCTCCTGCTATTCATAATTATTTATTTAATCTTCTACGTTTCGGGACTTTTTCCCATCCTCAGGATTAAAATAATGTTTAATTATTGAAAATTTGTTAAAATATTAAATCAATAATTGTAAATTGTAGGAGGAGTTATGGTTAGTTGTTTTATTTTTAATGATATTATCAAAAATGTACAGAAAAGACACAAAAAAGTTATGTATTGGATTTCTCTATTCAAATCAAGTTTTAAATTAGAAAAATGCAAATTGATTAAAGAGTCTTGATGCAAAGTATTAGAGAGTCTGCATCGCTGGAATATGATTCATATATCATTTCATTTCATATATTATTTCATTTATCATTTCATTTTCATATTAAGTTACTAAACATAACCACTCCTGTTCATTTCTTGTCCAGATTTTTTTTGTAAATGGAAACAAATTTGCATTTTTTTAAAAATTTTTTATAGTATTCAACTGATTTTATTTTATACCCTTTCAAAACGTTTTTTGAACAAACAACGACAATTTTTGAAAAAATATAAAAATTTTATTAAGGTAATTTCACCAATAACATTTATCTAGACTTCCGAGATCATCAATTATTTCCAATTATTAACCGTAAATTAAAGGTAAAATAAATGAATACTAAATTGAGATGAAATTAGTACTAAAATTGTTTCCATGGTAATAAATGTTTAAAATGTTCACCATTAACCGACCGTAGTCCACAAGAAATTTTCAAGAATTTGATAATGAGTTTGAAAACTTTTTGAGATTTCTAGGAAAATATCGAGCTATGATGATATATATTAATTTGTTGCAAATCTGCGGACCCGTCCTTGGCAGATCTTTATCCAATTTCATATCCTCAACATGATTCAAATTTCGTTCTGAGCTCAGCTTCTGTTAAATAAACCATTCGTAGTTTTTGGTCTACTAACATATTCAAATAAACAAGTTTCTGTCACATTCAATTGTTAAGGCAAATAATATCTTAGATACCTAAATTCAAATATTGGTGAAATTAACTTAATTTTGCATTTTTTTTTTAGATTTTTTAGTGTAAAGATACTAAAATTTTATGTCGTTGCAAACAAAATAAAAATATCAAATGAGGCTAATGAAAGGATATATAAAATTTTTTTCTAAAATAAAAATATTTGAATACTGCTCTATTATGGTAAATAAAATACTAAGCAACTGTTATATAAAAAGCCTTTTTCAAAATGAATATTTTCCAAGATATAAACTATATTCCATACATAATTGACATCCTATTCTATTATCGTACTCCTTCCGTAAAAACAATTAGATTCGTTAAAATTCATGTTTGTAATCTAACAATTTTTGAAATAATGATGAATAACTACATGTTGAATGTCATCTACATAGTATCTTTGCTCTCTTCAAATATTTTAGGACACGCCTTTATAAGACTTTTTTTTACATTTTTTTATGTAGATTCACCCTTTTAAATATCCCTGTAGTCGCTATTTGTATACCAAGTGAGGCATTTAATTTATCGACGATTTTATAAACCATCAATTTTATTGCATATAATTCGATTTAATTACATTATATATACATTATATACCCAACCCAACGTGGTTACACCGGGATTCGAACCCGGGACGTCTGCGTGTTAACTCGAGAGGCAAGTGAGGCATTTAATTTATCGACGATCTTATTACATTTTATATATAAGCACCGTCTATGTCTTTCACTGGTTAAGTTATTTTTTTTTAATTAGATCTACACTTATTTATTTTGTTATGGAGAGTAGAGTAGTGAACAAAAAAAATAAAAGTATCCATTTAATAAAACATACTTAAAAATTGAAAGATAGTATTTTGGTAAAAAATATTTTCCTCTTTTATATGATGAAACTGATTTCTATAAAACTAATAGTGTATGATTATAAGGCTGTCAAAATTGAAATGTTACACCCAGTATACAAAATATTTTCTATACTTTATATCGATACCATCAACAAGTATCGATACTTCGCCTATTACTAATAACTATTAAACTGTGAGGTTGTTAATCAAAAAAGAGTGAAAAAAGCATAGAATATTTTCATGTATCTAAATCACATTTTTTCAATGTATTTATTACTCCCTTTAGTATTGAATCTTTAGAAAGAAAGATTGAAAGTACAAATAGGCTATTAATAATTAGTTAAACTGATTCCCTAAACTTCATTTTCCTAGTGTTCATGGTTATCGAGAAAAAAATTAAACTAGAATTTCCGGCCATAGAATCCGTAAAATAATAAGTCGCCCGCTCATACTTCATACAAGAAAGTAGCTTTAAAATTAACTTAAGAATCACCTCTTGAAGTTTCGAAACTTCATATATGATGCTTGTATATTAACGTTTAGTAAAAAAATATCACTCAGTTAATTTCATTTTTAATATGTTTAACACAATATTTTGCTGGATATTCTGTGCAATATGACCATCAGCAGTCGTTCCAAAACTAGGACTTCACGCGTTGTTTTTTTTGTTGTATAAATAGAACACATACTTCTTTTTGAAGTACCAGGACCCTCTTGTTCCTCCTGAGCAGGTGTTGGCAATATATTCTCTATTTTTTTAAGATCGACGTCCTCAACGTTTAGATTATATTGTGTATAGCTTATATGTATACAGCGTGTTTCTAAATTGATGCTAAGTAATTTTTCAGTGAAACTTGAGTTAATTAAAATTCACTTAACTTTTTGTTCAAAATCCTTTCTCTTCCAAGTCACAGTCTTCGTATTTTTTATGAACAAATTAATGATATAGAAAAGAAATGTGAAGACACAAAAAAGTTATGTATTGGATAACTCTATTCAAATCAAGTTTTCAATTAGAAAAATGCAGACTGATTGAAATGTCCTGATGCAAAGTATTAAAGAGTTTATACAGAGTATATATCTTATGTGTATTTTCATATTATCATTTCATTTCACATATCATTTCATATATCATTTCTTTTCATTTCATATATCATTTCATTTCATGCATCATTTCATTTCCTATATCATTTCGTTTCATATATCATTTAATTTTCATATTAAGTTACTAAACATAACCACACCCGTCTAATTTTTGCCCAAATTTTTTTGTAAATGGAAACAAATTTGCATTTTTTTTTATTTTTTGACAGTATTCAACTGATTTTATTTTAGAAAAGAAATGACCATTGAATGAGATTGACATTTTTTAATAGCAATGTACTCTTTCAAAACGTCAGTACCCTTATATTAGAGTATTTTCGAAAAATGTAAAAATTATTTGTTAAGGTAATTTCACCAATAACATTAATCTAGACTTCCATAATCATCAATTATTTCGACTGAACACTAAACTGAGATAGAATTAGTAATAAAATGGTTTCCATAGTAATAAATATTTAAAATGTTCACCATTAACTGACCGTAATCCACAAAAAACTTAAAAAAAAATTGATAATGAGTTTGAAAACCTTTTTAAGATTTCTAAGAAAATATCGAGCTATGATGATATATCTTGATTTGTTGCAAATCTGCGGACCCGTCTTTGACAGATTTTTATCCAAATTCATATCCTCTAAATCGACCATGATTCAAATTTCTTTCTGAGCTCGGCATCTGTTAAATAAACAATTTTTAGTTTTCGATCTACTAACATAATTCAAATAAACAAGTTTCTGTCACATTCAATAATACATTCAATTTTTAAGGCAAATAATATCTTGGATACCTAAATTCAAATATTGGTGAAATTAAGTTAATTTTGCATTCTTTTTTTAGATTTTTTAGTGTAAAGATACTAAAATTGTATGTCGTTGTAAACAAAATAAAAATATCAAATGAGGCTAATGAAAGGATATATTAAAATTTTTTTGCTAAAATAAAAATATTTGAATACTGCTCTATTATGGTAAATAAAATACTAAGCAAGCAACTGTTATATAAAAAGCCTTTTTCAAAATGAATATTTTCCAAGATATAAACTATAATTCCATACATAATTGACATCCTATTCTATTATCGTACTCCTTCCGTAAAAAGAATTAGATTCGTTAAAATTCATGTTTGTAATCTAACAATTTTTGAAATAATGATGAATAACTACATGTTGAATGTCATCTACATAGTATCTTTGCTCTCTTCAAATATTTTAGGACACGCCTTTATAAGACTTTTTTTTAACATTTTTTTTATGTAGATTCACCCTTTTAAATATCCCTGTAGTCGCTATTTGTATACCAAGTGAGGCATTTAATTTATCGACGATTTTATAAACCATCAATTTTATTGCATATAATTCGATTTAATTACATTATATATACATTATATACCCAACCCAACGTGGTTACACCGGGATTCAAACCCGGGACGTCTGCGTGTTAACTCGAGAGGCAAGTGAGGCATTTAATTTATCGACGATCTTATTACATTTTATATATAAGCACCGTCTATGTCTTTCACTGGTTAAGTTATTTTATTTTAATTAGATCTACACTTATTTATTTTGTTATGGAGAGTAGAGTAGTGAACAAAAAAAATATAAGTATCCATTTAATAAAACGTACTTAAAAATTGAAAGATAGTATTTTGGTAAAAAATATTTTCCTCTTTTATATGATGAAACTGATTTCTATAAAACTAATAGTGTATGATTATAAGGCTGTCAAAATTGAAATGTTTCACCCAGTATACAAAATATTTTCTATACTTTATATCGATACCATCAACAAGTATCGATACTTCGCCCATCACTAATAACTATTAAACTGTGAGGTGGTTAATCAAAAAAGAGTGAAAACAGTTTAGAATATTTTCATGTATCTAAATGACATTTTTTCAATGTATTTATTACTCCCTTTAGTAACGTAGAAAGAAAGATTGAAAGTACAAATGGGCTATTAATAATGAGTTAAACTGATTCCCCAAACTTCTATATTATTTTCCTAGTGTTCATGGTTATCGAGAAAAAAATTAAACTAGAATTTCCGGCCATAGAATCCGTAAAATAATAAGTCGCCCGCTCATACTTCATACAAGAAAGTAGCTTTAAAATTAACTTAAGAATCACCTCTTGAAGTTTCGAAACTTCATATATGATGCTTGTATATTAACGTTTAGTAAAAAAATATCACTCAGTTAATTTCATTTTTAATATGTTTAACACAATATTTTGCTGGATGTTCTGTGCAATAGGACCATCAGCAGTCGTTCCAAAACTAGGACTTCACGCGTTGTTTTTTTGTTGTATAAATAGAACACATACTTCTTTTTGAAGTACCAGAAATATCTTGTTCCTCCTGAGCAAGTGTTGGCAATATATTCTCTATTTTGTTCACTTTTTGTTGAAAACAAACTAATGATATTAGGAAAAAATGTGAAGACACAAAAAAGTTATGTATTGGATTTCTCTGTTCAAATCAAGTTTTAAATTAGAAAAATGCAGATTGATTAAAAAGTCCTGATGTAAAGTATTAAAGAGTTTGCATCGCTGGAATACAGAGCATATATGTGACGTATATTTTCATATTATCATTTTATTTTATTTTCATGTGGTTACTAAACAAAACCACTCCCGTTCAATTTTTGCCCAGATTTTCTTATAAATGGAAATAAATTTGCATTTTTTTAAAAATGTTTGACAGTATTCAACTGATTTTATTTCAGGAAAGAAATGAGCAATGAATGAGATTGACATTTTTTAATAGCAATACCAAATAGTACCCTTTCAAAACGTTAGTACTAGATAATTTTTGAATAAAAACAAAAATTGTTCATTAAGGTAATTTCACCAATAATATTAATCTAGACTTCCGAGATCATCAAGTATTTTCCAATTCTTAACCGTAAATTAAAGGTAAAATAAATGAAAACTAAATTGAGACGAAATTAGTACTAAAATGGTTTCCATGGTATTAAATTTTTAAAATGTTCACCATTGACTGACCATAGTCCACAAAAAACTTTCAAGAATTTGATAATGAGTTTGAAAACTTTTTGAGATTTCTAAGAAAATATCAAGCTATGATGATATATTTTGATTTGTTGCAAATCTGCGGACCCGTCTTTGGCAGGTCTTTATCCAACTTCATATCCTTAAAATCGACCATGATTCAAATTTCTTTCTGAGCTCAGTTTCTGTTAAGTAAACAATTTTAGTTTTTGACCTACTAACATATTCAAATACACAAAATTCTGTCACATTCAATAACACATTCAATTGTTAAGACAAAGGATATCTTGGATACCCAGATTCTTGTATTGGTGAAATTCATTTATTTTAACATTTTTTTCAAAAATTCTCCATAAGGATACTAAAATTTTACGTTGTTATAAATAGAATAAAAGTCTATCAAATGAGACTAATTAAAATAATAGCATTAAAAAAAATTTAGTTTGTTTCTGAAAAAAATCATTTAAATACTGTCCTATTATGGTAAATAAAATATTAAATAATTCTTACATAAGTTTTTTTGTAAAGTAGATATTTCTATATTTTGGAGAATATCTATACATAATAAACATCTTGTATATGTTCTTCCTATCCTTATGTTCCTGACAATTTTTAAAAATTTGTAAAAAAATAAAAAAATTGTGTTTTTAACCTAACGACTTTTGAAATAATGAAAAGAATTTTAGCTCCTTTCAGTCATTTTAAGACACATCTTTCTATGAAATTTTTCTTAACATTTTTATGTAAAATTATTATAAATGCAATTTCCTGTATCCCGGGTGAGAGATTAGAAGAAGACGACCTTATGACTGAAAAATTAAATTCTATAGAAAAAAATTTACATAAAATTTATATCATAGAATATATATATATATATATATTAAATAAAATATTCTGTATGATTTTCATTGCATTCTATAAGCATAATGTTGTACTTGTTAAATAATATGTTTTTAAATGGATACTTATATTTTTTTCATTACTAATCTTGTCTCGATGATACAATAAATCACTTTTATTTGAAATATTTTTTTTTGTTTAATGGATGTTTCAAATTTTAGTACAAAATATTTCCCCCATTCTGTGCTGAAACGTTTTTCTTTAAAATTGATAGTGATAAGAAATATATGATTATAAACAAGCTCGTCAAAATTGAAATGCTTCGCCTAGTATACAAAATATTTTCTATACTTTACATCGATACCATCAACAAGTATCGATACTTCGCCCATCACTAATAACTATAAAACTGTGAGGTGGTTAATCAGAAAAGAGTGAAAAAAGCTTAGAATATTTTCATGTATCTAAATGACATTTTTTCAATTTATTTATCACTCCCTTTAGTAACGTAGAAAGAAAGATTGAAAGTACAAATGGGCTATTAATAATGAGTTAAACTGATTCCCCAAACTTCTATATTATTTTCCTAGTGTTCATGGTTATCGAGAAAAAAATTAAACTAGAATTTCCGGCCATAGAATCCGTAAAATAATAAGTCGCCCATATTTCATACAAGAAAATAGCTTTAAAATTAACTTAAGAATCACCCCTTGAAGTTTTGAAACTTCGTTCATATATGCTTGTATATTAACGTTTTTTATTAAGTAATTTTGCAGTGAAACTTAAGTTAATTAAAATTCACTTAACTTTTCGTTCAAAATCCCTTCTCTTCCAAGTCACAGTCTTCGTATTTTTTATAAACAAATTAATGATATAGAATAGAAATGTGAAGACACAAAAAAGTTATGTATTGAATAACTCTATTCAAATCAAGTTTTCAATTAGAAAAATGCAGACTGATTAAAAAGTCCTGATGTAAAGTATTAAAGAGTTTATACAGAGTATATATCTTATGTGTATTTTCATATTATCATTTCATTTCACATATCATTTCATTTCATATATCATTTCATTTCATATATCATATAATTTTCATATTAAGTTACTAAACATAACCACTCCCGTCTAATTTTTGCCCAAATTTTTTTGTAAATGGAAACAAATTTGCATCTTTTTTATTTTTTGGCAGTATTCAACTGATTTTATTTCAGAAAAGAAATGAGCATTGAATGAGATTGACATTTTTTTAATAGCAATGTACTCTTTCAAAACGTCAGTACCCTTATAATAGAGAAACAAAATAATTTAAAAAAAATTATTTAAAAATAAAAATTAAAAAAAAAAATTATTTAAATAAAAATTAAATAAAGTAAAAATTATTTGTTAAGGTAATTTCACCAATAACATTAATCTAAACTTCCATAATCATCAATTATTTCGACTGAACACTAAACTGAGATAGAATTAGTACTAAAATGGTTTCCATAGTAATAAATATTTAAAATGTTCATCATTAACTGACCGTAATCCACAAAAAACTTAAAAAAATTTGATAATGAGTTTGAAAACCTTTTTAAGATTTCTAAGAAAATATCGAGCTATGATGATATATCTTGATTTGTTGCAAATCTGCGGACCCGTCTTTGACAGATTTTTATCCAAATTCATATCCTCTAAATCGACCATGATTCAAATTTCTTTCTGAGCTCGGCTTCTGTTAAATAAACAATTTTTAGTTTTCGATCTACTAACATATTCAAATAAACAAGTTTCTGTCACATTCAATAATACATTCAATTGTTAAGGCAAATAATATCTTGGATACCTAAATTCAAATATTGGTGAAATTAACTTAATTTTGCATTCTTTTTTTAGATTTTTTAGTGTAAAGATACTAAAATTGTATGTCGTTGTAAACAAAATAAAAATATCAAATGAGCCTAATGAAAGGATACATTATAATTTTTTTTTCTAAAATAAAAATATTTGAATACTGCGTTATTATGGTAAATAAAATACTAAGCAACTCTTATATAAAAGCCTTTTGCAAAATGAATATTTTCCTAGATATAAACTATATTCGATATATAATTGACATCCTATTCTATTATCGTACTCCTTCCTTAAAAACAATTAGATTCGTTAAAATTCATGTTTGTAATCTAACAATTTTTGAAATAATGATGAATAACTACATGTTGAATGTCATCTATATAGTATCTTTGCTCTCTTCAAATATTTTAGGACACGCCTTTATAAGACTTTTTTTTTAACATTTTTTTTATGTAGATTCACCCTTTTAAATATACCTGTAGTCGCTATTTGTATACCAAGTGAAGCATTTAATTTATCGACGGTTTTATAAACCATCAATTTTATTGCATATAATTCGATTTAATTACATTATATATAGATTATATACCCAACCCAACGTGGTTACACCGGGATTCGAACCCGGGACGTCTGCGTGTTAACTCGAGAGGCAAGTGAGGCATTTAATTTATCGACGATCTTATTACATTTTATATATAAGCACCGTCTTTGTCTTTCACTGGTTAAGTTATTTTTTTTAATTAGATCTACACTTATTTATTTTGTTATGGAGAGTAGAGTAGTGAACAAAAAAATATAAGGATCCATTTAACATACTTAAAAATTGAAAGATAGTATTTTGGTAAAAAATATTTTCCTCTTTTATATGATGAAACTGATTTCTATAAAACTAATAGTGTATGATTATAAGGCTGTCAAAATTGAAATGTTTCACCCAGTACACAAAATATTTTCTATACTTTATATCGATACCATCAACAAGTATCGATACTTCGCCCATCACTAATAACTATTAAACTGTCAGGTGGTTAATCAAAAAAGAGTGAAAAAAGCTTAAAATATTTTCATGTATCTAAATCACATTTTTTCAATGTATTTATTACTCCCTTTAGTATTGAATCTTTAGAAAGAAAGATTGAAAGTACAAATACGCTATTAATAATTAGTTAAACTGATTCCCTAAACTTCATTTTCCTAGTGTTCATGGTTGCCGAGCAAAATTAAACTAGAATTTCCGGCCATAGAACCCGTAAAATAATAAGTCGCCCATATTTCATACAAGAAAGTAGCTTTAAAATTAACTTAAGAATCACCCCTTAAAGTTTCGAAACTTCATATATGATGCTTGTATATTAACGTTTAGTAAAAAAAGTATCATTCCGTTAATTTCATTTTTAATATGTTTAGCACAATATTTTGCTGGATGTTCTATGCAATAGGAGCATCAGCAGTCGTTCCAAAACTAGGACTTTAGGCGTTGTTTTTTTGTTGTATAAATAGAACACATACTTCTTTTTGAAATTACCAGAAATATCTTGTTCCTCTTGAGCAAGTGTTGGCAATATATTCTCTATTTTGTTCACTTTTTGTTGAAAACCCCTTCTCTTCCAAGTCACAGCCTTCGTATTTTTTATGAACAAACTAATGATATTAGGAAAAAATGTGAAGACACAAAAAAGTTATGTATTGGATTTCTCTGTTCAAATCAAGTTTTAAATTAGAAAAATGCAGATTAATTAAAAAGTCCTGATGTAAAGTATTAAAGAGTTTGCATCGCTGGAATACAGAGCATATATGTGACGTGTATTTTCATATTATCATTTATTTTATTTTCAAGTAGTTACTAAACAAAACCACTCCCGTTCAATTTTTGCCCAGATTTTTTTATAAATGGAAATAAATTTGCATTTTTTTAAAAATTTTTGACAGTATTCAACTGATTTTATTTCAGGAAAGAAATGAGCAATGAATGAGATTGACATTTTTTAATAGCAATACCAAATAGTACCCTTTCAAAACGTTAGTACTAGATAATTTTTGAATAAAAACAAAAATTGTTCATTAAGGTAATTTCACCAATAATATTAATCTAGACTTCCGAGATCATCAAGTATTTTCCAATTTTTAACCGTAAATTAAAGGTAAAATAAATGAAAACTAAATTGAGACGAAATTTAGTACTAATATGGTTTCCATGGTAATAAATATTTAAAATGTTCACCATTAACTGATCATAGTTCACAAAAAACTTTCAAGAATTTGATAATGAGTTTGAAAACTATTTGAGATTTCTAAGAAAATATCGAGCTATGATGATATATCTTGATTTGTTGCAAATCTGCGGACCCGTCTTTGGCAGATCTTTATCCAACTTCATATCCTTAAAATCGACCATGATTCAAATTTCTTTCTGAGCTCAGTTTCTGTTAAGTAAACAATTTTAGTTTTTGACCTACTAACATATTCAAATACACAAAATTCTGTCATATTCAATAACACATTCAATTTTTAAGACAAAGGATATCTTGGATACCCAGATTCTTGTATTGGTGAAATTCATTCATTTTAACATTTTTTTCAAAAATTCTCCAGTATAAGAATACTAAAATTTTACGTTGTTATAAATAGCATAAAAGTCTATCAAATGAGACTAATTAAAATAATAGCATTAAAAAAAAATCTAGTTTGTTTCTGAAAAAAATCATTTAAATACTGTCCTATTGTGGTAAATAAAATATTAAATAATTCTTACATAAGTTTTTTTGTTTAAGTTTTAAGTGGATATTTCTATATTTTGGAAAATATCTATACATAATAAACATCTTGTATATATTCTTCTATCCATATGTTCCTGATAATTTTTAAAAATTTGTAAAAGTTCGTGTTTTTAACCTAACGGCTTTTGAAATAATGAAAAGAATTTTAGCTCCTTTCAGTCATTTTAAGATACATCTTTCTATGAAATTTTTCTTAACATTTTTATGTAAAATTATTATAAATGCAATTTCCTGTATCCCGGGTGAGAGATTAGAAGAAGACGACCTTATGACTGAAAAATTAAATTCTATAGAAAAAAATTTACATAAAATTTATATCATAGAATATTATATCAATATATATATATATATATATATATCAAGAATATTAAATAAAATATTCTGTATGATTTTCATTGCATTCTATAAGCATAATGTTTTACTTGTTAAATAATATGTTTTTAAATGGATACTTATATTTTTTTCATTACTAATCTTGTCTCGATGATACAATAAATCACTTTTATTTGAAATATTTTTTTTTGTTTAATGAATGTTTCAAATTTTAGTACAAAATATTTCCCCCATTCTGTGCTGAAACGTTTTTCTTTAAAATTGATAGTGATAAGAAATATATGATTATAAACAAGCTCGTCAAAATTGAAATGCTTCGCCTAGTATACAAAATATTTTCTATACTTTACATCGATACCATCAACAAGTATCGATACTTCGCCTATTACTAATAACTATTAAACTGTGAGGTTGTTAATCAAAAAAGAGTGAAAAAAGCATAGAATATTTTCATGTATCTAAATGACATTTTTTCAATGTATTTATTACTCCCTTTAGTATTGAATCTTTAGAAAGAAAGATTGAAAGTCCAAATAGGCTATTAATAATTAGTTAAACTGATTCCCTAAACTTCATTTTCCTAGTGTTCATGGTTGCCGAGAAAAAAATTAAACTAGAATTTCCGGCCATAGAATCCGTAAAATAATAAGTCGCCCATATTTCATACAAGAAAGTAGCTTTAAAATTAACTTAAGAATCAACCCTTGAAGTTTTGAAACTTCATTCATATACTTGTATATTAACGTTTAGTAAAAAAATATCATTCAGTTAATTTCATTTTTAATATGCTTAACACAATATTTTGCTGGATGTTCTGTGCAATATGACCATCAGCAGTCGTTCCAAAACTAGGACTTCACGCGTTGTTTTTTTGTTGTATAAATAGAACACATACTTCTTTTTGAAGTACCAGGACCCTCTTGTTCCTCCTGAGCAGGTGTTGGCAATATATTCTCTATTTTTTTAAGATCGACAGCCTCAAAGTTTTGATTATATTGTGTATAGCCTATATGTATACAGCGTGTTTCTAAATTGATGCTAAGTAATTTTTCAGTGAAACTTAAGTTAATTAAAATTCACTTAACTTTTTGTTCAAAATCCCTTCTCTTCCATGTCACAGTCTTCGTATTTTTTATAAACAAATTAATGATATAGAAAAGAAATGTGAAGACACAAAAAAGTTATGTATTGGATAACTCTATTCAAATCAAGTTTTCAATTAGAAAAATGCAGACTGATTAAAAAGTCCTGATGCAAAGTATTAAAGAGTTTATACAGAGTATATATCTTTTGTGTATTTTCATGTTATCATTTCATTTCACATATCATTTCATTTCATATATCATATAATTTTCATATTAAGTTACTAAACATAACCACTCCCGTTTAATTTTTGTCCAAATTTTTTTGTAAATGGAAACAAATTTGCATTTTTTTTTTATTTTTTGGCAGTATTCAACTGATTTTATTTCAGAAAAGAAATGAGCATTGAATGGGATTGACATTTTTTAATAGCAATGTACTCTTTCAAAACGTCAGTACCCTTATAATAGAGAAACAAAATAATTAAAAAAAAATTATTTAAAAATAAAAATAAAAAAAAAATATTTAAATAAAAATTAAATAAAGTAAAAATTGTTTGTTAAGGTAATTTCACCAATAACATTAATCTAAAACTTCCATAATCATCAATTATTTCGACTGAACACTAAACTGAGATAGAATTAGTACTAAAATGGTTTCCATAGTAATAAATATTTAAAATGTTCACCATTAACTGACCGTAATCCACAAAAAACTTAAAAAAATTTGATAATGAGTTTGAAAACCTTTTTAAGATTTCTAAGAAAATATCGAGCTATGATGATATATCTTGATTTGTTGCAAATCTGCGGACCCGTCTTTGACAGATATTTATCCAAATTCATATCCTCAAAATCGACCATGATTCAAATTTCTTTCTGAGCTCGGCTTCTGTTAAATAAACAATTTTTAGTTTTCGATCTACTAACATATTCAAATAAACAAGTTTCTGTCACATTCAATTGTTAAGGCAAATAATATCTTAGATACCTAAATTCAAATTTTGGTGAAATTAACTTAATTTTGCATTCTTTTTTTAGATTTTTTAGTGTAAAGATACTAAAATTGTATGTCGTTGTAAACAAAATAAAAATATCAAATGAGGCTAATGAAAGGATATATTAAAATTTTTTTTCTAAAATAAAAATATTTGAATACTGCTCTATTATGGTAAATAAAATACTAAGCAACTGTTATATAAAAAGCCTTTTTCAAAATGAATATTTTCCAAGATATAAACTATATTCTATACATAATTGACATCCTATTCTATTATCGTACTCCTTCCGTAAAAACAATTAGATTCGTTAAAATTCATGTTTGTAATCTAACAATTTTTGAAATAATGATGAATAACTACATGTTGAATGTCATCTACATAGTATCTTTGCTCTCTTCAAATATTTTAGGACACGCCTTTATAAGACTTTTTTTTAACATTTTTTTATGTAGATTCACCCTTTTAAATATCCCTGTAGTCGCTATTTGTATACCAAGTGAGGCATTTAATTTATCGACGATTTTATAAACCATCAATTTTATTGCATATAATTCGATTTAATTACATTATATATACATTATATACCCAACCCAACGTGGTTACACCGGGATTCAAACCTGGGACGTCTGCGTGTTAACTCGAGAGGCAAGTGAGGCATTTAATTTATCGACGATAAATTGTATACTATACTATACTTAATTGGCATCCTATTCTATTATCGTACTCCTTCCGTAAAAACAATTAGATTCGTTAAAATTCATGTTTGTAGGGCGACCAAACATGGTTACACCGGGATTCGAACACGGGACGTTTGCGTGTTAACTCGAGACGCAAGTGAGGCATTTAATTTATCGACGATCTTATAAACCAACAATTTTATTGCATATAATTCGATTTAATTACATTATATATACATTATATACCCAACCCAACGTGGTTACACCGGGATTCAAACCTGGGACGTCTGCGTGTTAACTCGAGAGGCAAGTGAGGCATTTAATTTATCGACGATAAATTGTATACTATACTATACTTAATTGGCATCCTATTCTATTATCGTACTCCTTCCGTAAAAACAATTAGATTCGTTAAAATTCATGTTTGTAGGGCGACCAAACATGGTTACACCGGGATTCGAACACGGGACGTTTGCGTGTTAACTCGAGACGCAAGTGAGGCATTTAATTTATCGACGATCTTATAAACCAACAATTTTATTGCATATAATTCGATTTAATTACATTTTATATATAAGCACCGTCTATGCCTTTCACTGGTTAAGTTGTTTTTTTAATTAGAACTACACTTATTTATTTTGTTATGGAGAGTAGAGTAGTGAACAAAAAAAATATAAGTATCCATTTAATAAAACGTACTTAAAAATTGAAAGATAGTATTTTGGTAAAAAATATTTTCCTCTTTTATATGATGAAACTGATTTCTATAAAACTAATAGTGTATGATTATAAGGCTGTCAAAATTGAAATGTTTCACCCAGTATACAAAATATTTTCTATACTTTATATCGATACCATCAACAAGTATCGATACTTCGCCCATCACTAATAACTATTAAACTGTGAGGTGGTTAATCAAAAAAGAGTGAAAAAAGCTTAGAATATTTCCATTTTTTTTCCATTTTTAATGGATACTTATATTAAATAAAAAATTATAAATCACTTTTATTTGAAATATTTGTTTGTTTAATGAATGTTTCAAATTTTAGTACAAAATATTTCCCCCATTCGGTGATGAAACGTTTTTCTTTAAAATTGATAGTGTATAAGAAATATGATTATAAACTAGGTCGTCAAAATTGAAATGCTTCGCCTAGTATACAAAATATTTTGGAAACTGGTTCCCCAAACTTCATTTTCCTAGTGTTCATGATTATCCAGAAAAAAATTAAACTAGAATTTCAAACAAGAAAGTAGCTTTAAAATTAACTTAAGAATCACCCCTTGAAGTTTCGAAACTTCATATATGATGCTTATATATTAACGTTTAGTAAAAAAATATCATTCAGTTAATTTCATTTTTAATATGTTTAACACAATATTTTGCTGGATGTTCTGTGCAATATGACCATCAGCAGTCGTTCCAAAACTAGGACTTCACGCGTTGTTTTTTTGTTGTATAAATAGAACACATACTTCTTTTTGAAGTACCAGGAACTTCTTGTTCCTCCTGAGCAAGTGTTGGCAATATATTCTCTATATTTTTAAAATCGACGGCCTCAAAGTTTTGATTATATTGTGTGTAGCTTATATGGATATTATTCTTATTTTTCAGCGAAATTTAAGTTAATTAAAATTCGCATAACTTTTTTGTTCAAAACCCTTTCTCTTCCAAGTCACAGGCTTCGTATTTTTTATGAACAAACCAATGATATTAGTTTGTCAAATCAAGTTTTAAATTAGAAAAATGCAGATTGATTAAAAAGTCCTGATGCAAAGTATTAGAGTATATTAAAGATTCATTGTGATCATTTCATTTCATATATCGTTTCATTGTCATATTAAGTTACTAAACATAACCACTTCCGTTCAATTTTTGCCCAGATTTTTTTGTAAATGGAAATAACTTTGCATTTTTTTTGTTTTTTTAACAGTATTCAACTGATCTCATTTCAGAAAAAAGAGGAATTAATGAGATTGACATTTTTTAATAGCAATGTACCCTTTCAAAACGTTAGTACCCGTATACTAGAGAATTTTTGAAAAAATATAAAAATTTTGTATTAAGATAATTTCACCAATAACATTAATAACTTCCGAGATAAAATAAATGAACACTAAATTGAGAACAAATTAGTACTAAAATTGTTTCCACGGTAATAAATTTTTAAAATGTTAACCATTAACTGACCGTAGTCCACAAAAAACTTTCAAGAATTTGATAATGAGTTTGAAAACTTTTTGAGATTTCTAAGAAAATATCGAGCTATGATGATATATCTTAATTTGTTGCAAATCTGCGGACCCGTCTTTGGCAGATCTTTATCCTATTTGATATCCTCAACATGATTCAAATTTCTTTCTGAGCTCAGCTTCTGTTAAATAAACCATTCTTAGTTTTTGATCTACTAACATATCCAAATAAACAAGTTTTTGTCACATTCAATAATACATTCAATTGTTGGATATTTAGATTCTTGTATTGGTGATATTCATTTACACTCACACTTCTTTCAAAAATTTTCTATTGTAAGGGTACTCAAATTTTACGTCGTTATAAATAGAATAAAAGTCTATCAAATGAGACTAATTAAAATAATAATATTAAAAAAAATCATTTATTGTTTTCTGGAATAAAATCATTTAAGTACTGTCCTATTATCGTATATAAAATATTAAATAATCCAAGATATAGACAATTCCATACATAACAAACAGCCTTGTATATGTTCTTCTATTCATTCTGTTTATGATAATTTGAAAAGATAAAATGGACAACAGCGTGAACACAGATGGCAAAAACCGGTCGGTGCGAAATTTAATTTATGATATTTCAAAATTATTTTATAAACTATGAAAAAAATATGTTTTTGATTGAACTTTTGTAATTGTTTCTTTTATAAAGGGTTTCTCTTGATTGTTCCAAACCGCAATCATTCTTTTTATTTAACTAATCACTTCCTATTAAACCTATCAAAGTGTAATATTATTTCCTTTTGTATTATAGCATCCCTGTTGACAAATTAAAAAAAAAAAAGATTTGGGCGTTACATTTAATTGTAAATGATTATTTGACTAACATATTGATACTTGAGTTGAGTCTAGAATTGAGCGTATTCAGTCTAAATTTCTCAAATACCTTTGTTTTAAATTTTCCCTTCAATACATTAATTATAAATCAACCTGCGCATCTTTTCGTTCCACCCAGCGTCTATTTTGTGGTGATATTTTATATTTCTGTAAACTTTTAAACACGTGATTCTCATTCGTGAATCGTATAAATATAGATTTATTTCAGTATTCTTTTTATTCATTTAAAAAACTGCTCTTACTGTAGTTAGTTAGTAATGCCTCGGGCGGTCATTTGATGTGTGTTGGTTATATGACCTACATATAGTTTACTTCTTCTCATTTCATTTTTGTACCATTTTATTTTTTTTCTATTGTTACAAACTGTGATTTTTATATTGTATTTATATAATCTTTTTTTGCTTGTGGTACAGTATTATAGAGTTCTGCCTATTACTATATTTTTTATTAACCCACATGGGGTAAAGAAATAAATTTATACTAAGAAATAAATATGTCCCATACTTCATAAAAGGCTGCAAAAGCAATTAACTTTTTATGTCTATCCCTAGTATTTTTATCGTCAAATAGACAGTTATGAAAAAATTTTAATCTTCCCTCCCTCATCGCTACCTTGTATTTTGAGCTACATAATTTTTGGTTGAATAATTCGAACATAGAAAGATGTTTGAATTTGTTAATTGGCTATTCATAAATTGGTTTATTCTTTTGTATTTTTATCGACAATGTCAATGATGAGTCTGTTATAGAGGCTAAATATGTTAAGAGGTGTGCCCCACGTAATTATATTGTACCCCTCATATACATATAGTAAGCCAGTTCGCACAGCAACGATATTTAAATATTAATGCTTACAAATGAAATAAAAATGCAAGAATCACATTGTAATTTTTTAAATGACACTACACAATATGCTATAAATTAATATATAATTAATGTGTAAACTAAAGTCCGTGCAAAAAGTCAAGGACCCTAGATTTTATTTTAAAAAAATTGCGGTAAAGTTTGTTATAGTCCGTGAACATTGCGTATCATATGTTAAATTGGAAATTGTCGGGTCTTTGGCTTTTATTTTATCATGAGTTTAGAGAAAAAAGTACCCGACTTTTGAGAGTATCGGCAACTTGGTTGTTTTTCTCAAAAACTGTTTAATGAAAAAAATTTAAATATGATCTGGTAGTAGCATAATGTGTTCTTTATATGGAGCATATTTTATTTTATTAATACTCCATATATATTCGTAAAAACACGCGGTTTAGTAATAAAAATAATTTTATTTTATTTTTATTTATTATATCAACATTATTTGATATAATAATATATCAATAATGTCATTTGTCGGATTCCGTCATCAGCTTATTTCCGTTTCTCTTTAATTTGTAATGATTAAGAAAATCATTATAAATTAAAGAACTTGAATTTGTCCTGTCTCTGTACCTATAAATTATAAATAAATAAAAAAATTGGGAAGCCCTAATTTTGAAACAATGACATTGGTGTACCATCAGGTCAAATTTTAAAATTTTTTGTCTAATAACTTTTAAGGAAAAAAACGGTAAAGTAGATAAAGAAGCTGGCACTATCAAAAACCGGATATTTTTTTCCTTAATTCGCGTCAAAAGAATAGCCAAAGATCCATATGATCTGTAGAAATGTTTACTAAAAATGGAATATATTAAAAATTACTTAACTCTAAAGTCCGTGCAAAAATTCAAGGACCCTCATCTTAGAGTTCCTAATTTCCAAAAACTGATACCGGAATCCAAAAAACGGTATTATTTGTCATATTTTAATCGATATGTTGAAATTTAAATATACCACCAGTTCGAACTTAAATTTTTTTCGTCAAATAATTTTTGCTGGCACTCAAAAACCGGATACTTTTTTAACTTAACTCGCGATAAAAAAAAATCAACCGGACAATTTTCATATTAATTAAGAAATGTATTAATTAACAAATTTTACCGCAATTTTTTCATCAAGCGATTTCTAAGATATCGATCTTTAAAGAACTAAATGCCTCATAAATTTTTGCACGTACTTTAGTATTGTTAAATATTATATTAATAGTTCATTAAAAAACATACTGTTTTTGAGAGATTATGTGCAAGTACAAAAGTATTGGCATAGTTCAAAAAGATCTTATTTAATTTTTTTTTCATCTTTTGTTTTGTATAACTTCTCTTAATCTATTAGGCATGGAAGCAACAATTATTAATTCTTGCTTTTCTTGAAATGTGATATTTTCGAATTCTATTTTCCAATTTAGCCAATAGATATTCAGTTGGGGCTTAAATTTCGATAAACAATTTTAAAATAAAACGACTAACGACCATAACTCCTCCTACAATTTACAATTATTTATTTAATCTTCTACGTTTCGGAACTTTTTCCCATCATCAGGATTAAAATAATATTATTTGTTACATATTTAGAGAAATTTGTAAACTTGACAATGTGTTGTCCATTTAAAAATTTTATGTAATAATATATGTTATGTAATAAATAATATGATTTTAATCCTGATGGGAAAAAGTCCCGAAACGTAGAAGATTAAATAAATAATTGTAACTTGTAGGGGAGGAGTTATGGTCGTTAGTTGTTTTATTTTAAATTAGTAATAAACCTCCATATACAAGATAAGAAAAGATAAACAATTTATTTTCGCACAAGATCTGTATGCTTTGTATTATTGTCTTATTGAAAATGCCGACCGAGTTACCTCCAAGTTATTCTTCAATATGTCTAAGCATAACATTTTATCCATAATACCATCGACAAAGACGAGATTTCCTCTATAAGACAACGTCATAAATCTTACCATAACTCCACCACACCATGTTTTTTCGTGACTTGCAGATTATTAATATTTGATTTTCTCCATACCATTATTACTTGACCATCACATCGAAAAATATTAAATTTACTTTCATCTGAGAATAGTATAGTGTCCCAGAAGTCAAGAAATTAAAGGTTCCTTTTGCAGAACTTGTGAATTGAAACTGGAACTCGTCGATTTGTACACTAATGTCCTCTCTTCACTATGATTTATCATGGAGCATTCCAATCCATCATCATTGTGTAGAGAACTGACCGCATGAAGTGGCCATAAACTGTGGATAATGGTGATGGTAATAGCAAAGGATGGCTTTGGGGCTTGTCGGACACCATAAGTCAAATAGCGTTATCCTGCGCAATTAATTGCAGAGTTGCATGTCTACAGTGTGGGCTATCATTGCTTAACCATTTCAAGAGACTTCAAACTAAATTGGAGTAGACCATCTAAACCTTCTTAAAAGTTTCCACTGTGTGGAAGCAAACATATAATACAAATACCATTCTAGATACAAATACAAATATTATATAGCGACCATTCTAGATACAAATATTATATAGCGACCATTTTAGTAGCCATAAGATTTTTTCTTAGCATTGTGGCTATCTCTGATGTAGTGATTTTACGATTTTTCATTTCCATTTTTATAATTTCCTTTTAATCTCCACGCGTCGACTCCGAATTTTCGCCTTCGACCTGATTAATGCTAATTTTACAAATTGTCTCTCGCAGAAAATCGCCTTATTATATTTCTAACTGTATTTAATATTTTCCCTATATCTGCATAGAATTTCTACAGCGCGCGTAAAAGTAAAATAATTTCTCGTTCCTCTATAATTCTCTCTTTACCTTTACATTCCATATTTCAAACATAATACAAATATATTCTAAAGAGATTCTTGTTTAATTGCCACCTCGACTACTTTTGTGAACTAAGACGTGTATTGGTGACATTTAATTAGTAACATTTAACTTGATTATATTACGTAGTATTATTTTTTAAAAATATTGTTGCTGTGTTAATAATATTTATGCGGGGCACTCTATTATATTATACTTAAGTGTTCGCGACAATCTCTTGTTGGTTCTAAATGTTGACCATTCTTTCTTTTGTGTCCTGCTTTAGACGTATGTAAGCCTCGATTATATTACCTTCGTTTGCTGGTAATTGATGTCTTCTCTTTTTACAAGGACATAACTTATTATCAACAGATTGCGTCAGATGGTATATATTCGTCTTCATCAGATAATAAACATTCCACGAAGCTCACTTTCACTGTGTTCTCTTTCTTCAGATCCTCATATTCATGCATATTTTCTATTTCCTCTCGAAGTTCGTTTTCAATTAACGGTCGATTTCTCTTACACTTAACCGCCGTATCAGCTTTATATGATTATATGGTTAAAGAATTAATTACATTAATTAAAAGTACTTATCTCGAGAAATAATATAGACAATAAGTGCTATCAATGTAAATAAGCACGTGTAAGTCGATACTTGAAATGCAATTACTAAACCACTTATCGTTGAATATGAAGTTAAGGCACAAAAACAAAATATATATTATTAAATTAATAATAACTTACTTATTAACAAATCGTTCCGACTCGTGCTGCTCTTTATTACCCAACTTTTTTCGATACTCAACATTCATCCTTCCATTATTACAGTAATCAGAAACGGATCGATTGTAAGCGTGTTGAATATCAGGCATTGATTTGCGATATTGGTAATCAATTTCCGGTGATGGATGATGATAGTTGGGAACTTCAGGATGCGTTTTTCGATATTCCGACGCTACTTGGAGTTCTGGCATCGATTTTCGATAGTTGACTTTATCGTTATACGTTTGCGGATAGATTCTGGCATCACAGATGTTCTCTAATGAATGTCTATTTTGACGGAGTTTTTCGCGGAATAACATATTTTCACGTTGACGTTCAAATTCTTCTAATTCTAGTTGTTTCAGTTCGGCTTCTACCCGTAAAACTTCCGAGTCTTCATCATCTAAATTGGTCCTATAGGTATTCTATTACCCAAAAAAAAATTTTTTAATATTCAATTATAGAATTAACTAAAATATATTTACCATAGGAAAATATGGACGGTCAAATTTTTCGCTACCTAACGTATCGTAGGTATCGGTTGAAATGCACTTAGTATTAACTGGACTTAGCGTTGTTTGGCTAGAATAATCACTATCACGTGATTTTTCTTCTTTTTCTACCAATTCAATTATTTCACGTTCTTTTTTCGTTATCTCATCTTCTTCCGATGTAAAACTACTTGTTTGCTAAAATTAACAATTATTTTTTACTTACATTAAATATATATAATATAGGGTGATTCCAAAAAAAAACGCTGACACATTTTTAGTGCAGATAATACATGAAAAACTAAGAGCAAAAGTCTTCAAAAGTTTGCAATTTTAAATCTTGTGTTAGAAGTAGAAATATTTGAGTTTACTGCGTCCCTGGTGACTGTTTTAAGATGCTAGATTAAACCTTAATATTTCTAGTTTTAATACACCATTCACGACTAGAAAGATACGTCTCTCAAAACGGAGTTAAGATGTGCGACTAAACCTGAATGTTTCTAGTTCTAAGGCTGGATTGAGAAACTTGAGAGACTTGGAAGACTTAGAAACTTGAGAGACGTAGATCAATTAGATCAGTTTTAGAACTAGAATCATTCAGGCTTATCATGAATAAAACATTTCATTTAAAAAAAATTTTTGACCCCATATATCTCATTAAAAAGGCCTTTATAATTCATGTATTATTTTTCATGCTACTCTAGAAATGTCTATTAGCAGTTTTTTGAATCATCCCGCACATATATACAAATAAAAAAATATTTACTTCGCTATCTTGTCGTTCATGTATCGGAGTACTAAAATCAGCGATACTACTGCACCAAGTATCGCTGGATAATCGTCCCCTTTCAATCTCCAATCCAGAATCTTGACTACCACCACGACTATCTTGCAATTTTTTATAAAGACATTTTTCTTTTTCAAGAAAACTGTTGATATCAGGCGGCTTATCTATGCAAACTTCCGGATGGATTTGATCCTCAGTGGGTTCATCAAGCCCCAAAAAACTCGATCGTTTGATGTGGATTTCCTTTTTAATCCTCTTAGTGGAATTAATGCGGCGAAAATTATTTTCAGCGTCTGCTTCCTCATCCCCGTCAACTTGATCTTCGGGAGGTGGGGGTGGTGGTTTCACCTTTGGTGGTTCGAGTTTCATGACAGGATTCATGAAGTCTAAATTTCCACTCAAATCGACGTTTTCGTAGATGATTTGTGGCGGCTTGGGTTCTAAAGAAATACTACTAGGTTTTGGATCAAGGGGTGGCTTCATTTGTGGCAAGGCGTTTTTGATTTCGAGGGTAATAAATTCCTCGATGATTGTCTTTAAATTTTCGAAGGAAGAAGGCGTATTGTGGTTACCGATTAGATTATCTACAATTTCTTGGGGTGCGCTTTGGTACGTTTCGGCTTCTTTGGATTCGTCTAGTTCATTTACCTCTGTCTCCTTGACAACACTTAATTGTTCGATACATTTAGGTATTGTTGCGGATGGCTCGATTTCCTCGCATTGCTCATCAGATTGGCTCACCGAGCACGAAACATCGGACGTTTGAATCCCGGAATCTTCTCGATCTGACGACATTGTCATTAAGTCGGTGGAGGAAGTTGATGGGGCGTAATTAGAGGGTGTTATGCTGTTGTAGTCATCTAAATCGTTTAGGTTTTTTTCACACATCAAATCTAGGCATAAATTAGATTGGTTTAAGTTTATGATGAACTTTTCACTTACCTTCTTTTGATTGTGTGTAGTCTTCCCTTTCGAAGATTTCTTTTCGTTTTAAAATGCTTCCTTTTGGTATGATGCACTCACCTTCTTTGGTCTTCTTGATTAAGTCGTCGCCTTCAAAAATCTCTCTGCGTTTGGAGAAGCTTCCTTTGGGGAGGATTTGTTCGAACTCCTTGACGTTTCGACTTTCTGCGGATTCGAAGAGCACTTTACGCTTGAATATGTTACCTTTTGGAACGACGCTTTCCACTTCTTCCCGAATTTTTGAGTAGTCTTGAGTTGTTTTGTTAAAAACTGATTCGTCGAAATTAATTTTTGTTCGAATCCTCGTTCGGTAATCTTGGATGGCTCCTTCGTACGTGTATTGTTCTTTGGGCTCGGGGGTTTCTTCTGGAGCGGTGTTCCTCTTCAAAAATTCGAAACTAGAACGGAGTTGTATCTTTGGAGGTACGTATCGCTTGGCCGGGGTGTGGTCCTCGTCCTTTTCGACTGGTGTCTTGGTATTGGTTTCGTCTTCGCTTTGACTTTGGTTTGAATTGCTCGATTCCTTGTTGCTGTGGGCGTAGTCTTTTTCGTCCAGCACGCTGCTGTTGTCGTCGGTGTCCACATCTTTGATGCTGTTCGTCTTGGAACTGCTGCTTCCAATGCCGTAGTCGCTGAGGTCGTTTCCGTCTTCGTCGTTGTAAATCGGGATATTCAGCCTTTGCCTTCCTTTGCTATAAAAAATGATCGCGGAATGCGTCACGTCAATAAAGGCTCAGTTTTGACCTACCGCTCTTCAACCATCTCGTTAAACGTCTTGTTCTTCCTTTTGGCCCGATCGTGGTCTTCCAGCTCGTTCTTTTTCACCTCGACCACCCTTTCGATGATGTGCTCCTGGCGTTTTCTTCGGTTGTTTCTCCAACTATCTAAGTTCTAAAAAAGGAAAGGAATTCGATTTAATGGAAGAAAGAGGATGGTTTTGTTAAACTAACCAGCTGCCAATCTTCCGCTTCTTCTCGCACTTCTTGACGTGCAATTTTGGTCTCCTCGAATTTTTTCACCTGGTCTTGGGCCTTTTGAATCAATGGGCAAGGTGCCACCTTAACGAATTGCATTGGATTTGCGGCCGGTTTGGGCGGTGGAGGTTTTGTGACTCGACATTTCGTCGGTTGATACTCGGTGTTACCCTAAATCGGGGAAAAATAAAGAAATATGAAGTTTATGGTCATTATTCTTTTGTTTCTTTTGTAAAGATAAACCAGTAACAGCCTTAATGCTCGGATAATACCTTCTTCTCAACGTTGCTTTCCGGTTCCATCATACCGTTCGCTTTATATTATGGATGGCTGCAACAAAAGAGAAACCGTTAATTGTTGTATGAACTGTATGGCACATGCGGTCCAAAGACGGTAAATTGATACAATGGCGAGGACAAACGTTTTAATTTTAAGACCAAACTCCACTGGTTTATTGCCATCGCGAGATCCTATTATTTAAGTTCGAATGAAGTGCTTACGTATAATGGCGCAATTCCTAGCGTAATAACGTATTATACAAAGTAATCATATCCACTGTATTCCATAATAACGAGCAATCTAGGAAATTGAACGAACCAAGGGGCTCGAAGTACAAAATCCATTATCGCGAAGGGTTAAAAAGCAACATAATGGCTAAAACTAATTTGGAATCTTAACGAGATTCGCATCCTGCGTTCGGAAACTCCACAGGTGACTAAAAGTGAAATGAACGAAAGAAAATTTTTGTACGAAACCGAAATTAAATGGGGCAGCGATTTCTCAATCGGGGGAAAGTATCGAAACGAATTAGCGAAGGTGAAATCATTATTACCATATCAAACAAGCGTAGAAGAAGACACGATAAATACAAATTATTTTTTGACTTCATTGACTTCAATGCGAGCACATGTATTTTCAATCGTTGTAACTGGGAACGCGCTTTTGCCGGTTGTATTTATACACCTGGCTGGGTGGAACATTGCGTTCTGTTCTTAATTTTCACGCGGCTCTCAATCGATAGAAGGGGGCTCCCTAAAATGGCACGATGCCTCTCTTGCGGTCTCATGCCTCTTTGATGCGTAATTGTGCCAATTCGTCAGGCGGCTCGAGCTCGTGCGCCCGCAACGGTAAAAATCGAGGCAAAAAGGCACGCCTGGAATGCGCCGACTATTACCAAGGTCGTCGTTGTCACATCTCTTTTACAATACCGAGTATCGGAATTTACCACAATACAATAAATAGAAATATTCAAAAAATTGAGGTATTATACAAATATTCGTAAAATGCAAATATAATTTTACGAGAGTATATCTAAAAGGCATCTTAGGAGTAAGAGGGGTCAGCGTTTTTGTCTTGACCGCGGCAGCTCGGGGCCAATAAATGATATATGATTCACATCCTATGTAAGCCAGCTGCCACGGCCGTTTCAAGGTCGTCGCAGGCAGGTGCGGACCTTTTAAGGGTGTTCCTTCCCTAGGCTTACGAACATCTTTGGAACTCCGAAAAATCGCCGATACCCTATACGCACCGGGATGATACCAACCGTTCCGGAGCCTCTTTAGAATCCGGAGGCCATATGGTGTACGGCTCTTCAAGAAAAGAGAAAAACGTCCAACGGTAACAAAATCGTTAAGTGATATTAGCCCCGCCAAAGCGGCTACTTCCTGCTGTTACTGTTTCTGCTCCTGGTGCAATAACGCCACTTTCAGACTGTTAATATCCTTATCTTCTCTCCAATATATGTTACAAGATTAAATATTTCATTTTTCTCTCATTTCTTACATACTATTTCTAATTTGATTATGTATACTATATATATTATAAAAAAAATTATATATATTATAATTTTTTTATATCATACAAAATATATATTTTGATTTATTTGATTAGAATGTATCAATGAAAAATATGAGCCAGAAAAAAAAAGAGAAAGAGAACTTGTATGACGTATACGAATGTATGTAGGTACCTAATCCATCTCCATATCATTAATAGGTATCAAAAGCGGACTAGATGGTATATCACATGTAGTTTCCATCAAGAGGGGCACTATACATTGAGAATGTTGTCGAGGTTGAGTTCGAACGTTGAACCTTGCAGCCGGCTAGGTCTCTACATGTTCCTCGGAATATTAGCTATACGGAATACGCGTTTAAAAAACCTCTTAGTTGCTCTTAACTTGCTCGCGTGAAAAGCGTATTCAACAATCTGGCTCAGAGTTACGTAACTCCGACCAATTCGCCTAATTACAGCGTAGGTAACGCAATCCTGCTCAGGATGTCGTCTTGGTTTGCGATTTCCCCGTCTACCAATCAAAGCAATTTCCTTTTAACTTTTACTAAGAGTTTTTTTTATTCCTCTCGGTTGAGTTTAAAATCAAAACATTTCTAAAATGAGATTTAAGATTGCGAACCGTTTCAAACAAAGAGAAACACTTTTCTCAAGATTTCCTTCATATTCCATTCATTCTCCATTGTTTAAGACTAATTAGTTTGGAACGAATTGAGTTGTGTTGTTTTCTTGTTAATTTCTTTAATTATTAAAAATAAAATTTTTGAAACGAATTTTTAGTATTTCATATTTGGTGATATAATTAAAATCGGATTTAGGTTGTGGAGGTATAAATAGTCACAGTAGATTATCTTTTTTTATGAATACTACTATATGATAATTTGAATCTAGTAATACTGGATTTCAAACTAGTTTATTGGCTTTATCGTTGCTATGCCTCATATTTATGAGATATACAACGAAATTTATTATTTTCGACATGATTGAATCACTAATCGTAATAAGTTACATTTTTATTAGTTTCGATGACTAATATGGTACAGAAATACTTTCAAGGATTAGCATTGACACAGTTCAATCGATTATAATTAACATATTTTAAGACAATTCCTATTTAAACAATGTCAAGGATTTCATAAATATCCATACATAGAGTGCACTCCGGTTAATGGTAATATCAGTTTAATTGGGACATAATGTATAAGACCGAAACGCTTTATAGATATTTTATATTCGCTTATTAGGTCCAATAATTCGGTTAGTCGGTCTAACCTGTCTAATTTGGCTCAATGTTATCTAAATTGAAATGTAAATTTATACGTTTGAATCATCTCAATAATTCTTGTATAAAATAACGATTATCATTCATTATTTTAAAGAATCTCCAATTTAAGCCATGATTCATCCCTTTATCTCCATTATTAAAGTCAAGACGATTTTTTGAAATTTAATTAATTTGAAGCCCAATCTTATCGTATAATATGTATATATTGTATAATATATAAATATCGTATATATCGTATAATATATAAATATAGTATATATCGTATAACATAAATATCGTGTATATCGTATAATATGAATATGGTATATGTGGTATAATATATAAATATCATGTATGCCGTATTATATATAAATGTCGTATACAGGGTGTCAAGTTACAGGCCTTCCAAGTTGAGTTTAAATTTCGAAAAAAAAATAGTAATGTAAATCTCAGTAATGGATTAAGTTAGAAAAACTAAATTTGATATACGTTATGAGTTTTTGTTATGTTATGACATTTTCAATTTCTACTTTTAAATACGTAATGATACAACATCCAAAGTCAGATTAAAAAAAAATCGCAGCAAATCTCCATTAAATTTGCATTAATATGGTCGTTATTACATGATGATATCTCAATTCGTTCTAGAGATAAATTTAGATTAAATTTTTATTATTCACATGTTTAATATTCAAATGTGTAATGTTGTGTTTAAAAAGATCTGACAACGATGCTTATGAAAAATAAGAAATGATTTAAGGCACACTTAAACTTGATTAAATATCCTTTAAAATGCTTACTATTTTATCAATATATCTCAATTCATTCTTGAGATAAGACATTTTAAATGTCTACTTTTAAATACGCAATGATACAACACCCAAAGTCAGATTTAAAAAAAATTATGGAGAATAAGAATTTATATTTTTCGTAGCAAATCTCCATTAAATTTGTATTAATATGATCGTTATTACATGATGATATCTCAATTCGTTCTAGAGATATGATTTTTTAAATTTGTATTATTCACATACTTAATATTCACATGTGCAATGTTGTGTTTAAATTTTATGTAAAATTTCATAGCCAACAATTAACTTTTCCATGATTTTAATTAAAATTAATAAAATACGCGTCTTTAGTTAATTTCAGTTTAGGGTTTTTTATGAAAATGACTAGGTTTTTTAAAAAAATAATAAGAGTAAAAAAAGTTTTAGAATCAAATTCCACATAAAATCAAATAATCAAAATATTAAATCTGCCGACGGATTAAAAGTCTTTCAAATTTTAGGGTACCAACATCCCTAACCAACCCTTTGAATTGCTTTAAATGATCACTGCTTTCTACCGATTAATTTACATTTACACCCTTGCTACATTCAAAACGTATACCAAATTTGGTTTTTCTAACTTAATCCGTTACTGAGATATTAATTTTTAAGGCAAGTTGCTTAAAATCATCATATTTTAGGTTGGTCTACATTCCACTGCTCTGTGTCGGTTCTAATGCGGGACATCCTGTATATATAGTATGATATATAAATATCGTATATACAGTATAGTATAGAAATATCGTATATACACTATACTATACAAGTATCGTATATATAGCATAATATATAAATATCGTATATACAGTATAATATATCAATATCGTATATATAGAATAATATTTAAATATAGTATATACAGTATGTATCGTATAATACATACATAAAATAAAAGGATGCGAAGAGATTAAATTATGATAAAAAATAACGCAAGAGGAAGTATAAAGTTTGCATCAATGTTATAAAACTTAATAAAAAAATATCGAAATGAAACTAAAAAATTGTTATGCAAAAAAGTGGTTCTAATTCAAGGTTGAGTAACTGTAAAGCAATATCATTTTTTTTATTCTTCAAGTGTTTTGTATGCATTACCTCGAGCAAGGCCGATTTTTCATGTTTGCTCTAGAATCGCGAATTGAGTAAAAAAAATGTTTTTAACTTTCTAATTTTTATTCCAACTCAGCCCAATTTTCCAGAGGATAAACACTTTCATTAACCCGTCATTAGTTGGGTAACAATTGCCGAAATAACAATAGTCCCATATATATTATGAGACTATATCCGTACAGTTTACATTGGGATTTACGTAACTACATAAAACGTGCACATCGAAACAAGAGACGCTTTACTATTTTTATCTTGGAATTTGATAACAGCCTGTTTACAATGTACTAAGTTTTATCTTAATATTGTTCTATAATGGTGGCTGTATAAAGTGTATGCGGGTTGACTCAGTTTCTACTTACCGAGAAATTATAAAATTCAATGGAATTTTCACTCCTTAGATAATTGCTGATAATAGTTTTATCATCTTTTAAGTTTTCATTGTGGGCTAAAATCCCTTTTTAACTTTTAACGTGTCTGTTGTAGAATAAATAATATGTTAGATTTTAATAACCAAATGATACAAAAGCAAGGAAGTAAATGGTCGTTGTCTCATTGTTTTGTGCGACGGCCTCGCGGAAATAACGTTAATGGCGATGGGATTTCCTGCTCTCTTCAGCACCGAAACAACAAACGTACTCTAAAAATATACATTTCACGTTCGTACTGTGGTCTCTGGTAGTCGGTCATTTACAAGAATCATATTACCGAACGTATTTTGTTACATTCTAACGTAAACGTATACTATTCCTTAGTCCACAAGATCTCATTCCTTATATTTTTTTATAAAATGTATTTTCCGCGATATAGATTTATCACCTCGTTATTAAGTCGAAATTCTTATACAAAGTTGTTTGTTTCACTTACTAAGAAGGTAGTTGTAAAAATAACTACTTTATTTACAATTACCTGGATTTACCTCTATTTCTTTGAAAGGTATTATCTTAAACACAAATTTTGACATTAAGGAAGCTGTAACATGCAGCTTCTTACTACCTTCTTAGAGTTGCAGGTAAATGAGAAGAAACCTTTTTGAATAAACAATTTTTTTGTGGGTTTTTGTTTCGACTTTTTGGTTGAATGTAACAAAGTTTTAAAACTTTGAATATTGTTCGTTATGCTACACTTTCCTAATCACACAAAGTGTATGGCTGCCTAATTATTGATCATTCATAAATAATATGGATCATTAATGAAATTATACAGCAATCTTGTGTATACTTCTATGCCCTACCACTTTTTCATATTGCCAATTCTAGCGCATTCTTTTTTTCATATTATTTCGGAAATTAAGATGATCATTTTCAAGATTATCCAATGTTTCTCAAAAATATGTGAAATATATCATCAAATATATCATAAAATGTATAAGATCCTAAGATTCCATGAGATGACCCAACCTTGTATGATTTTTTTATGCTTGTATGCCCTACTATTTTTTTTTCATTTTGCCCGACTCTAGCTCAATCACTAAATATATCATAAATATAGAAGATCATAAGAGTTCCTCCAGATAACCTAACCTTGTATGAATTTTTATTCTTGTATGCCCTACATTTTTTTCATTTTGCCCGAGTCTAGTTCAATCTTTCTGTCATATTGTCTCGGAAATCAAGATTATGTAATATTTCTAGAAAATATGTAAAATATATAAGCTCCTAAGAGTTCCTCGAGATGACCCAATCTTGTATGCTTTTTATTGTTGTATGCTCCATATTATCTCTGAACTCAAGATGATATATTATTTCATTTTAAGATTATCTAATATTTTTCGAGAATATGTAAAATACATCATATAAGATCCTAAGAGTTCTTCGAGATGACTCAACTTGTATGCTTTTTTATGTTTGTATGCCCTACTTCTTTTTCATGTTACCCAACTCTAGCGTAATCTTTCTCTAATAATGATTGTCTAATATTTCTCGAGAATATGTAAAATATATATAAAATCGTAAGAATTCCTCGAAATGACCCAACCTTGTATGCTTTTCTATGCTTGTATGCCTCACATTATCTTGGAACTCGATGATCTAGTACTGCATTTTCAAGATTAAGTAGTATTTTGTCGAGTTTTGTAATATAAGATCCTAAGAATTCCTCGAGATACTTTCCAACTTTGTATGCTTTTTTAATGCATGCTTGTATACCCCATATTATCTGAAAACTCAAGATGATCAAGTATTTAATTTTCAAGATTATCTAGTATTTTTTGAGAATTTGTAAAATATATAAGATCCTAAGAGTTCCTCGAATGACCCAAGTTGTATGCCTTACTATGCTTGTATGTCCTAGTAATAATATTTCTACCATATTATGTCGGAAATCAAGATGATCTAGTATTTTATTTTTATGATTATCTAATATTTTTCGAGAATATGTAATATATATAAAATCATAAGAGCTCGTCGAAATAACCAAACCTTGTATGCTTTTTTACGCTTGTATGCCCCATACTATCTCGGAATTCGATGGTCTAGTATTTCATTTTCAAGATTATCTAGTATTTTTTGAGAATTTATAAAAGATATAAGATCCTAAGAGTTCCTCGATATGATCCAACCTTCTATGCTTTTCATACTTGTATGTATATTATCTCGGAAGTCAAGATGATCTAATATTTCATTTTCAAGAGTATCCAATATTTCTTGAAAATTTATAAAATATATAAATACTAAATAGAAAGGCACTTTGTATGCCTTTCTATGCTTATTATTTTTATGATTATTTAATATTTCTTGAGAATATGTAAAATATATAAAATTATTAACAGTTTCTCGAAATGACCCAACCTTGTATGCTTTTTTACGCTTGTATGCCCCATACTATCTCGGAATTCGATGGTCTAGTATTTCATTTTCAAGATTATGTAGTATTTTTTGAGAATTTATAAAATATATAAGATCCTAATAGTTCCTTGAGATGACCCAACCTTGTATGTTTTTTTTATGCTTGTATGCTCTATATTATCTCGGAACTCTAGATGATCAAGTATTTAATTTTCAAGATTATCTAGTATTTTTTGAGAATTTGTAAAATATATAGGATCCTAAGAGTTCCTCGAAATGGCCCAACCTTGAATGCTTTTCATGCTTGTATGCCCAACTACTTTTCCATTTTGCCCGATTCTAGTGCAATCTTTCTGCCATATCATCTCGGAAATCAAGAATAGTTCTCAAGAATATGGTTAAATATACCCATACATAATATTGCTTATGAAGTCTAGAAAGAAACAATTTGATACTCTGCTAAAACGATTGTTGACATGTATCTATTCAAACCAAACTTTATAAAATCAAGTAAGAATTGTGGCTGGGTTTTATCGAATTAGGTGTATACAAATAGGTGAATTAGGTGTAATTCTTGTACTTGCTTTGGCTGGTAACAAATTAAGTCTGATATATGTACTTGCACTGTACCTGCTTGGGTTCACCGTAAATTATATGGTTTATCCGATATTTAATGTCATAGGTCAATTTTAATTATCAAAAAAATTATATCAATCTTTTACAAATATTATTTTATTCTTTATGAATCTAGTGTACTCGAGTAAGGACACGTGCATTTTCGGAAAATAAAATAAAAAATTATGAAATCTCTATCTTTGTTGTATTGTTAGGTCATATTGATGTAATTTTTACAAATGCCACATTTTAATTTTTCTTGAGAAATGGTAGGCTTTAATGGTTTGATTGTTATTTTCTATATTACTAAACTATATGCTTAAATTGCAAAACCTCGAAACAGCCGAGTTTATATCTCGTCCTCGATTTCCACGATTTTTTTTTATTCACTGTTCAACTATGCGAAGCTTGCTCTGAAAGAAATGAATAACTGTATTTTGTGGAATCTCATCCTAGGCTTGCTGTAAATTACGACGTTTATGGTAATCACTTTATATAGCGACCCATCATATCCCATACATGCTCAATGAGATTTAAATCTGGAGAGTGGGAATTTCTAATCTTTCGTGTGGGAATTTTTGATAGATGTGGGCGATATGCGGTGGAGACTTGATGTTGGGGTTTTCCTGGGTATGACAGCTAGACTTATACCACAACGATACTGAACCCCATGCCATAATACCATTTACTTTGTTCGAAAGGCAACATGAAAACTGCGTTATACATCTCAAAATCTTCTTACCACAATCCGTCGATTATTTTGCCATCAACAAGCCGGAATTCGTCGTTTAATATTATGCGAGCTAATTCGGAAATTTTCTTTCCTATCATTATAATCGAATCCTTTTAACAAGTTGTGTAAAAGGAACGACGATATTAAAAAGAAACTCATTTATCTAAGGCCTTCACCTTCGTTTCTAAGACGGCGATGTTAGTTATATTCCTTAGAAAAAATGCTTGATTATATTGCAATATTTCACCATTTCTGGGGATTCACCATATGAAATTTACTTTGTTTTCTTGTTGCAAATTATTTAATTTACAGCAAAAAAAACATAAAAACTTGCAATTGCATGCATCCAGTTATTACATTAAGATTCCAGCTTGGTGACTCATTTTTGAAGATGTATTTTTTTAGATTTAATGTTAAAGCAATACTATTGGTTTAACCTATGTAGAGCAACCTGATCTACAAAAAATCTAAACATTTCTCTTGGAAAAAATCTCTAAGATATTAATAAATAACATAGCTTATGAAGTCTGGAAAGACACAAATTGATACTTTACCAAAACGATTCTTCAATTGTATCTATTCAAAGCAAGATTTATAAAATCGAGTTAATATCAATGCATCTTTATGGCTGGGTTATATCGAGTTAGTTGTATTAAGTCATTGCTTGCAAGAAATTACGTAAGATATTATGTACTTGAACTGGTCTTCAATTGTTATTTTCTGCCTTACTAAACTATATGCCTAAATTGCAACACCTCAAAACAATCGAGTCACAAAGATGTTTTGACTTCTCAATTAACTATTATGTATTTTTGGTTGAATCAGTCGGCAAAGTTCTAATTAAATGCTGATTAATTATTCATCATTGACTGACATCATACATAGGTCATACACAGTAATGACTAGACATTAGGTACAATTCTGTATTGTGTACACAAATAACCTTTTTGGTATATCGTATCACACATATATATGCCGATACACTCAGCTTCATTCAATTATGATTTAAACAAATTTATTTGATTGAACATTACGGACTTATTAGTAAGTCATCTATTATAGTATTTTTTGATGTCAGTTTGTTCGTGAGCTCCTTGATATTAGTCTTTGTTGTATTAGTTCAGAGATGAATCAAGTTATTTGATTGGGCGCTATCATCAGTAGATTCATCAGTTTTATTTCTTTAAGATGTGTCCAATTTACTACGCATCACTTTGGAGTTAAATTTCGGAAATAAATAAATAACTTCTATTACGCTATAAAATTAATTTATTCAGTACCGGTTTCGGGTAATAAGCCATCATCAACTGAATAGTTAGATGTATAAAAATTCAAACATAAATTAATAAATGTTTAAGAAATGATAAAATATGATAAAATAACACGATAAACACACCACAAAGAACAGACATAAAATAAAATTCAATTTTTTTATCGTTGAATTTACGTGTCGAATTTACTTATGGGAGCTTATGCAACACTTTGGAGTCAGTGTGTTGTTTGTTCTTTGCTATTAGTGTTTATGTTATTAGCTCAGAGATGAGTTAAATAACTTGGGCCCTATCGTCAGTAGATTCATCAGTTTTATTTCTTTGAAATGTGTCCAATTTACTTATGGGAGTCTATGCAACACTTTGGCTGCTCTACAACAATCACGACTTATTCAATTGTATTATCCCATTTCAATTACTGCGGCATCGTTTATGATTACTATGTTGATATGGGTTTGCCCTTCAAATACAATATTTGCAAAGCGCTTGCGTTAAGATTTATATATGATATAAGGAGAAGAAGCAGGATTTTTGATGCACTTCTTTGGGCTAACTGGTTGAACATGGTGCAATTTGTTAACTAGAATTCGTTTACGCTGTGATGTGTATAACATTAATGTTCGACATCGTTTTGTGGTATCTACTCCAAGATACCCTACTTGACGGTTTAAGCGCTCATTTTCCTATATTACTTGTAGTATTGGCAATAGCATCCCGGTGAGCATTTTGCAGTATTGCTTAGTATACCATTTCTTTCCATGTTATTTTTTTCTTATTTTGTTATTTGCCTCCTGGATGAAATATTTGCTATTTTGTTTATTCTTTTAGTATGGTCGTGGGGTTGATGAAAATTAATAACGCCTGTCTATAGGTGCATTGATTCAACCCCCTTTGATGATCTCTATGTTCACCGTTCTAATTTTTCATACCTTATAATATTTTATTATTATGAGGTGCAATATCTTTTATCAATAAATATTATTATCTCATTCCAAGCTTGCCGTATGTTCCATACATACTCAAAGGGGTTGAAACAGAACGATATGGCATCCTATTTCATAACACCAGCTGTTTGGCCACCATCAGCTCGAATTGCATTGCTCACCACAAAATCTTCTTAACCCAACCCGTCGATCTTTAGTTACCAATAGGAGCGTAATAAATCTGCACTTTTCGTGAACTCATTCATCAATTCAACGTTGTCTTGCTTAGTACTAGAAGAACCTGGTTCTTTTATGAAGTTGCATAAAAAAACATTGTAAAGGCCGATATGAATGGAGATTGAACTATTGAAATTCGTCCTAAAATACTAAACTGTCTTTACCCTCGTTTAGGACGACGATATTAGTTATATTCTTCAGCCAACAATTCGCCTTCTTAAAAATGTAGTCACTTGATTAAATCGCGATCTTATACAAAATCTAAGCATTACTAACAATCGAAGAATCAAAAAATTTACAATTACGTGTATCAAGTTTTTTTAATAAGATTCCAGCGTGATGACGCATGTTTTTTATGTGACACGTATTGTATGTAATTTCGACACTCTTGCATCATCATAAATGTTATTAAAACATTAAGACATCAATTAATATTTTTTAAAACCTATTGCACAGATTGCAATATTTCTGTTCAATTAATAGTCTTTAGATAATTTTAATAATTAATATTGAAGGAATCCAGAAAAGAATAATTTTTGATAATTAAATGCTTGTACTCAACATTTTCTCTTTTAAAATTTCACCTCATTAAAGAGACAACTCATAATAACAACCTCATAATCACCATCTCATTATCTCAACCTAAATGGTCTTTAGATCTATTTCTAATGCATTCTCTTTGAGGGGATCTGCCTCAAAAATAAGCAAATCACCTTGTTTTTAAAAAAGATCATATGGTTGATAATTGATGAATGTACAAGGGAGATCCCATTGATGTTGAGCCTTCCTTTTCAAAATTATAATCTTCCCTTTCCCTTTTAAACTCTTGGGACAGTGCTTCAAATCTCAACACGTGCTCCCTTAAAAGTGCGGCACAACGATAGGGATCACAAAGAGTTTCGAGTACGAATAAAAACCTTAGTGAAGAAAGGACATAAAAGAAAGCAAACAAAAATACATTATTAAGCAACCTTGAAAAGTATGCCTCAATTGTAGTTGGACTTACAACAGAATTCTTATCAAGGTGGCCATCAAAGAAAATATAACGTGTGAATATAACGTTACCATCCACGGTTATAGCAAAAAAAAAGAAAAAGGTTGGAAAACGTCTATTTTTCTCTTGGTGCAGTCGCCAGAGTTCCAGATGCATAATGCATGAGCCCACGCCCCTGCCTATGATATACGAAGCGTTAATCATCACATGTTAGTACGCCCACGTTTGTGCGGTCACGTGTTGCTTTAGGCATATCCACAATATGCGCGTTTCTTCGGCTAAGTTGCTTAGAAAATAATTTAATTATGCGCAAATTGAAGTTTGCACAATTTTGCAATATCTCTTCTAATCTCTTTCCGGCCTCTCCAATTACATAAAAAGTACAAATAACTGTAATCCGTTATATCATCAAGAAGGATCACGCTTTTTTATCTTTTGTTGCGTTTTTAATTTGTTTATCGAGATTATCTTTTTTTAGATTTACAATCTATCAATAACATACTACAATGTGTACTTAAACTATCTTTTAAGAGGTACGTTACGTTAAAAAACGTGTCGTAATGACTTCCACTTGCATGCATGGAAACGCGTCCCGATCGCGTTAATATTCAAATGTTCTACGACGACGTCGACGACGACGACCGCGACTTTCACTTGCATTGTTTCTGTGAAAATGTACATTAGGATTGTGGGGCCGCTAACAGGTTCTCTAAATTTAAATCGCCTCGGTTTATTTTTCCGGGGGCCGCGTTTCGAACTGGTGATTCATTTCGTCTGTCGGGCGGTGCGGCGGGGAATTTTTAGATCCTCTGCCATCTTCTTCTTTTTCTTCTTAATCCTCTTTAATTTAATATCTTTCAATTTCCTAAGATCAATAAAAATCTAAAAAAAAACAATTTAATGGAAATAGATGATTTAACAAAGAGAATGTGTGTATAAAAAAACTTTCTCTCAATTTATTAATAAATTCTTGTGAAATTTTTTTTGAGTAATAAGACTCAATTGACAATGGATAATTTATATTAATAAGATATAAAGCGGTTATGCGCTTTCGCCATTTAATAATCCCGGAAAAATTCTATTTTATATTTTATTTTTCTTAAATCGATTATTGTCGCTGAGATAGAAACCGCATTTCTACGACGGCAAAAACATAAAAGAAAGTCAAACTTAATGTAGGGGAAAGGATGCAAAAAATAGCGCACAAAATCAGCTGTTCGCCGGACCATGCCCGGTAATAATTAATTGATCTTTCCATAGGTTTATTGTAATAAACGTCGATCTAAGATGACCAGAGATGGCCGCCTTCGGACCGGTTCTTCTTTGCCGGTTGTGCAAGGCCATGAAATTTCCCATTTCCATGCTTATATAGTGATCACCTTATTTTTACACTTAACTAAATACGAACTAGTATTTAATTAATACACTAATTCATTTATTTTAAACTTTTATAAATCACTATTCATTTAAAGAAAACCCATTTTAATTAAAATTTTTTTTAAAAAGAAAGGTTATATATTAATTAAGAGAAAATTTGCAATTATGAATATACATACTATATACAGGTGATTTAAAAAAACGCTGACAGATTTCTAATAAGTACACATCTTAATACATACTGACTTATATTTTATTTTAACACATTCGGCATAGCTTAGTATAATATTAGTGCCTCACTGGCCTCAGAATAGTACCATAAAAAAGTGAGATGTCCTTAATGTGTTATATCTCGTTAAGCACGACATATTATGTTAATTTTTATGTATTACCTGCTCTAGAAGTCTGTCAATAGTTTTTTGAATCACTCTGTATAGTGTATATGTACAAGATCCACTACATTAAACCATTCATTTAAAAAAATTTCAACATTTCTTGCTATTTTTCAAAAGGTTATTTTATACTGGAGTTGAGATTGAAATTCTTTTATTAACATATTATTAAAAATATAAAAATTTCATGATTTTTATGTGAGCAATATAGAAAAGCAATTTAGTTTAATGTTTTTTAAATTATTAAAAAAAAATGTGCTAATTGGATTCAGTAGGCATTTTCATTTTTGCCATGTTTCCTTATTTAGCATTAATTAGAAAATGTTTTAATAAAATTACCTTTCTAATGAAGAAGAGAATCAGCTTTAAAATATGTCAATTTTGACTAAAAATGTGAAACGTACATTTTAATATTCGTGATGATCCGATAACTACTTTTGGAACTGTTAAACTGGTTCGATGTTTAATGAGCACTCGTCTTCTTTATGGTACTTATGCTTCTAATAGACAGCATATTAGAAATCTCCGCCCTTTGAAGACGTTGGCCGTCCTAAGTATTATGAGTTACCTAAGGCGGGCGATGTGTTCAAAGTCAACAACTTCATAACTTATTAACTTGCTTAACAAAGAATTCAACAAGTTTTTTAACTTTCGTATTTTTCTTAAAGTAAAAAGTAAATATTCGCTACAATTTCTGTTCTAACCTACATATCATGAAAAATCGATTAATTTTGATCGTTATGTAAGTTACATTATCATCTTAATTTCTTGCTTTTGTTTGTTTCGTATGAGAATGAGAGTTGGTCGAGAAGCTCTAGCATTATGCGTGATATATGTAGCAATTTTGATCATCTTCGCAATCGTCGACCGTCCCAAATATCATGGATAACACTTAGGACGGCTTATGTCTTCAAAGTCGGCTGAGATATTTGGCTTTACACTCCGAATCGAGTGACATTAAGAATTTTATGATTTCGTGTTATGCTTAAGATATAAAAAATTTTATCAGACGACTTTGAAGATGTCGACCATCTAAAATATCATGCGTAACACTTAGGGCGCCCATTCTCTTAAAAGTCGGTTATGATAAATTTGTTTTACATTTGGTTTTACATGGTTCATAAATTTGGTTTTACTTGGTTCATAAATTTGGTTTTACATTCCAGAGTGCTATTAAGAATTTTATGAAAGAAATAATCTCCAAGTTATATTCGTAACATAAGAAATTATCTTGACCGATTTCAAAGATGTCAGCAAAGGACAATAGTTAGGGCTCCCAATGTCTTCAAAGTCGGCTGAGATGTTTGAGATATCCCGAATGACACCAATATCAATTTCATGGATAAAATTATTTCGTCGACCTAGATTAGTTCTTCCATAAAGTTGTTAATAAATACCAAGGTTAGCCTACTTGAATTTTATGGAAAAAATCAAACCAATCCAAATATAAATACTTAGGTTAGACAAAGCCAGAGATGATATCATAAAATTATGAATGTGAAAATTATGAAATCTATGAAAAAATCTCAGCCGGCATCGAAAACATCGACCACTTTAAGTATATCTCATGATTCTTGGGGCGCCCAACATTGTCGAAGTCAGACTAAATTATATCTGTCAGGAATTTTGAGGCTTACTTTTACCAACCTCAAATCATAAGTATCTAGAGGAGAGTTACCATAGTAATAACGAATTTAAGCACACCCATTAGCCGTGAGATGGATTTAAGCTATTGAATAAATTTGTCATACATTTCAACCTTGTTAGTGCTATCATTTTAGATATTCCTTACATTTAAGTTTTCGTCACAGAAAAGTAGCGACTTTTAACTGCAATACCAGAGCCATAACAAGTTTTCTTCTTCTGTAAATGCATCCATTCTTTTGTTCTTTCGATTAGAGCATAACATCAATATACATACGTATACATAAATACTTGAAAAAAAAAATTTCAAAAAATTCGAAATTTAGAGATAATTTCTTCCATAAATTCCTAGCAGGGTTTTTCATTTTCAAAGTCTGTCCAGATTTTAATTTAATTCGTGGCGGATGGTTCTAAATACTATTAATAGTTATGCAATACTACATAATCCATCAAATCCCCATTTTGAAATTAAACCAAAGATTATTATTGATGGGAATAGATCTTGTTGTGCTTTAAAAATGCAATTTATTACGTGATTCCTTAGTCCTTGCAATCTCACCTGTCATTGTTTCAGAAATAATTATATGTTCTACTAGTGGTTAACACTCTCTTTTTTGCTAAATGAATTTCTTTATAAGAAGTATTTTAAAATTATTTTTTAATACAAAATGACGTAAATTGTGTTGATTGATTGTAAAACTATATTAGTCACTCTACATTAGTCACTTTTTTTTATTGAATATTATTTTCTTGTATTGTTGAGTATTGTACGCACATTTCCTTGCGACACATAAACATTACTATTATTATGTTACAGAGGCAAAATATTGACTCGATATCATGCTCGGTTTATTATAAATTTACCTTTATATAAAAACCGGTAAAGTGTTAACCTTTTTGATCGTAAAATAGCATCATAAATGAATCATACCACAAAGAACTCCTATAAAAATATTTTTAAAACCACTATACTACGTATAATTTTTAGTAGATTTATAGAAGCCAACTTTTATGATGTTGTATCTGGAAGACGGGCAAAGTGTTTATGATAACATAGGATGTTATCATAAAAATTTTGCTTTAATCATAAATTATATATTTTTACAGTTTTCGTTGTATTGGCTGCCCCACTGTACGACATCTTTGAAGTCGACCGAAATAATTTCTTCCATAAACTTGAAGCGGGGTAAGCTGGGTGATGAAGATATTGGCCGCTCTAAGTATTGCTCATAATAAGTAAGAACGGCCGACGTTTCAATATCGGCCGAGACTATTTACTATTTATTAACGTCAACAGTTTCAAGTATTATGACCAATACTTAGGGCGACCGACGTCATCGAAGTCGGTCGAGCTAACTTCTTATACCACGCTTATCATTTAGAAGAAAATCGAGTGATAACACGGAAGAAATAATCTTCCCTAGTATCGCAGATAATAAAATAGGTCTACCCTGCCCAAAATTTATGGAAGTATGATTTTGGCAGATTTCGAAGAAATCGGCCGCCCTAAGCTATGTTTGTGATATAAAAAATTATCTCGGCTGACTTTAAAGATGTCGGCCGTCCCAAGTATTATAAGCAATACTTAGGGTTTATTTCTTCCAAATACTTCAAGCAGGATAATCCTGTTTTATTATCCCGAGTGATAGTAAAACACTCGGCATAGTAATACCATTAATAATTTCATGGAAGAAATAATCAGTGTTTTTTTGAGCATGTTTACCTTGCTTGAAGTTTATGGAATAATTTAAGTGTAGTTCATGATTTTTTTTTGGTAGCGGAGCAATGATTATGATGGCCGAATTTATTTGTTCTATAAATTTCAAGAAGAAAAAAGACGACGTCGGCCGTGATATAAAAACAACCCGATAATATCATTATTTTCATTAATTTTAACAACTTCAAATCATCTCTACAGACTCAATTCATCCTAAGCCTTGATACTTGGGTTGGTTATATTTTTCCATAAATTTCAAGCAGGTATTCATTAAAAAATGTATGGAGGAACTTAGCTGATTTCAAAGACGTCAGCCACCTTAAGAATCGTGAAAAATGCAATAAATACCCTGCTTAAAACTTATGGAAGAAATCATCTTGTCAGACTTCGAATACGTTGGCCGTCCAAAGTATTATGAACAATACTTAGAGCTGCTAATGTTTTTGTAACCAAGCTTGAAGTTTATGGAAGAAATTATTTCTGCTGATTTCAAAGACGTCGGCCGCTTTAAGTATAGCTCATGATTGTGATATAAAGTTATGTTCGTGATATAAAAAGTTATTTCGGTCAACTTCTACTATATATAATATTAAGGATTATTTCTTCTGTAAATATGAAACAGGGTAAATGTTTTTTTCACGGTCCCGAATTATCTCCCGAGAGATACCATTACCAATTTTGTGGAAGAAATAATCTTGTCCATCTTCGAAGACGACGGCCGTACCAAATATTGTAAAATATCTTGCAGCTGCTAACCTCTTCGAAGTTGGCCGAGATTAGTTCTTCCATGAAATAATTTATGAATACCAAGACTAGGCACATTAGTGTAATTTCGATGTATCCCCACATCGATATATTGAAATAAAGAAAATATCGATATCGATACGAAGAAAATATCGATGTCAATATCATGAAAATAGTTATAATCTTATCTATATAAGCAGCATTCAGACTTCTTTCAGAAGTATTTAGCAAATATAGTATTTAAATTATCAATATTTAGCCTCTTAATAGCAGTAACTTCTGTAAAAAGAACATAGTCTTCAGTTATTAGAATTTAGTTTTCTGCCAACAATATCTAGATTTCTGCCAACGATGTCTAGATTTCTATTAGCAGATTTTAGATATTTGCCAGTTGTTAGCCATCTTCTTCAAGCAGCATCTAGACTTCTTTCAGAAGTATTTAGTTTTTGTTAGCAATGAGAATAAATATAAAGAGAATAAATACAGAGAATAAACATAAAGAGAATATAGTATCTAGTCAACAGTATCTAGTCTTCTGCTAGCAGTTATAATTTTCTACAAGCAGTATCCAGATCTTTTTAGTCTTTTTATAACAGTTCTTTTGTAAAGAGAATATAGTCTTCATTTACCAGGATCTAGATTTATGCCAACAGTATCTAGAATTTTGGTAGCAGATTCTAGATTTCTGCCAATAGTCATAATCGACTACAAGCAGTATCTACAGATCTTTCATAAGTATTTATTGTTTAAGTATCAATATTCAAATTTTTAATAGCAACATCTAGTGTAAAAAATATATAGTTTTTAATTATCAGTATCTAGTTTTCTGCTCACAGTGTCTAAACTTCAGCCACCACTTTCTAAATAAAAAGTTAAATACAATATCGATGTGAGTATCGTACAATATCGCTATATCTATATACAATTACACTTCGCTAATCCGAATCAATAAAAACCAGGTAAATTCAGATTATGGAGGCATGCGGATTATTGAATCATATTTAGGTATTGTCAAAACGTCTTATAAATACATTTTTATAGATTTATTATCTATTACAATATTATCTACAGTTTATCTTGCAGATAATATTTTCTTGCATTATCTTGCACTGCTGTTATCTGCAGCTCATCTTATAGTACATATGATACACTTTTACTAGCTTCCTCACTTAATTCATTTATCCCAGCAATTTCATGGAGCGTTATACCGATTTCTTTTAATTGTTGAAATGGCTATAGAATGCAACGGCGTCCTCTTCCTTATCTGATTATCCAAATATAATATATAGTATGAATTATATAGTATTATATAGTATGAATTAGCGAAGCTTTACTGTGTGTTAATAACATGTGTGTATCGAATATCGATACACTTCATGCTGTATCGCACACCCCTAACCAAGACTATTCTGCTTAAAGCACTAGGACTTCAGATTTGTAATTGATTGAGAATAGACGAAATCTGCAGATGTCAGCTAAGTCGGCCATCATAAGGATCGTCACTTCGAACGATGCTTATGACAGTTTCTGAGTTAGTTTCTTCCATAAATTTCAATATGGTAAAGTAAATATTGTATCATATCTGAGTGGAAGAAATAATCTCAGCCTTAAGTTATGTTCGTGATACAGAAAATTATCTCGACCGACTTCGAAGGCGTCGAATCTAAGAATCTTTTGGTACTCGAACAATGCTTTTGACGGTCGAGTATTTGTTCCATAAATTTCAAAAAAGATAGTTCAAGTCTCTCATTATTTTTGTGTGGAAGAAATAATCTCCGCCGTCGTCGAAGACGTCGGCTGCCCCAAGTTATGTTCGTGATTTAGAAAATTATTTCGGCCGACTAAGAAAATGTTATTAACATTTTCATTTCTTTCCATTGTTGAAGGATTAACCTGATTTTAGAGAAGTTAAAAGCTGATTTTCAACGATAAATCCATTGTCAAAGTGCGAAATTTTTTATTCATCTTAATTCGAAAATGTTGGCCAGCCTAAGTATCATAAGCAATATTTACGGCTTATTGCTTTCGCAGACTTCAAGCAGACTTTTTAAGTAAACTTTTTTCACTGCCTCGAATGATCTCCCAAGAGATAACTTGTGTTAAACATTAACAACTTTTTGTACGAAATAATCTCAGCCGACTTCGAAAACGACGGCTGTTCCAAATATCACAAGCAATACTTAGAACTACCTGGGACGTTAGTTCTTCCATAAAATTATTTATGAATACCAAGGCTATTCTGGTAGGAAGAAACAATCTCAGCCCAAGTTCTGTTAGTGATACGAAAAATCTCGATCGACTTCGTAGCCGTCCTCACTATCATAAGCAATACTTAGGACTTATTTCTTCCGCAAACTTCAAACAGGGTAAAATTTTTTCATAGTCCCGAATGATCTCTCGAGTGATACCATTATCAACATTTCGAATAAAATAAATTGATAATTTTAAGTAATCCTTAGACAGTTCTTCCAAAAAATTGTTTATGAATACCTGCTTGAATTTTATGGAAAAATTATACTGATTCAAGTATTAAGGCTTAGGATTTAGAATTAATTGAACAAATGAAACAAGTTTGTTGAGATGATTCCATATAATTATTAATAGTGTCACAAAACTATCTTATTTGAAATTTATGGAAGAAGTGATCTAGGCCGATTTCAAAGACGTTGGCCGTTCTAAGCAATACTTAGAGCGGCCAATGCTTTCATAACCAAGTATAATACACCTTGAAGAATGCTTATGACGGGCAAAGTTAATTTCTTCCATACATTTCAAGATGGGTAGAGTAAATTTTGTATCACATTTGTGTGGAAGAAATAATCTCGCCCCAAGTTATGTTGGTGATATAGAAAATTATCTCGGCCAACTTCGAAGACGTCGAATCTAAGAATCTTTTGGTATTCGAACAATGCTTTTGACGGCCGAGTATATTTGTTCCATAAATTTCAAAAAGGATAGATCAAGTCTTTCATTATTTTTGCGTGGAAGAAATAATCTCGGCCGTCGTCGAAGACGTCGGCTCCCCCAAGTTATGTTCGTGATTTAGAAAATTATTTCGACAAACTTCGAAAATGTTGGCCAGCCTAAGTATCATAAGCAATATTTACGGCTTATTTCTTTCGCAGACTTCAAGCAGAGTAAACTTTTTTCACTGCCTCGAATGATCTCCCAAGAGATAACTTGTGTTAAACATTAACAACTTTTTGTACGAAATAATTTCAGCCGACTTCGTAAACGATGGCTGTCCCAAATATCACAAGCAATACTTAGGACTACCTGGGACGTTAGTTCTTCCATAAAATTATTTATGAATACCAAGGTTATTTTGGTAGAGTAGACTTTGTATCATATCTTAGTGGAAGAAACAATCTCAGCCCAAGTTTTGTTAATGATACGAAAAATCTCGACCGACTTCGTAGCCGTCCTCACTATCATAAGCAATACTGAGGACTTGAATGATCTCTCGAGTGATACCATTATTATCAACATTTTGAACGAAATAAATTCAGCCAACTTTGAAGACGATCGCTGTTCTATGATGGATCCCCGAATAAACTCCCATTATTAACTTTTTGTGCGAAATAATCTCGGCCGATTACGAAACATCTTAAGTAATCCTTTGTTCTTCCATAAAGTTGTTTATGAATACCTGCTTGAATTTTATGGAAAAATTATACTGATTCAAGTACTAAGAATTAGGACTTAGAATCGATTGAACACATGAAACAAGTTTGTTGAGATGATTCCATATAATTATTAATAGTATCTCAAATCTATCGTATTTGAAATTTATGGAAGAAATGATCTAGGCCGATTTCAAAGACGTTGGCCGTTCTAAGCATTATAAGCGATACTTAGAGCGGCCAATGCTTTCATAACCAAGGATAATACACCTTGAACAATACTTATGACGGGCAAAGTTAATTTCTTCCATACATTTCAAGATGGGTAGAGTAAATTTTGTATCACATTTGTGTGGAAGAAATAATCTCGCCCCAAGTTATGTTCGTGATATAGAAAATTATCTCGGCCGACTTTGAAAATATTGGCCAACCTAAGTATCATAAGCAATATTTACGGCTTATTTCTTTCGCAGACTTTAAGCAGAATAAACTTTTTTCACTGCCTCGAATGATCTCCCAAGAGATAACTTGTGATAACATTAACAACTTTTTGTACGAAATAATCTCAGCCGACTTCGAAAACGACGACTGTCTGGGACTTTAGTTTTTCCATATAATTATTTATGAATGCCAAGGCTATTTTGGTAGAGTAGTGCCGTCCTCACTATCATAAGCAATACTTAGCACTTATTTCTTCCGCAAACTTCAAGCAGGGTAAATTTTTTTCATAGTCCCGAATCATCTCTCGAGTGATACTATTATCAACATTTTGAACGAAATAAATTCTGCCGACTTCGAAATATCTTAAGTAATCCTTAGTTCTTCCATAAAATTGTTTATGAATACCTGCTTGAATTTTATGGAAAAATTATACTGATTCAAGTACTAAGGCTTAGGATTTAGAATTGATTGAACAAATGAAACAAGTTTATTGAGATGATTCCATATAATTATTAATAGTGTCACAAATCTATTTTATTTGAAATTTATGGAAGAAATGATCTAGGCCGATTTTAAAGACGTTGGCCGTTCTAAGCATTAGAGCGGCCAATGCTTTCATAACCAAGTATAATACACTTTGAACAATGCTTATGACGAGCAAGTTAATTTCTTCCATACATTTCAAGATGGGTAGAGTAAATTTTGTATCACATCTGTGTGGAAGAAGTAATTTCGCCCCAAGTTATGTTCGTGATATAGAAAATTATCTCGTCCGACTTCGAAGATGTCGGCCGTCCCAAATATCATAAGCAATACTTAGGGCTTATTTCTTCCATAGGATAGATTATTTTTGCTGTTTGAATTATATCATTAACAATTTTATGAAAGAAATAATCTTGGTCGACTTCGACCACATCAAATCTAAGCATTACTCACGATAGTTGATTATTTCTTCCATAAAGATTTTAATTGTAGCATTTAAAATGAGTGTAAGAATGAGTAACAAAAAGAATATTTGCTTATTTGAACTAGAACAATGCGCCATTCTGTATCAAACAAGAGACCGAATAGTGACGAAAAGGAGGTCAAACCACCGCTACACGTGATAATTTGATTACATTTATTAGATTTTGCTGTTTTTTTTCTGGATAGATTTCTTTAGATGCGCCATTATTAGTATATTGACCTAGGACTTTGCTTAGTTTATAAACACACCAGCAAAGGTCAAGAATCATACAAAAAATGAAATATCTTAGATATGTATGTAATATAAACGAATTTATGTGGTGAAAAACAATTAAAGAGGAATGTTACTAATACGTATAGCAGGTTTAAACTATTTAGGTACCTACACAATTCTTGTTGAAAATAGCGTTACGTAACGTTGTTGCTGCAAAACGACAGTTTAACTTCTGCCTCAAAGATTTCTGGGCGCTAAAATTGTCGTGACCTATTACAAAATAGTGAATACCTTACATTCGTTTTTAACATTAAAATCGACCTTCGTGGAATTCTCAAACCTTATAATTACGGAAATATGTTCAGGCAAAACAAGAAAATACTTCTTGTGCACGCAAATGTCACGAATATAAAAGAAGAACTTGTGATACGTCTCGATACATTTCTTTGATATAACGCACCCAATCAAATCACTAAATCACTACAACCGAGTATAGTATAGTATCTACTACGAGTATAATCGAAGAGGAGAAATTATTTTAATTAACTCTATTTAAATAAAAAAAAATTAAAACTGACCTTTTTTTTAAAAGTTATCCCATGAGAAACATTGTTTATTCCCGCACATTCACAAAAACGTCGAAGTCGTAAACGACGAGAAAGAGACAAGAAAGAAATCGGACATCCGCACGCTCAGAACCTCAATATACAACTACGACAATCGGCGGACAATCGGGGTCTCGATGCGCGAAAATAAATAAATAAATATTTAATTAAAAAAAACACGAACAAGAGCGTTCCAAAGCAACACACCCCTCACTGCACAAACAGAAATGGTTAGGTATGAGAGAAATGCACCAAATCGACGCATGCGTATTAAAAAATATTATCATTTTTCAAGAAAAATTAAAAGAATTCGAGCCGTGCAAATATCCTAAACGGGCAATAGAACTAAAACGCACTCATTTTTAATCTCTTCCAACTCACTAAAATATTCCATTTCGTTTTAAATTAATAAATTACATCAACGATGCAACTACAGTATTAAATTACTTCGTAAATTCAAACCGTTTGGGTCAACTGCCGATTAGATCGCGTCATCTTTAGCTCAAATAACCGTTCAATTTTAAATAATGCAGATTAAAAAAATAAATCTGTTTTCTTATATGTTGTGGATATATCATACGTGGTATAAATAAACAAATTTTATTAATAAATTTAAGTTAATTTTTTTTTAATTTTAAACTTGAGATTTAAAGGTTTAAATTAAAATCTAAATTTTTTTTACAAATACGAAACAAATCTGCTTTATCTTTAATTAATAAAGCGGGAATCCCTTTATTAATAGAAAAGCGATAAGAAATTGTGTTGGAGCCAAGTTATTTACAATATAATAACAATCGTGTACTCTTAGTTCGAGATCACGATTAATAGGTGGCAGTATTATTGAAATGCGCGTTTAAAAATTGATTATTAACTTTATACTGTGAGCGTCAAAAAAAAGTAAACAGCTGTTGTTTTTCTATTAAAAGGTTAATAAAAATACAGTTAATAACGAAAATCAAAAAGTTTTATTGCAGTCTTCACAACTCATCTATACTATATTTAAATCAATAGAAACATGAGAAAAAAAAACAAATCATTACCCGTAATAATTCAGATTATTGTAAATATCTACCGAATTTACGCGTCAAAAGAAAGTAAACAGAATTCGGAACTAATAGGTATTAAGTACAAAAATAAATATAATATTAACTTTTAATACTTGGTTTGAGCTCCTTTGGCCTTCAACACCTCCCTTAATCTCCTTGGCATGGATTCCACCAAGTTTTTTGTAATATTTTGAGGGATTTTCATCCATTCTTCAGTTAAAGCTTTTTTAAGGTCGTCTTTATTTGAAATTGTCCTTTCTCTGATCTTCCTGTCAAGGTGATCCCACAGATGTTCTATAGGATTAAGGTCTGGGGACTGCGGTGGATGATCAAGGGTTTTAGGGACTCGGTATAGCATCCATTCCTTCACAATTTTGGAAGTGTGCTTTGGATCGTTATCCTGTTGGAAGATCCAGTTCTCTGATAAGCCCAATTCATTAATACTCGGGGAAATATTGTTCTTTAAAATGGTTAAATAGTCCATTGTTGATTCAATAAAAACTAGATTACCGACCCCTGACGCCGCCATACAGCCCCAGACCATAACCGAGCCTCCACCGTGTTTGATGGTATTGGTAACAAATTTCTCTTTGAAGGCCTCATTTTTTGGCCGCCATATCTTTGGTGGTTTTCTTTTACTAAAAATTTCAAATTTACTTTCATCACTAAATAATATATTTTTCCAAAAATCTGGAGCTTCGTTTTGATATTTTTTTGCGAAATCAAGACGTTTCTGTTTATTTATTTTCGATATGTAAGGCTTTTTACGGGGTGTTCTTCCATGCAGGCCACTTCTATGGAGTGTTCTTCGTATGGTACTGGAACTTATGGTTGTGTTTGCTATCTGCGATATGTCGTTTGCTATTTTAACCGCACTTGAACATGGATTATTCTTACTTCTCTTACCACTGCTCTAGCCTGTGCTTCTGTAAGTCGCTTTGGTCGTCCAACGCGTTGTAAATCGGCTACAGTATGATGTTTTGCGTATTTATCCACAATTTTTTTTATTGTGCAGTGATTTCGTCCCATTATTTTAGCTATTTCGCGTAAGGATTTACCTTTTTTATTTAAACTTAATATAATTTTACGCGTTTCTATACTTGTTTGTTTTCCCATAATGATTTTTGGTATTTATAATTAATTTCGACGTTCAACCACTTGCTGTTTCTTCTAAAATGTTTTAAAGTTGTTCTGGGAGGGGTTTATAAGTATTTATACGAAAAGTGTGGTACTTCCCCTAAATCTAAAATGAATTTACAGCAACCGCACCGGCTGGTTTACTTTCTTTTGACGCGTAAAAATCGGGGTATTTTTACTCTAAAGGGGATTTACCATATTTGTAGGGTTTTTTGCTTAACTATTTTTTACGATAGGATTGCTCACAAATAAAGTCGTAAATTTTGGTATATAAATTTTTATTGTAAGTTAACAGAATCGTAGTAAAATGGGTTTTTAGAAGTAAACAGCTAGTGTTTACTTTTTTTTGACGCTCACAGTAGATCTTAAATAACATTTTCAAACTACCAGGGTGATTCTTAAGCAAATTATTACACAAATTATGCTCCAAAAAATGGAGGATAATTTTGATATTTTTTTTATCTCTAGAACCTCACTGCTCAAAAAGGTTAGGGAAACATTTTTTTCGAAATCTTTTTAAATAAGTGTAGTAATACCGGTGACCCTCGTAAACGGCAAAGTACATAAATAATATTACAAAGTTATAGAATGCCTCTGATAAACCCGTTAACTATTTAAGACGCAACCTACTCTCATGATTGTAAATATGATCAAAAAAGAATATTATACAGTACACCTCGCTTAATTGGGACACATCGGGTCTCAATCAGTCTGTCCCAATTATCGATAGTAAAAAAAACGGTTATAGAAAACAATATAGAATATATCAATTAATAATACACCAAGTTAATGATGAAATAACTTTATTAAATGTTGATTCAGTGCTACATGTTTCGACTATTAATGTTAGTCTTTTTCAAGCACGACTAAAAAGAATTGAAAAAATTTTATGAAAACAACCATATTATACAAAACTATAAAAATTTTATAAAAATAAAAATAATTACCGTCAGGTGTAGATAAAAAAAACATTTTTTGTTATAATATAATTAAAAGACAATGAGACAAATATTGTACAAATAATCACACATTAAAACCAGGAAACACGTTTTTACACAATAAACTTTTTTAGTTTTACTATAATATTGATAAAATTAAATTAAAATGCCGCTGCATGTGTATTAACAATATATAAAAAACTAACTGTTAAAAATATAAAACACAAAGTAAAACACTTTATTCATCAAGAGAATGCAAAAGTGACATTGCTGCATCGAATATTTGAAAAAGGAATTGAATATTTCTCGAAAAAAGAGACCGGAACATGGCATCTATTTTTTTCGTATCTTTTATAGTTTTAGATACCCTATAATAACACCAAAATTTGCCCACCTGTACATAAATGATATTACAGAGTTATAAAATGCCTCTGTTTAACCCGTTAACTGTTTAAGACGAATATTATACGATCGAAACGATCGAAAACAGAATATTATAGATTGTGTTGAAAAATAAATATTGATTAAAATTAGTTTGAATATCCATTTTACCAGTAACGTGTAATGAATGAAATATAAAAATGTCTTTGCTTTGTACTTTAACTGGTCGTTTATTTTAAAAAGTACTGTCTGACTAGTTTCGGCTAATCGCCATTCTCAGAGACAATCTCAAAATAAGAAATTAATTCGAAATATCTAGGCCGGTTTTCATAATCACATAAATAGTATCAGTTAATTAGAACAATTTAAAATATAATAAAAACGTGAAACACAATTTACAAAATTTGTGATGGCGACAGAGTTGGTGAATTATCTAATATTATACCGGAATAGGATTTTTTAATTATAATTTCGCGGATGCAATTTAACGGATGCGTAGTTATAAAAAAAGTCTCTATTGCAATCTGTATGTTACTTCCGGTATTCTATATAATATCTAGGATATTTACAGAATGCCTAAAACATTTAGGTAATAAATAAAACATTAATTTTATATTTTACCTAGATATTCTATATCTATACATTCTATAAATATCGAATACCCAGCAGGTAATGTGTGAAAAAAGGTTCATTATAACCGAAGTTCGTTATAGGCAAAAATTTCAAAAACATCATGAACTGAATATAGTTGTAGGTATTAAGATTAACTTGGCCGTTTTAGTGATTATTAAATTGAATGAAATGAAGCAAATTGGGAAGAAATTGTATGATATCATGGAGAGCTTCACTTTCATACCATCCCTCATATTAAGTGGTGTGCAGTTAGAGCTTACACTAATCAAACTATAGAAAAAAAAAGAATATAGAATATTACAACATATAATATTAACAACATAGAATATTACAAAAAACTTAGAGGCGTTAGATTGGGTTAAGCTTCAACTTCATATCATTCAATATGAGGAATGTTATGGGTTAGGATGGTTTCGGTTTGGTTAAGTTGGGTTGGGTTTGGTTAGGTAACATCACACCATTCAATATGAAGGATAGTATGAAGCTGAAGCTCAACCCAACCTAACCCAACCCAGTCCATAACATTCTTCAAAATCATGGACCAACACAACTTTTGGAAATAAACTTTGTCATGTCGATTTTTTCATTAAACATTTCTGCTTCATTGTTAATATATGTAGAATCGATAGATTAAACAGTACTAACGTTAATTGCTCAGGGATTCACTCGAAAACAGGAAAGTGTTCGTCATAACTGGAACAACTTCAACAATAATTGATTCATTATACCTTAAAGTTTAATTAAACAGTCATTTTCTGGATTATTGCATTAGTTCCTTATAACCGGGTGCGTATAACCAGCTTGCAGTGTGGTTCCTCACGTAAAAATAAATATATTTTTTTAATTACTCAATTCTAAAAGGCCATTATATAAGCAAATAACAATCTTTAATGTAATTTAATTGTGATTTTACTCTAGTTACAGAAAGGTACTAGGTGCCTTTTTTATACAATAACTTATAGATTATGTAATCCCTAAGGAGTGTATACACTACCTAGATAAACTATTAAAGACAATGATCTTCAAAATATTTCATACTTTTCCTAGACACCCCAGGTATTCTATACTTTACCTAGGTATTGTATTGAGTGAACACAGAACTCAACAATTAAAATAATCAATATTCGTAATTTTAAGATTTTTGAAAAAGTTCCTAACATGTCTACGTATTATGTCTTCTAACATAAAATGATAGCAATTGATTCTATACATCCTTAGGTTGCTTAATCAATGTAAATCAATTAAAAAATACTAATAATGTTTTCCAGAAAATACTAACATTTTCTCAGAAGTGCATCAATATTGAAAAACAATTGATTTTGGAATTTTTGAAAGAGCTCTTAAGTTGACAAAACCTAGAAAAGGCATCTTAGAGTGTGTAATTGTGCAAAACAATTAAAAAACACTAAATAGGATCTGTTGAAGGATAATAGATTTTGATGTTTTTGAGAACAGTTTTTGTCAAAGATATCAAAAGCTAGAAAAAGATTATGGTATGTCAAACCAGTACTAATTGGTTAGATGTATAAGTAAAAGAGTAATATAAGAGTGATAATTATAAATACTAAACGAAACGCTTCCCAAAAGATATAAAAATTTTTGATTACGAAATATATTAAGCAGAAACAGTTTTCTAAGAACTCAAAATAATGCGGATTATCCGCAGTTGCAGATATCCGTTATATCACTAATTTTTATGGATCCATTCATCATATATTTAAATTAAATTTTGTTCTACTTCATTACTTTGTAGAATGTTTTACTTAAAAATTGATTAGAATATATTCACATCATCATTTAGTTACTGAAAATGTTATTAATAATCCGCAAAACGTCAAAATTTATTTGGATCCTTCTAGTTTGGTAAAATATTATTATTAAGAAAAAATTAAAAAATCGAATTCAATCGGGTCACGCCTGGTCCCGTCGAAAACAAAGTTGCTCACGATTACGCACCGTGATCATTTTGATAATTGTTCGTGCACCATCAATTAATTATTCGCTAAAACTAATTCTCGGTATCGGTGTATATGCAAGAGAACCTTTAAAATGCTGTGTTGTTTATCATTATTATTTTATTTACTATTGAATGTTTTAAACATACTAATACTGGCTGTATTAGTATCCGTTCCATGCATTATTCAAATATGTACAAAACATGTGCTCATATACAATGACACATAATTACAAAAAATAATTAAATTTATGCACGATAAAAATATATACAATATGAAGTTATATGTAAAATATGCAAAAGCATATAAATCCGTTTTCTAGTTATAACAAACAAAAACCTAAGAATTTCGCTTTCTGAAACTATAGACTTTTTTACAGCTGTTGTGGCCACAAAACAATTTCATTATAACACTGTATTAAAGCGAGAAGTTATTGTATTTGCGGTTTATTTGCCTTTTCAAAAGTGCTTTAGATCGATTAACGCGTTTTCCAGTTATAAAGAATTAAAAAAATTTATTTGAAAACTTTGATTTAACACTTTTGATATACATAATTTAAATCAATCTATTTTAAGTCCAGAAGTGTGTGGTCTTCCGTTGTATACGCATTTTGGAATCACCTGTATATGCGCCTTATTATCGGGTGCATTTTAGGTTTCATTCATTCTTGTCAGAACCAACAAAATTTCGGATGCGTTTATAATGATGCTGTCAGATGTTCGGTTTTCGACACAATGCGAATAATTAGATACAAACGACTACGGAAATTTTAAATAACACAAATAAAGAAGTAAATAAATCAATTTTGTTATATACTGTGAAATTATGCGGAAAAATTAAAGAAATTTTATTAATAAATTTAAGTTAAACGTTTATTTTGAACTTGAGATTTAAAGGTTTAAACTCAAATCTCAACTTTTTATATTGACAAATACTAAAGAAATCTTTTTTATCTTTAATCTCCCCTTTATTAATAAAAATCCGGTAAGGATTTTGTGTTGGAATCAAGTTATTAAGAAAATAATAACAATCCTGTACTTTTAGTTTGAGATCATGACTACTAGATGGCATCACTTTTTTGTAAATACGCGTTTAAAAATGGATTATTAATTTTGTACATAATGTGATCAAAATATGACAAAATACACATCTGATTTATTTAAAGTAACTTACTCGACATATAAAGTATAACATGATGTAACATGAATATTTTCTTAAAGTTAAAAAGAAAAACAGTATTTCGCATTTAGTATTCGACCACTTTGATTACATTACTTGAGCATTAATATCTATTTATATAATATTGACTCATTATTTTTCTATACTATTTTGTTCACAAAAAATGTTTTTTTACTCTTAATATGGCTCAAGTTAATGCAAGCAACTATGTTTTAAATAATAGATATCAAAATATTTTTGTGATGTCTTTAAACAAAATAAATTTTTGACTAAATTTGGAAAATTAATAAATTTCATAAATTCCCAGTTTATTAATAATTTAGGCTTCGGATTTTTTTAAATAAAATTTTGGTTGTTATACCACAAAATATCATTTCTATTTTTAGCTTTTTGAATATCTTCGTCACTGTATTTAGACTTGAGCTTCGTTACCATATTGGCATTAGAATTTCCATTTTTTGATAATTTACCACGGAAACGTTCAATTACTTTTGTTACAAAAAAGATTTAAGAAAATAGAAAAGAACCAAACATTTACACTTATATTTATTTTAGGTTCAAATATTTACATATTATTTTAAAATCGGTTAAAAAAACTCTTTAATCTGTTAACCACTAATTGATCGGATATTTAAACCGCTTGTATTTTATTTATAAAGTATAGTAAAATGATTTGACCAAAACTTGGTCAAATACTAAATAATTTAAACGGGAAGATATAAGCTTTAATAAGAGATTATAAAACAACTAATTCGTCTGGATATTATCTTCTACGTTACTAAACGTAATCAATTTTCGTCTAATTTTTTGTATCAAAATAATATATACTGATGTCGGAACGTGATTTTACGAAAACCCGGAATCCAATATCTTCAGCCGGATATCCTATTATCCGACATATCTATCCGACCATTATATGTGACTAAGTTCCAACTACATTAATTTTTATATCGTATACAGTGCCCGCAAAAAAATTAACAACACCCGTTTTCCTTTTATTACATTGCATTAATGTTTATAAAATTTAGTTCATCTCCACCTTTCGATTTAAAATATTTTCAAGATGGTCGCCATTTCCGGTCTCTCGGAACATCGTTGTTTTAAATGGAATCCTATACTTTTTATTACTTTGATAAGACATTGTCTATGTATCTAGCGGTTTTCCTTTTTAAGTTATTTTGATTTGAAGTTTTTTTTGGCAGTTATCAATGTGTTTTTTTAATCAATTTTAGTGAATTTTGATGTTTGTATTGTTGCTGTTCTTATTTGTGCCTTTTATCACTATTATAAAAGTATTCATAAATAAAACGAAATTGGATTTCAATCTAAACTTGAAATCTTTTTATCTTTAATCCTCCTTTATTAATAGAAAAACGATAAGAAATTGTGTTTGAATCAAGTTATTAACAATATAATAACTATTGTGTATACTTCGACTAATAAATAACAGTATTTTTATATACACGTATAAAAATTCGTTATTAATTTTATACAGAATGTATTTGAATGACATTCCTAAACTTCAAGGGGCGATTCTTAAGCAAATTACACCACTCCTAAAATGGCGGTAAATTTTGAATTATATAAAAAACTACACTTCTCAAAAAAATAAGGCGATCACTTTTTCGATATCTGTAACTTTTTAAATAATATAAATAATTTTATATATCTAAGAGCTGAGAACATAATTGCTTTTTATTTAATGGTGCCTTCCCGGAACCTATTTTCTAGAATCAGAATATGCATTAAAAAGTCTATCATTCCATTTTAAATAATAATTGATTATTTCGGTACATCGTTTTGAAACATCTTATATAAATATATTTTCCGTTTATGGTGTGTTAAGTTTTGTCTAGGAAGAACTCTGCATCTCAACCTCCTTAACAAATCTCAACATTTATTATTTATTAACAAATTCGAAACAAATCTTTTTTATCTTTAATCTCCCTTTATTAATAGAAAAGCGATAAGAAATTGTGTTGGAATCAAGTTATTAATAATATAATAACAAAGGTGTACCCTTAGCTTCAGATCATGATTACTAGATGGCAGCATTGTGAAATACGCATTTAATAGTTGATTATTAATTTTATACAGTGTGTATCTGAATAATGTTTCCAAACTGTAAGGGTTGATTCTTAAGTAAATTTTAAGGATACATATATAAACTGAGATCCTTAAAAAATAGCGGAAAATTTGTATTTATTTTTTAATTTCGGGAATTATGAACACAGGATAATGAAATTTTGGGGTTTACCTCATAATAATAAACCGATTATTCGTGTATCATGCGACTGGGAATCATGAATAACCCAAAGATTTTTATGCATAATTTTTTACGTATTTTATATATTTATTGATTTATGCATTCTGTCAAAAACTCATTTTGGTTTGAGATGCATATTTCCTATTTTTTTATTGTCTACCGTATTTTGCAAATTTCAAAATGTCAATAAGTTTCGGAAAAAAGAATAAAAATTCGTACATGTTCGATGAACAAAAATGTATCTAGAAAAACAAATAGTGGCAAGAAGAAATATCTTTTATTTCTGCTAAGATTCAAGCTGTATTAAAGCTGTTCTTAAAATCAGAAAAAAATAACGAATTTAATAAGCTAAAAATCAGTGATTGTTTTCACTAAAAAAAATTGCTAAAAAAATTTTACTCATCAAATTCTTTATAAAAAAAGTTTCCATATAATGTGGATCCAAAAAATGGGGATCCATGGATTAACCAGTTGTGAGATTAAATAATATCCAAAAGAGTTTATTACTATTTCTTAATATCCAAAAGGTTTATTTTTCCAATAAACCAGTAGTAATAAAGTCTTTTAGATATTATCTATATAATGTTTTAATTATAGTACTTCACCTATAATCATAACCAAGGTGCTAGTTTACGAATATTTTCAAACTTTTTTCAAATTTTTCGAAAACTATTCGGACATCCAATTTGAACCACCCCTGTATATGTTTTGAAAACAGTTAAGAGACAATGTTAAACCCTTAGTCTATTGGGAGTTTAGAAGCAGTATCAAGTCATCTAAAAACAGTATCAATCTTCTGGAAGCTTCGGCTCTTGTAGAAGCAATACCAAATCTTCTGAAACTTTTTTTACAAAGGAACTATTTCTGGTTTAAAATTATAAATTTCACTTATTTATCAAATTGCAAAAAATTTTGTAAATGTAAAATTTGTAAGTCAAGTAAATGTAATATGCTTTACAAAGTTAATGCATAAAATCTATCTCTCTGTTACTCGCATACCAATTTCCAAAGAAATATCAAATATAAGGGAAAGAAAATGAGCAAAATATACATTCGTGAAAAAAATTCAACATCACAAAGAAGGTGATCAAAAGGAACCCAATAAATTGGTATCAGAAAATTCGTATATAAAGAAGTAGAATGTTAAATAACAATATTAAAGACGCTTGAAAGCTTAAAAAGAGACAAGTTAAAGAGGTTTATGAGTGCGGCGAAATACTTGCAAAACAATCTACATAGCATTTAAAAGAAGAAGGCATTCGAAGATTACCACATTCAAAATATCAGAAAGAAAGTAGAAAGGAGGTCATGAAGGTGTTAAATTGAGGATCACTCATGCCTTCTTTCTGCTTTCTTTCTGACATAAAATCGTCAATTACTATTTTTGTCCTTAGTGAATTAATAAAGTTAAATATCAAAATGAAAGACGCTTGAAAGCCTAAAACGAAACAAGTTAAAGAAGTTTATGAGCACGGGAAATACTTGGAAGACAATCTACATATCATTTAAAAGAAGAAGACATTCGAAGATTACCACATTCAAAATGTCAGAAAGAAAGTAGAAAGGAGGTCATGAAGGTATTAAATTGAGGATCACTCATGCCTTCTTTCTGCTTTCTTTCTGACATAAAATCGTCAATTACTATGTCTGCCTTTTGTGAATTAATAAAGTTAAATATCAACATCAAATATGCTCGAAAGCCTAAAAAGAAACAAGTTGGAGAGGTTTATCTGCTCGGCGAGCTACTTTAAAGGCTCTACATATCATTTAAAAGAAAAAGATATTTGAAGATTATCACATTTAAAATGTCAGAATGAAAGTAGAAAGAAGTCATGAAGGTGTTAAATGGAGGATCACTCATGGCTTCTTTTTGCTTTCTTTCTGACATAAAATCTTCAAGAACTATTTCTGTCGTTAGTCTACGTCATCTACATGCATCCTTTTTGTAATTGTTTGTTTCTTTTTAATATATATTTAAGAGCTGTTTCTTGAATCGTATCTGGAACTTGCATTACTGGTGCATTCACAAACTAAGGATACTAGAAAAGAAGTAGAAGAAATTTTCTTCGACCATATTTTGAACTGTTACTTTGTTGGTACAATCACGTGTCAAATGTGGTTGACGGAAAGCAGAAAGAAGTGATGCTATGTGCATAAAATCTACAAGAAATTCTTCTTCGACCACGTTGTGTTCTTTCTAACATACCTTTAAGAATTGTTGTTGCCATCATATTTGGAACTTACATTACTGGAGCATTTATAAACTGAAGATGCTAGACAGTAAATAGAAAGAAATTGTGAAGGTGTTATAAAATTTACAAAATATTTGTCTTCGACTATATTTTGAACTATTTTATTCGTACAATCATGTGTCAAATGTGTTAGAAGGAAAGCAGAAGAAGGTGGCGGTTATGTGGATAAAGGTCATATCCATCGCCTCTTTCTGCTTTTCTTTTGGCATAAAATCTACAAAAAACTCTTCTTCGACCACATTTTGAACTGTTACTTTGTTCGTATAATCACGTTATTTTTTTCAAACATTCATCGTTTATTTAACCGTCGTATGATCAAAATGATGGAACGAACATTGACGACCATAACGGGTCAGTTTAGACCCATGTATGGTAAACCATCTTAGGTTTTGTTCAAAGCATTAAAATTAAATATTGTATAATACGCCGCATTATTAAAATAACTCAAACAATACTTATGGCCATTGTCTAGTAGTAGTCTAGTCTAGTAGTAGTGTAGTTCTACAGCAACTATACTCTCGAAGATAGGTATCGGAACAAGAGTACATATTTTAAATTGAGACTTGATACTGCTTCCAGAAGACTTGATATTACTGCTGGAAGGCTTGATATTGCTTCTAGAAGATTTCATCTGCTTCCAGAAGACTCGATAATGCTTCTAAATGTCTTCATACTGCTTCGAAAAAACTTGAAATGCTTCTAGAAATTTAATACTTCTTCTAGAAAACTTCAAATCTTTCCACAAAACTTGATACCGCTTCTAGAAGAGTCGAAATGCTTCATCTGTAAGCATTTCTTGACTATTACTACTACATGCTTGATATTGCTTCTAGAAGAGTTCAAATCCTTCCACAAGACTTGATACTGTTCCTATAAGACTTGAGATGCTTCCAGGAGAATTGGTATTGCTTCTGAAAGACTTAATATTTCTTGCAGAAAACTTGAAATGCTTCCAGAAGACTTGATACCGCTTTTATAAGATTTGAAATGCTTCCATAAAAATTGAAAATACCTTTGTTGGAAGACTTGAAATGCATCTAGAAGACTTGATACTGCTTCTAAAAGATTTTATATTGCTTGCAGAAAATTTGAAGTAAACTTCAACAGTATTGTTGGTTTTATCTGGATTTAAGTTACTATTTTCAATTATTTTTTTAATTTCAATTTATTGAGAGCACGTATTTTCATTCTTCTTTTGAGAGTCTTTTGCCATTTCAAATTTTTTCAGCACCCACACGTATTTCCAAAAATCGGTGCCTATGTTCATGAATGAGTTTGTCCAAGACTCCATTCTTTGTTTCGCTATATTCCAAAACAATATTTCGTTTGTAATATACTTCGCAATTGCTTATATTATGTGTATGCTACAAAGATGATAAAATTGCTGATGATTTTATTCCTTTGCGGAATTGAATCAGGATGAATAACGAGCGCTATATTTTTAGCAAATCCTTTATATTTCCTCAAACAATCCCAAGTAATGTTAAATTTTTTTGTGAGAAGTACTTCAGCTAAGAATATCCACCATATTCCACTATTATTATAAAAATTTAAAAAAAATCTGATAACGATTTTATTATTCGTTGTCCCACATTTTTCTCAACTTTCATAAGCCTCTCTGCAATTCTTTTGAGGCTTATAGGTCTCCTAGAGACTTTATGCACTATTCTGATTGCAAAGCTGTCTGATGATCACAATATTTGTAATATAAACTAGAGAATATGTGGAAGGACAATAACATCCAATTTGTATTTCGAATACTATTTAAACAATTATTGTTTTCGGGTCATTATTGACCCAGCTTTGATCGTACAAGGGTTAATTAATCTACAATACAAGAAATTTGTCTTCGACATATTTAGAATTCTGCCAAATATGTTAGAAGGAAAGCAGAACGAGGTGATGCTATGTGAATAAGGGTCATAGTTTTCGCCTCATTTTGCTTTTCTTTTGACATAAAATCTACAAGAAATTTGTCTTCGACCATATTTCGATCTGTTACATTGTTCGTACCATCACGAATTTTCATCACCAAATTTTAGAAAATTTAAAAAGATTTTTTCCAAAATTTTCTTATATAACAAATATTGATATTGACCATAGACGCCGGTTTTTAAAAATACGTAAGGGTGCTAAGTGCTGAATAAAAACCGAAGGGAAAAGACTCAAACGACCATGTTTAGTGTGTAAAGCAAATGTGCTGCCAGCAGTTTTACTAGCAATCTCCACTCTTTAATTGGCAGTTTTTAAACTTCTAACGTGAAGATATTGTATCTTTCCAACAGTATTTGTGGATCTTGCGAGTAAAACCGGCTATATCCACATATTAACGAAATTTACTTCTACCGGTTAAGCACACAGACTCCTCATTTCTTGTTTTGTAAGCAAAATCAAATTTTATTAACAGTTTTTTGCCTTTTGTAATAAAACTTGTCTTTTACCAGCAGTGTTTAATCTTTAATTAACAGCTTGTGGACTACTTATGTATATGTTTTACATTTTGACTAATAGTGTTTAATATTTTCAAAACAAAGTGAAATGGTTTATAACCGTATCTTATTTCTTGTGATAAAACGTTGTATGGCAGCAATTTTACATGCAACATCAAGTCTTCTAGAAGTATCTCAAGTCTTCTAGAAGCAGTATCAAGTCTTTTAGAAGCAGTATCAAGTCTTCTGGAAGCGTTGCAAGTTCTTTTGGAAACATTTGAAAGTTTCTGAATTAAGTCGAGAAGAACAACTTTAAGTCTCCCAGGAGAAGTATCAAGTTTCCTTTAATCATTTTAACTGTTCTGGAATCATTTTAAGTCTTCTGAAATCAGTATCAAGTTATTTAGAAGCAGTACCAAGTCTTCCAGTCTTGCATACTAAACAATTTAAACGGGAAGATATAAGCTTTAATAAGAGATTATAAAACAACTAATTTGTCTGGTCTATTATCTTCTACGTTACTAAACGTAATTAATTTTCGTCTAATTTTTTGTATCAAAATAATATATACTGATGTTGGAACGTGATTTTACGAAAACCCGGAATCCAATATCTTCAGCCGGATATCCGATTATCCGACATATCTATCCGACCATTATATGTGACTGTAAGTTCCAGCTACATTAATTTTTATATCGTATACAGTGCCCGCAAAAAAATTAACAACACCCGTTTTCCTTTTATTACGTTGCGTTAATGTTTATGAAATTTAGTTCATCTCCACCTTTCGATTTAAAATATTTTCAAGATGGTCGCCATTTCCGGTCTCTCGGAACATCGTTGTTTTAAATGGAATCCTATACTTTTTATTACACCTTTTAATTATATGCGAAAAATAAGTTGACTTTGATAAGATATTGTCTATGTATCTAGCGGTTTTCCTTTTTAAGTTATTTTGATTTGAAGTTTTTTTTGGCAGTTATCAATGTGTTTCTTTAATGAATTTTAGTGAATTTTGATGTTTGTATTGTTGCTGTTCTTATTTGTGCCTTTTATCACTATTATAAAAGTATTCACAAATAATACGAAGTTGGATTTCAATCGAAACTTGAAATCTTTTTATCTTTAATCCTCCTTTATTAATAGAAAAACGATAAGAAATTGTGTTTGATTCAAGTTATTAACAATATAACAACTATTGTGTATACTTCGACTAATAAATAGCAGTATTTTTATATACACGTATAAAAATTTTTTATTAATTTTATACAGAATGTATTTGAATGACATTCCTAAACTTCAAGGGGTGATTCTTAAGTAAATTACACCACTCCTAAAATGGCGATCACTTTTTCGATATCTGTAACTTTTTAAATAATATAAATAATTTTATATATCTAATAGCTGAGAAAAGAATTGCTTTTTATTTAATGGTGCCTTCCCGGAACCTATTTTCTAGAATCAGAATATGCATTAAAAGGTATATCATTCCATTTTAAATAATAATTGATTATTTGGGTACATCGTTTTGAAACATCTTATATAAATATATTTTCCGTTTATGGTGTGTTAAGTTTTGTCTAGGAAGAACTCTGCATCTCAACCTCCTTAACAAATCTAAACATTTATTATTTACAAATTCGAAACAAATCTTTTTTATCTTTAATCTCCCTTTATTAATAGAAAAGCGATAAGAAATTGTGTTGGAATCAAGTTATTAATAATATAATAACAAACGTGTACCCTTAGCTTCAGATCATGATTACTAGATGGCAGCGTTGTGAAATACGCGTTTAATAATTGATTATTATTAATTTTATACAGTGTGTATCTGAATAATGTTTCCAACCTGTAAGGGTTGATTCTTAAGTAAATTTTAAGGATACTTTCTTATATAAACTATTAGAAGCTGAGATCCTTAAAAAATAGCGGAAAATTTGTATTTGTTTTTTAATTTCGGGAATTATGAACACAGGAAAATGAAATTTTGGGGTTTACCTCATAATAATAAGCCGATTATTCGTGTATCATGCGACTGGGAATCATGAATAACCCAAAGATTTTTATGCATTATTTTTTATGTATTTTATATATTTACTGATTTATGCATTCTGTCAAAAAGTCATTTTGGTTTGAGATGCATATTTCCTATTTTTTATTGTCTACCGTATTTTGCTCAATTTCAAAATGTCAATAAGTTTCGGAAAAACGAATAAAAATTCGTACATGTTCGATGAACAAAAATGTATCTAGAAAAACAAATAGTGGCAAGAAGAAATATCTTTTATTTCTGCTAAGATTCAAGCTGTATTAAAGCTGTTCTTAAAATCAGAAAAAAATAACGAATTTAATAAGCTAAAAATCAGTGATTGTTTTCACTAAAAAAAATTGTTAAAAAAATTTTACTCATCAAATTCTTTATAAAAAAAGTTTCCATATAATGTGGATCCAAAAAATGGGGATCCATGGATTAACCAGTTGTGAGATTAAATAATATCCAAAAGAGTTTATTACTATTTCTTAATATCCAAAAGGTTTATTTTTCAAATAAACCAGTAGTAATAAAGTCTTTTAGATATTATCTGTATAATGTTTTAATTATAGTACTTCACCTATAATCATAACCAAGGTGATTGCACTTGCTAGTTTACGAATATTTTCAATCTTGGTCTCTAAGAGACAAACAAACGAAACTAGCGGTTGGAGATTCTCGATATTAGAATTTATTAAAAAAATGCGATCACTTTTTTCAAATTTTTCGAAAACTATTCGGACATCCAATTTGAACCACCCCTGTACATGTTTTCAAAACAGTTAAGAGACAATGTTAAACCCTTAGTCTATTGGGAGTTTAGAAGCAGTATCAAGTCATCTAAAAACAGTGTCAATCTTCTGGAAGCTTCGGGTCTTGTAGAAGCAATACCAAATCTTCTGAAACCTTTTTTACAAAGGAACTATTTCTGGTTTAAAATTACAAATTTCACTTAATTATCAAATTGCAAAAAATTTTGTAACTGGAAAATTTGTAAGTCAAGTAAATGTGAAATATGCTTTACAACCTTAATGCATAAAATCTATCTCTCTATTACTCGCATACCAATTTCCAAAGAAATATCAAATATAAGGGAAAGAAAATGAGCAAAGTATACATTCGTGAAAAAATTGCAACATCACAAAGAAGGTAATCAAAAGCAACCCAATAAATTGGTATCAGAAAATTCGTATATAAAGAAGTAAAATGTTAAATAACAATATTAAAGACGCTTGAAAGCCTAAAAAGAGACAAGTCAAAGAGGTTTATGAGTGCGGCGAAATACTTGCAAAACAATCTACATAGCATTTAAAAGAAGATATTCGAAGATTACCACATTCAAAATATCAGAAAGAAAGTAGAAAGGAGTCTTGAAAGTGTTGAATCAAGGATCACTCAAGGCTTCTTTTTGCTTTTTTTCTGACATAAAATCGTCAATTAGTAGTTCTGTCCTTTGTGAATTAATAATGTTAAATATCAAGATCAAATATACTTGAAAGCCTAAAAATAAACAAGTTAAAGAAGTTTATGAGCACGGGAAATACTTGGAAGACAATCTACATATCATTTAAAAGAAGAGGACATTCGAAGATTACCACATTCAAAATGTCAGAAAGAAAGTAGAAAGGAGGTCATGAAGGTGTTAAATTGAGGATCACTCATGCCTTCTTTCTGCTTTCTTTCTGACATAAAATCGTCAATTCCTATTTTTGTCCTTAGTGAATTAATAAATTAAATATCAAAATGAAAGACGCTTGAAAGCCTAAAACGAAACAAGTTAAAGAAGTTTATGAGCACGGGAAATACTTGGAAGACAATCTGCATATCATTTAAAAGAAGAAGACATTCGAAGATTACCACATTCAAAATGTCAGAAAGAAAGTAGAAAGGAGGTCATGAAGGTGTTAAATTGAGGATCACTCATGCCTTCTTTCTGCTTTCCTTCTGACATAAAATCGTCAATTACTATATCTGTCCTTTGTGAATTAATAAAGTTAAATATCAACATCAAATATGCTCGAAAGCCTAAAAAGAAACAAGTTGAAGAGGTTTATCTGCTCGGCGAGCTACTTTAAAGGCTTTAAATGATATGTACATTTAAAAGAAAAAGATATTATTTGAAGATTATCACATTTAAAATGTCAGAATGAAAGTAGAAAGAAGTCATGAAGGTGTTAAATGGAGTTAAATGTTAAATGGACTCATGGCTTCTTTTTGCTTTCTTTCTGACATAAAATCTTCAAGAACTATTTCTGTCGTTAGTCTACGTCATCTACATGCATCCTTTTTGTAATTATTTGTTTCTTTTTAATATATATTTAAGAACTGTTTTTTGAATCGTATCTGGAGCTTGCATTACTGGTGCATTCACAAACTAAGGATACTAGAAAAGAAGTAGAAGAAATTTTCTTCGACCATATTTTGAACTGTTACTTTGTTGGTACAATCACGTGTCAAATGTGTTTGACGGAGAGCAGAAAGAGGTGATGCTATGTGCATAAAATATACAAGAAATTCTTCTTCGACCACGTTGTGTTCTTTCTAACATACCTTTAAGAATTGTTGTTGCCATCATATTTGAAACTTAAATTACTGGAGCATTTATAAACTGAAGATGCTAGACAGTAAATAGAAAGAAATTGTGAAGGTGTTATAAAATTTACAAAATATTTGTCTTCGACTATATTTTGAATTATTTTATTCGTACAATCATGTGTCATATGTGTTAGAAGGAAAGCAGAAGAAGGTGGCGGTTATGTGGATAAGGGTCATAACCATCGCCTCTTTCTGCTTTTCTTTTGGCATAAAATCTACAAAAAACTCTTCTTCGACCACATTTTGAACTGTTACTTTGTTCGTATAATCACGTTATTTTTTTCAAACATTCATCGTTTATTTAACCGTCGTACGATCAAAATGATGGAACGAACATTGACGACCATAACGGGTCAGTTTAGACCCATGTATGGTAAACCATCTTAGGTTTTGTTCAAAGCATTAAAATTAAATATTGTATAATACGCCGCATTATATTAAAATAACTTAAACAATACTTATAGCCATTATCTAGTAGTAGTCTAGTCTAGTAGTAGTGTAGTTCTACGGCAACTATACTCTCGAAGATAGGCATCGGAACAAGAGTACATATTTTAAATTGAGACTTGATACTGCTTCCAGAAGACTTGATACTACTGCTGGAAGGCTTGATATTGCTTCTAGAAGATTTTATCTGCTTCCAGAAGACTCGATACTGCTTCTAAATGTCTTCATACTGCTTCGAAAAAACTTGAAATGCTTCTAGAAATTTAATACTTCTTCTAGAAAACTTCAAATCTTTCCACAAACTTGATACCGCTTCTAGAAGAGTCGAAATGCTTCATCTGGAAGCATTTCTTGACTATTACTACTACATTCTTGATATTGCTTCTAGAAGAGTTCAAATCCTTCCACAAGACTTGATACTGTTTCTATAAGACTTGAGATGCTTCCAGGAGTATTGGTATTGCTTCTGAAAGACTTAATATTGCTTGCAGAAAACTTGAAATGTTTCCAGAAGACTTTGATACCGCTTTTATAAGATTTGAAATGCTTCCATAAAAATTGAAAATACCTTTGGAAGACTTGAAATGCATCTAGAAGACTTGATACTGCTTCTAAAAGATTTTATATTGCTTGCAGAAAATTTGAAGTAAACTTCAACAGTATTGTTGGTTTTATCTGGATTCAAGTTACTATTTTCAATTATTTCCTTAATTTCAATTTATTGAGAGCACGTATTTTCATTTTTCTTTTGAGAGTCTTTTGCCATTTCAAATTTTTTCAGCACCCACACGTATTTCCAAAAATCGGTGCCTATGTTCATGAATGAGTTTGTCCAAGACTCCATTCTTTGTTTCGCTATATTCCAAAACAATATTTGGTTTGTAATATACTTCGCAATTGCTTATCTTATGTGGCTGCTGCATAGATGATAAAACTTCTGATGATTCTATTCCTTTGCGGAATAGAATCAGGATGAATAACGAGCGCGATATTTTTAGCAAAACCTTTATATTTTCTCAAACAAAGTTAACAAAGTTAAAGTAAACAAAGTAATGTTAAATTTTTTTGTGAGAAGTACTTCAGCTAACAATATCCACCATATTCCACTATTATTATAAAAATTTAAAAAAAATCTGATAACGATTTTACTATTCGTTGTCCCACATTTTTCTCAACTTTCATAAGCCTCTCTGCAATTATTTTGAGGCTTATAGGTCTCCTAGAGACTTTATGCATTATTCTGATTGCAAAGCTGTCTGATGATCACAATATTTGTAATATAAACTTGCATATCGCATGAGAATAGTAATACTAGAGAATATGTGGAAGGATAATAACATCCAATTTGTATTTCGAATACTATTTAAACAATTATTGTTTTCGGGTCATTATTGACCCAGTTTTGATCGTACAAGGGTTAATTAATCTACAATACAAGAAATTTGTCTTCGACCATATTTACAATTCTGCCAAATATGTTAGAAGGAAAGCAGAACGAGGTGATGCTATGTGAATAAGGGTCATAGTTTTCGCCTCGTTTTGCTTTTCTTTTGACATAAAATCTACAAGAAATTTGTCTTCGACCATATTTCGATCTGTTACTTTGTTCGTACCATCACGAATTTTCATCACCAAATTTTAGAAAATTTAAAAAGATTTTTTCCAAAATATTCTTATATAACAAATATTGATATTGACCATAGACGCCGGTTTTTAAAAATACGTAAGGTTGCTAAGTGCTGAATAAAAACCGAAGGGAAAGACTCAAACGACCATGGTTAGTGTGTAAAGCAAATGTGCTGCCAGCAGTTTTACTAGCAATCTCTACTTTTTGGTTGGCAGTTATTAAACTTCTAACGTGAAGATATTGTATCTTTCCAACAGTATTTGTGGATATCGCGTGTAAAACCGGCTATATCCACATATTAACGAAATTTACTTCTACCGGTTAAGCACACAGACTCCTCATTTCTTGTTTTGTAAGCAAAATCAAATTTTATTAACAGTGTTTTGCCTTTGTAATAAACTGGTCTTTTACCAGCAGTATTTAATCTTTAATTAACAGCTTGTGGACTACTTATGTATATGTTTTACATTTTGACTAATAGTGTTTAATATTTTCAAAACAAAGTGAAACCGTTTTATAACCGGTTTATAACCGTATCTTATTTCTTGTGATATAACGTTGTATGGCAGCAATTTTACATGCAACATGAAGTCTTCTAGAAGTATTTCAAGTCTTCTAGAAGCAGTATCAAGTCTTTTAGAAGCAGTATCAAGTCTTCTGGAAGCGTTGCAAGTTTTTTTGGAAACATTTGAAAGTTTCTAAATTAAGTCGAGAAGAACAACTTTAAGTCTCCCAGGAAAAGTATCAAGTTTCCCTTAATCATTTTAACTGTTCTGGAATCATTTTCAGTCTTCTGGAATCAGTATCAAGTTATTTAGAAGCAGTACCAAGTCTTCCAGAGGCAATATTAAGTCTTCTGGGAGTATTATGTATGAGTGCAGAGAAAAATGTATAATGCAGAGACCAATATATTCGACGCCTATTATATTGATATTCTGTAATAAGAATGGGAGATAACCATTTGACAAAATATCAGTGATGTCATAACTCTGTTGAAAATGAAAACATCGCCTCTGGCGATAAATCGACCTTTTGTTAACCTAATACTAATGTTAAAAGATAATGTATATATATATTTTTTCTCTTATTGTATTTCTTGGTGGCAATAAATTGTATTATAATTATTATTAATTTATGAATTATTTTTAGTACCATATCGGCAACTTGTATTAGGGGAGCATTCACAATCGAAAGATGCTAGAAAGCAAGTAGTAAGAAGACGTAAATGTGCTGCATAGGGCATAAAATCTACAAGAAATTTGTCTTCGACTATGTTTTGAACTGTTACTTCGTTCATACAATGACGTGTCAAATGTGTTAGAAGGAAAGCAGAAAGAGGTGATGTTATGTGAATAAGGTTCATTACATTACCTTCTTTTTGCTTATCTTTTGACATAAAATCTACAAGAAATTCTTCTTCGAAAATATTTTGGACTGTTACTTTGTTCATGCAATTACGTTCTTTCTGGTTCACACTCGTTTAAGAACTGTTTCTGCTATATAGTAGAAGGAAGTGAAGGTATTATGTAGGGCATAAATTATACAAGAAATTTATCTTCGACCATATTTTGACTCACAAACGGAAGGTAGTAGAATGCAAATAGAAAGACGTCGTGATGTTGCTATATGGAGCATAATATTTATACGAAGTTTCTCTTCGACCATATTTTGAACTGTTACTTGGTTCGTACAATCACGTGTCAAATGTGTTAGAAGGAAAGGATGAAGAGGCGATTGTTATGTGAATATGGGTCATATCAATTGCCTCTTCATCCTTTTCTTTTGGCATAAAATCACGTTCTTTCTTTCCAACATTCATTTAAGAATTGATTCTGCTATCATATTTGAAACTTACACTACTGAAGCACTCACAAACTGAAGGTGGTAGAAAGCAAATAGAAAGAAGTCGTGAAGTTGCTATATGGAGCATAATATTTATAAGAAGTTTCTCTTCAACCATATTGTGAACTAAGATGTATTATTTTGGTTTGTATACATCGTTTATTAATTTAGGATCAAATGAAACAAAATCTTGAATTTGCACTATTGGCGGTGTATATTATGCTATTAATTTTCTACTAGAATCGGGGCTTTGTTGTCCCCATCTTCAGGAAAATACGTCAATATTTTGAGAATGTGTTTAAAAAACAAAGTTTCATTCCAATTTCATGAAAACTAAAGTTAAATTTAACATAAACTAAATGTAATTTTTTTTAAATTTCACTAACAATGTAACACAAAATACTTATTGGTTAAAAACACTTCGCGCGGTAAATTATGTGTGTTTCGGTAAATCGTGTGTGTGTTTTTGGAACTTTTTGGGGTAGGTTTCAAATGTTTTTCACCATTTTTAACCGAGTATGACAACACTGATATTTTGTCAAATCTCCCATTTTTATTACGGAATATCAATATCTCTGTACCCATACATACAGATACTCCCAGAAGACTTAATATTGCCCCTGGAAGAATTGATACTGCATCTAAAGAACTTGATACTGATTCCAGAACAGTTGAAATGATTAAAGGAGACTTGATACTGTTCCTAGAAGACTTAATGTTGTTCTTCATGACTTAATTCAGAAGCTTTGAAATGCTTCCAAAAAAACTTACAATACCTCCAGAAAACTTGAAATACTTCTAGAAGACTTGATACTGCTGTTAGAAGACATGATACTGCTTCTAGGAGATTCGATACTGCTTCTAGAAGACTTGATACTGCTTCTAGGAGATTTGATACTGCTTCTAGAAGACTTGATACTGCTTCTAGGAGACTTGATATTGCTTCAAGAAGACTTGATACTGCTTCTAGAAGACTTGATACTGCTTCTAGAAGATTTGATGTTGCATGTAAAATTGGTGCTACACAATGTTTTATCACAAGAAATAAGATACGGTTATAAACCATTTCACTTTGTTTTGAAAATATTAAACACTGTTGGTCAAAATGTAAAACATTAAGCGTATGTTTTACAGTTAGTTTAGTTATTTTTAGAGATGATGTTAGTAGTCCACAATCTGTTAATTAAAGACTAAATACTGCTGGTAGAAGACAATCTTTTTGCAAAAGGCAAGAAAGTGTTAATTAAATTTGATTTTGCTTACAAAACAAGAAATGAGGAGGAGCCTGTGTGCTTAACCGGTAGAAGTCATGAAATGTATGCGATTACGTATGCCAAGTAAATTTCGTTAAAATGTGGATATAGCCGGTTTTACACGCAAGATCCACAAATACTGTTGGAAAGATATAAAATCTTGATGTTATAAGTTTAAAAACTGCCAATTAAAGACTGAAGATAATAATAATAATAATATGCCTTTATTTATAAAAATAACAGAAAAAAAAATTACAAATGTGCGCAGAGCGGAGTTAGGACCAAGTGCTCTCTGCCACCCAACCCTGCGTGGAAAAATCTTCAAAAAAACAAACTTAAAATAAAAAAAATCGATCTTGACAATAATACTAATACTGTTTTTAAGTTTTTTGGAATCATTTCAAAGCTTTTGAATTAACTCATGAAGAACAACATTAAGTCTTCTAGGAGCAGTATCAAGTTTCCTTTAATCATTTCAACTGTTCTGGAATCAGTATTAAGTTCGCTAGAAGCAGTATCAAGTCTTCCAGGGTCTTCTGGGAGTATTTGTATGTATGAGTGCAGAGAAAAATGTATAATGCAGAGACCAATATATTCGACGCCTATGATATTGATATTCTGTAATAAGAATGGGAGATAACCATTTGACAAAATATCAGCGATGTCATAACTCGGTTAAAAATGAAAACATCGAATCTGGCGATAAATCGACCTTTTGTTAACCTAATACTAATGTTAAAAGATAATGTATATATATATATTTTCTCTTATTGTATTTTTTGGTGGCTACAAATTGTATTATTATTATTATTAATTTAAGAATTGTTTTTAGTACCATATCTATAACTTGCATTACAGGAGCATTCACAATCTAAAGATGCTAGAAAGCAAGTAGTAAGAAGACGTAAATGTGCTACATAGGACATAAAATCTACAAGAAATTTGTCTTCGGCCATGTTTTGAACTGTTACTTCGTTCATACAATGACGTGTTAAATGTGTTAGAAGGAAAGCAGAAATAGGTGATGTTATGTGGATAAGGTTCATTACCATTGCCTCTTTTTGCTTATCTTTTGGCATAAAATCTACAAGAAATTCTTCGTCGACCATATTTTGAACTGTTACTTTGTTCATGCAATTACGTTCTTTCTGGTTAACATTCATTTAAGAACTGTTTCTGCTATCATATCTAAAACTTGCATTCCTGGAGCATGCCTACATTAAAGATGCTAGAAAATAAGTAGAAGGAAGTGAAGGTGCTATGTAGGGCATAAAATATACGAGAAATTTGTCTTCCGCCATGTTTTGAACTGTTACTTTGTTCATACAATGACGTGTCAACTGTGTTAGAAGGTAAGCATAAAGAGGTGATGTTATGTGAATAAGGTTCATTACATCAGCCCCTTTATGCTTATCTTTTGGCAGAAAATCTACAAGAAATTCTTCGTCGACCATATTTTGAACTGTTACTTTGTTCATGCAATTACGTTCTTTCTGGTTAACATTCATTTAAGAACTGTTTCTGCTATCATATCTAAAACTTGCATTCCTGGAGCATGCCTACATTAAAGATGCTAGAAAATAAGTAGAAGGAAGTGAAGGTGCTATATAGGGCATAAAATATACAGGAGATTTGTCTTCGACCATATTTTGAATTCTTACTTTGATCATACAATCACGTGTCAAATGTGTTAGAAGGACAGCAGAAAGAGGTGATGTTATGTGTATAAGGTTCATTACAATTGCCTCTTTTTGCTTTTCTTTTGGCATAAAATCTTCGAAAAAGTTTTCTTCGATCATATTTTGAACTGTTACTTTCTTCGTACAATCATGCTCTTTCTTTGTAACATTTCTTTCAGCACTGTTTCTGCTATCATATCTGGAACCTGCATTACTGGAGTATTCACAAATTAATTATGCTAGAAAGCAAGTGGAAAGAAGTCATGAAGGTGCTATATAGGGCATAGAACCTACAAGAAATTTGTAAAAGATGAAGTAAGGATCTAAAAATATCAAAATCACGTAAAATCACGTGTCAGATGTGTTAGAAGGAAAGGAGGAAGATGCGATTGCTATGTGAATAAGGGTCATATCAATTGCCTCTTCATCCTTTTCTTTTGGCATAAAATCACGTTCTTTCTTTCCAACATTCTTTTAAGAATTGATTCTGCTATCATATCTGAAACTTGCACTACTGAAGCATTCACAAACTGAAGGTGGTAGAAAGCAAATAGAAAGAAGTCGTGAAGTTGCTATATAGGGCATAATATTTATAAGAAGTTTCTCTTCGACCATATTTTGAACTAAGATGTGGTATTTTGGTTTGTATACATGGTTTATTAATTTAGGATCAAATGAAGCAAAATCTTGAAGTTGCACTATTGGCGATGTATATTATGCTATTAATTTTCTACTAGTTTCAGGGCTTTGTTGTATAATATGTTGAAAATGTGTTTAAAAAACAAAGTTTCATTCCAATTTCATGAAAACTAAAGTTAAATTTAACATAAACTAAATGTAATTTTTTATATTTCACTAACAATGTAACACAAAATACTTATTGGTTAAAAATACTTCGCGCTGTAAGTCATGTGTGTTTTTTGGAACTTTTTGGGGTAGGTTTCAAATGTTTTTCACCATTTTTAACCGAGTATGACAACACTGATATTTTATCAAATGGTAAATCTCCCATTTTTATTACGGAATATCAATATCATAGGCGTCGGATACGTTTGTCTCTGCATTATACAACATTTTTCTCTGCACCCATACATACAAATACTCCCAGAAGACTTAATATTGCCCCTGGAAGACTTGATACTGCTTCTAAAGAACTTGATACTGATTCCAGAACAGTTGAAATGATTAATGGAAACTTGATACTGTTCCTAGAAGACTTAATGTTGTTCTTCATGACTTAATTCAGAAGCTTTGAAATGCTTCCAAAAAACTTGCAATACTTCCAGAGAACTTGAAATACTTCTAGAAGACTTGATACTGCTTCTAGAAGACTTGATACTGCTTCTAGGAGACTTGATACTGCTTCTAGAAGACTTGATGTTGCATGTAAAATTGGTGCTATACAATGTTGTATCACAAGAAATAAAATACGGTTATAAACCATTTCACTTTGTTTTGAAAATATTAAACACTATTGGTCAAGATGTAAAACATACACAATCTGTTAATTAAAGACTAAACACTGCTGGTAGAAGACAATCTTTTTGCAAAAGACAAGAAACTGTTAATAAAATTTGATTTTGCTTACAAAACAAGAAATGAGGAGCCTGTGTGCTTAACCGGTAGAAGTCATGAAATTTATGCGATTACGTATGCCAAGTAAATTTCGTTAAAATGTGGATATAGCCGGTTTTACACGCGAGATCCACAAATACTGTTGGAAAGATATAAAATCTTCATGTTATAAGTTTAAAAACTGCCAATTAAAGACTGGAGATTGCTAGTAAAACTATAAACACTACTAGCAGAAGACATTTCCTTTGCAAACTAACCATAAACGTTTGAGTTTTTTCCCTTCGGTTTTTATTCAGCAGTTAGCACCCTTACGTATTTTTAAAAACCGGCGTCAATGGTCAATATCAATATTTATTATATAAGAAAATTTTTGAAAAACATCTTTTTAAATTTTCTAAAATTTTATGAAGACAACGTTTAGTTTTTGACATTTAAAACAGTTGGTTGCCATGGTTACGTATGGCTACTACTATTTCTGTCTGTCTCAAATAATAATAATATGCCTTTATTAATAAAAATAACAGAAAAAAAATTACAAATCTGCGCAGAGCGGAGTTAGGACCAAGTGCTCTCTACCACCCAACCCTGCGTGGAAAAAAATCTTCAAAAAAAGGAACGTGTCAAATGTGTTAGAAGGACAGCAGAAAGAGGTGATGTTATGTGGATAAGGTTCATTACAATTGCCTCTTTTTGCTTTTCTTTTGGCATAAAATCTACAAGAAATTTGTCTTCGACCATATTTCGATCTGTTACTTTGTTCGTACCATCACGTGTCAAATGTGTTTGGACAGCAGAACGAGGTGACTTTATGCGAATAAGGATCATAGGAATGGCCTCTTTTTGCTTTTCTTTGGACGTATTTTTTTTCTCTCTTATTGTATTTCTTGGTGACATAAATTGTATTACTATTACTAATTTAAGAATTGTTTCTAGTACCATATCTGGAACTTGCATTGCAGGAGCATTCACAATCTAAAGATGCTAGAAAGCAAGTAGTGAGAAGACGTAAATGTGCTACATAGGACATAAAATCTACAAGAAATTTGTCTTCGGCCATGTTTTGAACTGTTACTTCGTTCATACAATGACGTGTCAAATGTGTTAGAAGGAAAGCAGAAAGAGGTGATGTTATGTGGATAAGGTTCATTACAATTGCCTCTTTTTGCTTTTCTTTTGGCATAAAATCTTCAAGAAAGTTTTCTTCAACCATATATTTAACTGTTACTTTGTTCATGCAATTACGTTCTTTCAGGTTAACATTCATTATGAGCTGTTTTTGCTATCATATCTAAAACTTGCATTCCTGGAGCATGCATACATGAAAGATGCTAGAAAAGAAGTAGAAGGAAGTGAAGGTGCTATATAGGGCATAAAATATACAAGAAATTTGTCTTCGGCCATGTTTTAAACTGTTACTTTGTTCATACAATGATGTGTCAAATGTGTTAGAAGGAAAGCAGAAAGAGGTGATATTATGTGAATAAGGTTCATTATATCAGCCTCCTTTTGCTTATCTTTTGGCATAAAATCTACAAGAAATTCTTCGTCGACCATATTTTGAACTGTTACTTTGTTCATGCAATTACGTTCTTTCTGGTTAACATTCATTTAAGAACTGCTTCTGCTATCATATCTAAAACTTGCATTCCTGGAGCATGCATACATTAAAGATGCTAGAAAAGAAGTAGAAGGAAGTGAAGGTGCTATATAGGGCATAAAATATACAAGAAATTTGTCTTCGGCCATGTTTTGAACTGTTATTTTGTTCATACAATATCGTGTCAAATGTGTTAGAAGGACAGCAGAAAGAGGTGATGTTATGTTGATAAGGTTCATTACAATTGCCTCTTTTTGCTTTTCTTTTGGCATAAAATCTTCAAAAAAGTTTTCTTCGATCATATTTTGAACTATTACTTTCTTCGTACAATCATGCTCTTTCTTTGTAACATTTCTTTGAGCACTGTTTCTGCTATCATATCTGGAACCTGCATTACTGGGTATTCACAAATTAATTATGCTAGAAAGCAAGTGGAAAGAAGTCATGAAGGTGCTATATAGGGCATAGAACCTACAAGAAATTTGTAAAAGATGAAGTAAGGATCTAAAAATATCAAAATCACGTAAAATCACGTGTCAAATGTGTTAGAAGGACAGCAGAAAGAGGTGATGTTATGTGGATAAGGTTCATCACAATTGCCTCTTTTTGCTTTTCTTTTGGCATTAAATCTTCAAGAAAGTTTTCTTCAACCATATTTTGAACTGTTACTTTCTTTGTACAATTATTCTCTTTCTTTGTAACATTTATTTCAGCACTGTTTCTGCTATCGTATCTGGAACTTGCATTACCGGAGTATTCACAAATTAATTAAGCTAAAAAACAAGTAGAAAGAAGTCGTGAAGGTGCTATATAGGGCATGGAATCTACAAGAAATTTGTGAAAAATAAAGTAAGGATCTGCTTTGATCTTAATAATTTATTAAATTGAGAACAAATTTGAGACTCGATTTGCCCGTCTCTATCGTGCGTGATGGTTTGTGGTATGCCAAATCTTGAGAAGTAGTGATGTAAAAGAGAAGACCAACTTGTAAAGCGTTCTATGACTGTCAGAATGTAAGAGTAGCTTGATGAATATGGAAGAGCGCCAATAAGGTGAATATGTTGAAATTTCCCTTTTGGAACATCTTGTAACGGTGATCTTGTATGTTTATGAATTTTTGCTTTTTGACAAAGAAGACAAGATTTTGTCCAAGGATACATGTCCTCGGTAATTTGTGGCTAGAAATAGCGAGTTTTGAAATAATGTTGAGTTGCACCGATTCCTGAATAAGAAATGCTGTGAATTTTATAAAAGGTAGTTTGACGGAATTTTTGGGTGATGTAAATTCTCTTCTTGAAAGGATATCTGCAATTATATTTGAAGATCCAGTTATGGCTCTGATATCTGACCTAAACTGACTAATGTAATGTAAATAATTTGTAGTTTGTAAATTAGTAAAAAATTTGACGAGGTGTTTTGTCTGTTTTAGAATGTATGGAATATAATAAGTGTTTGTGATCGGTGTAAACTGTGAACTTATTCACAGTTGCACTTATGCCAGAGTAAAAAGTGTTTATAAATGTTTATTGCTGAATATATTGATTGCTATCAACTTCTCTGTCAAATGTAGAATAATCTAATTGAGATAGAGAAAGTTTCTTAGAAAAGATGCAATAGGTTGTGTATACTTATCTATTTTTTTGGGATAAACCGCTCCAATGGCTGTAGATGAAGCATCATGGCCATTGGATCATGGCCAAGCGGTTAATGGTAATTTTGAAGAAGGTGAAGGATGGGCTAAAATACCTGATTGTCCTAAATTTGATTTGGCAGATAGAAATGAGTGCTCATGTCCTTCTGACCAATTAATTATGTGTTTTTGACCTCTTTTGTGTAATTCAAATGAATATGAAAGAGTTGAAGAACGATGATAAAAATTATTATACTTAAAAATCATTGTAAGCCTGGAACTTGCATTACTGGAGCAATAACAAACTAAAGATGCTAGAAAGCAAGAAGCTCATGAAATCTTTCTTCAACCATATTTTGAACTGTTACTTTTTCGTATAATCACGTGTAAAATTTGTTTGACTGAAAGCAGAAGGAGGTGATGCTATGTGGATAAAATCTACAAGAAATACTTCTTCGACCACATTGTGTTCTTTCTAACATACATTTAAGGATTGTTGTTGCTATCATATTTGGAACTTGCATTACTAGAGCATTTACAAAGTGAAGATGCTAGAAAGTAAGTAGAAAGAAATTGTGAAGGTATTATAAAATTTACAAAATATTTGTCTTCGACTATATTTTGAACTGTTATTTTATTCGTACAATCATGTGTCAAATGTGTTAGAAGGAAAGCAGAAGAAGGTGGCGGTTATGTGAATAAGGGTCATATCCATCGCCTCTTTCTGCTTTTCTTTTGGCATAAAATCTACAAGAAACTCTTCTTCGACCACATTTTGAACTGTTACTTTGTTCGCATAATCACGTTATTTTTTTCAAACATTAATTGTTTGTTTAATTAACCTACAATACAAGAAATTTGTCTTCGACCATATTTTGTTTTGTCAAATGTGTTAGAACAAAAGCAGAACGAGGTGATGCTATGTGAATAAGGGTCATAGCTCTCGCCTCATTTTGCTTTTCTTTTGGCATAAAATCACGTTCTTTCTTTCTAACATTCATTTAAGAATTGTTTGTGCTATCATATCTGAAACTTGCACTACTGAAGCATTCACCAACTGAAGATGCTAGAAAGCAAATAGAAATAAGTCGTGATGCTGCTATATAGGGCATAATATTTATAAGAAGTTTCTCTTCGACCATATTTTGAACTGTTACTTGGTTGGTAAAATCACGTGTCAAATGTGTTAGAAGGAAAGGAGGAAGATGCGATTGTTATGTGAATAATGGTCATATCAATTGCCTCTTCATCCTTTTCTTTTGGCATAAAATCACGTTCTTTATTTCCAACATTCATTTAAGAATTGATTCTGCTATCATATCTGAAACTTGCACTACTGAAGCATTCACAAACTGAAGGTGGTAGAAAGCAAATAGAAAGAAGTCGTGAAGTTGCTATATAGGGCATAATATTTATAAGAAGTTTCTCTTCGACCATATTTTGAACTAAGATGTGTTATTTTGGTTTGTATACATCGTTTATTAATTTGAGATCAAAAGTAGTAAAATCTTGAAGTTGCACTATTGGCGACGTATATTATGCTATTAATTTTCTACTAGTTTCAGGGCTTTGTTGTCCCCATCTTCAGAAAAATACGTCAATATTTTGAGAATGTGTATAGAAAACAAAGTTTCATTCCAATTTCATGAAAACTAAAGTTAAATTTAACATAAACTAAATGTAATTTTTTATATTTCACTAACAATGTAACACAAAATACTTATTGGTTAAAAACACTTCGCGCTGTAAATCATGTGTGTTTTTTGGAACTTTTTGGGGTAGGTTTCAAATGTTTTTCACCATTTTTAACCGAGTATGACAACACTGATATTTTGTTGAATGGTAATCTCCCATTTTTATTACGGAATATCAATACCAATACATACAAATACTCCCAGAAGACTTAATTTTGCCCCTGGAAGACTTGATACTGCTTCTAATGAACTTGATACTGATTCCGGAACAGTTGAAATGATTAAAGGAAACTTGATACTGTTCCTAGAAGACTTAATGTTGTTCTTCATGACTTAATTCAGAAGCTTTGAAATGCTTCCAAAAAACTTGCAATACTTCCAGAAAACTTGAAATACTTCTAGAAGACTTGATACTGCTTCTAGAAGACATGCTACTGCTTCTAGGAGATTTGATACTGCTTCTAGAAGACTTGATACTGCTTCTAGGAGACTTGATATTGCTTCTAGAAGACTTGATGTTGCATGTAAAATTGGTGCTATACAATGTTTTATCACAAGAAATAAGATGCGGTTATAAACCATTTCACTTTGTTTTGAAAATATTAAACACTATTGGTCAAAATGTAAAACATACGCATAAGTAGTCCACAATCTGTTAATTAAAGACTAAATACTGCTGGTAGAAGACAATCTTTTTGCAAAAGGCAAGAAACTGTTAATAAAATTTGATTTTGCTTACAAAACAAGAAATGAGGAGGCTGTGTGCTTTACCGGTAGAAGTCATGAAATTTATGCGATTACGTATGCCAAGTAAATTTCGTTAAAACGTGGATATAGCCGGTTTTACACGCGAGATCCACAAATACTGTTGAAAAGATATAAAATCTTCATGTTATAAGTTTAAAGACTGCCAATTGAAGACTATAGATTGCTAGTAAAACTATAAACACTACTGGCAGAAGACATTTCCTTTGCAAACTAACCGTAAACGTTTGAGTATTTTCCCTTCGGTTTTTATTCGGCAGTTAGCACCCTTACGTATTTTTAAAAACTGGCGTCAATGGTCAATATCAATATTTATTATATAAGAAAATTTTTTATAAAAATCTTTTTAAATTTTCAAAAATTTTATGGAGACAACGTTTAGTTTTTGACATTTAAAACAGTTGGTTGCCATGGTTACGTATGGCTACTACTATTTCTGTCTGTCTCAAATAATAATAATAATATGCCTTTATTAATAAAAATAACAGAAAAAAAAATTACAAATGTGCGCAGAGCGGAGTTAGGTCCATGTGCTCTCTACCACCCAACCCTGCGTGGAAAAAAATCTTCAAAGAAAGAAACTTAAAACAAAAAAAATCGATCTTGACAATAATACTAATGTACTGTTTTATACTGTTTTAAGTTTTTTGGAAACATTTCAAAGATTCTGAATTAAGTCATGAAGAATAACGTTAAGTCTTCTAGGAGCAGTATCAAGTTTCCTTTAATCATTTCAACTGTTCTATAATCAGTACGAAATTCTCTAGAAGCAGTATCAAGTCTTCCAGGGGCAATATTAAGTCTTCTAGGAGTATTTGTATATATGAGTGCAGATGAAAATGTTAATGCAGAGACCAATATATTCGACGCTTATGATATTAATATTCTGTAATAAAAATGGGAGATAACCATTTGACAAAATATCAGTGATGTCATAACTCGGTTAAGAATGAAAACATCGCCTCTGGCGATAAATCGACCTTTTGTTAACCTAATACTAATGTTAAAAGATAATGTATATAAATCTCTTATTGTATTTTTTGGTGGCAACAAATTGTATTATTATTATTAATTTAAGAATTGTTTTTAGTATCATATCTATAACTTGCATTACAGGAGCATTCACAATCTAAAGATGCTAGAAAGCAAGTAGTAAGAAGACGTAAATGTGATACATAGAACATAAAATCTACAAGAAATTTGTCTTCGGCCATGTTTTGAACTGTTAGAAACATGAAAAAGAAAAGAGGTGACGTTATGTGGAAGGTTCATTACCATTGCCACTTTTTGCTTATCTTTTGGTATAAAATCTACACGAAATTCTTCTTCGACCATATTTTGAACTGTTACTTTGTTCGTGCAATTATGTTCTTTCTGGTTAACACTCATTTAAGAACTGTTTCTGCTATCATATCTTAAACTTGTATTCCTGGAGCATGCATACATTAAAGATGCTAGAAGACAAGTAGAAGGAAGTGAAGGTGCTATGTAGAGCATAAATTGTACAAGAAAGTTTTGTTCGACCATATTTTGAATTCTTACTTTGATCGTACAATCAAATGTGTTAGAAGGACAGCAGAAAGAGGTGATGTTATGTGGATAAGGTTCATTACAATTGCCTCTTTTTGCTTTTCTTTTGGCATAAAATCTACATGAAATTTTTCTTCGACCATATTTCGATCAGTTACTTTGTTCGTACCATCACGTGTCAAATGTGTTAGGACAGCAGAACGAGGTGATTCTATGTGAATAAGGATCATACGAATGGCCTCTTTTTGCTTTTCTTTGGACGTATTTTTTTTCTCTCTTATTGTATTTCTTGGTGGCATAAATTGTATTAATATTACTAATTTAAGAATTGTTTGTAGTACCATACCTGGAACTTGCATTGCAGGAGCATTCACAATCTAAAGATGCTGGAAAGCAAGTAGTGAGAAGACGTAAATGTGCTACATAGGACATAGAATCTACAAGAAATTTGTCTTCGGCCATGTTTTGAATTGTTACTTCGTTCATACAATGACGTGGCAAATGTGTTAGAAGGAAAGCAGAAAGAGGTGATGTTATGTGGATAAGGTTCATTACAATTGCCCCTTTTTGCTTATCTTTTGGCATAAAATCTACAAGAAATTCTTCTTCGACCATATTTTGAACTATTACTTTATTCATGCAATTACGTTCTTTCAGGAAAACATTCATTTAAGAACTGTTTCTGCTATCATATCTAAAACTTGCATTCCTGGAGCATGCATACATTAAGGATGATAGAAAATAAGTAACAGGAAGTGAAGATGCTATATAGGGCATAAGATATACAAGAAATTTGTCTTCGGCCATGTTTTGATCTGTTACTTTGTTCATACAATGACGTGTCAAATGTGTTAGAAGGTAAGCATAAAGAGGTGATGTTATGTGAATAAGGTTCATTACATCAGCCCCTTTATGCTTATCTTTTGGCATAAAATCTACAAGAAATTCTTCGTCGACTATATTTTGAACTGTTACTTTGTTCATGCAATTACGTTCTTTCAGGTTAACATTCATTTAAGAACTGTTTCTGCTATCATTTCTAAAACTTGCATTCCTGGATCATGCATACATGAAAGATGGTAGAAAATAAGTAGAAGGAAGTGAAGGTGCTATATAGGGCATAAAATATACAAGAAATTTGTCTTCGACCATATTTTGAATTCTTACTTTGATCATACAATCACGTGTCAAATGTGTTAGGACAGAAGGACATTACAATTTCCTCTTTTTGCTTTTCTTTTGGCATAAAATCTTCAAGAAAGTTTTCTTCAACCATATTTTGAACTGTTACTTTCTTCGTACAATTATTCTCTTTCTTTGTAACATTTATTTCAGCACTGTTTCTGCTATCATATCTGGAACTTGCATTACCGGAATTTTCACAAATTAATTATGCTAGAAAACAAGTAGAAAGAAGTCGTGAAGGTGCTATATAGGGCATGGAATCTACAAGAAATTTGTGAAAAATAAAGTAAGGATCTGTTTTGATCCTAATAATTTATTAAATTGAGAACAAATTTGAGACTCGAATTGGCTGTCTGTATCGTACGTGATGGTTTGTGGTATGCCAAATCTTGAAAAGTAGTGATGTGAAAGAGTATTAACGATTGTGTTTGCTGATATCTCGTTTAAAGGAAGAGCTTCCGACCAACGTGTAAAGCGTTCTATGACTGTCTTCTGACTGTAAGAGTAACCTGATGAATATGGAAGAGGGAAAATAAGGTGAATATGTTGAAATTTCCCGTTACATCTTGTAACGGTGATCTTGTATGTTTATGAATTTTAGAGATTTTTTAAAAATAGCGAGTTTTTAATGAATGTTGAGGTGCACCGATTCCTGAATAAGAAATGCTTTGAATTTTATAAAAGGTAGTTTGACGGAATTTTTTGGTGTAAATTCCCTTCGTGAAAGGGTATCTGCAATTATATTTGAAGATCAGTTATGGCTCTGATACCTGACGTAAACTGACTAATGTAATGTAAATAATTTGTAATTTGGAAATAAGTAAAGAATTTGACGAGGTGTTTTGTCTGTTTTAGAATGTATAGAATATAAGTGTTTGAGAAAACACTTAAGAAATGTTTCTTCTATCATATTCTAAACCGTTACTTACAAACATTACTGGAGTATTTACAATCTAAGGATGAGGCACGTAGAAAGAAGTCGTGAAGTTACTATATAGGATATAACACCTACAAGAAGTTTGTCTTCGGCCATATTTTGAACTATTACTTTGTTCGTACAGTCACGTCTCAAATGTGTTAGAAGGCAAGCAGAAAGAGGTGGTGTTATGTGAATAAGGATCATTACACCACTCTCTTTTTGCCTTTCTTTTTGCATAAAATCTACAAGAAATTTGTCTTCAGCCATATTTTGAACTGTTACTTTGTTCGTACAATCACGTTCTCTCTTTCTAACCTAAATTTAAGAACTGTTTCTTTTATATATTCTTACATTATTGGCATAATTTTGTATCCAATATATAAGATGGCAAGCAAGAAGACGTGACGGCTATGTTAAATAATGATTTAACTTTTTCCTTTCTTTTTAGCATAAAATCTTCAAGAATTTTTTTTGGTCTAATTTTTTTAGATTATTTATACAATCATATGGTAAATGTGTTAGAAGGCAAGCAGAAAGTAGTAGTGACGATGCTAAATATGCGTATTGCACTCCTACTTTTTGCTTTATAGCATAAAATCATCAAGAACATCTTTACAACCACATTTTAAGTTATTACATTATTTGTTAAATCACATATCAAATATGTTAGAGGCAAGCAAGAAGAGACAGCGACGATGCTAAATAGGGGTTATTTTTATTGCCTATCTTGCTTGCTTTTGGCATAAATTTACGTTATATTTAGCAAACACAAAAATGTAGCGACGATGCTAAAGGATGCCTCAGCACACAGGAAGAGACTTAACATTGATTAAAATGCACCATTAATCGGAAGATTAAGGAAATTACGATGGAATCAGTTTACATCCAGTATGGCGACTAGCCTCCATCCCAAGGGTTGGAAAGGCTGGACGAGGATACAAGGAAAGGTAACTTTTTCTTTTTACAGAAGGGGTGAGGAAATCTGGTAATCAGACACCTATTTTTTCAGAGTTATCGATCTCCATTTTTTAAATTTTGTTAAGCGGAGTTCAGAAATAGCGTTTGTCATAGAAAATGAGAAAAGTAAAGGAAATTTTGCGAGATAGTTTTCGCTGGCAGTGAAGTCTCTAAATCTGGAACTGGCTTCAGCCCTGAGCGTCGAATTTGCTTACTAAAAACGGAGATGTACTGAAAACCTTTTAGAGAGTCTTCATCTATTAATGGATGTACATATTTCAGGTTCCGGATATTCTATGTGTGTATATCAGGATATCAACGTTGAACGTACTGTGGACGTTTTGACTCCACAGCGATCTGCGGGGAGGAAAAATACGATAGACCATTAATGATTTCTGGCCGTTCAAATCACCGAGACCAGACGGTATTATACCGCCCTTTTATGGTGGGACTTGGAGAATTTAGTACCTCATCCAAAACCGGGTAAGCTGTATTATTTCAAACAAAAATCCTTTAGACCAATCGCAATCTCAATTCGTTTCTTTTGAAAACCTTGGAGAGATTGTTTGATCGCTATATTTGAGATTTGAAGTCGCTGTGAATACTAAGAAGACAGAGTCTATCCTTTTCGTACGGTTGAGGAAATTTCGTAAGCCAAAAAAGAAATGAGATGGAAAGCTCATTTAGATAATAGACTATAAAAGACTCTTCTGGATTTTTACGGCTGTAATATACCTTCTTCCTTTTCCCTCCTCTTTCCTACGTTTATACACAAAAAGGTTATTACTTTTGCTTATTTTGTTTTCTGTTAAACATAAGATCTTTAAGAACATTTTTTTTTTCAAATATATGTTGAATCTTTTACATCAAATATCCCTGGAAGTTAATCTATCCTAAATAAGGATCATTGGAGTTGCTTCTTTTTGCTTTCTTTTCACCATGAAATTTTCATAAACTTTTTTCTCAATCATACTTTGAACTTTACATTAGGTATTGTACCTAATGTAAAACTCACGCCAAGTGTGTTAGAAGGCAAACATAAAGAGATGGTGTCAGTGCTAAATAAAGGACATTGTACCTGCTTCTTTCCGCTTTCTTTGTAGCATAAAGTCGTCTTGAACATTTTTTTAAATACATTTTGAACTATTATATTATTTTTATTTTATATAGTCGCATATAAAATATGTTAGAGGTAAGCTAAATAAAATCGTCGTGAAAATCTCAATATTACAGCGTTCGCACAATTACATTTCAATAATATTTGAAGGTAGGCACATAGATGTAGTGGTGTTGCTAAATAAAGACGAATAAGGGAGACGAGATGTCATCAGGAAGAGAAGTTTCTTGCCTTTGAAACAGTGGAACCTCCAAACCCGGTGAGCTGCAACCAAGAACTAAGAAAAGTACAAGTATGTGGAAAATTTGCATGTTTTTATACTGTAACTGTATTGATGAAGTATTGATAAATAAAAATGTAATGTGGACGACACTAAATGATATAATATGGCTTGAGCCAAGCAATCTTCAAGAATTTTTTTTAAATTATTCAAAATCTCTGACATTATTCTTATCACATATCGAATATGTTAGAGGGCAAGCAGAATGAAGTCGCGTCGATGCTAAATAAGGGTCATAGACGTGGCTTCATTTCGCTTTCTTTTTAACATAAAATCTTCAATAATTCTGCAAGCTGGAAAACCTCTGGAAAAGGAGATGACGGACGGGATGCCCAGTTGGGTGCTCCAAGTGAAATGATTAAAAAATTTTAAGTCAACATAAAGCACAATAAAAATGTAAAGTGGACGACACTAAACGATATAGCAGGCTCTACGATACAGCAATCTTCAAGAATGTCTTGAACTTTTTCAAAATCTTTATGGTTATTCTTCAAACTTTTTCCTCGAAATGTGTTAGAAAGCAAGCAGAATGAAGTGATGTCAGTGCTAAATAAAGGTCATTGGCAAAGCTTCAGTTTGCTTTCTTTTTAGCATAATATCATCAAGAATTTTTTCATTAAACATTTTCTACAAGATCTCCACATTTGTAACACGTATTCGAAAGCGGAAATGGACGCGGCCTATCGGAGTAACCACGACAGCGAACAACGTAAGTAATACGCAAAAAGGCCATACAAAATGTAATGAGAAATTTTTGTTCTATGTTCCTCCAATAAATAACCTCCTGGACACAAGTACCAGCCGTCAAGGATGGGAGAACGTGGCAGCAACGGGATGATGAGGAAATTCTAATTTTTCACCTTATTTCTGCAATCACATATCAAGTGTGGTAGAAGGTTAGCAGAATAAAGTCGTCGTGTTGCTAAATAAAGGTCAATAACTATGCTTCTTTTTAGTTTTGTTTGCATAAAATCTTCAAGAAGTTTTTACAATTAACCTCCACTTGTCTGTACTTGGACTCAGCTGTGTACGACGCAGATACATGTTCTTCCACTGCCATAGATGGAGGAACGCAAGAGGTTGGCTAGAGGGGCTCGTAGACCTGAACATAACACCAGACCCACCCATTGCTGCAGAATTGTCAGGTGATGAAGAAAACTGGAACAAGATTGGAAACGGCCTATCAGATTAATCAGGATGGCGATCGACGTAAGTAATACACAATTTTGATCCACATTCCTCTAATAAACATAACATTCTATGGACATGGATGCGATGCCTCAAGGATGGGAGGACTTGACAGCAACAGGATGATAAAGAGCGGTAAGCCGAAGCGAGATGGTGATAGACCATGGAACAGATTCCCCTTCCTTTTTTACCTCTGGGAAAGTGGAAGACGAAAACCCTCCAAGCACGGTGAGTTGCAACTAAGAACAAAGAAAACGTAACAGTAATTGAAAATTTTGAACATTTTGATAGTATAACTGATGCCATGTCGTGCACTCTGCTATTGCGCTCACTTGAAAACGAACAGAAAGGCTCGTAAAGGCGGGTGATAAATGAAACTTGTTTGTTTCATTTATCACCCGCCAAACAAAAGTTGATATAAAAATGTATAATAGACTTTAACTAAATAATTACTTCCACAATTAACAAACTTCACAATTGTAACAATAGAGAATGGACGATAATGTTCAAAGGCTCGAAAAAATCTACTTACAGCTTTATCCAGTCATTTCCAAAGATTCAGTTGTTAGTAAAAACGGAATCAATTTTAACAAAAGGAAACAATTTATCCTTTTGACAAGCACAAACCCAAACTTCTAAATCCAATTTATATGAATAACAAACAAGACAAAAAATATTGCTTTTCGAAAAAATTTTACAAGCAAACCCCTCAAGCTGGCGTTCTCAACTTATTTCTCCTCCCTTCCCTAATTTATTTTCGCGCGACGGCTCCTCGGCCTAAGAACGTTGAGTTTTTGTTTAGTCTGTGTACTAAACGAATACTCAGCGATATCAAACTAAATCGTTGAACAAGAACGGACAAAATATCTCTAATTTTACTATATCAAGGCAAAAAGTTTACCATACATAACTCGAATTCAGCCCGTATCGTGGAGCCCACGCCAGTTTAAACCAAGTCAACTACGGGGATGTCAAACGGGAAGAAGAAAAAAAATTTCTCGTTAAACGTTTATGCTTAAAAATACCGCTTAATATTCACTTAATAATTCCTTAACGCTACTATGTGTAATGCGGTTTGTTACATATGTTAGAAGGCAAGCAAAAAATGTACTGACGATGCTGAATAATCATTATCATTGCTCCTTCTTGCTTGCTTTTAGCATAAAATCTGTAGGAAGCTTTTCCTTAACTTTGTTTTAAACTTACTCATTATTTTTAAAATCACATCAAATGTGTTAGAAGTCAAGCAGAAAGAAGTGGTGGCTTTGTGAATCTGGGTCATTGCTAGTTTTTCTTTGTTTTTCTTTTAGCATACAATCTTCATGAACATCTGGGCGATACCTCCGTATCGCCCAGATCGTATCGAAGTATCGAAGTTTCGAATTATTGGAAATAATGCAATTAATTATTAAATTTAATAAATTTAAATTATTAAATTTTAATTTTGGGTTTTTTGGGTTTATTTATATAGAATTACCCCTTTAAATATACTGTAAGCGCAATTTCGTGTATATAGAAAACAGTTTTCGATTTGAGAAACCCCTGCTTGTTTCGGACTTAACAATCTATGATGCAGAACACATATTCTCTCACTACAACAGACAAACAGACTTTACACATCTTCAAGGTTTTCTTAAACTTTTTCAACATCTTTTATGTTGTTCTTATCGCATATCAAATATGTTAGATGTCAAGCAGAATGACGTCATTCAAAAAATAAAAATCTTCAAGTTTTCACAAATAAAATATTACAAAACAAGTAGAAAGAAATTGTAGCTTCATTGCATTTTGCTTTTTCTAGCATGATGTGTCTTCAAGCACATTTTCTGCAAGGAGGAACCTGCATTGTGGGAAGATCTACACATCAGCGATGCTCGAAGGTGAGTAAACAGAAGTCAAAAAGGTGCTAGAAAGGGGTTTATCATTTTGACTTGTTTGTACCTTCTTTTTAGTATATGGTGACTTCAGATATTAAAACGCTAGGTAGCAATTAGAAGGTTTTGGAATAGGTGCTAAATGTGGATTTATCGCACCGACATTTAGCTTCCTTTCTGGTATCTATTTATCAAGAGCTGCATGAACTGATTTCCCAAGTAAATTCTAATCTTTTACGTTATCTGAATTCACACATCAATTATGCTAGAAGGCAAGCAGAATGTGGTCACCACGGTGTTAAATAAGAATCATTGTGAATGTTCATTCCGCTTCCTTTTTACCATAAAAACATCGTACATATTGCGTCATGTTTTGAACATTGTATATAATCTTTGGAAACGATTTATTCGGGGTGAATGATCAATTAAATTGTAAGAACAACTTAAAAAAAAGAAGTTATTGTAGAAGTAAGGGTCATGGATGTTATTTTAAAAAAGTTGTTCCTACTACTTAATTGACCGTTCATTTAACATTGCATTCGTATTAACACATGTGAAATTTGTTGGAAGGCAAGCAAAATAATGCGGTATCCGTGATATTGTGTTGGTGTTAACTGAAGCTTCAAATCTCTTGATATAATTTTGCTGTTTTCAAGCATGAAATCTTCAGAAATACATTTTCAACCACATTTTGCACGTCTATTTGTTCTGCAAACTTGTATCAAATATGTTAGATGGCAAGAAGAACGTTTTCATCAAACCTCATTCTCTACAAGATCTCCACATTTGTAACACATATTCTTAAAAAGAAAGCGGAAATGAACTCGGCCTATCGGACTAACCACGTTGGCGAATGACGTAAGTAATACACAAAATGACCCAAAATACATAGCATCCTGGAATGGTATAATGAGGACCACTGACACCAAGCAAGGTGGTGTTAGACTGTGAAGAGGAGTTTCTTACCTCTGGAAGAGTGGAACCTCCAAGCGCGGTGAGTTGCTATCAAGAACAAAGAAAAGTAAAAGCAAGTGAAAAATTTGAATGTTTTCAAACTGCAACTGATGCCGAGTACTGATGACACCAGAGCTAAACAATCTTCAAGAATTTCTTGAACTTCTTCAACATCTCTGAAGTTGTTCTTGTTACATATCAAATATGTTAGAGGGCAAGTTGAATAAAACTGATGCTCATGCTAAATTAGGGTCATGAGCATAGTTTTATTCCACCTATTTTTTAACATAAAATCTTCATAAAATTTTAAACATCAATATAGTTTACGTTATTGTTATCACATATCAAATTTGTCAGAAAGCAAGTAGAATGAAGTCGTGCCGGTGCTAAATAAGGGTCATGGGACCGGCTTCATTTCGCTTTCTCTTTACCACAAAATTTGCTTCAACCATGTTTTGAATAATGTATTCGTATAATGTATTCGTTGGAGGGCAAGTAGAAAGAAATGGTATCGGTGCTGAATAAACACCTTTACTCACCTTTTTCTGTTTGCTTTCTTTTCAGATTAAAATTATCAAGAAGTTTTATACTATAATTGATGCCAAGTACAGATGACACCAGAGCTGCAACTAACTATCGACATTTGCAGCTTAGATTTAAGAGACATGTGTCGTCGTGTTTACAAAAACCTTATGGCATTTTAAGAACGCTTTATCCTCATTTCACAAGGTTCACTCATTATTACAAGGCAAGCAGAAAGAAGTAGTGAGGATGTTAAATAACGGTGCTTTCTCTCACTTCTTTCTGCTTTCTATTTCATAAAATCTTCAAAAAATTTTCTCCTGATCATAATTGCAATTTTTACATTATAGGTACAATCACATATTAAATCCGTTAGAATGCAAACAGAAAGAAGTGATGGTTTGCTGTTTGCTTTTTATACAATAAAGTTGTCAACAACTTTCATGACAATCGTATTTTGAACTTTTACATTTGTGGTACAATGACATGTCTAATGTGGCTGAAGATAAGCAGTATAACGGCTATTGTCCTGTTTCCTTTTGCTTTCTTTTTAGCATTAAACATTCAAAATCATCTGTTTCAAGTATATTTTGAACTGTTTCCTTATTAGCACAATCACATATCCAATATGGTAGAAGACAAGTACAAAGTAAAGGCGAAGCTAAATAAAGGTAATTGTTGTTACTGGAGCATTATTGCCCTTGATTTCATTTTGTTTTTCAGCACGAAATCTTTAAAAACATTTTCTGTGTTCCAGAAGAAGTTTCACACATTCACGATGCTAACAGTGCATTAAAATGAAGACAAAGTGATGGTAGAAAGAGGTTTATCTGGCTTCAGACCCTGAGCGAAGAATATGCTTACTGAAAAAGGTTATGTATCCTTTGGAGTGTCTTCATGTATTAATAGGTGTGCATGTTTCAGGTTCCGGATATTCCATTACTTACTGTAGATAATTGGATATCAACCGGAGAGATCTGCAGTGAGGAAAAATTACGGTTGACCATTAATCGTCGAGACGTTTAAAACACCAAAACCAGACCCATCTCATCTAGTGGGAAACTGCACAGTGGGAAGCGCAGCACATCGGTGGGGTTGGGTCACGGTGATCTTCATACCAAAACCGGGTAAGCTAGATTATTTCACACTGAAATCGTTTTAGAAGAACTGCTTTGTATTTCGCTTAGCTTACTAGAAACGTTCTCCGATTTGTAACGGGATTCGTACACAAGCAATTTTCCAACCTTAAGTTTGGTGTTAGTTATCTATGTCGCTTTTGTGCTTGATTTTGATCTTGATTGCCTAACTTTGGATAGGCTTCGGGGAAGAATGGCCAAGCATGGATGGCATTAAGACTTCCTTCGAATATTCCTTAGGCTGGTTGATATGGCCGGAGGACCTAGCTGTAGGCGTAAACTCTTCTTTGCTATGTTCATACACACAATGGTTATTGGTTTTGCTTATTTTTATTTTCTTTTTAGCATGCAATCTACAAAAACATGTTTTCTTCAACTATGTATGAAATAATATATATAGAATAAATATGCTAGAAAGCAGGCCTATGCTAAATAAGGATCATAGGAGTTACTTCCTTTTGCTTCCTTTTTACCATGAAGTCATTAAAACCATTTTCTCAATCATAATTTGAATTTTTTATTAAGTACTGTTACCTAATGTAAAACACATGTCAAGTGTGTTAGATGGCAAGCGGAAGGTAGTGGTATCAGTGCTAAATAGAAGACATTATATCCTACCACTTTTCGCTATCTTACTAGCATAAAGTCGTCTAGAACAATTTTTTAAATATATTTTGAAGTTTTATATTATTTGTACAGTCGTATATAAAATATGTTAGAAATCCGTCAAGAACTATTTATTAGCTATGTCTTGTGCTTAAAAATTTTGGCACTATTACTTATCAAATGTGTTAGAAAGCAAGCGAAATGAAGTCGTATCAGTGCTAAATAAGCGTCATTGGTACCTCTTCATTTTGCTTTCTTTTTAACATAAAATCTTCAAGAATTTTTTCATCAAACAACATTTTCGCGTTTGTATTACTCTACAAAATCTCCACATTCGTAATAGGTATTCTTAGAAAAATAAATTGGAAATGGACACGGTCTACCTGAGTAATCACAATCACGAAAGGTGTAAGTAATACACAAAATGACAATGCAAAAAATAACGACAAATTTTCGTTCGTTGTTCTTCCAATAAACATAATTTCCTGGATAGGAATGCCAAGCATCAGGGATGGGATGACGACGGTAACGGGATGATGAAGAAATTTTTATTTTTTCCTTTATTTCTGCAATCACATCAAGTGTGATTCAAGAAGTATGATCAAGCAGAATGAAGTCGTGGTGTTGCTAAATAAAGGTAACTGACTATACTTCTTTTCAGTTTTGTTCGCATACAATCTTCAAGAAGTTTTCACAATTAACCTCCGCTTTTCGGTATTTGGACGCAGCTGTCTACGACGCACAACACATTTTTTTTCATTGCCATAGATGGAGGAACGCAAAGGATTGGCGTTCATAGTTAGAGAGGATGATAGACCTGACCATACAGCAGAATCCATTGCTTCAGGATTGTTAGGAGATGAAGAAAAGTGGAACAAGATTTTCATATTTGTTAGAAATAAGAAAGCAGAACTGGACGTAAGTAATGCACAAACTGACATCACAAAAAGTAATGCGAAATTTTCGCTTCGTATTCCTCTAATAAACATAACTTCTTGGACATGAATACGACGCGTCAAGGATGGTAGAACATGACAGCAACGGGATGATGAAGAGCACTAACCTGAAGCGAGGAACTGTGGGAAAATGGAAGACAGGTAGTGGGGTACTCCCTTAAGATTGAAGCGCATCCTTCTAAGCATGGTGAGTTGGAATCAAAAACAAAAAAACGTAAAAGTAATTATCAATGTGGAACGTTTTCATAGTGTGACTGATGCCGTTGTCATCCAAAAAAATTTAAACGATTCTCTTATTTTACAATCTCATATCAAATACGTTAGAAGGCAAGCAGAATAAAAAAGTCATGACTGTGCTGAATCATGAGCATATCTATAAATAACGATCATGACTGCATTTCGCTTTACTTCTTGCACACTTTACGCTTTACTACTTTCAGGATGTATTCTATTTTGTACAATAACAGGACAAATATGTTTCAAGGCAAGCAGAAAGAAGTAGTGAGGATGTTAAATAATGGTCATGCCACTAACTTCTTTCTGCTTTCTTTTTAACATAACATCTTCACGAAGAATCTTTAACATCTTATCAACTACATGTTAAACTTTTACATTATTTTGTACAATAACAGGACAAATATGTTTCAAGGCAAGCAGAAAGAAGTAGTGAGGATGTTAAATAATGGTCATGCCACTAACTTCTTTCTGCTTTCTTTTTAACATAACATCTTCACGAAGAATCTTCAACATCTTATCAACTACATGTTAAACTTTTACATTATTTTGTACAATAACAGAACAAATATGTTTCAAGGCAAGCAAAAAGAAGTAGTGAGGATCTGAGTGAGAAATCTTTAAAAACATTTTCTGTGTTCCAGAAGAAGTTCCACACATTCACGATGCAACAGTGCATTAAAATGAAGACAAAGTGATGGTAGAAAGAGGTTTATCTGGCTTCAGACCCTGAGCCAGGAATATGCTTACTGAAAAAGGTTATGTATCGTTTGGAGTGTCTTCATGTATTAATAGGTGTGCATGTTTCAGGTTCCGGATATTCCATTACTTACTGTAGATAATTGGATATCAACCGAAGAGATCTGCAGTGAGGAAAAATTACGGTTGACCACTAATCGTCGAGACGTTTAAAACACCAAAACCAGACCTATCTCATCTAGTGGGAAACTGCACAGTGGGAAGCGCAGCACATCGGTGGGGTTAGGTCACGGTGATCTTCATACCAAAACCGGGTAAGCTAGATTATTTCACACTGAAATCGTTTAGAAGAACTGCTTTGTCTTTCGCTTAGCTTACTAGAAACGTTCTCCGACTTGTAACGGGATTCGTACACAAGCAATTTTCCAACCTTAAGTTTGGTGTTAGTTATCTATGTCGCTTTTGTGAAGAGAACGTGGAGATTGTTCGACCCATCTTGATTGTCTAACTTTGGATAGGTTTCGGGGAAGAATGGCCAAGCATGGATGGCATTAAGACTTCCTTCGAATATTCCTTAGGCTGGTTGATATGGCCGGAGGACCTAGCTGTAGGCGTAAACTCCTCTTTGCTACGTTCATACACACAAAGGTTATTGGTTTTGCTTATTTTTATTTTCTTTTTAGCATGCAATCTACAAAAACATGTTTTCTTCAACTATGTATGAAATAATATATATAGAATAAATATGCTAGAAAGCAGGCCTATGCTAAATAAGGATCATAGGAGTTACTTCCTTTTGCTTCCTTTTTACCATGAAGTCATTAAAATCATTTTCTCAATCATAATTTGAATTTTATATTAAGTACTGTTACCTAATGTAAAACACATGTCAAGTGTGTTAGATGGCAAGCGGAAGGTAGTGGTATCAGTGCTATATAAAAGACATTATATCCTACCACTTTTCGCTATCTTTCTAGCATAAAGTCGTCTAGAACAATTTTTTAAATATATTTTGAAGTTTTATATTATTTGTACAGTCGTATATAAAATATGTTAGAAATCCGTCAAGAACTATTTATTAGCTATGTCTTGTGCTTAGAAATTTTGGCACTATTACTTATCAAATGTGTTAGAAAGCAAGCGAAATGAAGTCGTATCAGTGCTAAATAAGCGTCATTGGTACCTCTTCATTTTGCTTTCTTTTTAACATAAAATCCTCAAGAATTTTTTCATCAAACAACATTTTCGCGTTTGTATTACTCTACAAAATCTCCACATTCGTAATAGGTATTCTTAAGAAAATAAATTGGAAATGGACACGGTCTACCTGAGTAATCACAATCACGAAAGGTGTAAGTAATACACAAAATGACAATGCAAAAATAACGACAAATTTTCGTTCGTTGTTCTTCCAATAAACATAATTTCCTGGATAGGAATGCCAAGCATCAGGGATGGGAGGATGACATGACGGTAACGGGATGATGAAGAAATTTTTATTTTTTCCTTTATTTCTGCAATCACATATCAAGTGTGATTCAAAAAGTATGATCAAGCAAAATGAAGTCGTGGTGTTGCTAAATAAAGGTAACTGACTATACTTCTTTTCAGTTTTGTTCGCATACAATCTTCAAGAAGTTTTCACAATTAACCTCCGCTTTTCGGTGTTTGGACGCAGCTGTCTACGACGCACAACACATTTTCTTTCATTGCCATAGATGTAGGAACGCAAAGGATTGGCGTTCATGGTTAGAGAGAATCATGGACCTGACCATACACCAGAATCCATTGCTTCAGGATTGTTAGGAGACGAAGAAAAGTGGAACAAGATTTTCATATTTGTTAGAAATAAGAAAGCAGAACTGGACGTAAGTAATACAGAAACTGACATCACAAAAAGTAATGCGAAATTTTCGCTTCGTATTCCTCTAATAAACATAACTTCTTGGACATGAATGCGAGGCCTCAAGGATGGCAGAACATGACAGCAACGGGATGATGGAGGAGCACTAACCTGAAGCGAGGAACTGTGGGAAAATGGAAGACAGGTAGTGGGGTACTCCCTTAAGATTGAAGCGCATCCCTTAAGATTACGTATGCCAAGTAAATTTCGTTAAAATGTGGATATAGCCGGTTTTACACGCGAGATCCACAAATATTGTTGGAAAGATATAATATCTTCATGTTATAAGTTTAAAAACTGCCAATTAAAGACTGGAGATTGATAGTAAAACTATAAACACTGCTGGCAGAAGACATTTCCTTTGCAAACTAACCATAAACGTTTGAGTTTTTTCCCTTCGGTTTTTATTCAGCAGTTAGCACCCTTACGTATTTTTAAAAACCGGCGTCAATGGTCAATATCAATATTTATTATATAAGAAAATTTTTGAAAAACATCTTTTTAAATTTTCTAAAATTTTATGAAGACAACGTTTAGTTTTTGATATTTAAAACAGTTGGTTGCCATGGTTACGTATGACTACTACTATTTCTGTCTGTCTCAAATAATAATAATATCCCTTTATTAATAAAAATAACAGAAAAAAAATTACAAATGTGCGCAGAGCGGAGTTAGGACCAAGTGCTCTCTACCACCCAACCCTGCGTGGAAAAAAATCTTCAAAAAAAAGAAACTTGTCAAATGTGTTAGAAGGACAGCAGAAAGAGGTGATGTTATGTGGATAAGGTTCATTACAATTGCCTCTTTTTGCTTTTCTTTTGGCATAAAATCTACAAGAAATTTGTCTTCGACCATATTTCGATCTGTTACTTTGTTCGTACCATCACGTGTCAAATGTGTTTGGACAGCAGAACGAGGTGACTTTATGCAAATAAGGATCATAGGAATGGCCTCTTTTTGCTTTTCTTTGGACGTATTTTTTTTTTCTCTCTTATTGTATTTCTTGGTGACATAAATTGTATTACTATTACTAATTTAAGAATTGTTTCTAGTACCATATCTGCAACTTGCATTGCAGGAGCATTCACAATCTAAAGATGCTAGAAAGCAAGTAAGACGTAAATGTGCTACATAGGACATAAAATCTACAAGAAATTTGTCTTCGGCCATGTTTTGAACTGTTACTTCGTTCATACAATGACGTGTCAAATGTGTTAGAAGGAAAGCAGAAAGAGGTGATGTTATATGAATAAGGTTCACTACATCAGCCTCTTTTTGCTTATCTTTTGGCATAAAATCTACAAGAAATTCTTCGTTGACCATATTTTGAACTGTTACTTTGTTCATGCAATTACGTTCTTTCTGGTTAACACTCATTTAAGAACTGTTTCTGCTATCATATCTTAAACTTGTATTCCTGGAGCATGCATACATTAAAGATGCTAGAGAAGACAAGTAGAAGAAAGTGAAGGTGCTATGTAGAGCATAAATTGTACAAGAAAGTTTTGTTCGACCATATTTTGAATTCTTACTTTGATCGTACAATCAAATGTGTTAGAAGGAAATCTACATGAAATTTTTCTTCGACCATATTTCGATCATTTACTTTGTTCGTACCATCACGTGTCAAATGTGTTAGGACAGCAGAACGAGGTGATTCTATGTGAATAAGGATCATACCAATGGCCTCTTTTTGCTATTCTTTGGACGTATTTTTTTTTCTGTCTTATTGTATTTCTTGGTGGCATAAATTGTATTAATATTACTAATTTAAGAATTGTTTGTAGTACCATACCTGGAACTTGCATTGCAGGAGCATTCACAATCTAAAGATGCTGGAAAGCAAGTAGTGAGAAGACGTAAATGTGCTACATAGGACATAGAATCTACAAGAAATTTGTCTTCGGCCATGTTTTGAATTGTTACTTCGTTCATACAATGACGTGGCAAATGTGTTAGAAGGAAAGCAGAAAGAGGTGATGTTATGTGGATAAGGTTCATTACAATTGCCCCTTTTTGCTTATCTTTTGGCATAAAATCTACAAGAAATTCTTCGTCGACCATATTTTGAACTGTTACTTTGTTCATGCAATTACGTTCTTTCTGGTTAACATTCATTTAAGAACTGTTTCTGCTATCATATCTAAAACTTGCATTCCTGGAGCATGCATACATTAAAGATGCTAGAAAATGAGTAGAAGGAAGTGAAGGTGCTATATAGGGCATAAAATATACAAGAAATTTGTCTTCGGCCATGTTTTGATCTGTTACTTTGTTCATACAATGACGTGTCAAATGTGTTAGAAGGAAAGCAGAAAGAGGTGATGTTATGTGAATAAGGTTCATTACATTATCCTCTTTTTGCTTATCTTTTGGCATAACATCTACAAGAAATTCTTCTTCGACCATATTTTGAACTATTACTTTATTCATGCAATTACGTTCTTTCAGGAAAACATTCATTTAAGAACTGTTTCTGCTATCATATCTAAAACTTGCATTCCTGGAGCATGCATACATTAAGGATGATAGAAAATAAGTAACAGGAAGTGAAGGTGCTATATAGGGCATAAAATATACAAGAAATTTGTCTTCGGCCATGTTTTGATCTGTTACTTTGTTCATACAATGACGTGTCAAATGTGTTAGAAGGTAAGCATAAAGAGGTGATGTTATGTGAATAAGGTTCATTACATCAGCCCCTTTATGCTTATCTTTTGGCATAAAATCTACAAGAAATTCTTCGTCGACTATATATTTTGAACTGTTACTTTGTTCATGCAATTACGTTCTTTCAGGTTAACATTCATTTAAGAACTGTTTCTGCTATCATTTCTAAAACTTGCATTCCTGGATCATGCATACATGAAAGATGGTAGAAAATAAGTAGAAGGAAGTGAAGGTGCTATATAGGGCATAAAATATACAAGAAATTTGTCTTCGACCATATTTTGAATTCTTACTTTGATCATACAATCACGTGTCAAATGTGTTAGAAGGACAGAAGGACATTACAATTTCCTCTTTTTGCTTTTCTTTTGGCATAAAATCTTCAAGAAAGTTTTCTTCAACCATATTTTGAACTGTTACTTTCTTCGTACAATTATTCTCTTTCTTTGTAACATTTATTTCAGCACTGTTTCTGCTATCATATCTGGAACTTGCATTACCGGAATTTTCACAAATTAATTATGCTAGAAAACAAGTAGAAAGAAGTCGTGAAGGTGCTATATAGGGCATGGAATCTAGAAGAAATTTGTAAAAATAAAGTAAGGATCTGTTTTGATCCTAATAATTTATTAAATTGAGAACAAATTTGAGACTCGAATTGGCTGTCTCTATCGTACGTGATGGTTTGTGGTATGCCAAATCTTGAAAAGTAGTGATGTAAAAGAGTATTAACGATTGTGTTTGCTGATATCTCGTTTAAAGGAAGAGCTTCCGACCAACGTGTAAAGCGTTCTATGACTGTCTTCTGACTGTAAGAGTAACCTGATGAATATGGAAGAGGGAAAATAAGAATATGTTGAAATTTCCCGTTACATCTTGTAACGGTTATCTTGTATGTTTATGAATTTTTTCTTTTTAACACACAAGACAAGATTTTATCCAAGGATGTATGTCCTTGTTAATTCGTAGCTAGAAATAGCGAGTTTTGAATGAATGTTGAGGTGCACCGAGTCCTGAATAAGAAATGCTTTGAATTTTATAAAAGGTAGTTTGACGGAATTTTTAGGTGATGTAAATTCCCTTCGTGAAAGGGTATCTGCAATTATATTTAAAGATCAGTTATGGCTCTGATACCTGACGTAAACTGACTAATGTAATATAAATAATTTGTAATTTGGAAATAAGTAAAGAATTTGACGAGATGTTTTGTCTGTTTTAGAATGTATAGAATATAATAAGTGTTTGAGAAAACACTTAAGAAATGTTTCTTCTATCATATTCTAAACCGTTACTTACAAACATTACTGGAGTATTTACAAACTAAGGATGAGGCCACGTAGAAAGAAGTCGTGAAGTTACTATATAGGATATAACACCTACAAGAAATTTGTCTTCGGCCATATTTTGAACTATTACTTTGTTCGTACAATCACGTCTCAAATGTGTTAGAAGGCAAGCAGAAAGAGGTGATGTTATGTGAATAAGGATCATTACACCACTCTCTTTTTGCTTTTCTTTTTGCATAAAATCTACAAGAAATTTGTCTTCAGCCATATTTTGTACTGTTACTTAGTTCGTACAATCACGTTCTCTCTTTCTAACCTAAATTTAAGAACTGTTTCTTTTATATATTCTTACATTATTGGCATAATTTTGTATCCAATATATAAGATGGCAAGCAAGAAGACGTGACGCTATGTTAAATAATAATTTAACTTTTTCCTTTCTTTTTAGCATAAAATCTTCAAGAATTTTTTTTGGTCGCATTTTTTTAGATTATTTATACAATCATGTGGTAAATGTGGCAAGCAGAAAGTAGTAGTGACGATGCTAAATACGCGTATTGCACTCCTACTTTTTGCTTTCTTTATAGCATAAAATCATCAAGAATATCTTTACAACCACATTTTGAGTTATTACGTTATTTGTTAAATCACATATCAAATATGTTAGAGGCAAGCAAGAAGAGACAGCGACGATGGTAAATAAGGGTTATTTTTATTGCCCATCTTGCTTGCTTTTAGCATAAATTTACGTTTTGTTTAGATTATACATTATTTATACAATCACATGCCAAATATCTTCGAAGGCAAGCACAAAAATGTAACGGCGATGCTAAATAAAGGACGCCTCAGCACACAGGAAGAGACTTAACATCGATTAAAATGCACCATTAATCGGAAGATTAAGGAAATTACGATGGAATCACTTTACATCCAGTATGGCGACTAGCCTCCATCCCAAGGGTTGGAAAGACTGGACGAGGATACAAGGAAAGGTAACTTTTTTCTTTTTACAGAAGGGGTGAGGAAATCTGGTAATCAGACACCTATTTTTTCAGAGTTATCGATCTCAATTTTTAAAATTTTGTTAAGCGGAGTTCAGAAATAGCGTTTGTCATAGAAAATGAGAAAAGTAAAGGAAATTTTGCGAGATAGTTTTCGCTGGCAGTGAAGTTTCTAAATCTGGAACTGGCTTCAGCCCTGAGCGTCGAATTTGCTTACTAAAAACGGTGATGTACTGAAAACCTTTTAGAGAGTCTTCATCAATTAATGGATGTACATATTTCAGGTTCCGGATATTCTATGTGTGTATATCAGGATATCAACGTTGAACGTACTGTGGACGTTTTGACTCCACAGCGATCTGCGGGGAGGAAAAATACGATAGACCATTAATAATTTCTGGCCGTTCAAATCACCGAGACCAGATGGTATTATACCGCCCTTTTATAGTGGGACTTGGAGAATTTAGTACCTCATCCAAAACCGGGTAAGCCGTATTATTTCAAACAAAAATCCTTTAGACCAATCGCAATCTCAGTTCGTTTCTTTTGAAAACCTTGGAGAGATTATTTGATCGCTATATTTGAGATTTGAAGTCTCTGTGAATACTAAGAAGACAGAGTCTATCCTTTTCGTACGGTTGAGGAAATTTCGTAAGCCAAAAGAGAAATGAGATGGAAAGCTCATTTAGATAATAGACTATAAAAGACTCTTGTAATATACCTTCCTCCTTTTCCCTCCTCTTTCCTACGTTTATACACAAAAAGGTTATTACTTTTGCTTATTTTTGTTTTCTGTTAAACATAAGATCTTTAAGAACATTTTTTTTTCAAATATATGTTGAATCTTTTACATCAAACATCCCTGGAAGCAAATCTATCCTAAATAAGGATCATTGGGTAAGGTGATATAACATAAGGTATTGTACCTAATGTAAAACTCACGCCTAGTGTGTTAGAAGGCAAACATAAAGAGATGGTGTCAGTGCTAAATAAAGGCCATTGTACCTGCTTCTTTCCGCTTTCTTTGTAGCATACAGTCGTCTTGAACATTTTTTTAAATACATTTTGAACTATTACATTATTTTTATTTTATATAGTCGCATATAAAATATGTTAGAGGTAAGCTAAATAAAATCGTCGTGAAAATCTCAATTTTACAGCGTTCGCACAATTACATGTCAATAATATTTGAAGGTAGGCACATAGATGTAGTGGTGTTGCTAAATAAAGACGAATAAGGGAGACGAGATGTCATCAGGGAGAAGTTTCTTGCCTTTGAAACAGTGGAACCTCCAAACCCGGTGAGCTGCAACCAAGAACTAAGAAAAGTACAAGTATGTGGAAAATTTGCATGTTTTTATACTGTAACTGTATTGATGAAGTATTGATAAATAAAAATGTAATGTGGACGACACTAAATGATATAATAGGCTTGAGTCAAGCAATCTTCAAGAATTTTTTTAACTTATTCAAAATCTCTGACATTATTCTTATCACATATCGAATATGTTAGAGGGCAAGCAGAATGAAGTCGCGTCGATGCTAAATAAGGGTCATAGACGTGGCTTCATTTCGCTTTCTTTTTAACATAAAATCTTCAATAATTCTGCAAGCTGGAAAACCTCTGGAAAAGGAGATGACGGACGGGATGCCCAGTTGGGTGCTCCAAGTGAAATGATTAAAAAATTTTAAATCAACATAAAGCACAATAAAAATGTGAAGTGGACGACACTAAACGATATAGCAGGCTCTACGATACAGCAATCTTCAAGAATGTCTTGAACTTTTTCAAAATCTTTATGGTTATTCTTCAAACTTTTTCCTCGAAATGTGTTAGAAAGCAAGCAGAATGAAATCGTGTCAGTGTTTCATGAGCTGTTTCCTCAAGTAAATATTAATCATTTACGTCAATCAAGTCTATTAGAGGAATGTGGCCATCACGGTGCTAAATAAGGATCATTGTGATGTGTTCATCCTGCTTTCTTTTTAGCATAAAATCATCAAGGAGTTGTTCAACTAAGTTTTGTGTACCTAATGTAAAACTCACGCCAAGTGTGTTAGAAGGCAAACATAAAGAGATGGTGTCAGTGCTAAATAAAGGCCATTGTACCTGCTTCTTTCCACTTTCTTTGTAGCATACAGTCGTCTTGAACATTTTTTTAAATACATTTTGAACTATTATATTATTTTTATTTTATATAGTCGCATATAAAATATGTTAGAGGTAAGCTAAATAAAATCGTCGTGAAAATCTCAATATTACAGCGTTCGCACAATTACATGTCAATAATATTTGCAGGTAGGCACATAGATGTAGTGGTGTTGCTAAATAAAGACGAATAAGGGAGACGAGATGTCATCAGGAAGAGAAGTTTCTTGCCTTTGAAACAGTGGAACCTCCAAACCCGGTGAGCTGCAACCAAGAACTAAGAAAAGTACAAGTATGTGGAAAATTTGCATGTTTTTATACTGTAACTGTATTGATGAAGTATTGATAAATAAAAATGTAATGTGGACGACACTAAATGATATAATATGGCTTGAGCCAAGCAATCTTCAAGAATTTTTTTAACTTATTCAAAATCTCTGACATTATTCTTATCACATATCGAATATGTTAGAGGGCAAGCAGAATGAAGTCGCGTCGATGCTAAATAAGGGTCATAGACGTGGCTTCATTTCGCTTTCTTTTTAACATAAAATCTTCAATAATTCTGCAAGCTGGAAAACCTCTGGAAAAGGAGATGCCGGACGGGATGCACAGTTGGGTGTAACTTTGGTTGAACTTTTTCAAAATCTTTATGGTTATTCTTCAAACTTTTTCCTCGAAATGTGTTAGAAAGCAAGCAAAATGAAATCGTGTCAGTGTTTCATGAGCTGTTTCCTCAAGTAAATATTAATCATTTACGTCAATCAAGTCTATTAGAAGAATGTGGCCATCACGGTGCTAAATAAGGATCATTGTGATGTGTTCATCCTGCTTTCTTTTTAGCATAAAATCATCAAGGAGTTGTTCAACTAAGTTTTGTGTACCTAATGTAAAACTCACGCCAAGTGTGTTAGAAGGCAAACATAAAGAGATGCTGTCAGTGCTAAATAAAGGCCAGTGTACCTGCTTCTTTCCGCTTTCTTTGTAGCATACAGTCGTCTTGAACATTTTTTTAAATACATTTTGAACTATTATATTATTTTTATTTTATATAGTCGCATATAAAATATGTTAGAGGTAAGCTAAATAAAATCGTCGTGAAAATCTCAATATTACAGCGTTCGCACAATTACATGTCAATAATATTTGAAGGTAGGCACATAGATGTAGTAGTGTTGCTAAATAAAGACAAATAAGGGAGACGAGATGTCATCAGGAGGAGAAGTTTCTTGCCTTTGAAACAGTGGAACCTCCAAACCCGGTGAGCTGCAACCAAGAACTAAGAAAAGTACAAGTATGTGGAAAATTTGCATGTTTTTATACTGTAACTGTATTGATGAAGTATTGATAAATAAAAATGTAATGTGGACGACACTAAACGATACAATAGGCTAGAGCCAAGCAATCTTCAAGAATTTTTTTCACTTATTCAAAATCTCTGACATTATTCTTACCACATATCGAATATGTTAGAGGGCAAGCAGAATGAAGTCGCGTCGATGCTAAATAAGGGTCATAGACGTGGCTTCATTTCGCTTTCTTTTTAACATAAAATCTTCAATAATTCTGCAAGCTGGAAAACCTCTGAAAAAGGAGATGACGGACGGGATGCCCAGTTGGGTGCTCCAAGTGAAATGATTAAAAAATTTTAAGTCGACATAAAGCACAATAAAAATGTAAAGTGGACGACACTAAACGATATAGCAGGCTCTACGATACAGCAATCTTCAAGAATGTCTTGAACTTTTTCAAAATCTTTATGGTTATTCTTCAAACTTTTTCCTTTTCCATTTACGTCAATCAAGTCTATTAGAAGGCAAGCAGAATGTGGCCATCACGGTGCTAAATAAGGATCATTATGATGTATTCATCCTGCTTTCTTTTTAGCATAAAATCATCAAGGAGTTGCTCAACTAAGTTTTGAATTTTTACAAGTAAGTAGATTTGAAATGAGTTAGAAAGCAAGCAGAATGAAGTGATGTCAGTGCTAAATAAAGGTCATTGGCAAAGCTTCAGTTTGCTTTCTTTTTAGCATAATATCATCAAGAATTTTTTCATTAAACATCATTTTCTACAAGATCTCCACATTTGTAACACGTATTCGAAAGCGGAAATGGACGCGGCCTATCGGAGTAACCACGACAGTGAACAACGTAAGTAATACGCAAAAAGGCCATACAAAATGTAATGAGAAATTTTTGTTCTATGTTCCTCCAATAAATAACCTCCTGGACACAAGTACCAGCCGTCAAGGATGGGAGAACGTGGCAGCAACGGGATGATGAGGAAATTCTAATTTTTCACGTTATTTCTGCAATCACATATCAAGTGTGGTAGAAGGTTAGCAGAATAAAGTCGTCGTGTTGCTAAATTAAGGTCAATAACTATGCTTCTTTTTAGTTTTGTTTGCATAAAATCTTCAAGAAGTTTTTACAATTAACCTCCACTTGTCTGTACTTGGACTCAGCTGTGTACGACGCAGATACATGTTCTTCCACTGCCATAGATGGAGGAACGCAAGAGGTTGGCTAGAGGGGATCGTAGACCTGAACATAACACCAGACCCACCCATTGCTGCAGAATTGTCAGGTGATGAAGAAAACTGGAACAAGATTGGAAACAGCCTATCAGATTAATCAGGATGGCGATCGACGTAAGTAATACACAATTTTGATCCACATTCCTCTAATAAACATAACATTCTATGGACATGGATGCGATGCCTCAAGGATGGGAGGACTTGACAGCAACAGGATGATAAAGAGCGGTAAGCCGAAGCGAGATGGTGATAGACCATGGAACGGATTCCCCTTCCTTTTTTTCCTCTGGGAAAGTGGAAGACGAAAACCCTCCAAGCACGGTGAGTTGCAACTAAGAACAAAGAAAACGTAACAGTAATTGAAAATTTTGAACATTTTGATAGTATAACTGATGCCATGTCGTGCACTCTGCTATTGCGCTCACTTGAAAACGAACAGAAAGACTCGTAAAGGCGGGTGATAAATGAAACAAACAAAAGTTGATATAAAAATGTATAATAGACTTTAACTAAATAATTACTTCCACAATTAACAAACTTCACAATTGTAACAATAGAGAATGGACGTAATGTTCAAAGGCTCGAAAAAATCTACTTACAGCTTTATCCAGTCATTTCCAAAGATTCAGTTGTTAGTAAAAACGGAATCAATTTTAACAAAAGGAAACAATTTATCCTTTTGACAAGCACAAACCCAAACTTCTAAATCCAATTTATATGAATAACAAACAAGACAAAAAATATTGCTTTTCGAAAAAATTTTACAAGCAAACCCCTCAAGCTGGCGTTCTCAACTTATTTCTCCTCCCTTCCCTAATTTATTTTCTTCTTCTTCTCTCTCGCCCAGCGCTCCTATCATCATCCGCGCGACGGCTCCTCGGCCTAAGAACGTTGAGTTTTTGTTTAGTCTGTGCACTAAACGAATACTCAGCGAACTCAAACTAAATCGTTGAACAAGAACGGACAAAATATCTCTAATTTCACTATCTCATGACAAAAAGTTAACCATACATAACTCGAATTCAGCCCGTATCGTGGAGCCCACGCTAACAGTTTAAATCAAGTCAACTACGGGGGTGTCAAACGGAAAGAAGAAAAAAAATTTCTCGTTAAACGTTTATGCTTAAAAATACCGCTTAATATTCACTTAATAATTCCTTAACTCTACTAGGTGTAATGCGGTTTGTTACATATGCTAGAAGGCAAGGAGAAAAAGTACGGACGATGCTGAATAATCATTATCATTCATATTCTTCTTGACTGCTTGTAGCATAAAATCTGCAGGAAGCTTTTCCTCAATTTTGTTTTAAACTTACTCATTATTTTTAAAATCACATCAAATGTGTTAGAAGGCAAGCAGACAGAAGTGGCGGCTTTATGAATCTGGGTCATTACTAGTTTCTCTTTGTTTTTCTTTTAGCATACAATCTTCATGAACATCTGGGCGATACCTTAAATAAGGTAGCGAGTATCATCGATAGTATTCAAAGTATCGATGTATCGAACGTATCGAAGTATCGAATTATTGGAAATAATATAATTAATTACTAAATTTAAGAAATTTAAATTATTAAAATTTTAATTTTGGGTTTTTTATATAGAATCACCCCTTTAAATATACTGTAAACGCAATTTCGAGCATATAGAAAAAGTTTTCGATACTTCAATACTTTTAATACTTTCGATACATCAATACTTTTGATACTTTCGATTTGAGAAACCCCTGCTTGTTTCGGACTTAACAATCTATGATGCAGAACACATATTCTCTCACTACAACAGACAAACAGAACTTTACTCATTCAGGCAGACTTTACACATCTTCAAGGTTTTCTTAAACTTTTTCAACATATTTTATGTTGTTCTTATCGCATATCAAATATATTAGATGTCAAGCAGAATGACGTCATTCAAAAAATAAAAATCTTCAAGTTTTCACAAATAAAATATTACAAAACAAGTAGAAAGAAATTGTAGCTTCATTGCATTTTGCTTTTTCTAGCATGATGTGTCTTCAAGCACATTTTCTGCAAGGAGGAACCTGCATTGTGGGAAGATCTACACATCAGCGATGCTGGAAGGTGAGTAAACAGAAGTCAAAAAGGTGCTAGAAAGGGGTTTATCATTTTGACTTGATTGTACCTTCTTTTTAGTATATGGTGACTTTGGATATTAAAACGCTAGGTAGCAATTAGAAGGTTTTGGAATAGGAGCTAAATGTGGATTCATCGCACCGACATTTAGCTTCCTTTCTGGTATCTATTTTATCAAGAGCTGCATGAACTGATTTCCCAAGTAAATTCTAATCTTTTACGTTATCTGAATTCACACATCAATTATGCTAGAAGGCAAGCAGAATGTGGTCACCACGGTGTTAAATAAGAATCATTGTGAGGGTTCATTCCGCTTCCTTTTTACCATAAAAACATCGTACATATTGCGTCATGTTTTGAACATTGTATATAATCTTTGGAAACGATTTATTCGGGGTGAATGATCAATTAAATTGTAAGAACAACTTAAAAAAAAGAAGTTATTGTAGAAGTAAGGGTCATGGATGTTATTTTAAAAAAGTTGTTCCTACTACTTAATTGACCGTTCATTTAACATTGCATTCGTATTAACACATGTGAAATTTGTTGGAAGGCAAGCAAAATAATGCGGTATCCGTGATATTGTGTTGGTGTTAACTGAAGCTTCCAATCTCTTGATATAATTTTGCTGTTTTCAAGCATGAAATCTTCAGAAATACATTTTTCAATCACATTTTGCACGTCTATTTGTTCTGCAAACTTGCATCAAATATGTTAGATGGCAAGAAGAACGTTTTCATCAAACATCATTCTCTACAAGATCTCCACATTTGTAACACATATTCTTAAAAAGAAAGCGGAAATGAACGCGGCCTATCGGACTAACCACGTTGGCGAACGACGTAAGTAATACACAAAATGACCCAAAGTACATAGCATCCTGGAATGGTATAATGAGGACCACTGACACCAAGCAAGGTGGTGTTAGACTGTGAAGAGGAGTTTCTTACATCTGGAAGAGTGGAACCTCCAAGCGCGGTGAGTTGCTATCAAGAACAAAGAAAAGTAAAAGCAAGTGAAAAATTTGAATGTTTTCAAACTGCAACTGCCGAGTACTGATGACACCAGAGCTAAACAATCTTCAAGAATTTCTTGAACTTCTTCAACACCTCTGAAGTTGTTCTTGTTACATATCAAATATGTTAGAGGGCAAGTTGAATAAAACTGATGCTCATGCTAAATTAGGGTCATGAGCATAGTTTTATTCCACCTATTTTTTAACATAAAATCTTCATAAAATTTTAAACATCAATATAGTTTACGTTATTGTTATCACATATCAAATTTGTCAGAAAGCAAGTAGAATGAAGTCGTGCCGGTGCTAAATAAGGGTCATGGGACCGGCTTCATTTCGCTTTCTCTTTACCACAAAATTTGCTTCAACCATGTTTTGAATAATGTATTCGTACAACGTATTCGTTGGAGGGCAAGTAGAAAGAAACGGTATCGGTGCTGAAAAAACACCTTTACTCACCTTTTTCTGTTTGCTTTCTTTTCAGATTAAAATTATCAAGAAGTTTTGTACTATAATTGATGCCAAGTACAGATGACACCAGAGCTGCAACTAACTATCGACATTTGCAGCTTAGATTTAAGAGACATGTGTCGTCGTGTTTACAAAAACCTTATGGCATTTTAAGAACGCTTTATCCTCATTTCACAAGGTTCACTCATTATTACAAGGCAAGCAGAAAGAAGTAGTGAGGATGTTAAATAACGGTGCTTTCTCTCACTTCTTTCTGCTTTCTATTTCATAAAATCTTCAAAAAATTTTCTCCTGATCATAATTGCAATTTTTACATTATAGGTACAATCACATATTGAATCCGTTAGAATGCAAACAGAAAGAAGTGATGGTTTGCTGTTTGCTTTTTATACAATAAAATTGTCAACAACTTTCATGACAATCGTATTTTGAACTTTTACATTTGTGGTACAATGACATGTCTAATGTGGCTGAAGATAAGCAGTATAACGGCTATTGTCCTGTTTCCTTTTGCTTTCTTTTTAGCATTAAACATTCAAAATCATCTGTTTCAAGTACATTTTGAACTGTTTCCTGATTAGCACAATCACATGTCCAATATGGTAGAAGACAAGTACAAAGTAAAGGCGAAGCTTAATAAAGGTAATTGTTGTTACTGGAGCATTATCGCCCTTGATTTCATTTTGTTTTTTCAGCACGAAATCTTTAAAAACATATTCTGTGTTCCAGAAGAAATTCTACACATTCACGATGCTAGCAGTGCATTAAAATGAAGACAACGTGATGGTAGAAAGAGGTTTATCTGGCTTCAGACCCTGAGCGACGAATATGCTTACTGAAAAAGGTTATGTATCGTTTAGAGTGTCTTCATCTATTAATAGGTGTGCATGTTTCAGGTTCCGGATGTTCCATGTGTTTACAACAGAATACCAACTATGAACTTACTGTAGATAATTGGACATCAACCGAAGAGATCTGCAGTGAGGAAAAATTACGGTTGACCATTAATCATGTCTCGACGTTTAAAACACCAGGACCAGACTTATCTCATCTAGTGGGAAACTGCGCTGCGCTATATTTGGGGTATATAGCGCAGCACATCGGTGGGGTTTAGGTCACGGTGATCTTCATACCAAAACCGGGTAAGCTAGATTATTTCACACTGAAATCGGTTAGAAGAACTGCTTTGTCTTTCGTTTAGCTTACTAGAAACGTTCTCCGACTTGTAACGGGATTCGTACACAAGCAATTTTCCAACCTTAAGTTGGTGTTAGTTATCTATATCGCTTTTGTGAAGAGAACGTGGAGATTGTTCTACCCATCTTGATTGCCTAACTTTGGATTATTAGCATTATATTGGTTTTGCTTATTTTTATTTTCTTTTTAGCATGCAATCTACAAAAACATGTTTTCTTCAACTATGTATGAAATAATAAATAATATATATAGAATAAATATGCTAGAAAGCAGGCCTAGGCTAAATAAGGATCATAGGAGTTACTTCCTTTTGCTTCCTTTTTACCATGAAATCATTAAAACCATTTTCTCAATCATAATTTGAATTTTACATTAAGTACAGTTACCTAATGTAATACACATGTCAAGTGTGTTAGATGGCAAGCGGAAGGTAGTGGTATCAGTTCTAAATAAAAGACATTATATCCTGCCAATTTTCGCTATCTTTCTAGCATAAAGTCGTCTAGATCAATTTTTTAAATATATTTTGAAGTTTTATATTATTTGTACAGTCGTATATAAAATATGTTAGAAATCCGTTAAGAACTATTTATTAGCTATGTCTTGTGCTTAGAAATTTTGGCACTATTACTTATCAAATGTGTTAGAAAGCAAGCGGAATGAAGTCGTGTCAGTGCTAAATAAGCGTCATTGGTACCTCTTCATTTTGCTTTCTTTTTAACATAAAATCTTCAAGAATTTTTTCATCAAACAACATTTTCGCCTTTGTATTACTCTACAAAATCTCCACATTCGTAATAGGTATTCTTAGGAAAATAAATTGGAAATGGACACGGTCTACCTGAGTAATCACATTCACGAAAGGGGTAAGTAATACACAAAATGACAATGCAAAAAATAACGACAAATTTTCGTTCGATGTTCTTCCAATAAACATAATTTCCTGGATAGGAATGCCAAGCATCAGGGATGGGATGACATGACGGTAACGGGATGATGAAGAAATTTTTATTTTTTCCTTTATTTCTGCAATCACATCAAGTGTGATTCAAGAAGTATGATCAAGCAGAATGAAGTCGTGGTGTTGCTAAATAAAGGTAACTGACTATACTTCTTTTCAGTTTTGTTCGCATACAATCTTCAAGAAGTTTTCACAATTAACCTCCACTTTTTGGTATTTGGAAATCAGCTGTCTACGACGCACAACACATGTTTTTCATTGCGATAGATGGAGGAACGCAAAGGATTGGCGTTCATAGTTAGAGAGGATGATAGACCTGACCATACAGCAGAATCCATTGCTTCAGGATTGTTAGGAGACGAAGAAAAGTGGAACAAGATTTTCATATTTGTTAGAAATAAGAAAGCAGAACTGGACGTAAGTAATACACAAACTGACATCACAAAAAGTAATGCGAAATTTTCGCTTCGTATTCCTCTAATAAACATAACTTCTTGGACATGAATACGACGCGTCAAGGATGGTAGAACATGACAGCAACGGGATGATGAAGAGCACTAACCTGAAGCGAAGAACTGTGGGAAAATGGAAGACAGGTAGTGGGGTACTCCCTTAAGATTGAAGCGCATCCCTCTAAGCATGGTGAGTTGGAATCAAAAACAAAAAAACGTAAAAGTAATTATCAATGTGGAACGTTTTCATAGTGTGACTGATGCCGTTGTCATCCAAAAAAATTTAAACGATTCTCTTATTTTACAATCTCATATCAAATATGTTAGAAGGCAAGCAGAATAAAAAAGTCATGACGGTGCTGAATCATGAGCATATGTATAAATAACGATCATGACTGCATTTCGCTTTACTTCTTGCGCACTTTACGCTTTACTACTTTCAGGATGTATTCTATTTTGTACAATAACAGGACAAATATGTTTCAAGGCAAGCAGAAAGAAGTAGTGAGGATGTTAAATAATGGTCATACCACTAACTTCTTTCTGCTTTCTTTTTAACATAACATCTTCACGAAGAATCTTTAACATCTTATCAACTACATATTAAACTTTTACATTATTTTGTACAATAACAGGACAAATATGTTTCAAGGCAAGCAGAAAGAAGTAGTGAGGATATTTAATAATGGTCATGCCACTAACTTCTTTCTGCTTACTTTTTAACATCACATCTTCACGAAGAATCTTTAACATCTTATCAACTACATGTTAAACTTTTACATTATTTTGTACAATAACAGGACAAATATGTTTCAAGACAAGCAGAAAGAAGTAGTGAGGATGTTAAATAATGGTCATGCCACTAACTTCTTTCTGCTTCCTTTTTAACATAACATCTTCACGAAAAATCTTTGACATCTTATCAACTATATGTTAAACTTTTACATTATTTTGTACAATAACAGGACAAATATATTTCGAGGCAAGCAGAAGGAAGTAGTGAGGATGTTTAATAATGGTCATGCCACTAACTTCTTTCTGCTTACTTTTTAACATCACATCTTCACGAAGAATCTTTAACATCTTATCAACTACATGTTAAACTTTTACATTATTTTGTACAATAACAGGACAAATATGTTTCAAGGCAAGCAGAAAGAAGTAGTGAGGATGTTAAATTATGGTGCTTTCTCTCACTTCTTGCTGCTTTCTATTTCATAAAATCTTCAAAAAATTTTCTCGCGATCATAATTGGGATTTTTACATTATAGGTACAATCACATATTAAATCCGTTAGAATGCAAACAGAAAGAAGTGATGGTTTGCTGTTTGCTTTTTATACAATCAAATTGTCAACAACTTTCATGACAATCGTATTTTGAACTTTTACATTTGTGGTACTATGACATGTCTAATGTGGCTGAAGATAAGCAGTATAACGGCCATTGTCCTGTTTCCTTTTTAGCATTAAACATTCAAAATCATCTGTTTCAAGTACATTTTGAACTTTTTCATTATTAGCACGATCACATGTCCGATATGGTAGAAGACAAGTACAAAGTAAAGGCGAAGCTAAATAAAGGTAATTGTTGTTACTGGAGCATTATCGCCCTTGATTTCATTTTGTTTTTTCTGCACGAAATCTTTAAAAACATTTTCTGTGTTCCAGAAGATGTTCCACACATTCACGATGCTAGCAGTGTATTAAAATGAATACAAAGTGATGGTAGAAAGAGGTTTATCTGGCTTCAGACCCTGAGCGAGGAATATGCTTACTGAAAAAGGTTATGTATCGTTTGGAGTGTCTTCATGTATTAATAGGTGTGCATGTTTCAGGTTCCGAATATTCCATTACTTACTGTAGATAATTGGATATCAACTGAAGAGATCTGCAGTGAGGAAAAATTACGGTTGACCATTAATCATCGAGACATTTAAAACACCAGAACCAGACCTATCTCATCTAGTGGGAAACTGCACAGTGGGAAGCGCAGCACATCGGTGGGGTTAGGTCAAGGTGACCTTCATACCAAATCCGGGTAAGCTAGATTATTTCACACTGAAATCGTTTAGAAGAACTGCTTTGTCTTATCTATGTCGCTTTTGTGAAGAGAACGTGGAGATTGTACGACCCATCTTGATTGCCTAACTTTGGATAGGCTTCGGGGAAGAATGGCCAAGCATGGATGGCATTAAGACTTCCTTCGAATATTCCTTAGGCTGGTTGATATGGCCGGAGGACCTAGCTGTAGGCGTAAACTCTTCTTTGCTACGTTCATACACACAAAGGTTATTGGTTTTGCTTATTTTTATTTTCTTTTTAGCATGCAATCTACAAAAGCATCTTTTCTTCAACTATGTATGAAATAATATATATAGAATAAATATGCTAGAAAGCAGGCCTATGCTAAATAAGGATCATAGGAGTTACTTCCTTTTTACCATGAAATCATTAAAAGCATTTTCTCAATCATAATTTGAATTTTACATTAAGTACTGTACCTAATGTAAAATACATGCCAAGTGTGTTAGATGGCAAGCGGGAAGTAGTGGTATCAGTGCTAAATAAAAGACATTATGCCTCTTTTCGCTCTCTTTCTAGCATAAAGTCGTCTAGAACAATTTTTTAAATATATTTTGAAGTTTTATATTATTTGTACAGTCGTATATAAAATATGTTAGAAATCCGTTAAGAACTATTTATTAGCTATGTCTTGTGCTTAGAAATGTTGGCACTATTACTTATCAAATGTGTTAGAAAGCAAGCCGAATGAAGTCGTGTCAATGCTAAATAAGCGTCATTGGTACCTCTTCATTTTGCTTTCTTTTTAACATAAAATCTTCAAGAATTTTTTCATCAAACAACATTTTCGCGTTTGTGTTACTCTACAAAATCTCCACATTCCTAATAGGTATTCTTAGAAAAATAAATTGGAAATGGACACGGTCTATTTGAGTAATCACAATAACGAAAGGTGTAAGTAATACACAAAATGACAATACAAAAAATAACGACAAATTTTCGTTCGACGTTCTTCCAATAAACATAATCTCCTGGATAGGAATGCCAAGCATCAGGGATGGGATGACATGATGGCAACGGGATGATGAAGAAATTTGTATTTTTTTCCTTTTTTCTGCAATCACATATCAAGTGTGATTCAAGAAGTATGTTCAAGCAGAATGAAGTCGTTGTGTTGCTAAATAAAGGTGACTATAATCATAAACTGACTACTTCTTTTCAGTTTTGTTCGCATACAATCTTCAAGAAGTTTTCACAATTAACCTCCGCTTTTCGGTATTTGGACGCAGTTGTCTACGACGCACAACACATGTTCTTTCATTGCCATAGATGGAGGATCGCAAAGGATTGGCGTTCATAGTTAGAGAGGATCATAGACCTGACCATATACCAGAATCCATTGCTTCAGGATTGTTAGGAGACGAAGAAAAGTGGAACAAGATTTTCATATTTGTTAGAAATAAGAAAGCAGAACTGGACGTAAGTAATACACAAACTGACATCACAAAAACTAATGCGAAATTTTCGCTTCATATTCCTCTAATAAACATAACTTCTTGGACATGAATGCAACGCGTCAAGGATGGTAGAACATGCAACTTACCATGTAGAGCATGGTAAGTTGCAATCAAAAACAAAAAAAAAACGTAAAAGTAATTATCAATGTTGAACGTTTTCATAGTGTAACTGATGCCGTTGTCATCCAAAAAATTTTAAACGATTCTCTTATTTTACAATCTCATATCAAATATGTTAGAAGGCAAGCAGAATAAAAGTCATGACGTTGCTGAATTTGCTTCTTTCAGCATAAGATCCTCAAGGAGTTCTTTAACTAAGTTTTGAATTTGTATAATTTTTGCAAGTGTGCACGAAAGCAAGCAGAATATAGTCACGGCAGTGCTAAATAAGGATCATTCCGTGATCTCATTCTGCCATTCTGCTTTCTTTTTAGCATAAAAACTTCAAACACATGCCAAATATGTTGAATAGGCTTAATAAAGGCTATTACCCTTGTGCTCCTTTCTGCTTTCTTGTTCGCATACGTCAAGAAGTTTTCAACTAAATTTTGAATTTTTACATAAACTGATGTTAAAAAAAGGATGTGAGGCCTCAAGGATGGGAAGACGTGAGAGTAACGCGATGATAAGGACCACTGACCCGACGCGTCGGGTTACCACGACGGTATCGGAGTTACCACGATGACATTTAATAATGAGAAATTTTCGTTCCATGTTCCTCCTATAAAGGTAATTTTATTAATTACCTGGACACGGATGCCAACCCGAAGGAAGATGGTGACAGATCCGAACATCTTAACGGGAAACCATCAGGAAGTGTTTCCCACCTCTGAAAAAGTGAAAGACGGATGGAGCTGTTCCCTTGGGACAGACGAATAGGGTGAGGTGCAACCAGGAACAGGAAACCGTAAAAGTAATTGGAAAATTGCTACATTTTGCTAAATTTGCTGTATAATAATTTAGTAATTGTATATGCTGCTTTTTTTGGTGTTTAGCAACTTTCAAGAAACAGACGCGGTACTCTCTTGAGAGTGAGGAGCATCCCTCCACGCACATAATCATTTACGTCAATCACATATCAAGTGTGTTAGAAGGCAAGCAGAATGTGGCCATCACGGTGCTAAATAAGGATCATTGTGATGTGTTCATTCTGCTTTCTTTTTAGCATAAAATCATCAAGGAGTTGTTCAACTAAGTTTTGAATTTTTATAAGTAAGTAGATTTGAATTGTGTTAGAAAGCAAGCAGAATGAAGTGATGTCAGTGCTAAATAAAGGTCATTGGCAAAGCTTCATTTTGCTTTCTTTTTAGCATAAAATCTTCAAGAATTTTTTTCACCAAACATCTTCGCGTTTGTGTTATTCTACAAGATCTTCACATTTGGAACGCGTAGCGTAAAAGTAACCTAAATGGCAAACGAAGTAAGTAATACACAAAATGACAATGTAAAATGTAACGAGAAATTCTTGTTCCATGTTCCTCCAATAAACATAATCTCTTGGGCACAAATACCAGGCGTTAAGAATGGGAGGGCATGACAGCAATGCGATGATGAAGACCACTGACCCCAAGCCAGATGGTCATAGACCGTGACAGCCTGAAGTGAAACCATCAGAATTTCACTCTCTTAAGAGTGAAAAACACCCCTCCAAGCACGGTGAGTTAACCAAGAACAACAAAAAAACTTAAAAGTAATTGGAAGTATTGAATGTTTTCATATTGTAACTGATGCCAAGTGATGACAACACCACAGCCGCAACCAACTAACGATGTTCCTCCGAAAAAATACTCCAAAAGGTGATCCCTGAGAAGACTTCAGCCCGAAGCACACTTAGCTACCGTCTTTAGGCGCCAACAGTAGGCCAGGTGCAGAATAACATTTTCTCTTCCTCAGCACAAAGAAATGCTAGAAGGTAAGCATCTAGGTAAGCAACGGAATGATCAAGAGCACTAACCCGAAGCGAAATGGCGATAGACCGAGATGATCGTCAGAAGTAAAATTATCAGGAAGGGGAGTTTTCTGCCTCTGGGAAAGTGCTTGCACTTACTGGTACTCCCTTAAGAGGGAAGCGCTCCTCTCCAAGCATGGTGAGTTGCAACCAAGAACAATTGTCAATAATTGTCAGTTTAGCATGAAATCTTCAAGAACTTTGTCATCCAAAAAATTTTTTACGATTATGTTATTTTACAATCACATCAAATATAAGCATCTTGCTTGCATTTTAGTATAAATCGTCAAGGAGTTCTTCAACTAAGTTTTGAATTTTTACAAGTAGATATATGTTGCGGGGTTGTTAACTGGAGCTCAACATTCGTTGGTTTCAATGTACTCTTTTCTGCTTAAATATTTCAAGAATTTCATGAACCTTTTCCTCAATATATTTACATTATTGTTATCACATATTAAATGTGTTAGAAAGCAAGCAGAATGAATTTGTGTAGGTACTAAATATGGGTCATTTACGAGGCTTCTTTTTGCTTTCTTTATTTAAAAAATGGGAGATAACCATTTGACAAAATATCAGTGATGTCATAACTCGGTTAAGAATGAAAACATCGCCTCTGGCGATAAATCGACCTTTTGTTAACCTAATACTCATGTTAAAAGATAATGTATATAAATCTCTTATTGTATTTTTTGGTGGCAACAAATTGTATTATTATTATTAATTTAAGAATTGTTTTTAGTATCATATCTATAACTTGCATTACAGGAGCATTCACAATCTAAAGATGCTAGAAAGCAAGTAGTAAGAAGACGTAAATGTGATACATAGGACATAAAATCTACAAGAAATTTGTCTTCGGCCATGTTTTGAACTGTTACTTCGTTCATACAATGACGTGTCTAATGTGTTAGAAGGAAAGCAGAAAGAGGTGACGTTATGTGGAAGGTTCATTACCATTGCCACTTTTTGCTTATCTTTTGGCATAAAATCTACAAGAAATTCTTCTTCGACCATATTTTGAACTGTTACTTTGTTCGTGCAATTATGTTCTTTCTGGTTAACACTCATTTAAGAACTGTTTCTGCTATCATATCTTAAACTTGTATTCCTGGAGCATGCATACATTAAAGATGCTAGAAGACAAGTAGAAGGAAGTGAAGGTGCTATGTAGAGCATAAATTGTACAAGAAAGTTTTGTTCGACCATATTTTGAATTCTTACTTTGATTGATCGTACAATCAAATGTGTTAGAAGGACAGCAGAAAGAGGTGATGTTATGTGGATAAGGTTCATTACAATTGCCTCTTTTTGCTTTTCTTTTGGCATAAAATCTACATGAAATTTTTCTTCAACCATATTTCGATCAGTTACTTTGTTCGTACCATCACGTGTTAAATGTGTTAGGACAGCAGAACGAGGTGATTCTATGTGAATAAGGATCATACGAATGGCCTCTTTTTGCTTTTCTTTGGACGTATTTTTTTTTCTCTCTTATTGTATTTCTTTTTGGCATAAATTGTATTAATATTACTAATTTAAGAATTGTTTGTAGTACCATACCTGGAACTTGCATTGCAGGAGCATTCACAATCTAAAGATGAGATGTGCTACATAGGACATAGAATCTACAAGAAATTTGTCTTCGGCCATGTTTTGAATTGTTACTTCGTTCATACAATGACGTGGCAAATGTGTTAGAAGGAAAGCAGAAAGAGGTGATGTTATGTGGATAAGGTTCATTACAATTGCCCCTTTTTGCTTATCTTTTGGCATAAAATCTACAAGAAATTCTTCGTCGACCATATTTTGAACTGTTACTTTGTTCATGCAATTACGTTCTTTCTGGTTAACATTCATTTAAGAACTGTTTCTGCTATCATATCTAAAACTTGCATTCCTGGAGCATGCATACATTAAAGATGTTAGAAAATAAGTAGAAGGAAGTGAAGGTGCTATGTAGGGCATAAAATATACGAGAAATTTGTCTTCGGCCATGTTTTGATCTGTTACTTTGTTCATACAATGACGTGTCAAATGTGTTAGAAGGAAAGCAGAAAGAGGTGATGTTATGTGAATAAGGTTCATTACATTATCCTCTTTTTGCTTATCTTTTGGCATAAAATCTACAAGAGATTCTTCTTCGACCATATTTTGAACTATTACTTTATTCATGCAATTACGTTCTTTCAGGAAAACATTCATTTAAGAACTGTTTCTGCTATCATATCTAAAACTTGCATTTCTGGAGCATGCATACATTAAGGATGATAGAAAATAAGTAACAGGAAGTGAAGGTGCTATATAGGGCATAAAATATACAAGAAATTTGTCTTCGGCTATGTTTTGATCTGTTACTTTGTTCATACAATGACGTGTCAAATGTGTTAGAAGGTAAGCATAAAGAGGTGGTGTTATGTGAATAAGGTTCATTACATTAGCCCCTTTATGCTTATCTTTTGGCATAAAATCTACAAGAAATTCTTCGTCGACTATATTTTGAACTGTTACTTTGTTCATGCAATTACGTTCTTTCAGGTTAACATTCATTTAAGAACTGTTTCTGCTATCATTTCTAAAACTTGCATTCCTGGATCATGCATACATGAAAGATGGTAGAAAATAAGTAGAAGGAAGTGAAGGTGCTATATAGGGCATAAAATACACAAGAAATTTGTCTTCGACCATATTTTGAATTCTTACTTTGATCATACAATCACGTGTCAAATGTGTTAGGACAGAAGGACATTACAATTTCCTCTTTTTGCTTTTCTTTTGGCATAAAATCTTCAAGAAAGTTTTCTTCAACCATATTTTGAACTGTTACTTTCTTCGTACAATTATTCTCTTTCTTTGTAACATTTATTTCAGCACTGTTTCTGCTATCATATCTGGAACTTGCATTACCGGAATTTTCACAAATTAATTATGCTAGAAAACAAGTAGAAAGAAGTCGTGAAGGTGTTATATAGGGCATGGAATCTACAAGAAATTTGTGAAAAATAAAGTAAGGATCTGTTTTGATCCTAATAATTTATTAAATTGAGAACAAATTTGAGACTCGAATTGGCTGTCTCTATCGTACGTGATGGTTAGTGGTATGCCAAATCTTGAAAAGTAGTGATGTAAAAGAGTATTAACGATTGTGTTTGCTGATATCTCGTTTAAAGGAAGAGCTTCCGACCAACGTGTAAAGCGTTCTATGACTGTCTTCTGACTGTAAGAGTAACCTGATGAATATGGAAGAGGGAAAATAAGCTGAATATGTTGAAATTTCCCGTTACATCTTGTAACGGTGATCTTGTATGTTTATGAATTTTTTCTTTTTGACACACAAGACAAGATTTTATCCAAGGATGTATGTCCTTGTTAATTCGTGGCTAGAAATAGCGAGTTTTGAATGAATGTTGAGGTGCAGCGATTCCTGAATAAGAAATGCTTTGAATTTTATAAAAGGTAGTTTGACGGAATTTTTAGGTGATGTAAATTCCCTTCGTGAAAGGGTATCTGCAATTATATTTGAAGATCAGTTATGGCTCTGATACCTGACATAAACTGACTAATGTAATGTAAATAATTTGTAATTTGGAAATAAGTAAAGAATTTGACGAGGTGTTTTGTCTGTTTTAGAATGTATAGAATATAATAAGTGTTTGAGAAAACACTTAAGAAATGTTTCTTCTATCATATTCTAAACCGTTACTTACAAACATTACTGGAGTATTTACAAACTAAGGATGAGGCACGTAGAAAGAAGTCGTAAAGTTACTATATAGGATATAACACCTACAAGAAATTTGTCTTCGGCCATATTTTGAACTATTACTTTGTTCGTACAATCACGTCTCAAATGTGTTAGAAGGCAAGCAGAAAGAGGTGGTGTTATGTGAATAAGGATCATTACACCACTCTCTTTTTGCTTTTCTTTTTGCATAAAATCTACAAGAAATTTGTCTTCAGCCATATTTTGTACTGTTACTTAGTTCGTACAATCACGTTCTCTCTTTCTAACCTAAATTTAAGAACTGTTTCTTTTATATATTCTTACATTATTGGCATAATTTTGTATCCAGTATATAAGATGGCAAGCAAGAAGACGTGACGCTATGTTAAATAATAATTTAACTTTTTCCTTTCTTTTTAGCATAAAATCTTCAAGAATTTTTTTTGGTCGAATTTTTTTAGATTATTTATACAATCATGTGGTAAATGTGGCAAGCAGATAGTAGTAGTGACGATGCTAAATGCGCGTATTGCACTCCTACTTTTTGCTTTCTTTATAGCATAAAATCATCAAGAACATCTTTACAACCACATTTTGAGTTATTACATTATTTGTTAAATCACATATCAAATATGTTAGAGGCAAGCAAGAAGAGACAGCGACGATGGTAAATAAGGGTTATTTTTATTGCCCATCTTGCTTGCTTTTGGCATAAATTTACGTTATGTTTAGATTATACATTATTTATACAATCACATGCCAAATATCTTCGAAGGCAAGCACAAAAATGTAACGGCGATGCTAAATAAAGGACGCCTCAGCACACAGGAAGAGACTTAACATCGATTAAAATGCACCATTAATCGGAAGATTAAGGAAATTACGATGGAATCACTTTACATCCAGTATGGCGACTAGCCTCCATCCCAAGGGTTGGAAAGACTGGACGAGGATACAAGGAAAGGTAACTTTTTACTTTTTACAGAAGGGGTGAGGAAATCTGGTAATCAGACACCTATTTTTTCAGAGTTATCGATCTCAATTTTTAAAATTTTGTTAAGCGGAGTTCAGAAATAGCGTTTGTCATAGAAAATGAGAAAAGTAAAGGAAATTTTGCGAGATAGTTTTCGCTGGCAGTGAAGTCTCTAAATCTGGAACTGGCTTCAGCCCTGAGCGTCGAATTTGCTTACTAAAAACGGAGATGTACTGAAAACCTTTTAGAGAGTCTTCATCTATTAATGGATGTACATATTTCAGGTTCCGGATATTCTATGTGCGTATATCAGGATATCAACGTTGAAAGTACTGTGGACGTTTTGACTCCACAGCGATCTGCGGGGAGGAAAAATACGATAGACCATTAATGATTTCTCTCCGTTCAAATCACCGAGACCAGATGGTATTATACCGCCCTTTTTTAGTGGGACTTGGAGAATTTAGTACCTCATCCAAAACCGGGTAAGCTGTATTATTTCAAACAAAAATCCTTTAGACCAATCGCAATCTCAGTTCGTTTCTTTTGAAAACCTTGGAGAGATTGTTTGATCGCTATATTTGAGATTTGAAGTCTCTGTGAATACTAAGAAGACAGAGTCTATCCTTTTCGTACGGTTGAGGAAATTTCGTAAGCCAAAAAAGAAATGAGATGGAAAGCTCATTTAGATAATAGACTATAAAAGACTCTTCTGGATTTTTACGGCTGTAATATACCTTCCTCCTTTTCCCTCCTCTTTCCTACGTTTATACACAAAAAGGTTATTACTTTTGCTTATTTTTGTTTTCTGTTAAACAGAAGATCTTTAAGAACATTTTTTTTTTCATATATATGTTGAATCTTTTACATCAAATATCCCTGGAAGCAAATCTATCCTAAATAAGGATCATTGGAGTTGCTTCTTTTTGTTTTCTTTTCACCATGAAATCTTCATAAACTTTTTTCTCAATCATACTTTGAACTTTACATTAGGTATTGTACCTAATGTAAAACTCACGCCTAGTGTGTTAGAAAGCAAACATAAAGAGATGGTGTCAGTGCTAAATAAAGGCCATTGTACCTGCTTCTTTCCGCTTTCTTTGTAGCATACAGTCGTCTTGAACATTTTTTAAATACATTTTGAACTATTATATTATTTTTATTTTATATAGTCGCATATAAAATATGTTAGAGGTAAGCTAAATAAAATCCTCTGAAAATCTCAATATTACAGCGTCCGCACAATTACATGTCAATAATATTTGAAGGTAGGCACATAGATGTAGTGGTGTTGCTAAATAAAGACGAATAAGGGAGACGAGATGTCATCAGGAAGAGAAGTTTCTTGCCTTTGAAACTATGGAACCTCCAAACCCGGTGAGCTGCAACCAAGAACTAAGAAAAGTACAAGTATGTGGAAAATTTGCATGATTTTATACTGTAACTGTATTGATGAAGTATTGATAAATAAAAATGTAATGTAGACGACACTAAATGATATAATAGGCTTGAGCCAAGCAATCTTCAAGAATTTTTTTCACTTATTCAAAATCTCTGACATTATTCTTACCACATATCGAATATGTTAGAGGGCAAGCAGAATGAAGTCGCGTCGATGCTAAATAAGGGTCATAGACGTGGCTTCATTTCGCTTTCTTTTTAACATAAAATCTTCAATAATTCTGCAAGCTGGAAAACCTCTGGAAAAGGAGATGACGGACGGGATGCCCAGTTGGGTGCTCCAAGTGAAATGATTAAAAAATTTTAAGTCAACATAAAGCACAATAAAAATGTAAAGTGGACGACACTAAACGATATAGCAGGCTCTACGATACAGCAATCTTCAAGAATGTTTTGAACTTTTTCAAAATCTTTATGGTTATTCTTCAAACTTTTTCCTCGAAATGTGTTAGAAAGCAAGCAGAATGAAATCGTGTCAGTGTTTCATGAGCTGTTTCCTCAAGTAAATATTAATCATTTACGTCAATCAAGTCTATTAGAAGAATGTGGCCATCACGGTGCTAAATAAGGATCATTGTGATGTGTTCATCCTGCTTTCTTTTTAGCATAAAATCATCAAGGAGTTGTTCAACTAAGTTTTGAATTTTTACAAGTAAGTAGATTTGAAATGAGTTAGAAAGCAAGCAGAATGAAGTGATGTCAGTGCTAAATAAAGGTCATTGGCAAAGCTTCAGTTTGCTTTCTTTTTAGCATAATATCATCAAGAATTTTTTCATTAAACATCATTTTCTACAAGATCTCCACATTTGTAACACGTATTCGAAAGCGGAAATGGACGCGGTCTATCGGAGTAGCCACGACAGCGAACAACGTAAGTAATACGCAAAAAGGCCATACAAAATGTAATGAGAAATTTTTGTTCTATGTTCCTCCAATAAATAACCTCCTGGACACAAGTACCAGCCGTCAAGGATGGGAGAACGTGGCAGCAACGGGATGATGAGGAAATTCTAATTTTTCACGTTATTTCTGCATTCACATATCAAGTGTGGTAGAAGGTTAGCAGAATAAAGTCGTCGTGTTGCTAAATAAAGGTCAATAACTATGCTTCTTTTTAGTTTTGTTTGCATAAAATCTTCAAGAAGTTTTTACAATTAACCTCCACTTGTCTGTACTTGGACTCAGCTGTGTACGACGCAGATACATGTTCTTCCACTGCCATAGATGGAGGAACGCAAGAGGTTGGCTAGAGGGGATCGTAGACCTGAACATAACACCAGACCCATTGCTGCAGAATTGTCAGGTGATGAAGAAAAGTGGAACAAGATTGGAAACAGCCTATCAGATTAATCAGGATGGCGATCGACGTAAGTAATACACAATTTTGATCCACATTCCTCTAATAAACATAACATTCTATGGACATGGATGCGATGCCTCAAGGATAGGAGGACTTGACAGCAATAGGATGATAAAGAGCGGTAAGCCGAAGCGAGATGGTGATAGACCATGGAACAGATTCCCCTTCCTTTTTTTCCTCTGGGAAAGTGGAAGACGAAAACCCTCCAAGCACGGTGAGTTGAAACTAAGAACAAAGAAAACGTAACAGTAATTGAAAATTTTGAACATTTTGATAGTATAACTGATGCCATGTCGTGCACTCTGCTATTGCGCTCACTTGAAAACGAACAGAAAGACTCGTAAAGGCGGGTGATAAATGAAACAAACAAAAGTTGATATAAAAATGTATAATAGACTTTAACTAAATAATTACTTACACAATTAACAAACTTCACAATTGTAACAATAGAGAATGGACGATAATGTTCAAAGGCTCGAAAAAATCTACTTACAGCTTTATCCAGTCATTTCCAATGATCCAATGATTCAGTTAGTAAAAACGGAATCAATTTTAACAAAAGGAAACAATTTATCCTTTTGACAAGCACAAACCCAAACTTCTAAATCCAATTTATATGAATAACAAACAAGACAAAAAATATTGCTTTTCGAAAAAATTTTACAAGCAAACCCCTCAAGCTGGCGTTCTCGACTTATTTCTCTTCCCTTCCCTAATTTATTTTCTTCTTCTTCTCTCTCGCCCAGCGCTCCTATCATCATCCGCGCGACGGCTCCTCGGCCTAAGAACGTTGAGTTTTTGTTTAGTCTGTGTACTAAACGAATACTCAGCGATATCAAACTAAATCGTTGAACAAGAACGGACAAAATATTTCTAATTTTACTATATCAAGGCAAAAAGTTAACCATACATAACTCGAATTCAGCCCGTATCGTGGAGCCCACGCCAGTTTAAACCAAGTCAACTACGGGGATGTCAAACGGGAAGAAGAAAAAAAATTTCTCGTTAAACGTTTATGCTTAAAAATACCGCTTAATATTCACTTAATAATTCCTTAACGCTACTATGTGTAATGCGGTTTGTTACATATGTTAGAAGGCAAGCAAAAAATGTACTGACGATGCTGAATAATCATTATCATTGCTTCTTCTTGCTTGCTTTTAGCATAAAATCTGTAGGAAGCTTTTCCTCAACTTTGTTTTAAACTTACTCATTATTTTTAAAATCACATCAAATATGTTAGAAGTCAAGCAGAAAGAAGTGGTGGCTTTGTGAATCTGGGTCATTGCTAGTTTCTCTTTGTTTTTCTTTTAGCATACAATCTTCATGAACATCTGGGCGATACCTTAAATAAGGTAGCGAGTATCGATAGTATTCATAGTATCAATGTATCGAACGTATCGAAGTTTCGAATTATTGGAAATAATGCAATTAATTATTAAATTTAATAAATTTAAATTATTAAATTTTAATTTTGGGTTTTTTGGGTTTATTTATATAGAATTACCATTTTAAATATACTGTAAGCGCAATTTCGTGTATATAGAAAACAGTTTTCGATACTTCGATTCTTTTAATACTTTCGATACATCAATACTTTTGATACTTCGATTTGAGAAACCCCCGCTTGTTTCGGACTTAACAATCTACGATGCAGAACACATATTCTCTCACTACAACAAACAGAACTTTACTCATTCAGGCAGACTTTTTTTACTAATTGGAAGTATTGAATGTTTTCATATTGTAACTGATGCCAAGTGATGACAACACCACAGCCGCAACCAACTAACGATGTTCCTCCGAAAAAATACTCCAAAAGGTGATCCCTGAGAAGACTTCAGCCCGAAGCACACTTAGCTACCGTCTTTAGGCGCCAACAGTTGGCCAGGTGCAGAATAACATTTTCTCTTCCTCAGCACAAAGAAATGCTAGAAGGTAAGCATCTAGGTAAGCAACGGAATGATCAAGAGCACTAACCCGAAGCGAAATGGCGATAGACCGACATGATCGTCAGAAGTAAAATTATCAGGAAGGGGAGTTTTCTGCCTCTGGGAAAGTGCTTGAACTTACTGGTACTCCCTTAAGAGGGAAGCGCTCCTCTCCAAGCATGGTGAGTTGCAACCAAGAACAAAAATTGTCAATAATTGTCAGTTTAGCATGAAATCTTCAAGAACTTTGTCATCCAAAAAATTTTTTACGATTATGTTATTTTACAATCACATCAAATATAAGCATCTTGCTTGCAGTTTAGTATAAATCGTCAAGGAGTTCTTCAACTAAGTTTTGAATTTTTACAAGTAGATATATGTTGCGGGGTTGTAAACTGGAGCTTCACGTTGGTTTCAATGTACTCTTTTCGGTTTAAATATTTCAAGAATTTCATGAACCTTTTCCTCAATATATTTACATTATTGTTATCACATATTAAATGTGTTAGAAAGCAAGCAGAATGAAGTTGTGTAGGTGCTAAATATGGGTCATTTACGAGGCTTCTTTTTTGCTTTCTTCTTAGCACAAAATCTTCAAGAACTTGTTCATCAAGAAACTTTTTTAAGAAGGCCGGACGATACCTTCAATGAGGTTGCGGGTATCGATAATATTCAAAGTATGAATGTATCGAATATAGCGAATGATTGGATAAGTAATTATTGGATGATTGGATAATAAGTAATTTTTTGATGTATATTTATAACTTCTTTTTATTTTCTTACTGCTATAAAATTCTCAAGAACCTTATGAACATTTTTCTCGAGCAAACTTTAAAAAACTTTAGTTTTTTTGGTTGCTCCTGCAATCATCTATCAACTATGTTAGAAGGTAAGAGCGAAATCGTGATGGTTCTAAATAAGCATCATTGACTTAAATTTTCAAAAAGTTCTCTCAAATGAAATATATTATACGGCAAAGAGAAAGAAACTGCATGGGTGTTAACTAGAGCTTTTTTGCATTTTACTTTTTCCAGCTTGGTATCTTCAAGAACATTTTCTTGCTATCCGGAACCTGACTTGTGGGAAAAGTTAGTAGAAATTGGTTTATAATTTTGACTGTGTTTTACCTTCTTCCTGGTATAAAACCTTCAAAAGCATTTTCTTCTGTCAACCTTGGAGCACACATTATGGGAAATCTCGTATCACCAACATCACCGCATGGAAAGAGAGGAGCTACGGTGACTGAAAACTGGAACAATATACTCACACATTTAAACATGTATTCTTAGAAAATAAAGTAGTAATGTATGCGTATCGCCTATCGGAGTAACCGCGTTACTACACGACGTAAGTAATGCACGACAGTGTAAAAAGTAATTAGGAATTTGTCGTTCCATATTCCTCCAATAAACAAAATTTTATGGACAGGGATGGGAGAATACGACAGCAGCGGGACGACCAAGACTACTGATCCGGTGCGAGATACTGGTAGATTATGACAGCCTGAAGTAAAACTCTTGGAAACTGGAGGATGGAAGAAACTCTTTTAAGAATAAAGCGTAACCCTCCAAGGACGGTGAGTTGCAATACAGAACAAAACAATAAAGGTAACTGAAAATTTTGAACGTTTTCTTAGTGTAACTGATGCCAAGTATTGACGACTCTACAGTCGCAACCAGCCAACGACGAAGACTTCCGTTCGAAACACACCTAGCCCTAGTGAAGATCATGTATAATCTTCAAGAACTTTTTCGTCTAACAACTTTTTTGGGTTTGTATTATTCTACAAGATTCCACATTTCTAATACGTTTTTCAATTTTTTTCAAAAGTTTAGTAATTTTCCAATTACTTTTTACCTTTCAACATTCAAAAACTAGACGCGGTACACCCTTGAGAGTGAGGAGCATCACTCCACGCACGGTGAGTTGCAACAAAAATTAAAAAAAAAAATACTTCCGCTTGAAACAAACCTAGCCGGCATATTTAGGCGCCAACAGTAAGCCGGATGTGTAATAACATTTTTCCTTCTTCAGCGCAAAAAAATTTGGAAGGTAAGCGGAATAAAGAGTAGTGTTAATGCTAAGCGAAGGTAATAGTCTACGCTTCTTTTTGTTTTCTTTTAGCATTAAATCTTCAAAGAATTTGTCATCCAACAAATTTTGAGCGACTATTACAGTCAGATTTACAGTCACATATCGAATATGTTAGAAAACAAGCAGGAAGAAGGAATAACGATGCTAAAAATAATAAGAACCTTCTTTTCAACCACATTTTAAAGTTATACATTATGTGTACAAAGCATGACACGTGTGTTAGAAAGCAAGCAGAATGTAGTCACCATGATGTTAACTAAAAATCATTATGTCGGCTTCATTTTGCTTTCTTTTTACCATAAAAACTTCACATACTTTGCGTCAACCATATTTTGAACATTATATAGGTACAATCACAGGTCAAATGTGCTGGATAGGCTGAATAAAGACCATTACATTTGGGCTTGTTTCTGTTTTCTCTTTAGCATAAAATTGTCATGAAATTTTTCAACAAAATTATAAAATTTTTCTAAAGTTAATAGATGTTACGATGATGTTAGCTAGAGCTTCATATCCATTAACTTCATTTTGCTCTTTCTGGCAAAAAAACTTGAAATTTTTTATATTATTCTTATCACGTATCAAATGTGTTCGAAAGCAAGTAGAATGAAGTCGTGTCAATGCTAAATAAAGGTCATTGGCAAAGCTTCATTTTGCTTTCTTTTTGGCATAAAATCCTCAATAACTTTTTCATCAAATAACAATTTCGCGCTTGTATTATTCTATAAGACCTCCACATTTGTAACAGGTATTTTTAGTAAAAGAAGAGTTTTCATAAATATCTCGGCTAGAGAGGAACGTAAGTGTAAACATAACACCAGAATACATTGTTTCAGGATTGTTAGATGACAAAAAGAAGCGGAATAGATCTCCACATTTGTAACACGTACATATTCCTCTAATAAACATAACTTCCTGGAGATGGATGCGTGGCCTCACGGATAGGAGGACATGATAGCAACGGGACTTTGAAGAGCACCTACCTGAAGCGACATGATGATAGACCGTGACAACCTGAAGAGAAGTCATCAGGAAGAGGAGCCTCAGGAAAAGTGGAAGGCGAAAGGGATGCTCACCTAAGAGTGAAGAACACCCCTCCAAGCACGGTGAGTTGTAACCAAGAACAAAAAACGTAAAAGTAATTGGAAAATTTGAATATTTTTATATCACGACTGATGCCAAGTACTAACAAAACCGTAAGTAACGACGTGCCGCCAATGATATGATCAAATAAGTGGTCCCAAAGAAAACTTCCGCCCGAAGCACACCTAGCAACCGTTTTTAATAGGCGCAACAGTAAACCATGAACTTCTCCTCGCGCGGTCTTTTTTTTGTTACTTTCATACATCAATTATGTTGGAAAGCAAGTAGATAGAAGTCGTGGGGATGCTAATTGAAAGTTCATCCTCCACGCTTCTTTTTGCTTTCTCCCTAACATACTTTCTACCTCTTGGAAACTGGAGGATGAAGAGGGTACTCTTTTAAGAATAAAGCGTAACCGTCCAAGCACGGTGAGTTGCAATCAAGAACAAAACAATAAAAGTAACTGAAAATTTTGAACGTTTTCGTAGTGTAACTGATGCCAAGCATTGACGACTGTACAGTCGCAACCAACCAACGACGGAGAAGACTTCCGTCCGAACCACACCAAGTTCTAGTGAAGATCATGTATAATCTTCAAGAACTTTTTCGTCTAACAACATTTTTGGGTTTGTATTATTCTACAAAATTCCACATTTCTAACAGGTTTTTCAAATTTAACAATCAGAAAGTAATGAGAAATTTTCGTTCCATGTTCCTCCTATAAAGATAACTTCCTGCAGGATGGTGACATGTCGGGACAACTTAAAGGGAAACTATCAAGAAGAATTTCTCACTTCTGGAAAAGTGGGAGACGGATGGACCTGTTCCCCTGGGACTGAAGAATACGGTGAGTTGCAACCAAGAAAGTCATAAAAGTAATTGGAAAATTGACCAATCGTAAAAGTAATTGGAAAATTTAGCAATTTTCCAATTACTTTTTACTTTTCAACATTCAAAAAACAGACGCGGTACTCCCTTGAGAGTGAGGAGCATCCCTCTAAGCACAGTAAATTGCAACCAAAAACAAAAAAAAAATACTTCCGGGTGCGTAATAACATTTTTCCTTCCTCAGCGCAAAAAATGTCGGAAGATAAGCAGAATAAAGAGAAGTATTAATGCTAAGCGAAGGTCATAGTCTACGGTTCGTTTTGTTTTCTTTTAGCATTAAATCTTCAAGAACTTTGTTATCCAACAAAATTTGAACGATTATTATAGTCAGATTGACAGTCACATATCGAATACGTTGGCAGACAAGCAGGAAGAAGGAATAACGATGCTAAAAATAATAAGAACCTTCTTTTCAACCACATTTTAAAGTTATACATTATGTGTACAAGGCATGACACGTATGTTAGAAAGCAAGCAGAATGTAGTCACCATGATGCTAAATAAAGATCATTATGTAGGTTTTAACCATATTTTGAACAGTATATAGGTTCAATCACAGGTCAAATGTGCTGGATAGGTTGAATAAAGGCCATTACATTTGTGCTTGTTTCTGCTTTCTCTTTAGTATAAAATTGTCATGAATTTTTCAACGAAATTTAAAAATTTTTCAAGTTGATAGATGTTGCAATGATGTTAACTGAAGCTTCACATCCATTAAATTCATTTTGCTGTTTCTGGTTTTCTAAATATTTCCAATTTTTTTATCTTATTCTTACCACTTATCACATGTGTTCGAAAGCAAGCAGAATGAAGTCGTGTCAGTGCTAAATAAAGGTCATTGGCAAAGCTTCATTTTGCTTTCTTTTTAGCATAAAATCTTCAAGAACTTTTTCATCAAACAACAATTTCGCGTTTGTATTATTCTATAAGATAATACGCGGCCTATCGGTGTAAGGGCACGATGGCGAACAACGTGAGTAATACACAAAATGATATTGGAAAAAGTAATGCGAAATTTCCCTTCAATGTTCCTCCTACAAAGATAACTGAAGGGGTGGCTCCCTGGTACTGATGAGTCACCCTCCAAGTGCAATCAGTTGCAACCAAGATCAAAAAAACTCGATCGCAAGAAATATGCTAGAAGGTAAGCAGAATAAGAGGCAGTGGTGGTGCTAAACAGGGTCATTGCCTATGCTTCTTTTTACTTTCTTACTAACACGAATTATTCATGAGGTTTCTTTCAACAAAAGAAAGAAGTTTGCCATTTTGACTTCCCTTCAAAAACATTTCATTCAGTCAATCTTGGAGCACACATTATGGAGCCTTTGGATAGCAAATATGCTTGATAGCAGCCAGAGAAAAGTCGTGGAATTGCGAAATGTAAGTTTGCAATGACGATTTCTTTTTGCTTTATGAACTTGCTTTCAAACAAATTTTACTATTTTAAAGTGTTGAGAATGCGCATTCTTTGTGGAAGCTGTGTGACGCCTTGTTTAGGTTACAATTAACACAACTTGACATTTTTGCTGCCTCGGTGCTCTTGCATTAAGTTCGTGTTTTGTAAGCATATTTGGAGAACTGAACAATTAGTTTTTTGTATTTCCTTTATTTATATATTTTTGCTCCTTTTCACTATTCTCAACTATAGATGATTATAGACTGTCAATCTGGACTCCGTCTTTGACCGCAAATTGCTAATTACAATGAATGTATATTTTTCATTTTTTGCTGCTTCTATCCTTTTTAAGTTTTCTTAATGTATCAGGGTTCTGTTGTTTTGAATCAATAAAGTTATTATTATTATTACAGGCGATCGTGGACTGACGTTGGCAACCGAGAAGACTGAAGCTGTTCTGAGCGAAGTCAACAACAGCAAAATTGTTACCGAAGTTGCTGTTAAATACCTGGGCGGTGTATTTTTGTCGTTATTCCTGTAATCACCAAGTATCAAGTATATTAGAAGGTAATAATGATATAATAACGATATCATTATATCGTGGTGGCACAAAGTAAGGGTCATTGACTATGCTTCTTTTTGCTTTTTTTAGAATAAAATCTTCAGAAGTTTTAGAAGTTTTCGTAAATAAAATATAAGGCAAATATAAAATCCCGAATAGTAAGAAATTGCAGAGGTGTTAAATAGAGCTTCATCCCTTTTTACTTTTTCTATCATCTTTTCCTATCAGGGAATCTTCAAGAATATTCTGCAATTCTCAAGGATGGGAGGACATGACAGTAACGGGATTTTGAAGAGCACTTACCTGAAGCGAGATGATGATAGACCGTGACAGTCTTAAGAGAAGTCATCAGGAAGAGGAGCTTCTTACTTCAGGAAAAGTGGAAGTCGAATAAGGGGAATAAGGGTAAAGAACACCCCTCCATGTACGGTGAGTTCTAACCAAAAACAAAAAACGTAAAAGTAATTGGAAAATTTGAATGTTTTCATATCACAACTGATGGCAAGTACTAACAACACCACCCAACGACGTGCCTCCAACAACACCGCTCGAAGCACACCTAGCCACAGTTTTTAGTAGGAGCAACAGTAGACCATGAAGTTCTCTTCGCGGGGACTTTTTTTTGTTTCTTTCATATATCAATTATGTTGGAAAGGAAGCAGAAAGAAGTCGTGGTGATGCTAATTGAAAGGTCATTATCTACGCTTCTTTTTGCTTTCTTTCTAACATAAAATCTTCAACAAGAATTTTCACCTTATCAACCACGTTTTGAATATTTACATTATTTTGTACAATCACTTATCAAATGTGTCATAAGGCAAGCAGAAAGAAGTAGTGAGGATGTTAAATAATGGTCATTCCACTCACTTCCTTCTGCTTTCTTTTTAACATATAATCTTCAAGCAATTTTTTCCCGATCATAATTGAAATTTTTACATTGTAGGTACAATCACATATTAAATCCGTTAGAAGATGAGTAGAAAGAAAGGATGGTTATTCCAAATAAATGTCATAACTTTTATAACAATCCTATTTTAACTTTTATATTTGTTGTACACACTGTAGCTGCACTATAAGGGTCACTGTATTGTTTCATTTCGACTTTATTTTGGTTTTTTCAGCACGAAATCTTCAAAAACTCTTTCTCTATTCCAGAAGAGATTTCACACACTAACGATGCAGTAAAATGAAGACAAAATACTGGAAAGGAGTTTATCTCGTATTTGTAATTATGTAAATAATTTTTGCAAGTTTACTGGTTTAAAATTGTATATTTTAATTAATATGTTCTATTTTGACATGTTTCGGTTGTACAATGCAAGCACCATCAGAAAAAAAGAACAGTTTATGTTGAAAGAACAGTTTCGAAAGTTTATCTCACTTCAGATCCTTAGCGACGAATTTACTTACTGAAAAAGGTGATGTACCTTTTGGAGAGTCTTCATCTATTAATGGAGGTGCATGTTTCAGGTTCCGGATGTTCCATATGTTTACATCACGACACCAACCATGAATTTACTGTAGATGACTGGACTTCAGCCGAAGTGATCTGCAGTTAGGAAAATATGCGGTGGGTCATTAATCGTGTCTCGACGTTCAAAACACCTGGACCAGACTGTATTATACCTAACCTTTTACAATAAGTCATCGAGGATTTAGTATCCCGTAATAGGAAGCTGTGCTGCGCTATCTACCCAATCGCTGGCGTTAGATCACGGCAAACTTCATACCAAAAACCGGGTAAGACAGATTGTTTCGCACCGAAATCGTTTAGACTAATCAATCTTTCCTCCTTCTTCACGCTTACACATATGGCAAGTCCACACTAAGGGCTTTTCACAAGTTTGGCAAGCCCAAAATGCCATCTATTCTAACACTCTTTCATTTTCTCAAAAGAAGTCAACTTGGTCATTATACTTGACAAGGAAATGACATTGATCTATGCTTACATATTGTGTAGTAGTATGATAGTCAAAGACCTTAAAATCTAAATCCACTGCCACACTTAATTAAGTACGAATTCTTTCATGTTTATATGTTACAGGTGTGCTGTATATGTAGTTTTCTCGCAGTATCTCCAACTCCACTAGGTTGTCGCTGACGTTATTATCAGATCCAGCTTTGGAGGTAAGACTTTTACAACTTACATTGATAGGAAGCAGCTATTTTAGCCCTGAGTAGAATAGCAACTGATATTGAAGAAGGCCGCAGAGTGTAACCGTGTTATACTTCAATGGATAAATGTCGTAAACGTCTGTACTGATAATTACTCCATCTTAATTTTCTCAAGTTTGTATAATTAGAGATTTCACTCGCATAAATGACTGGTGGGACAGGGTCAAGGGCTGCCATCTGCCTAAAGAACTGCTTTGTTTTTCGTAAAGCTTCCTAGAAACGTTTTCTAAATTGTAACGGGATTCGTAAACAAGAATCTTCACAACCTTAAGCTTGATGTTAGTTATCTATGTCGCTTTTGCGAAGAGAGTGAGGAGATTGTTCGACCTATCTTGATTGCCTAACTTTGCAGCAGCTTCGGGGAGAAATAGCCGGGCATGAATGTCATTAGGAACACACCTCTGAGCTGTACTCTAACCTTAGAATATTCTTTAGGCTGGTTGATGTGCCCGAAGGACCTAGCTGTGTGCGTAAACACAACCTCTTATTTCCTATGTTCATACACACAAAGGTTATCGCTTTTGCTTATTTTTGTTTTCTTTTTAGCATACAATCTACAAAAACATCTTTTCTTCAACCGTGTATGAAACTTATACATCAAATATGCTAGAAGGCAGGCCTATACTAAATAAGGATCATGGGAGTTACTTCCTTTTACTACCTTTTTACCATGAAAACTTCAAAACCATTTTCTCAATCATAATTTGGTTTTACATTAGGTACTGTACCTGAAGACATGTTAAGTGTGTTAGATGGCAAGCGGAATGAAGTGGTATCAGTGCTAAATAAAAGACATTATATCTGCTTCTTTTCGATATCTTTCTAGCATAAAGTCGTCTAGAACATTTTTTAAATATATTTTGAAGTTTTATATTTTTTGTACAGTCGCATATAAAATATGTTAGTAAGTAAACTAAATGAAATCGTCAAGAACATCTCAATATTACAGTACTACAGTAGTACTAAATTGTACAGTTACATATCAATTATAATTGAAGTTAAGCACAAAGACGTAGTGGTGTTGCTAAATAAGGGTAATCGCTTAAAATATCAAAAACTGTTTATTAACTATATCTTGTTCTTATAAATTTTGGCACTTTTACATATCAAATGTGTTAGAAAGCAATCAGAATGAAGTGATGTCGGTGGTAAATAAGGGTCATTGCCACCTCTTCAGTTGCTTTCTTTTTAACATAAAATCTTCAAGAATTTTTTCATCGAACAACATTTTCCCGTTTGTATTATTCTGTAAGATCTCCACATTTGTAACGCATGGTGTAAAAATAACCTAAATGGTAAATGACGTAAGTAATACACAAAATGACAATGCAAAATGTAACAAGAAGTTTTCTTTTCATGTTCCCCCAATAAACATAATCTCCAGTACACCAATGCCAGGCGTTAAGGATGGGAGGAGCTGACAGCAATGCGTCATGGTGATAGACCGTGACACCTTGAAGAGTTAAAAACACCCCTCCAAGCACGGTGAGTTACCCAAGAACAACAAAAAAACATAATACCACAGCCGCAACCAACCAACGACGTCCTTCCGAAAAAATGCTCCAAAAGGTGATCCCGGAGAAGGCTTTAGCCCGAAGCACACTTAGCTACCATCTTTAGGCGCCAACAGTAGGCCAGGTGCAGAATAACATTTTCTCCTCCTCAGCACAAAGAAATGCTAGAAGGTAAGCATCTAGGTAAGCAACGGAATGATCAAGAGCACTAACCCGAAGCGAAATGGCGATAGACCGAGATGATCGTCAGAAGTAAAATTATCAGGAAGGGGAGTTTTCTGCCTCTGGGAAAGTGCTTGAACTTACTGGTACTCCCTTAAGAGGGAAGCGCTCCTCTCCAAGCATGGTGAGTTGCAACCAAGAACAAAAATTGTCAATAATTGTCAGTTTAGCATGAAATCTTCAAGAACTTCCAAAAAATTTTTTACGATTATGTTATTTTACAATCACATCAAATATAAGCATCTTGCTTGCATTTTAGTATAAATCGTCAAGGAGTTCTTCAACTAAGTTTTGAATTTTTACAAGTAGATATATGTTGCGGGGTTGTTAACTGGAGCTTCACATTCGTTGGTTTCAATGTACTCTTTTCGGCTTAAATATTTCAAGAATTTCATGAACCTTTTCCTCAATATATTTTACGTTATTGTTATTACATATTAAATGTGTTAGAAAGCAAGCAGAATGAAGTTGTGTAGGTGCTAAATATGGGTCATTTATGAGGCTTCTTTTTGCTTTCTTTTTAGCACAAAATCTTCAAGAACTTGTTCATCAAGAAACTTTTTTAAGACGATACCTTCAATGAGGTTGCGGGTATCGATAATATTCAAAGTATGAATGTATCAAATATAGCGAATGATATCCAATCATTCGCGTTAATGAATGTATTCATATAGCGAATGATTGGATAAGTAATAATTGGATGATTGGATAATAAGTAATTTTTTGATGTATATTTCTTCGTTAAATTTAATTTTTGGGTTAAAATGGTGGAAAGTTAGAAGTAAAAAAAGAAATAAATTACGCACCCTATCCCTTATTCTCTCCCATATTTTCTTAATAATTTTTCTCTATTATTATACATATTGCATAAAACCAAGTGGATACGTATAATATCGTGTGATATAGAGGCTAGGTGTGCTTCCGCCCGAGTATCATTGTCTATGCTTCTTTTTGCTTTCTTTTTAGCATAAATTCACCAAGAAATTTTTTCAACAACAAATGTAAAATTTTTGCAATTACGCATCAAATATACTAGATGGGTAGTTGCGAGAAATTGTGGAGATACTAACTCCACAATAAAAGGATGGTAGAAATAGATTTATAATCTTGACTTCCTATTGTTTTTTTTAATATAAGCTTCACAAACCTTTTATTCAGTCAATCTTTTAACACAGATTATAGGAGACTTTGGATATCAAACGTGCTAGATAGCAAGCAAAATGAAGTTATAGATGTGCTGAATCTATATTTATAACTTCTTTTTATTTTCTTACTGCTATAAAATCCTCAAGAACCTTATGAACATTTTTTTCGAGCAAATTTTAAAAAACTTAAGTTTTTTTGGTTGTTCCTGCAATCACCTATGCAACTATGTTAGAAGGTAAGAGCGAAATCGTGATGGTTCTGAATAAGCATCATTGACTTAAATGTTCAAAAAGTTTTCGCAAATGAAATATATTATACGGCAAAGAGAAAGAAACTGCAGAGGTGTTAACTAGAGCTTTTTTGCATTTTACTTTTTCCCGCTTGGTATCTTCAAGAACATTTTCTTGCTATCCGGAACCTGACTTGTGGAAAAAGATAGTAGAAATTGGTTTATAATTTTGACTGTGTTTTACCTTCTTCCTGGTATAAAACCTTCAAAAGCATTTTCTTCTGTCAACCTTGGAGCACACATTATGGGAAATCTCGTATCACCAACATCACCGCATGGAAAGAGAGGAGCTACGGTGACTGAAAACTGGAACAATATACTCACACATTTAAACATGTATTCTTAGAAAATAAAGTAGAAATGGATGCGTATCGCCTATCGGAGTAACCGCGTTACTACACGACGTAAGCAATGCATGACAGTGTAAAAAGTAATTAGGAATTTGTCGTTCCATATTCCTCCAATAAATAAAATTTTATGGACAGGGATGGGAGAATACGACAGCAGCGGGACGACCAAGACTACTGATCCGGTGCGAGATAATGGTAGATTATGACAGCCTGAAGTAAAACTCTTGGAAACTGGAGGATGGAAGAAACTCTTTTAAGAATAAAGCGTAACCCTCCAAGCACGGTGAGTTGCAACCAAGAACAAAAAAATAAAAGTAACTGAAAATTTTGAACGTTTTGATAGTGTAACTGTATCATGTGTAATCTTCAAGAACTTTTTCGTCTAACAACATTTTTCGGTTTGTATTATTCTACAAGATTCCACATTTCTAACATGTTTTTCAAATTTAATAACCAGAAAGTAATGAGAAATTTTCGTTCCATATTCCTCGTCCCATGTCGGGACAACCTAAAGGGAAGCCATCGAGAAGAGTTTCCCAATTCTGAAAAAGTGGAAGACGGATGGAGCTGTTCCCCTGGGATTGAAGAATACGGTGAGTTGCAACCAAGAACTGGAAATCGTAAAAGTAATTTAAAAAAAGAAAATTTTGCAATTTTCCGATTACTTTTTACTTTTCAACATTCAAAAACCAGACGCGGTACTCCCTTGAGAGTGAGGAGCATCCCTCCATGCACGGTGAGTTGCAACCAAAAACAAAAAAAAATACTTCCGCTTGAAACAAACCTAGCCGGCATATTTAGGCGCCAACAGTAGGCCGGGTGCGTAATAACATTTTTCCTTCCTAAGCACAAAAGATTTTGGAAGGTAAGCAAAATAAAGAGTAGTGTTAATGCTAAGCGAAGGTCATAGTCTACGCTTCTTTTTGTTTTCTTTTAGCATTAAATCTTCAAGAACTTTATCATCCAACAAATTTTGAACGATTATTATAGTCAGATTTACAGTCACATATCGAATACGTTAGCAGACAAACAGGAAGAAGGAATAACGATGCTAAAAATAATAAGAACCTTCTTTTCAACCACATTTTAAAGTTATACATTCTGTGTACAAGGCATGACACGTATGTTAGAAAGCAAGCAGAATGTAGTCACCATGATGCTAAATAAAGATCATTACGTAGGCTTCATTTTGCTTTCCTTTTACCATAAAAACTTCATATACTTTGCGTTAACCATATTTTTAACATTATATAAGTACAATCAGTATATAAGTACAATCACAGGTCAAAAGTGCTGGATAGGCTGAATAAAGGCCATTACATTTGTGCTTGTTTCTGCTTTCTCTTTAGCATAGAATTGTCATGAAGTTTTTCAACGGAATTTTAAAATTTTTCGAGTTGATAGATGTTGCGATGGTGTTAGCTGGAGCTTCACATTCATTAATTTCATTTTCCTCTTTCTGGCATAGAAACTTCAAGAATTTGAAGTTTTTTATATTATTCTTATCAGGTATCAAATGTGTTCGAAAGCAAGCAGAATGAAGTCGTGTCAGTGCTAAATAAAGGTCATTGGCAAAGCTTCATTTTGCTTTCTTTTTAGCATAAAATCCTCAAGAACTTTTTCATCAAACAACAATTTCGCGTTTGTATTATTCTACAAGATCTCCACATTTGTAACAAGTATACTTAAAAACAAAGAGTTTTCGTAAATATCTCGGCCAGAGAGGAACGTAAGCGTAAACATAGCACCAGAATACATTGTTTCAGGATTGCTAGATAACGAAAAGAAGCGGAACAGATCTCCACATTTGTAACACGTATTCTTAGAAAAAAGAATGTAATATACATATTCCTCTAATAAACATAACTTCCCGGACATGGCTGCGTGGCCTCAAGGATGGGAGGACATGATAGCAACGGGATTTTGAAGAGCACCTACCTGAAGCGACATGATGATAGACTGTGACAGTCTGAAGAGAAGTCATCAGGAAGAGGAGCTTCTTACCTCAGGAAAAGTGGAAGACGAAAAGGATGCCCACCTAAGAGTGAAGAACACCTCACCAAGCACGGTGAGTTGTAACCAAGAACAAAAAACGTAAAAGTAATTGGAAAATCTTAATATTTTCATATCACGACTGGTGCCAAGTACTAAGAAAACTGTTAGTAACGACGTGTCACCAAGGATATGACCAAACAAGTGGTTCCGAAGAAAACTTCCGCCCGAAGCACACCTAACAACTGTTTTTAATAGGCGCAACAGTAGACCATGAACTTTTCCTCGCGGGGTCTTTTTTTTGTTACTTTCATATATCAATTATGTTGGAAAGCAAGTAGAAAGAAGTCGTGGGGATGCTAATTGAAAGTTCATCCTCCATGCTTTCTTTCCAACGTACTTTCTACCCCTTGGAAACTGGAGGATGAAGGGGATACTCTTTTAAGAATAAAGCGTAACCCTCCAAGGACGGTGAGTTGCAATCAAGAACAAAACAATAAAAGTAATTGAAAATTTTGAACGTTTTCATAGTGTAACTGATGCCAGTATTGACGACTCTACAGCAACCAACCAAGGACAGAGAAGACTTTCGTCCGAAGCACACCTAACCCTGGTGAAGATCGTGTATAATCTTCAAGAACTTTTTCGCGTAACAACATTTTTGGGTTTGTATTACTCTACAAGATTCCATATTTCTAACACGTCTTTCAAATTTAATAATCAGAAAGTAAAAAGAAATTTTCGTTCCATGTTCCTCCTATAAAGATAACTTCCTGGACACGGTCACCAACCCGAAGCAAGATGGTGACATGTCGGGACAACTTAAAGGGACACTATCAAGAAGAGTTTCTCACTTCTGGTAAAGTGGGAGACGGATGGACCTGTTCCCCTGAGGCTGAAGAATACGGTCAGTTGCAACCAAGAACAGGAAATCGTAAAAGTAATTGGAAAATTGCTAAATTTTCTAATTCCTTTTTACTTTTCAACATTCAAAATACAGACGCGGTACTCCCTTGAGAGTGAGGAGCATCCTTCCACGCACAGTGAGTGCGTAGAACTAAAAACAAAAACAACCAAAAACAAAAAAAAATACTTCCGCTTGAAACCAACCTAATCGAACCATATCGAACCGAATAACAAACCATATCGAATATGTTAAAATACAAGCAGGAAAAAAGAATAACGATGCTAAAAATAATAAGAATCTTCTTTTTAACCATATTTTGAAGTTATACATTATGTGTACAAAGCACGTATGTTAGAAAGCAAGCAGAATCTAGTCACCATGATGCTAAATAAAGATCATTATGTAGGCTTCATTTTGCTTTCTTCTTACCATAGAAACTTCATATACTATGCGTTAACCGTATTTTGAACATTATATATCATGAGGTTTCTTTCAACAAAAGAAAGAAGTTTGCTATTTTCACTTCCCTTTGTTTTCTTTCTGGTATGGAACCTTCAAAAACATTTCATTGAGTCAATCTTGGAGCACACATTATGGAGCCTTTGGATAGCAAATATGCTAGATAGCAGGCAGACTTAAGTCGTGGAATTGCGAAATGTAAGTTTGCAATGACGATTTCTTTTTGCTTTATGAACTTGTTTTCAAGCAAGTTTTACTATTTTACATTGTTGACTGTCAATCTGGACTCCGTCTTTGACCGCAAATTGCTAATTGCAATGAATGTAATATACATTCTTTTCCCATTTCTTTGCTTCTATCCTTTTTAAATTTTCTTAATGTATCAGAGTTGTGTTGTTTTGAATCAATAAAGTTATTATTATTATACGCGATCGTGGACTGACGTTGGCAACCGAGAAGACTGAAGCTGTTCTGAGCGAAGTCAACAGCAGCAAAATTATCACCGAAGTTGCTGTTAAATACCTGGGCGATGTATCTTTGTCGTTTTTCCTGTAATCACCTATCAAGTATATTAGAAGGTAATAATGATATCGTGGTGGTACAAAGTAAGGGTCATTGACTATGCTTCTTTTTGCTTTTTTTAGAATAAAATCTTCAGAAGTTTTAGAAGCTTTCGTAAATAAAATATAAGGCAAATAGTAAATTGCAGAGGTGTTAAATAGAGCTTCATACCTTTTTACTTTTTCTATCAGTGAATCTTCAAGAACATTCGAGAGTAAAAGATATCCAAAATGATGCTAGACAGAGGTTTATCATTTCAATTATCACGAAGAGTAATTTCTTGATTATCTAAATATGGGTTCATTCAGTTCTTTTTTCTCTAGTAAATTTTAATATTTTACATTATTCCAGCAATCACTTATAAAATATATTAAAGGGTAAGCAGAATGAAGTCGTACTGCTGTTAAATAAAGATCATTGACTATGCTTTTGTTTGGTTTGTTTAGCAATCTTCAAGAAAGTTTTCGTAAATATCTCGGCTAGAGAGAGGAACGTAGGCGTAAACATAACACCAGAATTGTCTCAGGATTATTAGATGACAAAAAGAAGCGTTTGAGGATTGTTAGAGGACGAAAAGAAGCGAAACAAGATCTTCACATTTGAATGATCTTCACACGTATTCTTGGAAAAAGGAATGTAATATACATATTTCTCTAATAAACATAATATCCTGGACATGGATGTGAGGACATGACAGTAGCGGGATTTTGAATAGCACTCACCTGAAGCACGATGATGAAACATGATGATAGACCGTGATAGTCTGAAGAGAAGTCATCAGAAAGAGGAGCTTCTTACCTCAGGAAAAGTGGAGGTCGAAAGTAATAAGGGTGAAGAACACCCTTCCATGTACGGTGAGTTCTAATCAAAAATAAAAAACGTAAAAGTAATTGGAAAATTTGAATGTTTTCATATCACACCTGAATGCAAGTACTAACAACACCATCCAACGACGTGCCTCCAAGGATATGATCAAATAAGTGGTTCCGAAGAAAACTTCCGCTCAAAGCATATCTAGCCACCGTTTTTAATAGGCGCAACAGTAGGCCATGAACTTCTCTTCGCGGGGTCTTTTTTTTGTTTCTTTCATATATCAATTATGTTGGAAAGGAAGCAAAAAGAAGTCGTGGTGATGCTAATTGAAAGTTCATTATCTACGCGTCTTTTTGCTTTCTTTCTAACATAAAATCGTCATGAAGAATTTTCAACTTATCGACCACATGTTGAACGTTTACATTATTTTGTACAATCACTTGTCAAATGTGTTACAAGGCAAGCAGAAAGAAGTAGTGAGGATGTTAAATAATGGTCATGCCACTCACTTCCTTCTGCTTTCTTTTTAACATAAAATCTTCAAGCAATTTTCTCCCGGTCATAATTGAAATTTTTATATTGTAGGTACAATCATATATAAAATCCGTTAGAAGATAAGGAGAAAGAAACGATGGTTATGCCAAATAAATGTCATAACTTTCATAACAATCTTATTTAAACTTTTATATTTGTTGTACAATTGTTGTACAACATGTCTTATGTGGCTGAAGATCAGCAGTATAAGGGTCACTGTATTGCTTCATGTTGATTTTATTTTGGTTTTTTTAGCACGAAATCTTCAAAAACACTTTCTCTATTCCAGAAGAAATTTCACACATTAACGATGCAGTAAAATGAAGACAAAATACTAGAAAGAAGTTTATCTCGTATTTGTAATTATGTAAATAATTTTTGCACTTTTACTGGTTTAAAATTGTACATTTTAATTAATATGTTCTATTTTGACATGTTTCGCTTGTAGAATGCAAAGCATCATCAGAAAAAAGAACGGTTTATGTCGTAGAACAGTTTTTTTTGACAACAGTTTTTGCTTCGTACAAGCGAAACATGTCAAAATAGAACATGTTAATTAAAATATATAATTTTAAACCAGTAAAAGTGCAAAAATTATTTACATATTTACAAATATAATTCATTCTGCTTCAGACCCTGAGCGACGAATTTGCTTACTGAAAAAGGTTATATATTGTTTGGAGTGTCTTCATCTATTAACAGGGGTGCATGTTTCAGGTTCCGGATATTCCATGTGTTTGCGTCAGGACACCAACCATGAACTTACTGTAGATGCTTGGACTTCAGCCGAAGATATCTGCAGAGAGGAAAATATCATTATAAGCGTCATTAATCGTTTCTCCATGTTAAATTGTGGTGACCAGCCGGTGTTATACCTGCCCTTTTAGGACGAGGCTTGGAGGATTTAGTACCTCATTTAGTGGAAAACTGGATGACCGGGTAAGTTAGATTATTTCACACCGAAATCGTTTAGTCTAATTAATCTCTCCTCCTTTTCTCACGCCTATACTCAGCGCAAGTACACATTAACGGCTCTTCACCAATTTAGCAAGCCCAAAATGCTGTGGTGAGGATGTCACTGAAACTACTTCAACTTCTGGTAATTACCGCTGCCATCAGAAACAGTATTTTGCGCTTCCTAATTCTTAGTCTAAAGGATTCCTACCTGATCCTATCTATTCAAACAAACTAGCGAGCGGTTCTTTTTCAGAGCCGTAGGTTCTTGCACTAAGCTTCTCAGGAAAAGTTAAGTCAAACAAGTGTTCTAACTACACTTAATCTATATTTACAAATATAACGATAAAAAAAACTTAATCTGAAATAATGACCTTCCTGAATCTAACCCCTACAGCAAACTCTCGTTAACAGATAAGTAATACTACGTGTTTTCCGATCTGGTGGTCTAGTTGATGGATTGCAACCTAGACCCTATTGGAATCTTCTCTACACCCTATTGACCATTATTCAGTAGGAAAGGAAGCAGGAAGGTAAGCAGAATGAAGAGTAGTTGTACTGCTAAGCGAAGGTTATTGCCTACACTGCTTTTTGTTTCAAACCACATTTTAAAGTTATGCATGATGTCTACAATTGCATGTCACGTATGTTATGTACAAACTATAACGCACTAAAATATAACGTGCCACAAAAAAAGAAAAAAAAAACAAATAAAATAAAAAAATAAGCACGTCACAAATACACCATTACAAATTGTCGTTGGCAATTTATTAAAAAATTTGACAGCTGTAATATTTACACTCTGGCGACATTTAGTTAATCGTGAATACCTCTGCAAAATTTTGTTTTTATTCATGGTGGGTTATTGATGCATATCATCATGAGTGACAAATAAATGAAAATTCGTCTTGATGTATACCAAGCATTGGTATATGTAGAGTGAAGGAAAAGTTAGAATTTTTAAGGTTATGAAAGAGTTTTTACAGTCCTCTCAATATTTTAGATTATCTATTATACGTATAGCATGCCTTTGTAGTCGAAAAACTGTCACAAGATGATGCACCACCCCATACAATTAATGCGTATGCGAGTAAGGATTGACACAGGGAAAAATACGCGATTCTAAATACCTCAAGAGATACGTATTTGCTGAAAACTTGCAGACAGTGTATGATACTGTTTATATTACCACAAACTGCAGCTGTGTACTCCTCCCAAGTCAAAATGGGATCGACGTTCACCCCGAGAAATTTAACAGAAGTAGGGTTGTCTTCAATTAGCGGTCTAAGTGTAAAACCTACAGAAATCATCTTATCCTGATTGAGGGCGAGATGATTAGCCTCAAACCAGACGTTATTCTTGTTACATATCAAATATGTTAGAGGGTACGCTGAATGAAACTGATGCTTGTGCTAAATTAGGGTCATGAGTAGAGCTTCATTCCGCCTACTTTTTAGCATAAAATCTTCATAATTTAGCTTCAATCATGTTTTGAATATTGTGTTCATACAGCCGCATATGAAATATATTGGAAGGCACAGGTGTTAAACAGAGCTTCATTATATTTACTTTTTTCTAACATGATATCTTCAAGAACATTTTCTGCAATCCTGAACATGCCTTGTGGAAAAAGATGGTAAAAAAAGATTTATGGGGCGTAGAAGACTTTTACGGCCACCTACGAAAATCAAAGAATTTGGTACTATTAATTGTTGATTTATTGTTGTGGGCAAATTGTAAGCACACCATAACTAACAATTAAGTGTATTATCATCTCATTTTATGTTAGAATGCAAATTTATGATAATAAATTTATGATATTTCTGACGTTTGTAAATATGTGCCGTTCAAAAATTAATGGTGGATTGACAAAACATTAACCAAATTCTAAATGTCATTATCTAATTTGGTTGTTATATTAATTTGTAAAGTTTGAAACATGCAGTTTTCGAAATCTTGTTTGATACACGATAACGAAATTCTTTTTCATTTTAGAACGATTTTTTTTTTGCTCGCTAAAGTTCGCAAAAAAAATTTCGTTCTCGAATGCAAAAGTGTCACTTCGCTATCTAGAATCAAAAATAACGATTTTGTGGCTGAAATTCTACTAATTTTTCGCTGAATCCAATTGCCTTAGTGGTTCGAGATAGGACTATTTCTCTATATGTTACAAGACCAGCAGATTGAAGTCATGTCTGTTTTAAATCATGATTATTGTGTGTAAACATTATTGTTGTTACCATAAAATCTTCATAAATGTGCTGCAATCATGTTCTTTGAACATTGTATTTTTACAAATATAGGTCAAATATGTTGGAAGGTAAGCAGAAAGAAGTAGTGGTGATGATGAATCAAGGTCGTCACAGCTACTTCTTCTGCTTTCTTTCTGATATAAAATCTTCAAGAACTTCATGACCTTCTTCCTCGAGCAAATTTTAAACCTTTCAAGTATATTAAAAGGTAAGCGTAAAGTCGTCGTGGTGCTAAATAAGTTTCATTAACCATACTTCTTTTTGCTTTTTTTAGTATAAAATCATAGAGAAGTTTTCACAAATAACTCCAGCGTGTCTGCATTCGGACGCAGCAATCTGTGACGCTGAACAGACGTTTTTGCACTGCCATATATGGGCTAACCACGTTGGCGAACGATGTAAGTAATACAGAAAATTGCAATGTATAAAGTAATGAGAGATTTTCCTTCTATATTCTTCCAATAAACATAGTTTTCTGAACATGGATTGAAGACCTCTAGGATAGGAGGATATGACAGCAGTGGGATGATCGAGGGCACTGATTCGAAATGAGATAGTGGTAGACCGGGACACCTGAAGTAAAGTCAGTAGGTAAGGTTTTTATAGTGTAACTAATGCCAAGTGTGCCGAATCACAGTAGCAGCCAAACAACTTTGGGGCATAGAAAGGCTCAAAGGGTGGTCCCGGAGAAGATTTCTGCCCGAAACATCCCTAGCCACCATCTTAAGGTACCAACAGTAGGCCGGGTATGCCCTCCTCAGCGCAAGAAAATGCTAGAACGTCAGCGAAATGAAGAGTGGTGCTGCTAAGTAATGATCATTTTAGCATAAAGTCTTCAAGAACTTTGTCATCCATTCGATAGATAGTTGTGAAAGAAAATGTTGGGTTAAATGATAGGGTTGGTTCCAACCTAACCCAACCCAACCAAATTTTAAACATTATTCTTACAACTACTTACCAATTGTGTTGTAAGGCAAACAGAAAGAAGTGATAGAGTGTAAAAGGCGTTTATAAAACCAAACGGATGTTAGAAAGGGTTTTATCATTTTGACTTCGTTTTGCTTTCTTTCAGGTATAAAACCTTAAAAACCATTTTCTTCTGTCAACATGGAAGCATACATTGTGGGAGGCTTTGATATCAAATATGTTCGATAACAGGTAGTAAGTTCTCATGCAGGTACTAAATGTGAATTCATATCACGGACATACGTTTGCATGAACTGTTTCGTCAAGTAAATTTGAATCATCCTACCATCACATACTAAGTGTGTGAGAAGGCAAGCAGAATGTAGTCATCACGGTGCTAAATAAGGATCATTTTGCTTTCTTTTTAGCTTAAAATCGTCACAGAGTTTTTTAACTAAATTTGAATTTTTGCATGTAGATTGGTGTTGTGGAGATGTTAACTGGTGCTTCGCTTCCATTGATTTTATTTTCTTTTTTTTTAGCATAAAAACTTCAAGAATTTGATAAATTTTTTCCTCAATATCTTTTACATGATTCTTATCACATATAAGGGTCATTTACGAGACTTCTTTTTACTTTCTTTTTAGCATAAATTCTTCAAGAATTTTTCATCAAACAACTTTTCAACGTTTGCGTTATTCTACAATCGCATATCAAATATGATAGAAGACAAGCAGAATGAAGTCATAGCCGTGCTAGATGGAGGAATGCGAGGGGTTGACTAGAGAGGAACATAGGCGTAAACATAACACCAGAATCCATTGTTTCAGAATTGTTAGGTGATGAAGAAAAGCGGAACAAGATCTCCACGTTTGTAACACGTAGACTTAGAAAAATGAAGCAAAAATGGACGCAATCTATCATAGTAATTACGATGGCGAATGACGTAAGTAATACATAAAATAATATTGTAAAAAATAATGCGAAATTTTCGCTTCATATGCCTGTAATAAACATAACTTCCTGGACATGGATGCGAGGCGTCAAGGATGGGAGTACATGACAGTAACGGAATGACGAAGAGCACGTACCTTAAGCAAGATGATGATAAACAGTGACAGTCTGAAGAGAAGTCATCAGGAAGAGAGATTCTTCCCTCAACAAAAGTGAAAGTCGAAGAGGGCGCACAACTAAGAGCGAGGAACACCCTTCCAAGCAGATCATGGATGGTAGGACATGACAGCAATGCGATGCTGAAGACCACTGACCTGATCTGGCTTGGCCGTGATACACCGTGACAGCCTGAAATGAAATCATCAGAATTTCATTCTCTTTAGAGTGAAAGACACCCTTCTAAGCACGGTGAGTTACAACTAAGAACAACAAAAAAACATAAAAGTAATAGGAGATGTTGAATGTTCTCACATTGTAAGTGATGCCAAGTGATGACGACATCACAGCCGCAACCAACCAACGATCCCTCTGAAAAATGCTTCCAATAGGTGGTCCCAGAGAAGACTTCAGTCCGAAGCACACTTAGCTAGCGTCTTTAGGCGCCAACAGTAGGCCTCGTGCAGAATAACATTTTCTCCTCGTCAGCGCAAAAAAAAATCTAGAGGGTATGCAGAATAGAAGGTTGTCGTGCTACTGAGCGATGGTCATTGCCTATGCTTGTTTTTGTTTTTTAGTGTGGAATCTGCATACATTAATATTTAGAATTTCGTCTCGTAAGGGATGTTGAGAGAAATTGTGAAGGTGGTAACTTTTTTTACTAACATATCAAGTATGTTAGAAGGCAAGCGAAATGTAGTCACGGCGGTGTTAAATAAAGATCATTGGCACTTCATTTTGCTTTCTCTTTAACATAATATTTCAAATAGATTACACATTCGTATATATGACAGGCTGAATAAAGCCCGTTACACTTGTCTGTATTCGGCGACATCAATCTATGTCGCGAAACACACGTTTTTCCACTACCATTGATAGAGGAACGCGAGGTGTCGGCCGGAAAGGAATAGACCTAAACACAACACCAGAGTCGATTGTTTCATGATTATTAGGTGACGAAGAAGTGCAACAAGATATCCGCGTTTGTAAGACGTATTCTAATAAAAAAGATAGCGGAAATTGACGCAGCAACCACGTTGGCGAACTATGGAAGTAATATAAAAAATGACATTGTAAACAGTGCAGCAGTAGACCATGAGCTGCTCCTCGCGGGGTCTTTTTTTATTACTTTCATATATCAATTATGTTGGAAAGCAAGTAGAAAGAAGTCGTGGGGATGCTAATTAAAAGTTCATCCTTCACGCTTCTTTTTGCATACTTTCTACCTCTTGAAAACTGGACTGGAGGGGGTACTCTTTTAAGAATAAAGCCTAACCCTTCAAGCACGTTGAATTGCAACCAACAACAAAACAATAAAAGTAACTGAAAATTTTTATTATTAAAAAAAATTTTTTAAATTTTAAAATTTTTTTATTTTATAGTGTAACTGATGCCAAGTATTAACGACGCTACAGCAACCAACCAACGACGGAGAAGACTTCGGTCCGAAGCACACCTAACCCTAGTGAAGATCATGTATAATCTTCAAGAACTTGTTCGTCTAACAACTTTTTTGGGTTTGTATTATTCTAGAAGATTCCACATTTCTAACACATCCTTCAAATGATCAAATAAGTGGTCCCGGAGAAAACCTCCGCCTGAAGCACACCTAGCAATCGTTTTTAGTAGGCGCAACAGTAGACCATGAAGTTCTCGTCACCGGGTCTTTTTTTTGTTACTTTCATATATCAGTTATGTTGGAAAGGAAGCAGAAAGAAGTCGTGGTGATGCTAATTGAAAGTTCATCATCCACGCTTCTTTTTGCTTTCTTTCTAACATAAAATCTTCATGAGGAATTTCAACATCTTATCAACCACATGTTAAACTTTTACATTATTTTGTACAATCACATATCAAATATGTTAGAAGGAAAGCAGAAAGAAGTAGTGAGGATGTTAAATAATGGTGCATCCTTACTCTTTTTTCTGCTTTCTCTTCAGCATAAAATCTTCAAGGAATTTTCTTCCCGTCATAGTGACATGTTTAATATGACTGAAGATAAGCAATAAAAGGGTCATTGCACTGCTTTGTTTTTAGCATTACACCTTTAAGAGCATCTGTTTCAGGTACATTTTAAACATTTTCGTTATTAGCGTAATCATATATCCAATATGGTACAAGACAAGTACAAAGTAAAGGCGATGCTGAATAACGGTAATTGTATTTACTGGAGCATTATCGCCCTTTACTTCATTTTGTTTTTTTTTAGCACGAAATCTTCAAGAACATTTTTTCTATTCCAGAAGAAGTCCCACACATTAACGATGCTAGCAATGCGGTAAAATGAAGACAAAATGATACTAGAAATAGGTTTTTCGGGCTTCAGACCCTGAGCAACAAAGTTGCTTACTGAAGAAGGTGATGTACCTTTTGTAGAGTCTTCATCTATTAATGGAGGTGCATGTTTCAGGTTCCGGATGTTCCGTGTGCTTACATCAAGACACCAATTACTGTAGATGATTGAACTTCAGCCGAAGAGATCTGCAGGAAGGAAGATATACGGTGAGCCATTAATCGTGTCTTGACTGCTAAAACAGCGGGACCAGACCAGTCATCAAGTAGAATACCTCAACTAGTGGGAAACTGTACTGCACTGTATACCCAATCGGTGGCGTTAGGTTACGGTGAGCTTCATACCAAAAACCAGGTAAGCTAAATTATTTTACACCGAAATCGTTTAGACTAATCAATCTCTCCACCTTTGTTCACGCATACACTCAGTGTATGTCCACACTAACGGATCTTCACAAGAATGGGTCATTCCTATAGGTGAGTGAGATGTTATAAAATTACGTTCAGGACAGATATTCATAATATTAATATTAGAAGTAGAGGTCTTGTTACTCCACCTATACATTGCATGACATTATTTGAGAGATCATTCACGTACTGCATCTCTAAATGTTATAATTCGCTTCCCAGCTCTCTAAAGTCTCAGAGTCTAAGCGCATTCAAAACAAAGATGAGGTAACAGTTAATGGATGTGCAGTCTGACGTGTGTTTGTAAAAAGAGACATTATTATTAGTATTAAGTGTGTTGGATGGCAAGCAGAAAGAAGTGGTGTCAGTGCTAAATAGAGGACATTGTGCCTGCTTCTTTTCGCTTTCTTTCTAGCGTAAAGTCGTCTAAAACTTTTTAAAATATATTTATAATATATAAGGACGTAGATAACGGAGAAAGAATGAACCAAAAAAGTATGTCTTATTTTGGACAGACAACTTAGATTTAAGAGTCATATACCGCCGAGTTAACAAATACGCCATATTATATTTGGATTATCATATTAGATTTAGATTATTGGTGCAATCCTATATCAAATATATTGGAAGGCAACAGTGGTAAGTAATGTCTATGCCACAGAAGGGTTTTTCTACTTTCTATGTAACATAATATATTATTGTATTAAGAATCAGATGAGGGTAATGATAATCTTGAAAATGAAATACTTATCGCTATATCTATAGTTCTTTATATACAGGGTGTATCTGATTGACTGCAACAAACTTCAATGCGTGATTCTTTAGTTAATATTAAGGGTACTTTAATATATGAACCATGGGCGACTTTGACTCCCCTAAGGAGATACAGCCCTATACCCTAGTGATTAAATACTCAAACTCTTACTTTGGACACAAAAAAACACAGTTAAATGTCAAAGAAAATTTGATAAACAACTTCCAAACTATAATAAGATTATTTCGTAATTAATTTATTACAGCTTTCGATCGACAACCCGTTAATTAGTGGGTAGTATTTGCATTCAAAAAAAAAATATATAAAACAATTAGTTATCATTTGAATAAAGATTTGTTAGCTAAAATGTGAAGGGAGTGGTTATGTCTAGTAATTTAGATGGGTAGGTTGAAAGTGCAAATGGGGTCAAAATGTGCCCTATCATAAGTTAAACAAGTTCCCCAAATTTAATTTTCCTTCAAAATTCACTAAAGACCGCTAATGGTGGGTTGACCCCTAATAAAGACCCCTAATGGTTTGTTACAGTCATTCGGATACACCCGGTATAATAGAAGTTTTTTTTGGCAATGCACAACTGCCAACTTTTTGGCAACTTTAAGCTAAAAGAAAATTACAGATTACTTTAAAAAGCTTGACTAATTTTCTGCTTACAGTAGTATTAAGGTATCTGTTTTACATATATATACGAAAAGTACATTGTTAAAGCTAAAATTCTACTCATTTTTCACTGAATCCAATGCTCTATAACCCGAAGTTTTAGATAGGACAATTTCACCTTATGTTACAAGACAAGCAGAAACTCTTCATGTGGGTACTAAATCATGATTATTGCGTGTGATCATTATAGTGCGTTACCATAAATGTGCTTTAATCATGTTCTTTGAACATTGCTTTCTTACAAACACAGTTCAAATATATTGGAAGGGAAGCAGAAAGAAGTAGTGGTGATGATGAATAAAGGTCGTTATACCTCTTCATGTACCTCTTCATCTTATAAGTATGAAGTCGTGGTGGTGCTAAATAAGGCTGATTGACCATAATTCTTGTTGCTTTTTTAGTATAAAATCATAGAAAAATTTTCACAAATAACCCCAACGTATCTATATTCGGCCATAGCAGTCTTGATGGAAAACAGGCGTTCTTGCACTGCTATAGATAGAGGCGAAAACAACGTCAGAATCCATTGTTTCAGTATTGTGAGGTGATGAAGACGCGACCTTTCGGAGTAACCACGTTGGCTAACGATGTAAGTAATACTGAAAATGACAATGTGTAAACTAATGAGAAATTTTCGTTCCATATTCTACCACTAAACATAATTTCCTGGACACGGATGCGAGGCCTCAAGGATGGTAGGACATGACAGCAATGCGGTGATGAAGACCACTGACCTGATCTGCCTTGGCCGTGATACACCGTGACAGCTTGAAATGAAATCATCAGAATTTCATTCTCTTTGGAGTGAAAAACACCCTTCTAAGCACGGTGAGTTTGTAACTAACTGAGTTTGTGTAGTTGTACTAAGAACAACAAAAAAATATAAAAGCAATTGGAAATGTTGAATGTTTTCAAATTGTAACTGATGCCAAGTGATGACGACATCACAACCGCAACCATAGGTGCTGCTTCCAATAGGTGGTCCCAGAGAAGACTTCAGTCCGAAGCACACTTAGCTACCGTCTTTAGGCGCCAACAGTAGGCTTCGTGCAGAATAACATTTTCTCCTCGTCACCGCAAAAAAAATCTAAAGGGTATGTAGAATAAAAGGTTGTCGTGCTACTGAGCGATGGTCGTTGCCTATGCTTGTTTTTGTTTTTTTAGTGTGGAATCTGCAAGAACTTTGTCATTTAACAAATTATGATTATCTTAGAATACAGTCAAATATCAAATATGTTAGAAGGCAAGGAAGGAGAAGCTATGAAAATGCTAAATATGTGTCACCTTCATAGCTCTTCCCTCCATGCTTTTTAGCATAAAATCTTCAAAAATATTCTTCTCAACCACATTTTAAAGTCATAGATTAGTAGATATACATTAATATTTAGAATTGCGTCACGTATGGGATGTTGAGAGAAATTGTGAAGGTGGTAACTTTTTTTACTAACATATCAAGTATGTTAGAAGGCAAGCGAAATGTAGTCACGGCGGTGTTAAACAAAGATCATTGAGTGCACTTCATTTTGCTTTCTTTTTAACATAAAATTTCAAACAGTTTACACATTGGTATATATGACAGGCTGAATAAAGGCCATTACACTTGTCTGTATTCCGCGACATCAATCTATGTCGCGAAACACACGTTCTTCCACTACCATTGATAGAGGAACGCGAGGTGTCGGCCGGAAAGGAATAGACCTAAACATAACACCAGAATCGATTGTTTCATGATTATTAGGTGACGAAGAAGTGCAGTATCAATTATGTTGGAAAGCAAGTAGAAAGAAGTCGTGGGGATGCTAATTAAAAGTTCATCCTTCACGCTTCTATTTGCTTTCAAATTTAATAATCAGAAAGTAATGAGAAATTTTCGTTCCATGTTCCTCCTATAAAGATAAGTTCCTGGACACGGATACCAACCCGAAGCAAGATGGTGACAAGTCGGAACAACTTAAAGGGAAACTGTCAAGAAGAGTTTCTCACTTCTGGAAAAGTGGGAGACGGATGGACCTGTTCCCCTGGGACTGAAGAATACGGTGAGTTGCAACGAAGAACAGGAAATCGTAAAAGCAATTGGAAAATTGCAAAATCCTCATTGTGCGTGGAGCATCCCTGAGTTGCAACCAATAACAAAAAAAAACTTCCGCGTGAAACAAACCTTAGCCGGCATATTTAGGCGCCAACAGTAGGCCGGGTGCATAATAACCTTTTTCCTTCCTCAGCGCAAAAAGTGTTGGACGATAAGCAAAATAAAGAGAAGTGTTAATGCTAAGGGAATGTACAATGCATGACACGTATGTTAGAAAGCAAGCAGAATGTACGCACCATGATGCTAAATGAAGATTATTATGTTGGCTTCATTTTGCTGTCTTTTTACTATAAAAACTTCAATCTTTAGCATAAAATTGTCATGAAGTTTTTAACGAAATTTTAAAATTTTTCAAGTTGAAAAATGTTGCAATGATGTTAACTGAAGCTTCACATCCATTAATTTTCTTTATACTATTCTTACCACGTATCACATGTGTTCGAAAGCAAGCAGAATGAAGTCGTGTCAGTGCTAAATAAAGGTCATTGGCAAAGCTTCATTTTACTTTCTTTTTAACATACAATCTTCAAGAACTCTTTCATCAAACAACAATTCGGCGTTTGTATTATTCTACTAGATAATACGCGGCCTATCGGAGTAAGGGCACGATGGCGAACGACGTGAGTAATACACAAAATGATATTGCAAAAAGTAATGCGAAATTTCCTTCCATGTTCCTCCTACAAAGATAACTGAAGGGGTGGCTCCCTGGTACTGATGAGTTCCCCTCCAAGTGCAATCAGTTGCAACCAAGATCGAAAACTTGAACGCAAGAAATATGCTAGAAGGTAAGCAGAATAAGGGCAGTGGTGGTGCTAAACAGGGTCGTTGCCTGTGCTTCTTTTTACTTTCTTACTAACATAAATTCTTCATGAGGTTTCTTTCAACAAAAGAAAGAAATTTGTCATTTCGATTTCCCTTTCTTTTCTTTCTGGTATGGAACCTTCAAAAACATTTAATTCAGTCAATCTTGGAGTAAACATTATGGAGCCTTTGGATAGCAAATATGCTAGATAGCAAGTACACTTCAGTCCTGGAATTGCGAAATGTAAGTTTGTAATGACGATTTCTTTTTGCTTTATGAACTTGCTTTCAAGCAAATTTTACTACTTTGCAGTGTTCCTATAAGCACATACCAAGTATGTTAGAATGCGCATACTTTGTGGGATACGCGATCGTAGATTGACGTTGGTAACCGAGAAGAGTGAACCTGTTCTCTGACCAGAAATCGCAAAAGCTCGCTCTAGGTCCCATCGAGCGAAGTCAACAACAGCAAAATTGTTGCCGAAGTTGCTGTCAAATACCTGGGCGGTGTCTATCGTTATTGCTGTAATCATTTATCAAGTATATTAGAAGGTAACAATCATGTGGTGGTACAAAATTAGGGTCATTGAGTATGTTTGTTTTTGCTTTTTTTAGAATACCATTTTCAGAAGTTTTAGAAATTTTCATAAATAAAATATAAGGCAAATAGTAAAAATTAGATGTTTAAAAAATGTTTACTGTTGGTGATATTAGACAAATTTATTTGTTCTAAACTCTTGCTCTTCTTCAGTGGAAACGTCAGTATTATTAGCATGACAACGTTTTGCAGCGTACCTTTTGCAAACTCGCTTTAGTTAATTTTTCTAATTCTTTAAAAGTTTAATTACAGCCAAACAATTCATTTCTTAAAATGTGTCTTATATTTATGTAAAAGTACTGATGTTTCTACTGAAGAAGAGGAAGGCTTGAAACTAGTTTAGAACAAATAAATTTGACTAATATCACCAAAAGTAAACATTTTTTTAAATTTCTAATCAATAATTGGTGAATAAAGGTTTCCAAAAGTTATTTATAAATAGTAAGAAATTGCAGAGGTGTTAAATAGAATTTCATCTGATTTTACTTTTTCTATGAGGGAATCTTCAAGAACGTTCTGCAATCCGGAACTTGTCTTATGCAAAAATCTACACATTAACGATGCTAAGAACAACATTTCAATCATCAGGAGGAGGAATTTCTTGATTTTCTAAATATGGGTCATTGAGTTCATGAACTTCTTTCTCTAGCAAATTTTAATATTTTACATAAAGTATATTAAAAGGTAAGCAGAACGATGTCGTGGTGAACAAACTTGAAACATAACTTTCTGGACATGGATGCGTAGCCTCAAGGATTGGAGGACATGACAGTAACGGGATTTTGAACAGCACTTACCTGAAGTGACATGATGATAGACCGTGACAGTCTGAAGAGAAGTCATCAGGAAGAGGAGCTTCTTACCTCAGGAAAAGTGGAAGACGAAAGGGGTGCTCACCAAGAGTGAAGAACACCCCTCCAAGTAAGGTGAGTTCCTACCAAGAACAAAAAAACGTAAAAGTAATTGGAAAATTTGAATGTTTTCACATTACAACTGATGCCAAGTACTAAAAACGCCACCCAACGAAGTGCCACCAAGGAAATGATCAAATAAGGGGTCTTTTTTATTACTTTCGTATATCAGTTATGTTGGAAAGGAAGCAGAAAGAAGTCGTGGTGATGCTAATTGAAAGTTCATCATCCACGCTTCTTTTTGCTTTCTTTCTAACATCAAATCTTCATGAAGAATTTTCAACTTATCGACCACATGTTGAACTTTATTTTGTACAATCACTTGTCAAATGTGTTACAAGGCAAGCAGAAAGAAGTAGTGAGGATGTTAAATAATGGTCATGCCACTCACTTTCTTCTGCTTTCTTTTTAACATAAAATCTTCCCGCAATTTTCTCTCAATCATAATTGAAATTTTTATATTGCAGGTACAATTATATATTAAATCCGTTAGTAGATAAGTAGAAAGAAACGATGGTTATGCCATATAAATGTCATAACTTTCATAACAATCCTGTTTTAACTTTTATATTTGTTGTACAATGACATGTCTAATGTGGCTGAAGATCAGCACTATAAGGGTCACTGTATTGCTTCCTTTTGACTTTATGCAGTAAAATGAAGACTAAATACTAGAAAGAAGTTTACCTCGTATTTGTAAATATGTAAATAATTTTTGCATTTACTATCTTAGAATTATATATTTTAATTAACATGTTCTATTTTGAGATATGTTGCTTGCATAATACTAGCATCATTAGAAAAAAAGACAGTTTATGTTGAAAGATCAGTTTTTTTCTGATGATGCTTGAATTGTTCAAGCGAAATATATCAAAATAAAGCATATTAAATAAAATAAATTTAAACCAGTAAAAATTCAAAAATTATTTACATATTTACAAATATAATTCTTCATTCTGGTTAAAATGGATCAATTTCGAAAGTTTATCTCGCTCAGACCCTTAGCGACGAATTTGCTTACTGAAAAAGGTGATGTACCTTTTGGAGAGTCTTCATCTATTCATGGAGGTGCTTTAGGTTTCGGAAGTTTCATATGTTTATTACATCAGGACACCAACCATGAATTTACTGTAGATGATAGGACTTCAGCCGAAGTGATCTGTAGTTGGGAAAATATACGGTGTGTTATCCTTACGTTTTACAATGAGTCATCAAGGATATAGTATCCCATCTAGTGGGAAGCTGTGCTGCTCTATCTACCCAATTGCTGGCGTTAGATCACGGTAAACTTTATACCAAAAACTGGGTAAGACACATTATTTCACACCGAAATTGTTATTTCACACTTGACAAGGAAATGACATGAAAAACTCACGTGCATAAAAGAAAACTGCCCTCTGAATTTATACGTCTATACTTGTTAGGGATTGTCATCTGACATTGGAGAAGGCTGCAGGGACTAACCATATTATACTCCAATGGACAAATGACTCTCGACCTGTCCCAGTAAGAAGCACGCTGATTGGCTTGCTAAAAGGGCTGCCAAGCGAACGTCCTGTTTCTCTCAATCGATAATTACTCCATCCTTATCAACTCAAATTTGTATAATTGGAAATTTCACTCACAGAAATGAATTAACTGGTGGGACAAGGGCTGCCATCTATCTAAAGAACTGCTTGGTCTTTCGTAAAGCTTGCTAGAATCGTTCTCCGAATTGTAACGGGATTCCTAGACAAACATTTACAACCTTAAGCTTGGTGTTCGTCGTCTATGTCGCTTTTGTAAAGAGAGCGAGAAGTTAGGCGTCTTGATTGCCTAACTTTGCAAGGATCTTGATTGCCTAACTAAATAAGGATCATAGGAGTTACTTCCTTTTGCTTCCTTTTTACCATGAAATCTTCAAACACATTTTCTTAATCATAATTTGAATTTTACATTAGGTACTGTACCTTCGCGATACTAGCAGTGCAGTAAAATGACAAAGTGATGTTTGAAAGAGGTTTATCTAGCTTCAGACCCTGAGCGACGAATATGCTTACTGAAAAAGGTTATGTATCGTTTGGAGTGTCTTCATCTATTAACAGGGGTGCATGTTTCAGGTTCCGGATGTTCCATGTATTTACATCAGGACACCAATCATGAACTTACTGTAGATGCTTGGACTTCATCCGAAGAGATCTGCAGAGAGGAAGATATCATAATAATGATCATTAATCGTCTCTCGATGATTTAGTACCTCATTTAGTGAAATACTGGATGACCGGGTAAGCTAGATTATTTCACACCGAAATCGTTTAGTTTAATCAATCTCTCCTCCTTTTCTCAGCGCAAATACACATTAACGGCTCTTCACAAATTTAGCAAGCCCAAAACGCTGTGGTGAGAATGTCACTGAAACTACTTCAACCTCTGGTAATTACCGCTGCCATCAGAAACAGTATTTCGCGCTTCCTAATTCTTAGTCTAAAGAATTCCTACCTGACCCTATCTATTCAAACAAGCTGGCGTGCGGTTCTACTTCAGAGCCGTAGGTTCTTACACTAAGGCTCTCAGGAAAAGTTAAGTCAAACAAGTGTTCTAACTACACTTAATCTATATTTACAAATATAACTATAAAAGAACTTAATCTTAACAAAAAGTACCTGTGATACCCGACGTTATTTAAAAGGGAGAAAAAATGACCTTCCTGAATCAAACTCCTACAGCAAACTCTCGTTAACAGATATGTAATACTACGTATTTTCCGAACTGGTGGTCTAGTTGATGGATTGTAACCTAGACCCTATTAGAATCTTCTCTACACCCTATTGACCATTATTCAGTAGGAAAGGAAGCAGGAAGGTAAGCAGAATGAAGAGTAGTTGTACTGCTAAGCAAAGGTTATTGCCTACACTGCTTTTTGTTTTAAACCACATTTTAAAGTTATGTATGATGTCTACAATTGCATGTCACGTATGTTATGTAAATGTAAATTTATTAAGTGTATAAACATATTAAGTATTACACCAACTACAAACTATAACGCATTCAAATATAACGTGTAAAAAAAGATTTATAGGACGTAGAAGACTTTTACGGCCAGCTACGAAAATCAAAGAATTTGGTACTATTAATGGTTGATTTATTGTTGTGGGCAAATTGTAAGCACACCATAACTAACAATTAAGTGTATTATCATCTCATTTTATGTTAGAATGCAAATTTATGATAATAAATTTGTTATATTTCTGACTTTTGTAAATATGTGCCATTTAAAAATTAATGGTGGATTGACAAAACATTAACCAAATTCTAAATGTCATTATCTAATCTGGTTATTATATTAATTTGTAAAGTTTGAAATACGCAGTTTTCGAAAAAATCTTGTTTGATACACGATAACGAAATTCTTTTGCATGTTAGAACGATTTTTCTTTGCTCGCTAAAGTTCGCAAAAAAACTTTCGTTCTCGAATGCAAAAGTGTCATTTCGCTATCCAGAATCAAAAATAACGATTTTGTTGCTGAAATTCTACTAATTTTTTGCTGAATCCAATTGCCTTAGTGGTTCGAGATAGGACTATTTCTCTGTATGTTACAAGACCAGCAGATTGAAGTCATGTCTGTTCTAAATCACGATTATTGTGTGTAAACATTATTGTTGTTACCATAAAATCTTCATAAATGTGCTGCAATCATGTTCTTTGAACATTGTATTTTTACAAATATAGGTCAAATATGTTGGAAGGTAAGCGGAAAGAAGTAGTGGTGATGATGAGTCAAGGTCGTCACAGCTACTTCTTCTGCTTTCTTTCTGATATAAAATCTTCAAGAACTTCATGACCTTTTTCCTCGAGCAAATTTTAAACCTTTTAAGTATATTAAAAGGTAAGCGTAAAGTCGTCGTGGTGCTAAATAAGTTTCATTAACCATACTTCTTTTTGCTTTTTTTAGTATAAAATTATAGAGAAATTTTCAGAAATAACTCCAGCGTGTCTGTATTCGGACGCAGCAATCTGTGACGCTGAACAGACGTTTTTGCACTGCCATAGATGGACTAACCACGTTGGCGAACGATGTAAGTAATACAGAAAATTGCAATGTATAAAGTAATGAGAAATTTTCGTTCTATATTCTTCCAATAAACATAATTTCCTGAACATGGATTGATGTCTTCAAGGATAGGAGGGCATGACAGCAGTGGGACGATCGAGAGCACCTTGAACTAAAGCCAGTAGATAGGGTTTTTATAGTGTAACTAATGCCAAGTGCTGCCGACGTCACAGCAGCAGCCAAACAACTTTGGGCCATAGAAATGCTCCAAAGGGTGGTCCCGGAGAGGATTTCTGCCCGAAACATCCCTAACCACCATCTTTAGGTACCAACAGTAGGCCGGGTATACCCTCCTCAGCGCAAGAAAATGTTAGAAAATCAGCGAAATGAAGAGTAGTAGTGCTGCTTTGTCATCCTTGCGATAGATAGTTGTGAAAGAAAATGGTGGTTAACCACATATTAAGTGCTTTCTTTGTAGCATAAAATCGTTAGAATTCTTCAACTAAATTTGAATTTCTGCATGTAGATAGGTGTTGTGGAGATGTTAACTAGGGCTTCGCGTCCATTGATTTTATTTTCCTTTTTTTTAGCATAAAAACTTCAAGAATTTGATAAATTTTTCCCTCAATATCTTTTACATGATTCTTATCACATATCAAATGTGTTAGAAATCAAGCAGTGTGAAGTCGTGCCAGCGCTAAATAAGGGTCTTTTACGAGACTTCTTTTTACTTTCTTTTTAGCATAAAATCTTTAAGAACTTTTTGATCAAACAACTTTTCAACGTTTGCATTATTCTACAATCGCATATCAAATATGATACAAGCAGAATGAAGTCATAGCGGTGCTAGATGGAGGAATCCGAGGGGTTGGCTAGAGAGGAACGTAGGCGTAAACATAACACCAGAATCCATTGTTTCAGAATTGTTAGGTGACGAAGAAAAGCGGAACAAGATTTCCACGTTTGTAACACGTATACTTAGAAAAATGAAGCAGAAATGGAAGCAACCTCTCATACTAATTACGATGGCGAATGACGTAAGTAATACACAAAATAATATTGCAAAAAATAATGCGAAATTTTCGCTTTATATGCCTGTAATAAACATAACTTCCTGGACATAGATGCGAGGCCTCAAGGATGGGGGTACATGACAGTAACGGAACGACGAAGAGCACGTACCTTAAGCAAGATGATGATAAACAGTGACACTCTGAAGAGATGTCATCAGGAAGAGAGATTCTTACCTCAAGAAAAGTGAATGTCGAAGAGGGCGCACAATTAAGAGCGAGGAACACCCTTTCAAGCACAGCGAGTTGCAACCAAGAATAAGAAACGTAAATGGTAAGTACTGACGATACCACCCTAACGATTTCTTTAGTAGGTGGCAATAGCAGATATAATAAATAATATACAATACAATATTAGAAAATGTCTGTAATAGCATTTTCCTGTCTTCAGCGCAAAAAAAGAAATGCTAGCAGGTAAGCAAAATGAAGAATTGTGGTGGTCCTAATCGAGGGTAATTGCCTATGCTTCTTTTTGTGTTTAGCATATAATTTTTAAGAACTTTGTGATCTCACAAATTTTGAACGATTATGTTATTTTACTATCACATAGAAAATATGTTAGAAGGCAGGCAAGAACACTAGTACGTTTCTAATAACTTGTTAGAGGTGGATATATGAAGTTTATATATGGGTTGCGTAGGTATGACCACATTTCTCATGCTATGAGGATGAGATATCCCGGTACGGGAGTCTCCAATATCTACATGATACTTTTCCTATAATGTTGCAAAATTATATGTGTGTCCGTTCGAAATCATAACGATATCATGTTGTTCAATTAAGGAGGATCATTCAGGAATCTGGTCAGGGAGTTTTATTTAAACCTCTCTTAGAATTTATTTTTTGTTTTTGGCCTGACCGGCAAGAACAAGGAACATATGTGTAGCCTGAAGCCGTTTTAAATTTGTTACTATTTAAGATAAATTCATACATTAGGACCAACAAAAAGATTATTGTAGGACATTATTACAGTAAGTAGAAAAATGTTGTGGTGGTGCTGAATTGAAGTTCACCTCGCGGTGTCCTTTTTTGTTTCTTTTAGATATCAATTATGTTGGAAAGCAAGTAGAAGGAAGTCTTAGAGGTACTGATTAAATATTCATCCTACGTGCTTCTTTCTGCTTTCTTTTTAACATACCATCTTCATGAAGAATTTCAACATCTTATCAACTACATGTTGAACTTTTACATTACTTTGTACAATCACATGTCAAATCTGTTATAAGGAAAGCAGAAAGAAGTAGTGATGATGTTAAATAATGGTGCATCCTTACATTTTTTTCTGCTTTCTCTTTAACATAAAATCTTCAAGGAATTTTCTTCCGGTCATAGTGACATGTTTAATATGACTGAAGATAAACATTATAAGGGCCATTGTACTGCTTTCTTTTTAGCATTACCTTCAAGAACATCTGGTTCAGGCACATTTTAAACATTTTCGTTATTAGCACAATCACATATCCAATATGGTACAAGACAAGTATAAAGTAAAGGCGATGCTGAGTAAGGGTAGTTGTTTTTACTGGAGCATTATCGCCCTTTACTTCATTTTGTTTTTTTAGCACGAAATCTTCAGAAACATTTTTTCTATTCCAGAAGAAGTCCCACATATTAACGATGCTAGCAATGCGGTAAAATGATATTAGAAATAGCTTTTTCTGGCTTTGAGACCCTGAGCGACGAATTTGCTTACTGAAAAACGTGATGTACCTTTTGTAGAGTCTTCATCTATTAATGGAGGTGCATGTTTCAGGTTCCGGATGTTCCGTGTGCTTACATCAAGACACCAATTACTCTAGATGATTGGACTTCAGCCGAAGAGATCTGCAGGAAGGAAAGTATACAGTGAGCCATTAATCGTGTATTGACGGCTAAAACAGCGGGACCAGACCAGTTATCAAGTAGAATACCTCAACTAGTGGGAAACTGTACTGCACTATATACCCAATCGGTGGCGTTAGGTTACGGTGAGCTTCATACCAAAAACCAGGTAAGCTAAATTATTTTACACCGAAATCGTTTAGACTAATCAATCTCTCCTCCTTTGTTCACGCTTACACTCAGTGTATGTCCACACTAACGGCTCTTCACAAGAATGGGTCATTCCTGTAGGTGAGTGAGATGTTATAAAATTACGTTCAGGACAGATATTCATAATATTAATATTAGAAGTAGAGGTCTTGTTACTCCACCTATACATTGCATGACATTATTTGAGAGATCATTCACGTACTGCATCTCTAAATGTTATAATTCGCTTCCCAACTCTCTAAAGTCCCAAAGTCTAAGCGCATTCAAAACATAGATGAGGTAACAGTTAACGGATGTGCAGTCTGACGTGTGTTTGTAAAAAGAGACATTATTATTAGTATTAAGTGTGTTGGATGGCAAGCAGAAAGAAGTGGTGTCAGTGCTAAATAGAGGACATTGTGCCTGCTTCTTTTCGCTTTCTTTCTAGCGTAAAGTCGTCTAAAACTTTTTCTAAAATATATTTATAATATATAAGGACGTAGATAACGGAGAAAGAATGAACCAAAAAAGTATGTCTTATTTTGGACAGACAACTTAGATTTAAGGGTCATATACCGCCGAGTTAACAAATACGCCATATTATATTTGGATTATCATATTAGATTTAGATTATTGGTGCAATCCTATATCAAATATATTGGAAGGCAACAGTGGTAAGTAATGGCTATGCTACAGAAGGGTTTTTCTACTTTCTATGTAGCATAATATATTATTGTATTAAGAATCAGATGAGGGTAACGATAATCTTGAAAATGAAATACTTATCGCTATATCTATAGTTCTTTATATACAGGGTGTATCTGACTGACTGCAACAAACTTCAAGGCGAGATTCTCTAGTTAATATTAAGGGTACTTTAATATATGAAACATGGGTGACTTTGGCTCCCCTAAGGAGATACAGCCCTATACCCAAGTGATTAAATACTGAAACTCTTACTTTGGCACTACGATGAGGACGCAAAAAAACACAGTTAAATGTCAAAGAAAATTCGATAAACAACTTCCAAAGTATAATAAGATTATTTCGTAATTAATTTATTACAACTTTCGATCGACAACCCGTTAATTAGTGGGTAGTATTTGCATTCAAAAAAAATATATAAAACAATTAATTATCATTTGAATAAAGATTTGTTAGCTAAAATGTGAAGGGGGTGGTTATGTTTAGTAATTTAGATGGGTAGGTTGAAAGTGCAAATGGGGTCAAAATGTGCCCTATCATAAGTTAAACGTGTTCCCCAAATTTAATTTTCCTTCAAAATTCACTAAAGTTTTTAAAATTCACTAATGGTTTGTTACAGTCATTCGGATACACCCCGTATAATAGAAGTTTTTTTTTGGCAATAAACAGCTGCCAACTTTTTGGCAACTTTAAGCTAAAAGAAAATTACAGATTACTTTAAAAAGCTTGACTAATTTTCTGCTTACAGTAGTATTAAGGTATCTGTTTTACATATATATACGAAAAGTACATTATTAAAGCTAAAATTCTACTCATTTTTCACTGAATCCAATTCTCTATAACCCGAAGTTTTAGATAGGACAATTTCACCTTATGTTACAAGACAAGCAGAAACTCTTCATGTGGGTACTAAATCATGATTATTGCGTGTGATCATTATTGTGCGTTACAATAAATGTGCTTTAATCATGTTCTTTGAACATTGTTTTCTTACAAACACAGTTCAAATATGTTGGAAGGGAAGCAGAAAGAAGTAGTGGTCATGATGAATAAAGGTCGTTACACCTCTTCATGAACATTTTCCTCAAGCAAATTTTAAACCTTTCAAGTATATTAGAAGGTAAGTATGAAGTCGTGGTGGTGCTAAATAAGGTTGATTGACCATAATTCTTGTTGCTTTTTTAGTGTAAAATCATAGAAAAATTTTCACGAATATCCCCAACGTATCTATATTCGGCCATAGCAGTCTTGATGGAAAACAGGCGTTCTTGCACTGCTATAGATAGAGGCGAGAACAATGTCAGAATCCATTCTTTCATTACTGTGAGGTGATGAAGATGCGACCTTTCGGAGTAACCACGTTGGCTAACGATGTAAGTAATACTGAAAATGACAATGTGTAAACTATTGAGAAATTTTCGTTTTCTACCAATAAACATAATTTCCTGGACATGGATGCGAGGCCTCAAGGTGATCTGGGTGACCTGATCTGGCTTGGCCGTGATACACCGTGACAGCTTGAAATGAAATCATCAGTATTTCATTCTCTTTAGAGTGAAATACACCCTTCTAAGCACGGTGAGGTACAACTAAGAACAACAAAAAAACATAAAAGTAATTGGAGATGTTGAATGTTCTCACATTGTAACTGATGCCAAGTGATGACGACATCACAGCCGCAACCAACCAACGATCCCTCTGAAAAACGCTTCCAATAGTTGGTCCCAGAGAAGACTTCAGTCCGAAGCACACTTAGCTAGCGTCTTTAGGCGCCAACAGTAGGCCTCGTGCAGAATAACATTTTCTCCTCGTCAGCGCAAAAAAAATCTAGGGGGTATACAGAATTAAAGGTTGTCGTGCTACTGAGCGATGGTCATTGCCTATGCTTGTTTTTGTTATTTTAGTGTTGAATCTGCAAGAACTTGTCTAAAACTGTCATTTAGCAAATTGTGATTATCTTAGAATACAGTCACATATCAAATATGTTAGAAGGCAAGGAAGGAGAAGCTATGAAAATGCTAAATATGTGTTACCTTCATAGCTCTTCCCTCCATGCTTTTTAGCATAAAATCTTCAAAAATATTCTTCTCAACCACATTTTAAAGTTATAGATTAGTGGATATACATTAATATTTAGAATTACGTCACGTAAGGGATGTTGAGAGAAATTGTGAAGGTGGTAACTTTTTTTACTAACATATCAAGTATGTTAGAAGGCAAGCGAAATGTAGTCACGGCGGTGTTAAATAAACATCATTGGGTGCACTTCATTGTGGTTTCTTTTTAACATAAAATTTCAAACAGTTTACACATTCGTATATATGACAGGCTGAATAAAGGCCATTACACTTGTCTGTATTCGGCGACATCAATCTAGGTCGCGAAACACACGTTCTTCCACTATCATTGATAGAGGAACGCGAGGTGTCGGCCGGAAAGGAATAGACCTAAACATAACACCAGAATCGATTGTTTCATGATTATTAGGTGACGAAGAAGTGCAACAAGATATCCGCGTTTGTAAGAGGTATTCTAATAAAAAAGATAGCGGAAATTGACGCAGCAACCACGTTGGCGAACTATGGAAGTAATATACAAAATGACATTGTAAACAGCGCAACAGTAGACCATGAACTTCTCCTCGTGGGGTCTTTTTTTTATTACTTTCATATATCAATTATGTTGGAAAGCAAGTAGAAAGAAGTCGTGGGGATGCTAACTGAAAGTTCATCCTCTACGCTTCTTTTTGCTTTCTTTCTAACACACTTTCTACCTCTTGGAAACTGGAGGATGAAGGGGGGTACTCTTTTAATAATAAAGCGTAACCCTCCAAGCACGGTGAATTGCAACCAAGAAAAAAACAATAAAAGTAACTGAAAATTTTTATTATTAAAAAAAAATTTAAAAATTTTTTTATTTTATAGTGTAACTGATGCCAAGTATTAACGACTCTACAGCAACCAACTAACGACGGGCAAGACTTCGGTCCGAAGCACACCTAGCCCTAGTGAAGATCATGTATAATCTTCAAGAACTTTTTTGGGTTTGTATTATTCTACAAGATTCCACATTTCTAACACATCTTTCAAATTTAATAATCAGAAAGTAATGAGAAATTTTCGTTCCATGTTTCTCCTACAAAGATAAGTTCCTGGACACGGATACCAACCCGAAGCAGGATGGTGACATGTCGGGACAACTTAAAAGGAAACTATCAAGAAGAGATTCTCACTTCTGGAAAAGTGGGAGACGGATGGACCTGTTCCCCTGGAACTGAAGAATACGGTGAGTTGCAACGAAGAACAGGAAATCGTGAAAGCAATTGGAATATTGCAAAATCCTCATTGTGCGTGGAGCATCCCTCCACGCACAATGAGTTGCAACCAATAACAAAAGAAAACTTCCGCGTGAAACAAACCTTAGCCGGCATATTTAGGCGCCAACAGTAGGCCGGGTGCGTAATAACCTTTTTCCTTCCTCAGCGCAAAATGTGTTGGACGATAAGCAAAATAAAGAGAAGTGTTAATGCTAACGGAAGGTCATTTCTTTTTGTTTTCTTTTGGCATTAAATCTTCAAGAACTTTGTCATCCAACAAATTTTGAACGATTATTACAGTCAGATTTACAGTCACATATAGAGTGTGTTAGAATACAAGCAGGAAGAGGAAATAACGATGCTAAAAATAATAAGAACCTTCTTTTCAACCACATTTTAAAGTTATACATTATGTGTACAATGCATGACACGTATGTTAGAAAGCAAGCAGAATGTACTCACCTAAATGTGATGCTAAATAAAGATCATTATGTTGGCTTCATTTTGCTGTCTTTTTACTGTAAAAACTTCAATTTTTAGCATAAAATTGTCATGAAGTTTTTAACGAAATTTTAAAATTTTTCAAGTTGAAAGATGTTGCAATGATGTTAACTGAAGCTTCACATCCATTAATTTCATTTTGCTGTTTCTGTTTTCTAAATATTTACAATTTCTTTTATCTTATTCTTACCACGTATCACATGTGTTCGAAAGCAAGCAGAATGAAGTCGTGTCAGTGCTAAATAAAGGTCATTGGCAAAGCTTCATTTTGCTTTCTTTTTAGCATAAACCCTTCAAGAACTTTTTCATCAAACAACAATTTGGCGTTTGTATTATTCTACTAGATAATACGCGGCGTATCCCCCTCCAAGTGCAATCAGTTGCAACCAAGATCAAAAACTGGAACGCAAGAAATATGCTAGAAGGTAAGCAGAATAAGGGCAGTGGTGGTGCTAAACAGGGTCGTTGCCTGTGCTTCTTTTTACTTTCTTACTAACATAAATTCTTCATGAGGTTTCTTTCAACAAAAGAAAGAAATTTGCCATTTCGATTTCCCTTTCTTTTCTTTCTGGTATGGAACCTTCAAAAACATTTAATTCAGTCAATCTTGGAGTAAACATTATGGAACCTTTGGATAGCAAATATGCTAGATAGCAAGTACACTTCAGTCCTGGAATTGCGAAATGTAAGTTTGTAATGACGATTTCTTTTTGCTTTATGAACTTGCTTTCAAGCAAATTTTACTATTTTGCAGTGTTCCTATAAGCACATATCAAGTATGTTAGAATGCGCATACTTTGTGGGATACGCGATCGTAGATTCGAAAAAGCTCGCTCTAGGTCCTATCGAGCGAAGTCAACAACAGCAAAATTGTTGCCGAAGTTGCTGTCAAATACCTGGGCGGTGTCTCTTTGTCGTTATTCTTGTAATCATTTATCAAGCATATTAGAAGGTAACAATCATGTGGTGGTACAAAATCAGGGTCATTCACTATGCTTGTTTTTGCTTTTTTTTAGAATAACATCTTCAGAATTTTTGGAAATTTTCATAAATAAAATATAAGGCAAATACTAAAAATTAGAGGTTTAAAAAGTGTTTACTGTTGGTGATATTAGACAAATTTATTTGTTCTAAACTAGTTTCGAGTCTTGCTCTTCTTCAGTGGAAACGTCAGTATTATATTAACATTATAACGTTTGGCGTACATTTTGCAAACTCGCTTTAGTTATTTTTTCTAATTCTTTAAAAGTTTAATTAAAGCCAAACAATTCATTTCTTAAAGTGTGTCTTATACTTATGTAAAAGTACTGATGTTTCTACTGAAGAAAAGCAAGGCTTGAAACTAGTTCAGAACATATAAATTTGACTAATATCACCAAAAGTAAAAATTTTTTTAAATTTCTAATCAATAATTGGTGAATAAAGGATTCCAAAAGTTATTTATAAATAGTAAGAAATTGCAGAGGTGTTAAATAGAATTTCATCTCATTTTACTTTTTCTATCAGGGAATCTTCAAGAACCTTCTGCAATCCGGAACTTGTCGTATGCAAAAATCTACACATTAACGATGATAAGAACAACATTTCAATCATCAGGAAGAGGAATTTCTTGATTTTCTAAATATGAGTCATTGAGTTCATGAACTTCTTTCTCTAGCAAATTTTAATATTTTACATAAAGTATATTAAAAGGTACGCAGAACGATGTCGTGGTGCTGTTAAACAAAGATCATTGACTATGCTTCTATTTGGTTTTTTTAGCAATATTCAAGAGAGTTTTCATAAGTATCCCGGCTAGAGAGGAACGTAGGCGTAAACATAACACCAGAATTGTCTCAGGATTATTAGATGACAAAAAGAAGCGGAACAAGATCTCCACATTTGTAACACGTATTCTAAGAAAAAAGAATGTTGTATATACCTTTAATAAACATAACTTTCTGGACATGGATGCGTGGCCTCAAGGATTGGAGGATATGACAGTAACGGGATTTTGAAGAGCACTTACCTGAGGTGACATGATGATAGACCGTGACAGTCTGAAGAGAAGTCATCAGGAAAAGGAGCTTCTTACCTCAGGAATAGTGGAAGACGAACGGGGTGCTCACCAAGAGTGAAGAACACCCCTCCAAGTACGGTGAGTTCCCACCAAGAACAAAAAACGTAAAAGTAATTGGAAAATTTGAATGTTTTCACATTACAACTGATGCCAAGTACTAAAAACGCCACCCAACGAAGTGCCACCAAGGAAATGATCAAATAAGTGGTCCCGGAGAAAACCTCCGCCTGAAGCACACCTAGCAACCGTTTTTAGTAGGCGCAACAGTAGACCATGAAGTTCTCCTCACGGGGTCTTTTTTTATTACTTTCATATATCAGTTATGTTGGAATGGAAGCAGAAAGAAGTCGTGGTGATGCTAATTGAAAGTTCATCATCCACGCCTCTTTTTGCTTTCTTTCTAACATAAAATCTTCATGAGGAATTTCAACATTTTATCAACCACATGTTAAACTTTTACATTATTTTGTACAATCACATGTCAAATATGTTACAAGGAAAGCAGAAAGAAGTGGTGAGGGTGTTAAATAATGGTGCATCCTTCCACTTTTTTCTGCTTTCTCTGCAGCATAAAATCTTCAAGGAATTTTCTTCCCGTCATAGTGACATTTTTAATATGACTGAAGATAAGCAATAAAAAGGTCATTGCACTGCTTTGTTTTTAGCATTAAACCTTTAAGAACATCTGTTTCAGGTACATTTTAAACATTTTCGTTATTAGCGTAATCATATATCCAATATGGTACAAGACAAGTACAAAGTAAAGGCGATGCTGAACAACGGTAATTGTTTTTACGGGAGCATTATCGCCCTTTACTTCATTTTGTTTTTTCTAGCACGAAATCTTCAAAAACATTTTTTCTATTCTAGAAGAAGTCCCATACATTAACGATGCTAGCAATGCTGTAAAATGAAGACAAAATGATACTAGAAATAGGTTTTTCCGGCTTCAGACCCTGAGCGACGAATTTGCTTACTGAAAAAGGTGATGTACCTTTTGTAGAGTCTTCATCTATTAATGGAGGTGCATGTTTCAGGTTTCGGATGTTCCGTGTGCTTACATCAAGACACCAATTACTGTAGATGATTGAACTTCAGCCGAAGAGATCTGCAGGAAGGAAGATATACGGTGAGCCATTAATCGTGTCTTGACGGCTAAAACGGCGGGACCAGACCAGTCATCAAGTAGAATACCTCAACTAGTGGGAAACTGTACTGCACTATATACCCAATCGGTGGCGTTAGGTTACGGTGAGCTTCATACCAGAAACCAGGTAAGCTAAATTATTTTACACCGAAATCGTTTAGACTAATCAATCTCTCCTCCTTTGTTCACGCTTACACTCAGTGTATGTCCACACTAACGGCTCTTCACAAGAATGGGTCATTCCTGTAGGTGAGTGAGATGTTATAAAATTACGTTCAGGACAGATATTCATAATTTTAATATTAGAAGTAGAGGTCTTGTTACTTCACCTATACATTGCATGACATTATTTGAGAGATCATTCACGTACTGCGTCTCTAAATGTTATAATTCGCTTCCCAGCTCTCTAAAGTGAGAAGAGTCTAAGCGCATTCAAAACAAAGATGAGGTAACAGTTAATGGATGTGCAATCTGACGTGTGTTTGTAAAAAGAGACATTATTATTAGTATTAAGTGTGTTGGATGGCAAGCAGAAAGAAGTGGTGTCAGTGCTAAATAGAGGACATTGTGCCTGCTTCTTTTCGCTTTCTTTCTAGCGTAAAGTCGTCTAAAACTTTTTTAAAAATATATTTATAATATATAAGGTCGTAGATGACGGGAAAAGAATGAACCAAAAAAGTATGTCTTAGTTTGGACAGACAACTTAGATTTAAGAGTCATATACCGCCGAGTTAACAAATACGCCATGTTATATTTGGATTATCATATTAGATTTAGATTATTGGTGCAATCCTATATCAAATATATTGGAAGGCAACAGTGGTAAGTAATGGCTATGCCACAGAAGGGTTTTTCTACTTTCTATGTAGCATAATATATTATTGTATTAAGAATCAGATGAGGGTAATGATAATCTTGAAAATGAAATACTTATCGCTATGCCTATATTTGATGGAGCTTATTCATTCATATTCAGATAGTATCTACAGTTCTTTATATACAGGGTGTATCTGACTGACTGCAACAAACTTCAAGGCGTGATTCTTTAGTTAATATTAAGGGTACTTTAATATATGAACCATGGGCGACTTTGGCTCCCCTAAGGAGATACAGCCCTATACCCTAGTGATTAAATACTCAAACTCTTACTTTGGCACTACGATGATGACACAAAAAGACACAGTTAAATGTCAAGGAATATTTGATAAACAACTTCCAAAGTATAATAAGATTATTTCGTAAAATTCACTAAAGACCCCTAATGGTGGGTTAACCCCTAATAAAGACCCGTAATGGTTTGTTACAGACAGTCGGATACACCCCGTATAATAGAAGTTTTTTTTTGACAATGAACAACTGCCAACTTTTTGGCAACTTTAAGCTAAAAGAAAATTACAGATTACTTTAAAAAGCTTGACTAATTTTCTGCTTACAGTAGTATTAAGGTATCTGTTTTACATATATATACGATAAGTGCATTGTTAAAGCTAAAATTCTACTAATTTTTCACTGAATCCAATTCTCTATAACCCGAAGTTTTAGATAGGACAATTTCACCTTATGTTACAAGACAAGCAGAAACTCTTCATGTGGGTACTAAATCATGATTATTGGGTGTGATCATTATTGTGCGTTACCATAAATGTACTTTAATCATGTTCTTTGAACATTGTTTTCTTACAAACACAGTTCAAATATATTGGAAGGGAAGCAGAAAGAGGTAGTGGTGATGATGAATAAAGGTCGTTATACCTCTTCATGAACATTTTCCTCAAGCAAATTTTAAACTTTTCAAGTATATTAGAAGGTAAGTATGAAGTCGTGGTGGTGCTAAATAAGGTTGATTGACCATAATTCTTGTTGCTTTTTTAGTATAAAATCATAGAAAAATTTTCACAAATAACCCCAACGTATCTATATTCGGCCATAGCAGTCTTGATGGAAAACAGGCGTTCTTGCACTGCTATAGATAGAGGCGAAAACAATGTCAGAATCCATTGTTTCAGTATTGTGAGGTGATGAAGACGCGACCTTTCGGAGTAACCACGTTGGCTAACGATGTAAGTAATACTGAAAATGACAATGTGTAAACTAATGAGAAATTTTCGTTCCATTTTCTACCAATAAACATAATTTCCTGGACACGGATGCGAGGCCTCAAGGATGGTAGGACATGACAGCAATGCGGTGATGAAGACCACTGACCTGATCTGCCTTGGCCGTGATACACCGTGACAGCTTGAAATGAAATCATCAGAATTTCATTCTCTTTAGAGTGAAAAACACCCTTCTAAGCACGGTGAGTTACAATTAAGAACAACAAAAAAATATAAAAGTAATTGGAAATGTTGAATGTTTTCACATTGTAACTGATACCAAGTGATGACGCCATCACAGCTGCAACCAACCAACGATCTCTCCGAAAAATGCTTCGAATAGGTGGTCCCAGAGAAGACTTCAGTCCGAAGCACACTTAGCTATCGTCTTTAGGCGCTAATAGTAGGCCTCGTGCAGAATAACATTTTCTCCTCGTCAGCGCAAAGAAAATCTAGAGGGTATGCAGAATAAAAGGTTGTCGTGCTACTGAGTGATGGTCATTGCCATTGAAGATTAATGCTAAGGGAAGGTCATAGCCTACGCTTCTTTTTGTTTTCTTTTAGCATTAAATTTTCAAGAACTTTGTCATCCAACAAATTTTGAACGATTATTACAGTCAGATTTACAGTCACATATCGAGTATGTTCGAATACAATCAGGAAGAGGTAATAACCTTCCCGAAGGAAGAACCTTCTTTCCAACCACATTTTAAAGTTATACATTATGTATACAATGCATGACACGTATGTTAGAAAGCAAGCAGAATATAGTCACCATGATGCTAAATAAGGATCATTATGTAGGCTTCATTTTGCTTTCTTTTTAACATAAAATTTCAAACAGTTTACACATTGGTATATATGACAGGCTGAATAAAGGCCATTACACTTGTCTGTATTCGGCGACATCAATCTATGTCGCGAAACACAGTTCTTCCACTACCATTGATAGAGGAACGCGAGGTGTCGGCCGGAAAGGAATAGACCTAAACATAACACCAGAATCGATTGTTTCATGATTATTAGGTGACGAAGAAGTGCAACAAGATATCCGCGTTTGTAAGAGGTATTCTAATAAAAAAGATAGCGGAAATTGATGCAGCAACCACGTTGGCGAACTATGGAAGTAATATACAAAATGACATTGTAAACAGCGCAACAGTGGTCCATGAACTTCTCCTCGCGAGGTCTTTTTTTTATTACTTTCATATATCAATTATGTTGGAAAGCAAGTAGAAAGAAGTCGTGGGGATGCTAATTGAAAGTTCATCCTCGACGCTTCTTTTTGCTTTCTTTCTAACATACTTTCTACCTCTTGGAAACTGGAGGATGGAGGGGGGTACTCTTTTAAGAATAAAGCGTAACCCTCCAAGCACGGTGAATTGCAACCAAGAACAAAACAATAAAAGTAACTGATAATTTTCATTATTAAAAAAAACTTTTTTAATTTTAAAATTTTTTTATTTTAAAGTGTAACTGATGCCAAGTATTAACGACTCTACAGCAACGAACCAACGACGGGGAAGACTTCGGTCCGAAGCACACCTAGCCCTAGTGAAGATCATGTATAATCTTCAAGAACTTTTTTGGGTTTGTATTATTCTACAAGATTTCACATTTCTAACACATCTTTCAAATTTAATAATCAGAAAGTAATCAGAAATTTTCGTTTCATGTTCCTCTTATAAAGATAAGTTCCTGGATACGGATACCAACCCGAAGCAAGATGGTGACAAGTCGGAACAACTTAAAGGGAAACTATCAAGAAGGGTTTTTCACTTCTGGAAAAGTGGGAGACGGATGGACCTGTTCCCCTGGGACTGAAGAATACGGTGAGTTGCAACGAAGAACAGGAAATCATAAAAGCAATTGGAAAATTGCAAAATCCTCATTGTGCGTGGAGCATCCCTCCACACAAAATGAGTTGCAACCAATAACAAAAAAAAAACTTCCGCGTGAAACAAACCTTAGCCGGCATATTTAGGCGCCAACAGTAGGCCGGGTGCGTAATAACCTTTTTCCTTCCTCAGCGCAAAAAGTGTTGGACGATAAGCAAAATAAAGAGAAGTGTTAATGCTAAGGGAATGTACAATGCATGACACGTATGTTAGAAAGCAAGCAGAATGTACGCACCATGATGCTAAATGAAGATTATTATGTTGGCTTCATTTTGCTGTCTTTTTACTATAAAAACTTCAATCTTTAGCATAAAATTGTCATGAAGTTTTTAACGAAATTTTAAAATTTTTCAAGTTGAAAAATGTTGCAATGATGTTAACTGAAGCTTCACATCTTCTTACCACGTATCACATGTGTTCGAAAGCAACCAGAATGAAGTTGTGTCTGTGCCTAAATAAAGGTCATTGGCAAAGCTTCATTTTGATTTTTTTTAGCATAAAACCTTCAAGAACTTTTTCATCAAACAACAATTTGGCGCTTGTATTATTCTACTAGATAATACGCGGCCTATCGGAGTAAGGGCACGATGGCGAACGACGTGAGTAATACACAAAATGATATTGGAAAATGTAATGCGAAATTTTCTTTCCATGTTCCTGCTACAAAAATAACTGAAGAGGTGGCTCCCTGGTACTGATGAGTCCCCCTCCAAGTGCAATCAGTTGCAACCAAGATCAAAACTTGTACGTAAGAAATATGCTAGAAGGTAAGCAGAATAAGGGCAATGGCAATGGTGGTGCTAAATGGGGTCGTTGCCTGTGCTTCTTTTTACTTTCTTACTAACATAAATTCTTCATGGGGTTTCTTTCAACAAAAGAAAGAAATTTGCCATTTCGACTTCCCTTTGTTTTCTTTCTGGTATGGAACCTTCAAAAACATTTAATTCAATCAATCTTGGAGTAAACATTATGGAGCCTTTGGATAGCAAATATGCTAGATAGCATGTACACTTCAGTCGTGGAATTGCGAAATGTAAGTTTGTAATGACGATTTCTTTTTGCTTTATGAATTTGCTTTCAAGCAAATTTTACTATTTTGCAGTGTTCCTATAAGCACATACCAAGTATGTTAGAATGCGCATACTTTGTGGGATACGCGATCGTAGATTGACGTTGGTAACCGAGAAGACTGAAGCTGTTCTCTGACCAGAAATCGCAAAAGCTCGCTCTAGGTCCCATCGAGCGAAGTCAACAACAGCAAAATTGTTGCCGAAGTTGCTGTCAAATACCTGGGCGGTGTCTATCGTTATTGCTGTAATCATTTATCAAGTATATTAGAAGGTAACAATCATGTGGTGGTACAAAATCAGGGTCATTCACTATGCTTGTTTTTGCTTTTTTTAGAATACCATTTTCAGAAGTTTTAGAAATTTTCATAAATAAAATATAAGGCAAATAGTAAAAATTAGATGTTTAAAAAATGTTTACTGTTGGTGATATTAGACAAATTTATTTGTTCTAAACTCTTGCTCTTCTTCAGTGGAAACGTCAGTATTATTAACATGACAACGCTTTGCAGCGTACCTTTTGCAAACTCGCTTTAGTTAAAAGTTTAATTACAGCCTAACAATTCATTTCTTAAAATGTGTCTTATACTTATGTAAAAGTACTGATGTTTCTACTGAAGAAGAGGAGGGCTTGAAACTAGTTTAGAACAAATAAATTTGACTAATATCACCAAAAGTAAACATTTTTTTAAATTTCTAATCAATAATTGGTGAATAAAGGTTTCCAAAAGTTATTTATAAATAGTAAGAAATTGCAGAGGTGTTAAATAGAATTTCATCTGATTTTACTTTTTCTATGAGGGAATCTTCAAGAACGTTCTGCAATCCGGAACTTGTCTTATGCAAAAATCTACACATTAACGATGATAAGAACAACATTTCAATCATCAGGAGGAGGAATTTCTTGATTTTCTAAATATGGGTCATTGAGTTCATGAACTTCTTTCTCTAGCAAATTTTAATATTTTACATAAAGTATATTAAAAGGTAAGCAGAACGATGTCGTGGTGAACAAACTTGAAACATAACATTCTGGACATGGATGCGTAGCCTCAAGGATTGGAGGACATGACAGTAACGGGATTTTGAAAAGCACTTACCTGAAGTGACATGATGATAGACCGTGACAGTCTGAAGAGAAGTCATCAGGAAGAGGAGCTTCTTACCTCAGGAAAAGTGGAAGACGAAAGGGGTGCTCACCAAGAGTGAAGAACACCCCTCCAAGTAAGGTGAGTTCCTACCAAGAACAAAAAACGTAAAAGTAATTGGAAAATTTGAATGTTTTCATATTACAACTAATGCCAAGTACTAAAAACACCACCCAACGAAGTGCCACCAAGGAAATGATCAAATAAGTGGTCCCGGAGAAAACCTCCGCCTGAAGCACGCCTAGCAACCGTTTTTAGTAGGCGCAACAGTAGACTATGAAGTTCTCCATGTTGGAAAGGAAGCAGAAAGAAGTCGTGATGATGCTAATTGAAAGTTCATCATCCATGCTTCTTTTTGCTTTCTTTCTAACATCAAATCTTCATGAAGAATTTTCAACTTATCGACCACATGTTGAACTTTATTTTGTACAATCACTTGTCAAATGTGTTACAAGGCAAGCAGAAAGAAGTAGTGAGGATGTTAAATAATGGTCATGCCACTCACTTTCTTCTGCTTTCTTTTTAAAATAAAATCTTCACGCAATTTTCTCTCAATCATAATTGAAATTTTTATATTGCAGGTACAATCATATATTAAATCCGTTAGTAGATAAGTAGAAAGAAACGATGGTTATGCCATATAAATGTCATAACTTTCATAACAATCCTATTTTAACTTTTATATTTGTTGTACATTGACATGTCTAATGTGGCTAAAGATCAGCACTAAGGGTCACTGTATTGCTTCCTTTTGACTTTATTTTGATTTTTCAGCACGAAATCTTCATAAACACTTTCTGTGTTCCAGAAGAAATTTTACATATTAACGATGCAGTAAAATGAAGACTAAATACTAGAAAGAAGTTTACCTCGTATTTGTAAATATGTAAATAATTTTTGCATTTACTATCTTAGAATTATATATTTTAATTAACATGTTCTATTTTGAGATATGTCGCTTGTATAATACTAGCATCATTAGAAAAAAAGACAGTTTATGTTGAAAGGTCAGTTTTTTTCTGATGATGCTTGAATTGTTCAAGCGAAACATATCAAAATAAAGCATATTAAATAAAAAAAATTTAAACCAGTAAAGATTCAAAAATTATTTACATATTTACAAATATAATTCATTCTGGTTAAAATGGATCAATTTCGAAAGTTTATCTCGCTCAGACCCTTAGCGACGAATTTGCTTACTGAAAAAGGTGATGTACCTTTTGGAGAGTCTTCATCTATTCATGGAGGTGCTTTAGGTTCCGGAAGTTTCATATGTTTATTACATCAGGACACCAACCATGAATTTACTGTAGATGATAGGACTTCAGCCGAAGTGATCTGTAGTTGGGAAAATATACGGTGGCCCATTAATCGTGTCTCGACGTTCAAAGCACCGGGACCAGACTGTATTATCCTTACGTTTTACAATGAGTCATCAAGGATATAGTATCCCATCTAGTGGGAAGCAGTGCTGCTCTATCTACCAAATTGTAAAATTGTAAACTTTATACCAAAAACTGGGTAAGACATATTATTTCACACCGAAATTGTTATTTCACACTTGATAAGGAAATGACATGAAAAGCTCACGTGTATAAAAGAAAACTGCCCTCTGAATTTATACGTCTATACTTGTAAGGGATTGTCATCTGACATTGGAGAAGGCTGCAGGGACTAACCATATTATACTCCAATGGACAAATGACTCTCGACCTGTCCCAGTAAGAAGCACGCTGATTGGCTTGCTAAAAGGGCTGCCAAGCGAACGTCCTGTTTCTCTCAATCGATAATTACTCCATCCTTATCAACTCAAATTTGTATAATTGGAAATTTCACTCACAGAAATGAATTAACTGGTGGGACAAGGGCTGCCATCTATCTAAAGAACTGCTTGGTCTTTCGTAAAGCTTGCTAGCATCGTTCTCCGAATTGTAACGGGATTCCTAGACAAACATTTACAACCTTAAGCTTGGTGTTAGTCGTCTATGTCGCTTTTGTAAAGAGAGCGAGAAGTTAGGCGTCTTGATTGCCTAACTTTGCAAGGATCTTGATTGCCTTACTAAATAAGGATCATAGGAGTTACTTCCTTTTGCTTCCTTTTTACCATGAAATCTTCAAACACATTTTCATAATCATAACTTGAATTTTACATTAGGTACTGTGGCAGTGCAGTAAAATGACAAAGTGATGTTTGAAAGAGGTTTATCTGGCTTCAGACCCTGAGCGACGAATATGCTTACTGAAAAAGGTTATGTATCGTTTGGAGTGTCTTCATCTATTAACAGGGGTGCATGTTTCAGGTTCCGGATGTTCCATGTATTTACATCAGGACACCAATCATGAACTTACTGTAGATGCTTGGACTTCATCCGAAGAGATCTGCAGAGAGGAAGATATCATTATAATGATCATTAATCGTCTCTCGATGATTTAGTACCTCATTTAGTGGAATACTGGATGACCGAGTAAGCTAGATTATTTCACACCGAAATCGTTTAATCAATCTCTCCTCCTTTTCTCAGCGCAAGTACACATTAACGGCTCTTCACAAATTTAGCAAGCCCAAAACGCTGTGGTGAGGATGTCACTGAAACTACTTCAACCTCTGGTAATTACCGCTGCCATCAGAAACAGTATTTCGCGCTTCCTAATTCTTAGTCTAAAGAATTTCTACCTGACCCTCTCTATTCAAACAAGCTGGCGTGCGGTTCTACTTCAGAGCCGTAGGTTCTTGCACTAAGGCTCTCAGGAAAAGTTAAGTCAAACAAGTGTTCTAACTACACTTAATCTATATTTACAAATATAACTATAAAAGAACTTAATCTTAACAAAAAGTACCTGTGATACCCGACGTTATTTAAAAGGGAGAAAAAATGACCTTCCTGAATCTAACCCCTACAGCAAACTCTCGTTAACAGATAAGTAATACGACGTGTTTTCCGATCTGGTGGTCTAGTTGATGGATTGTAACCTAGACCCTATTAGAATCTTCTCTACACCCTATTGACCATTATTCAGTAGGAAAGGAAGCAGGAAGGTAAGCAGAATGAAGAGTAGTTGTACTGCTAAGCGAAGGTTATTGCCTACACTCCTTTTTGTTTTAAACCATATTTTAAAGTTATGCATGATGTCTACAATTGCATGTCACGTATGTTATGTAAATGTAAATTTATTAAGTGTATAAACATATTAAGTATTACACCAAGTACAAACTATAACGCATTCAAATATAACGTGTAAAAAAAGATTTATGGGACGTAGAAGACTTTTACGGCCACCTACGAAAATCAAAGAATTTGGTACTATTATATTCGTTGATTTATTGTTGTGGGCAAATTGTAAGCACACCATAACTAACAATTAAGTGTATTATCATCTCATTTTATGTTAGAATGCAAATTTATGATAATAAATTTGTGATATTTCTGACGTTTGTAAATATGTGCCGTTCAAAAATTAGTGGTGGATTGACAAGACATTAACCAAATTCTAAATGTCATTATCTAATTTGGTTATTATATTAATTTGTAAAGTTTGAAACACGCAGTTTTTGAAAAAATCTTGTTTGATACACGATAACGAAATTCTTTTGCATGTTAGAACGATTTTTCTTTGCTCGCTAAAGTTCGCAAAAAAACTTTCGTTCTCGAATGCAAAAGTGTCATTTCGCTATCCAGAATCAAAAATAACGATTTTGTTGCTGAAATTCTACTAATTTTTTGCTGAATCCAATTGCCTTAGTGGTTCGAGATAGGACTATTTCTCTGTATGTTACAAGACCAGCAGATTGAAGTCATGTCTGTTCTAAATCACGATTATTGTGTGTAAACATTATTGTTGTTACCATAAAATCTTCATAAATGTGCTGCAATCATGTTCTTTGAACATTATATTTTTACAAATATAGGTCAAATATGTTGGAAGGTAAGCGGAAAGAAGTAGTGGTGATGATGAGTCAAGGTCGTCACAGCTACTTCTTCTGCTTTCTTTCTGACATAAAATCTTCAAGAACTACATGACCTTCTTCCTCGAGCAAATTTTAAACCTTTCAAGTATATTAAAAGGTAAGCGTAAAGTCGTCGTGGTGCTAAATAAGTTTCATTAACCATACAACTTTTTGCTTTTTTTTAGTATAAAATTATAGAGAAGTTTTCACAAATAACCCCAGCGTGTCTGTATTCGGACGCAGCAATCTGTAACGCTGAACAGACGTTTTTGCACTACCATAGATGGACTAACCACGTTGGCGAACGATGTAAGTAATACAGAAAATTGCAATATATAAAGTAATGAGAAATTTTCGTTCTATATTCTTCCAATAAACATAATTTTCTGAACATGGATTGAAGACCTCGAGGATAGGAGGATATGACAGCAGTGGGACGATCGAGAGCACTGATTCGAAATGAGATAGTGGTAGACCGAGACACCCTGAAGTAAAGCCAGTATGTAAGGTTTTTATAGTGTAACTAATGCCAAGTGCTGCCGACATCACAGCAGCAGCCAAACAACTTTGGGGCATAGAAATGCTCCAAAGGGTGGTTCCGGAGAAGATTTCTGCCTGATCTTTAGGTGCCAACAATAGGCCGGGTATGCCCTCCTCAGCGCAAGAAAATGTTAGAAGGTCAGCGAAATGAAGAGTAGTGCTGCTAAGTAATGGTCATTTTAGCATAAAATCTTCAAGAACTTTGTCGTCTATTCGATAGATAGTTTTGAAAAAAAATGGTGGTTTAAATAATAGGGTTGGTTCCAATCTAACCCAACCCAACCACATTTTAAACAGTTACATTATTCTTACAACCACTTACCAATTGTGTTATAAGGCAAGCTGAAATAAGTGATAGAGTGTAAAAGGCGTTTAAAAAACCAAACGGATGTTAGAAAGGATTTTATCATTTTGACTTCGTTTTGCTTTCTTTCAGGTATAAAACCTTCAAAACCATTTTCTTCTGTCAACATAGAAGCATACATTGTGGGAGACTTCGATATCAAATATGTTCGATAAAAGGTAGTAAGTTGTTATGCAAGTGCTAAACGTGGATTCATCACACGGACATCCGTTTGCATGAACTGTTTCCTCAAATAAATTTGAATCATCCTGCCATCACATATTAAGTGTATGAGAAGGCAAGCAGAATGTGTGGTCATCATGGTGCTAAATAAGGGTCATTGTGATGTCTACATTATGCTTTCTTTTTAGCATAAAATCGTCAAAGAGTTCTTCAACTAAATTTGAATTTTTGCATGTAGATAGGTGTTGTGGAGATGTTAACTGGTGCTTCGCGTCCATTGATTTTATTTTCTTTTTTTTTAGCATAAAAACTTCAAGAATTTGATAAATTTTTTCCTCAATATCTTTTACATGATTCTTATCACATATAAGGGTCATTTACGAGACTTCTTTTTACTTTCTTTTTAGCATAAAATCTGCAAGAACTTTTTCATCAAACAACTTTTCAAAGTTTGCATTATTCTACAATCGCATATCAAATATGATAGAAGACAAGCAGAATAAAGTCATAGCGGTGCTAGATGGAGGAATGCGAGGGGTTGGTTAGAGAGGAACATAGGAGTGAATATAACACCAGAATCCATTGTTTCAGAATTGTTAGGTGATGAAGAAAAGCGAAACAAGATCTCCACGTTTGTAACACGTATACTTAGAAAAATGAAGCAGAAATGGAAGCAACCTCTCATAGCAATTACGATGGCGAATGATGTAAGTAATACACAAAATAATATTGCAAAAAATAATGCGAAATTTTCGCTTTATATGCCTGCAATAAACATAACTTCCTGGACATAGATGCGAGGCCTCAAGGATGGGAGTACATGACAGTAACGGAATGACGAAGAGCACGTACCTTAAGCAAGATGATGATAAACAGTGACACTCTGAAGAGACGTCATCAGGAAGAGAGATTCTTACCTCAAGAAAAGTGAAAGTCGAAGAGGGCGCACAACTAAGAGCGAGGAACACCCTTTCAAGCACGGTGAGTTGCAACCAAGAATAAGAAACGTAAATGGTAAGTACTGACGATACCACTCTAACGATTTCTTTAGTAGGTGGCAATAGTAGATGTAATAAATAATATACAATACAATATTACAAAATGTCTGTAATAGCATTTTCCTGTCTTCAGCGCAAAAAAAGAAATGCTAGCAGGTAAGCAGAATGAAGAATTGTGGTGGTTCTAATCGAGGGTAATTGATTATGCTTCTTTTTGTGTTTCGCATATAATCTTTAAGAACTTTGTGATCTCACAAATTTTGAACGATTATGTTATTTTACTATCACATAGCAAATATGTTAGAAGGCAGGCAAGAACACTAGTACGTTTCTAGTAACTTGTTAGAGGTGGATATATGAAGTTCATATATGGGATGCGTAGGTATGACCACATTTCTCATGCTCTGAGAACGAGATATCCCGGTACGGGAGTCTCCAATATCTACATGATACTTTTCCTATAATGTTGCAAAATTATGTGTGTCCGTTCGAAATCATAACGATATCATGTTGTTCATTTAAGGAGGATCATTCAGGAATCTGGTCAGGGAGTTTTATTTAAACCTCTCTTAGAATTTATTTTTTGTTTTTGGCCGGACCGGCAAGAACAAGGAACATATGTGTAGCCTGAAGCCATTTTAAATTTGTTACTATTTAAGATAAGTTCATACATTAGGACCAACAAAAAGATTATTGTAGGACATTATTACAGTAAGTAGAAAAATGTTGTGGTGGTGCTGAATTGAAGTTCACCTCGCGGTGTCCTTTTTTGTTTCTTTCATATATCAATTATGTTGGAAAGCAAGTAGAAAGAAGTCTTAGTGGTGCTGATTAAAAATTCATCCTACAGGCTTCTTTCTGCTTTCTTTTTAACATAACATCTTCATGAAGAATTTCTTGAAGAATCTTATCAACCACATGTTGAACTTTTACATTATTTTGTACAATCACATGTCAAATTTGTTATAAGGAAAGCAGAAAGAAGTAGTGAGAATGTTAAATAATGGTGCATCCTTACACTTTTTTCTTCTTTCTCTTTAGCATAAAATCTTCAAGGAATTTTCTTCCGGTCATAGTGACATGTTTAATATGACTGAAGATAAACATTATAAGGGCCATTGTACTGCTTTCTTTTTAGCATTACCTTCAAGAACATCTGGTTCAGGCACATTTTAAACATTTTCGTTATTAGCACAATCACATATCCAATATGGTACAAGACAAGTATAAAGTAAAGGCGATGCTGAATAAGAGTAATTCTTTTTACTGGAGCATTATCGCCCTTAACTTCATTTTGTTTTTTTCTTCGGCACGAAATCTTCAAAAACATTTTTTCTATTCCAGAAGAAGTCCCACATATTAACGATGCTAGCAATGCGGTAAAATGATACTAGAAATAGCTTTTTCTGGCTTCAGACCCTGAGCGACGAATTTGCTTACTGAAAAAGGTGATGTACCTTTTGTAGAGTCTTCATCTATTAATGGTGGTGTATGTTTCAGGTTCCGGATGTTCCGTGTGCTTACATCAAGACACCAATTACTCTAGATGATTGGACTTCAGCCGAAGAGATCTGCAGGAAGGAAAGTATACAGTGAGCTATTAATCGTGTATTGACGGCTAAAACAGCTGGACCAGACCAGTCATCAAGTAGAATACCTCAACTAGTGGGAAACTGTACTGCACTATATACCCAATCGGTGGCGTTAGGTTACGGTGAGCTTCATACCAAAAACCAGGTAAGCTAAATTATTTTACACCGAAATCATTTAGACTAATCAATCTCTCCTCCTTTTTTCACGCTTACACTCAGTGCATGTCCACACTAACGGCTCTTTACAAGAATGGGTCATTCCTGTGAGATGTTATAAAATTACGTTCAGGACAGATATTCATAATATTAATATGAGAAGTAGAGGTCTTATTACCCCACCTATACATTGCATGACATTATTTGAGAGGTCATTCACGTACTGCATCTCTAAATGTTATAAATTCGCTTCCCAGCTCTCTAAAGTCCCAGAGTCTAAGCGCATTCAAAACAAAGATGGGGTAACAGTTAATGGATGTGCAGTCTGACGTGTGTTTGTAAAAAGAGACATTATTATTAGTATTAAGTGTGTTGGATGGCAAGCAGAAAGAAGTGGTGTCAGTGCTAAATAGAGGACATTGTGCCTGCTTCTTTTCGCTTTCTTTCTAGCGTAATGTCGTCTAAAACTTTTTTTAAAATATAATTATAATATATAAGGTCGTAGATAACGGGGAAAGAATGAACCAAAAAAGTATGTCTTATTTTGGACAGACAACTTAGATTTAAGTGTCATATACCGCCGAGTTAACAAATGCGCCATATTATATTTGGATTATCATATTAGATTTCGATTATTGGTGCAATCCTACATCAAATATATTGGAAGGCAACAAGTGGTAAGTAATGGCTATGCCACAGAAGGGTTTTTCTACTTTCTATGTAGCATAATATATTATTGTATTAAGAATCAGATGAGGGTAATGATAATCTTGAAAATGAAATACTTATCGCTATGCCTACATTTGATGAAGCTTATTCCTCTCTTAGAAACCTTCTCTTGAAACTTTTGTATTATCAAGATCGAATGTCTCAGATAGTATCTATAATTCGTTATATACAGGCTGTATCTGACTGACTGCAACAAACTTCAATGCGTGATTCTTTAGTTAATATTAAGGGTACTTTAATATATGAACCATGGGCAACTTTGGCTCCCCTAAGGAGATACAGCCCTATACAGGGAATCTTTTAGTGTGGAATCTGCAAGAACTTTGTCATTTAACAAATTGTGATTATCTTAGAATACAGTCACATATCAAATATGTTAGTCATCAGGAAGTGTTTCCCACCTCTGAAAAAGTGAAAGACGGATGGAGCTGTTCCCCTGGGACAGACGAATAGGGTGAGGTGCAACCAGGAACAGGAAACCGTAAAAGTAATTGGAAAATTGCTACATTTTGCTAAATTTGCTGTATAATAATTTAGTAATTGTATATGCTCCTTTTTTGGTGTTTAGCAACTTTCAAGAAACAGACGCGGTACTCTCTTGAGAGTGACGAGCATCCCTCCACGCACATAATCATTTACGTCAATCACATATCAAGTGTGTTAGAAGGCAAGCAGAATGTGGCCATCACGGTGCTAAATAAGGATCATTGTGGTGTGTTCATTCTGCTTTCTTTTTAGCATAAAATCATCAAGGAGTTGTTCAATTAAGTTTTGAATTTTTATAAGTAAGTAGATTTGAATTGTGTTAGAAAGCAAGCAGAATGAAGTGATGTCAGTGCTAAATAAAGGTCATTGGCAAAGCTTCATTTTGCTTTCTTTTTAGCATAAAATCTTCAAGAATTTTTTTCACCAAACATCTTCGCGTTTGTATTATTCTATAAGATCTTCACATTTGGAACGCGTAGCGTAAAAGTAACCTAAATGGCAAACGAAGTAAGTAATACACAAAATGACAATGTAAAATGTAACGAGAAATTCTTGTTCCATGTTCCTCCAATAAACATAATCTCTTGGGCACAAATACCAGGCGTTAAGGATGGGAGGGCATGACAGCAATGCGATGATGAAGACCACTGACCCCAAGCCAGATGGTCATAGACCGTGACAGCCTGAAGTGAAACCATCAGAATTTCACTCTCTTAAGAGTGAAAAACACCCCTCCAAGCACGGTGAGTTAACCAAGAACAACAAAAAAACTTAAAAGTAATTGGAAGTATTGAATGTTTTCATATTGTAACTGATGCCAAGTGATGACAACACCACAGCCGCAACCAACTAACGATGTTCCTCCGAAAAAATACTCCAAAAGGTGATCCCTGAGAAGACTTCAGCCCGAAGCACACTTAGCTACCGTCTTTAGGCGCCAACAGTTGGCCAGGTGCAGAATAACATTTTCTCTTCCTCAGCACAAAGAAATGCTAGAAGGTAAGCATCTAGGTAAGCAACGGAATGATCAAGAGCACTAACCCGAAGCGAAATGGCGATAGACCGACATGATCGTCAGAAGTAAAATTATCAGGAAGGGGAGTTTTCTGCCTCTGGGAAAGTGCTTGCACTTACTGGTACTCCCTTAAGAGGGAAGCGCTCCTCTCCAAGCATGGTGAGTTGCAACCAAGAACAATTGTCAATAATTGTCAGTTTAGCATGAAATCTTCAAGAACTTTGTCATCCAAAACATTTTTTACGATTATGTTATTTTACAATCACATCAAATATAAGCATCTTGCTTGCAGTTTAGTATAAATCGTCAAGGAGTTCTTCAACTAAGTTTTGAATTTTTACAAGTAGATATATGTTGCGGGGTTGTAAACTGGAGCTTCACATTCGTTGGTTTCAATGTACTCTTTTCGGTTTAAATATTTCAAGAATTTCATGAACCTTTTCCTCAATATATTTACATTATTGTTATCACATATTAAATGTGTTAGAAAGCAAGCAGAATGAAGTTGTGTAGGTGCTAAATATGGGTCATTTACGAGGCTTCTTTTTTGCTTTCTTCTTAGCACAAAATCTTCAAGAACTTGTTCATCAAGAAACTTTTTTAAGAAGGCCGGACGATACCTTCAATGAGGTTGCGGGTATCGATAATATTCAAAGTATGAATGTATCGAATATAGCGAATGATTGGATAAGTAATTATTGGATGATTGGATAATAAGTAATTTTTTGATGTATATTTATAACTTCTTTTTATTTTCTTACTGCTATAAAATTCTCAAGAACCTTATGAACATTTTTCTCGAGCAAACTTTAAAAAACTTTAGTTTTTTTGGTTGCTCCTGCAATCATCTATCAGCTATGTTAGAAGGTAAGAGCGAAATCGTGATGGTTCTAAATAAGCATCATTGACTTAAATTTTCAAAAAGTTCTCTCAAATGAAATATATTATACGGCAAAGAGAAAGAAACTGCATGGGTGTTAACTAGAGCTTTTTTGCATTTTACTTTTTCCAGCTTGGTATCTTCAAGAACATTTTCTTGCTATCCGGAACCTGACTTGTGGGAAAAGTTAGTAGAAATTGGTTTATAATTTTGACTGTGTTTTACCTTCTTCCTGGTATAAAACCTTCAAAAGCATTTTCTTCTGTCAACCTTGGAGCACACATTATGGGAAATCTCGTATCACCAACATCACCGCATGGAAAGAGAGGAGCTACGGTGACTGAAAACTGGAACAATATACTCACACATTTAAACATGTATTCTTAGAAAATAAAGTAGTAATGGATGCGTATCGCCTATCGGAGTAACCGCGTTACTACACGACGTAAGTAATGCACGACAGTGTAAAAAGTAATTAGGAATTTGTCGTTCCATATTCCTCCAATAAACAAAATTTTATGGACAGGGATGGGAGAATACGACAGCAGCGGGACGACCAAGACTACTGATCCGGTGCGAGATACTGGTAGATTATGACAGCCTGAAGTAAAACTCTTGGAAACTGGAGGATGGAAGAAACTCTTTTAAGAATAAAGCGTAACCCTCCAAGGACGGTGAGTTGCAATACAGAACAAAACAATAAAGGTAACTGAAAATTTTGAACGTTTTCTTAGTGTAACTGATGCCAAGTATTGACGACTCTACAGTCACAACCAGCCAACGACGAAGACTTCCGTTCGAAACACACCTAGCCCTAGTGAAGATCATGTATAATCTTCAAGAACTTTTTCGTCTAACAACTTTTTTGGGTTTGTATTATTCTACAAGATTCCACATTTCTAATACGTTTTTCAATTTTTTTCAAAAGTTTAGTAATTTTCCAATTACTTTTTACCTTTCAACATTCAAAAACTAGACGCGGTACTCCCTTGAGAGTGAGGAGCATCCCTCCACGCACGGTGAGTTGCAACAAAAAATAAAAAAAAATACTTCCGCTTGAAACAAACCTAGCCGGCATATTTAGGCGCCAACAGTAAGCCGGATGTGTAATAACATTTTTCCTTCTTCAGCGCAAAAAAATTTGGAAGGTAAGCGGAATAAAGAGTAGTGTTAATGCTAAGCGAAGGTAATAGTCTACGCTTCTTTTTGTTTTCTTTTAGCATTAAATCTTCAAAGAATTTGTCATCCAACAAATTTTGAGCGACTATTACAGTCAGATTTACAGTCACATATCGAATATGTTAGAAAACAAGCAGGAAGAAGGAATAACGATGCTAAAAATAATAAGAACCTTCTTTTCAACCACATTTTAAAGTTATACATTATGTGTACAAGGCATGACACGTATGTTAGAAAGCAAGCAGAATGTAGTCACCATGATGCTAAATAAAGATCATTATGTAGGTTTTAACCATATTTTGAACAGTATATAGGTTCAATCACAGGTCAAATGTGCTGGATAGGTTGAATAAAGGCCATTACATTTGTGCTTGTTTCTGCTTTCTCTTTAGTATAAAATTGTCATGAATTTTTCAACGAAATTTAAAAATTTTTCAAGTTGATAGATGTTGCAATGATGTTAACTGAAGCTTCACATCCATTAATTTCATTTTGCTGTTTCTGGTTTTCTAAATATTTCCAATTTTTTTATCTTATTCTTACCACTTATCACATTTGTTCGAAAGCAAGCAGAATGAAGTCGTGTCAGTGCTAAATAAAGGTCATTGGCAAAGCTTCATTTTGCTTTCTTTTTAGCATAAAATCTTCAAGAACTTTTTCATCAAACAACAATTTCGCGTTTGTATTATTCTATAAGATAATACGCGGCCTATGTGTAAGGGCACGATGGCGAACAACGTGAGTAATACACAAAATGATATTGGAAAAAGTAATGCGAAATTTCCCTTCAATGTTCCTCCTACAAAGATAACTGAAGGGGTGGCTCCCTGGTACTGATGAGTCACCCTCCAAGTGCAATCAGTTGCAACCAAGATCAAAAAAACTCGATCGCAAGAAATATGCTAGAAGGTAAGCAGAATAAGAGGCAGTGGTGGTGCTAAACAGGGTCATTGCCTATGCTTCTTTTTACTTTCTTACTAACACGAATTATTCATGAGGTTTCTTTCAACAAAAGAAAGAAGTTTGTCATTTTGACTTCCCTTCAAAAACATTTCATTCAGTCAATCTTGGAGCACACATTATGGAGCCTTTGGATAGCAAATATGCTTGATAGCAGCCAGAGAAAAGTCGTGGAATTGCGAAATGTAAGTTTGCAATGACGATTTCTTTTTGCTTTATGAACTTGCTTTCAAGCAAATTTTACTATTTTAAAGTGTTGAGAATGCGCATTCTTTGTGGAAGCTGTGTGACGCCTTGTTTAGGTTACAATTAACACAACTTGACATTTTTGCTGCCTCGGTGCTCTTGCATTAAGTTCGTGTTTTGTAAGCATATTTGGAGAACTGAACAATTAGTTTTTTGTATTTCCTTTATTTATATATTTTTGCTCCTTTTCACTATTCTCAACTATAGATGATTATAGACTGTCAATCTGGACTCCGTCTTTGACCGCAAATTGCTAATTACAATGAATGTATATTTTTCATTTTTTGCTGCTTCTATCCTTTTTAAGTTTTCTTAATGTATCAGGGTTCTGTTGTTTTGAATCAATAAAGTTATTATTATTATTACAGGCGATCGTGGACTGACGTTGGCAACCGAGAAGACTGAAGCTGTTCTGAGCGAAGTCAACAACAGCAAAATTGTTACCGAAGTTGCTGTTAAATACCTGGGCGGTGTATTTTTGTCGTTATTCCTGTAATCACCAAGTATCAAGTATATTAGAAGGTAATAATGATATAATAACGATATCATTATATCGTGGTGGCACAAAGTAAGGGTCATTGACTATGCTTCTTTTTGCTTTTTTTAGAATAAAATCTTCAGAAGTTTTAGAAGTTTTCGTAAATAAAATATAAGGCAAATATAAAATCCCGAATAGTAAGAAATTGCAGAGGTGTTAAATAGAGCTTCATCCCTTTTTACTTTTTCTATCATCTTTTCCTATCAGGGAATCTTCAAGAATATTCTGCAATTCTCAAGGATGGGAGGACATGACAGTAACGGGATTTTGAAGAGCACTTATCTGAAGCGACATGATGATAGACCGTGACAGTCTTAAGAGAAGTCATCAGGAAGAGGAGCTTCTTACCTCAGGAAAAGTGGAAGTCGAAAGGAATAAGGGTAAAGAACACCTCTCCATGTACGGTGAGTTCTAACCAAAAACCAAAAACGTAAAAGTAATTGGAAAATTTGAATGTTTTCGTATCACAACTGATGGCAAGTACTAACAACACCACCCAACGACGTGCCTCCAACAACACCGCTCGAAGGACACCTAGCCACCGTTTTTAGTAGGAGCAACAGTAAACCATGAAGTTCTCTTCGCGGGGACTTTTTTTTTGTTTCTTTCATATATCAATTATGTTGGAAAGGAAGCAGAAAGAAGTCGTGGTGATGCTAATTGAAAGGTCATTATCTACGCTTTTTTTTGCTTTCTTTTTAACATAAAATCTTCAACAAGAATTTTCACCTTATCAACCACGTTTTGAATATTTACATTATTTTGTACAATCACTTATCAAATGTGTCATAAGGCAAGCAGAAAGAAGTAGTGAGGATGTTAAATAATGGTCATTCCACTCACTTCCTTCTGCTTTCTTTTTAACATATAATCTTCAAGCAATTTTTTCCCGATCATAATTGAAATTTTTACATTGTAGGTACAATCACATATTAAATCCGTTAGAAGATGAGTAGAAAGAAAGGATGGTTATTCCAAATAAATGTCATAACTTTTATAACAATCCTGTTTTAACTTTTATATTTGTTGTACACACTGTAGCTGCACTATAAGGGTCACTGTATTGTTTCATTTCGACTTTATTTTGGTTTTTTCAGCACGAAATCTTCAAAAACTCTTACTCTATCCCAGAAGAGATTTCACACACTAACGATGCAGTAAAATGAAGTCAAAATACTGGAAAGGAGTTTATCTCGTATTTGTAATTATGTAAATAATTTTTGCAAGTTTACTGGTTTAAAATTGTATATTTTAATTAATATGTTCTATTTTGACATGTTTCGGTTGTACAATGCAAGCACCATCAGAAAAAAAGAACAGTTTATGTTGAAAGAACAGTTTCGAAAGTTTATCTCACTTCAGATCCTTAGCGACGAATTTACTTACTGAAAAAGGTGATGTACCTTTTGGAGAGTTTTCATCTATTAATGGAGGTGCATGTTTCAGGTTCCGGATGTTCCATATGTTTACATCACGACACCAACCATGAATTTACTGTAGATGACTGGACTTCAGCCGAAGTGATCTGCAGTTAGGAAAATATGCGGTGGGTCATTAATCGTGTCTCGACGTTCAAAACACCTGGACCAGACTGTATTATACCTAACCTTTTACAATAAGTCATCGAGGATTTAGTATCCCGTAATGGGAAGCTGTGCTGCGCTATCTACCCAATCGCTGGCGTTAGATCACGGCAAACTTCATACCAAAAACCGGGTAAGACAGATTGTTTCGCACCGAAATCGTTTAGACTAATCAATCTTTCCTCCTTCTTCACGCTTACACATATGGCAAGTCCACACTAAGGGCTTTTCACAAGTTTGGCAAGCCCAAACTGCCATCTATTCTAACACTCTCTTTCATTTTCTCAAAAGAAGTCAACTTGGTCATTATACTTGACAAGGAAATGACATTGATCTATGCTTACATATTGTGTAGTAGTATGATAGTCAAAGACCTTAAAATCTAAATCCACTGCCACACTTAATTAAGTACGAATTCTTTCATGTTTGTATGTTACAGGTGTGCTGTATATGTAGTTTTCTCGCAGTATCTCCAACTCCACTAGGTTGTCGCTGACGTTATTATCAGATCCAGCTTTGGAGGTAAGACTTTTACAACTTACATTGATAGGAAGCAGCTATTTTAGCCCTGAGTAGAATAGCAACTGATATTGAAGAAGGCCGCAGAGTGTAACCGTGTTATACTTCAATGGATAAATGTCGTAAACGTCTGTACTGATAATTACTCCATCTTAATTTTCTCAAGTTTGTATAATTAGAGATTTCACTCGCATAAATGACTGGTGGGACAGGGTCAAGGGCTGCCATCTGCCTAAAGAACTGCTTTGTTCTTCGTAAAGCTTCCTAGAAACGTTTTCTAAATTGTAACGGGATTCGTAAACAAGAATCTTCACAACCTTAAGCTTGATGTTAGTTATCTATGTCGCTTTTGCGAAGAGAGTGAGGAGATTGTTCGACCTATCTTGATTGCCTAACTTTGCAGCAGCTTCGGGGAGAAATAGCCGGGCATGAATGTCATTAGGAACACACCTCTGAGCTGTACTCTAACCTTAGAATATTCTTTAGGCTGGTTGATGTGCCCGAAGGACCTAGCTGTGTGCGTAAACACAACCTCTTATTTCCTATGTTCATACACACAAACGTTATTGCTTTTGCTTATTTTTGTTTTCTTTTTAGCATACAACCTACAAAAACATCTTTTCTTCAACCGTGTATGAAACTTATACATCAAATATGCTAGAAGGCAGGCCTATACTAAATAAGGATCATGGGAGTTACTTCCTTTTACTACCTTTTTACCATGAAAACTTCAAAACCATTTTCTTAATCATAATTTGGTTTTACATTAGGTACTGTACCTGAAGACATGTTAAGTGTGTTAGACGGCAAGCGGAATGAAGTGGTATCAGTGCTAAATAAAAGACATTATATCTGCTTCTTTTCGATATCTTTCTAGCATAAAGTCGTCTAGAACATTTTTTAAATATATTTTGAAGTTTTATATTTTTTGTACAGTCGCATATAAAATATGTTAGTAAGTAAACTAAATGAAATCGTCAAGAACATCTCAATATTACAGTACTACAGTAGTACTAAATTGTACAGTTACATATCAATTATAATTGAAGTTAAGCACAAAGACGTAGTGGTGTTGCTAAATAAGGGTAATCGCTTAAAATATCAAAAACTGTTTATTAACTATATCTTGTTCTTATAAATTTTGGCACTATTACATATCAAATGTGTTAGAAAGCAATCAGAATGAAGTGATGTCGGTGGTAAATAAGGGTCATTGCCACCTCTTCAGTTGCTTTCTTTTTAACATAAAATCTTCAAGAATTTTTTCATCGAACAACATTTTCCCGTTTGTATTATTCTGTAAGATCTCCACATTTGTAACGCATGGTGTAAAAATAACCTAAATGGTAAATGACGTAAGTAATACACAAAATGACAATGCAAAATGTAACAAGAAGTTTTCTTTTCATGTTCCCCCAATAAACATAATCTCCAGTACACAAATGCCAGGCGTTAAGGATGGGAGGAGCTGACAGCAATGCGTCATGGTGATAGACCGTGACACCTTGAAGAGTTAAAAACACCCCTCCAAGCACGGTGAGTTACCCAAGAACAACAAAAAAACATAATACCACAGCCGCAACCAACCAACGACGTCCTTCCGAAAAAATGCTCCAAAAGGTGATCCCGGAGAAGACTTTAGCCCGAAGCACACTTAGCTACCGTCTTTAGGCGCCAACAGTAGGCCAGGTGCAGAATAACATTTTCTCCTCCTCAGCACAAAGAAATGCTAGAAGGTAAGCATCTAGGTAAGCAACGGAATGATCAAGAGCACTAACCCGAAGCGAAATGGCGATAGACCGAGATGATCGTCAGAAGTAAAATTATCAGGAAGGGGAGTTTTCTGCCTCTGGGAAAGTGCTTGCACTTACTGGTACTCCCTTAAGAGGGAAGCGCTCCTCTCCAAGCATGGTGAGTTGCAACCAAGAACAAAAATTGTCAATAATTGTCAGTTTAGCATGAAATCTTCAAGAACTTCCAAAAAATTTTTTACGATTATGTTATTTTACAATCACATCAAATATAAGCATCTTGCTTGCATTTTAGTATAAATCGTCAAGGAGTTCTTCAACTAAGTTTTGAATTTTTACAAGTAGATATATGTTGCGGGGTTGTTAACTGGAGCTTCACATTCGTTGGTTTCAATGTACTCTTTTCGGCTTAAATATTTCAAGAATTTCATGAACCTTTTCCTCAATATATTTTACGTTATTGTTATTACATATTAAATGTGTTAGAAAGCAAGCAGAATGAAGTTGTGTAGGTGCTAAATATGGGTCATTTATGAGGCTTCTTTTTGCTTTCTTTTTAGCACAAAATCTTCAAGAACTTGTTCATCAAGAAACTTTTTTAAGACGATACCTTCAATGAGGTTGCGGGTATCGATAATATTCAAAGTATGAATGTATCAAATATAGCGAATGATATCCAATCATTCGCGTTAATGAATGTATTCATATAGCGAATGATTGGATAAGTAATAATTGGATGATTGGATAATAAGTAATTTTTTGATGTATATTTCTTCGTTAAATTTAATTTTTGGGTTAAAATGGTGGAAAGTTAGAAGTAAAAAAAGAAATAAATTACGCACCCTATCCCTTATTCTCTCCCATATTTTCTTAATAATTTTTCGCTATTATTATACATATTGCATAAAACCAAGTGGATACGTATAATATCGTGTGATATAGAGGCTAGGTGTGCTTCCGCCCGAGTATCATTGTCTATGCTTCTTTTTGCTTTCTTTTTAGCATAAATTCACCAAGAAATTTTTTCAACAACAAATGTAAAATTTTTGCAATTACGCATCAAATATACTAGATGGGTAGTTGCGAGAAATTGTGGAGATACTAACTCCACAATAAAAGGATGGTAGAAATAGATTTATAATCTTGACTTCCTATTGTTTTTTTTTAATATAAGCTTCACAAACCTTTTATTCAGTCAATCTTTTAACACAGATTATAGGAGACTTTGGATATCAAACGTGCTAGATAGCAAGCAAAATGAAGTTATAGATGTGCTGAATCTATATTTATAACTTCTTTTTATTTTCTTACTGCTATAAAATCCTCAAGAACCTTATGAACATTTTTTTCGAGCAAATTTTAAAAAACTTAAGTTTTTTTGGTTGTTCCTGCAATCACCTATGCAACTATGTTAGAAGGTAAGAGCGAAATCGTGATGGTTCTGAATAAGCATCATTGACTTAAATGTTCAAAAAGTTTTCGCAAATGAAATATATTATACGGCAAAGAGAAAGAAACTGCAGAGGTGTTAACTAGAGCTTTTTTGCATTTTACTTTTTCCCGCTTGGTATCTTCAAGAACATTTTCTTGCTATCCGGAACCTGACTTGTGGAAAAAGATAGTAGAAATTGGTTTATAATTTTGACTGTGTTTCACCTTCTTCCTGGTATAAAACCTTCAAAAGCATTTTCTTCTGTCAACCTTGGAGCACACATTATGGGAAATCTCGTATCACCAACATCACCGCATGGAAAGAGAGGAGCTACGGTGACTGAAAACTGGAACAATATACTCACACATTTAAACATGTATTCTTAGAAAATAAAGTAGAAATGGATGCGTATCGCCTATCGGAGTAACCGCGTTACTACACGACGTAAGCAATGCATGACAGTGTAAAAAGTAATTAGGAATTTGTCGTTCCATATTCCTCCAATAAATAAAATTTTATGGACAGGGATGGGAGAATACGACAGCAGCGGGACGACCAAGACTACTGATCCGGTGCGAGATAATGGTAGATTATGACAGCCTGAAGTAAAACTCTTGGAAACTGGAGGATGGAAGAAACTCTTTTAAGAATAAAGCGTAACCCTCCAAGCACGGTGAGTTGCAACCAAGAACAAAAAAATAAAAGTAACTGAAAATTTTGAACGTTTTGATAGTGTAACTGTATCATGTGTAGTCTTCAAGAACTTTTTCGTCTAACAACATTTTTCGGTTTGTATTATTCTACAAGATTCCACATTTCTAACATGTTTTTCAAATTTAATAACCAGAAAGTAATGAGAAATTTTCGTTCCATATTCCTCGTCCCATGTCGGGACAACCTAAAGGGAAGCCATCGAGAAGAGTTTCCCACTTCTGGAAAAGTGGAAGACGGATGGAGCTGTTCCCCTGGGATTGAAGAATACGGTGAGTTGCAACCAAGAACTGGAAATCGTAAAAGTAATTTAAAAAAAGAAAATTTTGCAATTTTCCGATTACTTTTTACTTTTCAACATTCAAAAACCAGACGCGGTACTCCCTTGAGAGTGAGGAGCATCCCTCCATGCGCGGTGAGTTGCAACCAAAAACAAAAAAAAATACTTCCGCTTGAAACAAACCTAGCCGGCATATTTAGGCGCCAACAGTAGGCCGGGTGCGTAATAACATTTTTCCTTCCTAAGCACAAAAGATTTTGGAAGGTAAGCAAAATAAAGAGTAGAGTTAATGCTAAGCGAAGGTCATAGTCTACGCTTCTTTTTGTTTTCTTTTAGCATTAAATCTTCAAGAACTTTATCATCCAACAAATTTTGAACGATTATTACAGTCAGATTTACAGTCACATATCGAATACGTTAGCAGACAAGCAGGAAGAAGGAATAACGATGCTAAAAATAATAAGAACCTTCTTTTCAACCACATTTTAAAGTTATACATTATGTGTACAAGGCATGACACGTATGTTAGAAAGCAAGCAGAATCTAGTCACCATGATGCTAAATAAAGATCATTATGTAGGCTTCATTTTGCTTTCTTTTTACCATAGAAACTTCATATACTTTGCGTTAACCATATTTTGAACATTATATATCATGAGGTTTCTTTCAACAAAAGAAAGAAGTTTGCTATTTTGACTTCCCTTTGTTTTCTTTCTGGTATGGAACCTTCAAAAACATTTCATTCAGTCAATCTTGGAGCACACATTATGGAGCCTTTGGATAGCAAATATGCTAGATAGCAGGCAGACTTAAGTCGTGGAATTGCGAAATGTAAGTTTGCAATGACGATTTCTTTTTGCTTTATGAACTTGTTTTTAAGCAAGTTTTACTATTTTACATTGTTGACTGTCAATCTGGACTCCGTCTTTGACCGCAAATTGCTAATTGCAATGAATGTATATTTTCCATTTCTTTGCTTCTATCCTTTTTAAATCTTCTTAATGTATCAGAGTTGTGTTGTTTTGAATCAATAAAGTTATTATTATTATACGCGATCGTGGACTGACGTGATATTAGAAGGTAATAATGATATCGTGGTGGTACAAAGTAAGGGTCATTGACTATGCTTCTTTTTGCTTTTTTTAGAATAAAATCTTCAGAAGTTTTAGAAGCTTTCGTAAATAAAATATAAGGCAAATGGTAAATTGCAGAGGTGTTAAATAGAGCTTCATACCTTTTTACTTTTTCTATCAGTGAATCTTCAAGAACATTCGAGAGTAAAAGATATCCAAAATGATGCTAGACAGAGGTTTATCATTTCAATTATCACGAAGAGTAATTTCTTGATTATCTAAATATGGGTTCATTCAGTTCTTTTTTCTCTAGCAAATTTTAATATTTTACATTATTCCAGCAATCACTTATAAAATATATTAAAGGGTGAGCAGAATGAAGTCGTACTGCTGTTAAATAAAGATCATTGACTATGCTTTTGTTTGGTTTGTTTAGCAATCTTCAAGAAAGTTTTCATAAATATCCCGGCTAGAGAGGAACGTAGGCGTAAACATAACACCAAAATACATCGTTTGAGGATTGTTAAAGGACGAAAAGAAGCGAAACAAGATCTTCACATTTGAATGATCTTCACACGTATTCTTGGAAAAAGGAATGTAATATACATATTTCTCTAATAAACATAATATCCTGGACATGGATGGGAGGACATGACAGTAGCGGGATTTTGAAGAGCACTCACCTGAAGCACGATGATGAAACATGATGATAGACCGTGATAGTCCGAAGAGAAGTCATCAGAAAGAGGAGCTTCTTACCTCAGGAAAAGTGGAGGTCGAAAGTAATAAGGGTGAAGAACACCCTTCCATGTACGGTGAGTTCTAATCAAAAATAAAAAACGTAAAAGTAATTGGAAAATTTGAATGTTTTCATATCACAACTGATGGCAAGTACTAACAACACCATCCAACGACGTGCCTCCAAGGATATGATCAAATAAGTGGTTCCGAAGAAAACTTCCGCTCAAAACATACCTAGCCACCGTTTTTAATAGGCGCAACAGTAGGCCATGAACTTCTCTTCGCGGGGTCTTTTTTTTGTTTCTTTCATATATCAATTATGTTGGAAAGGAAGCAGAAAGAAGTCGTGGTGATGCTAATTGAAAGTTCATCATCTACGCTTCTTTTTGCTTTCTTTCTAACATAAAATCTTCATGAAGAATTTTCAACTTATCGACCACATGTTGAACGTTTACATTATTTTGTACAATCACTTGTCAAATGTGTTACAAGGCAAGCAGAAAGAAGTAGTGAGGATGTTAAATAATGGTCATGCCACTCACTTCCTTCTGCTTTCTTTTTAACATAAAATCTTCAAAATACTAGAAAGAAGTTTATCTCGTATTTGTAATTATGTAAATAATTTTTGCACTTTTACTGGTTTAAAATTGTACATTTTAATTAATATGTTCTATTTTGACATGTTTCGCTTGTAGAATGCAAAGCATCATCAGAAAAAAGAACGGTTTATGTCGTAGAACAGTTTTTTTGACAACAGTTTTTGTATTGTACAAGCGAAACATGTCAAAATAGAACATGTTAATTAAAATATATAATTTTAAACCAGTAAAAGTGCAAAAATTATTTACATATTTACAAATATAATTCATTCTGCTTCAGACCCTGAGCGACGAATTTGCTTACTGAAAAAGGTTATATATTGTTTGGAGTGTCTTCATCTATTAACAGGGGTGCATGTTTCAGGTTCCGGATATTCCATGTGTTTGCGTCAGGACACCAACCATGAACTTACTGTAGATGCTTGGACTTCAGCCGAAGATATCTGCAGAGAGGAAAATATCATTATAAGCGTCATTAATCGTTTCTCCATGTTAAATTGTGGTGACCAGCCGGTGTTATACCTGCCCTTTTAGGACGAGGCTTGGAGGATTTAGTACCTCATTTAGTGGAAAACTGGATGACCGGGTAAGTTAGATTATTTCACACCGAAATCGTTTAGTCTAATTAATCTCTCCTCCTTTTCTCACGCCTATACTCAGCGCAAGTACACATTAACGGCTCTTCACCAATTTAGCAAGCCCAAAATGCTGTGGTGAGGATGTCACTGAAACTACTTCAACTTCTGGTAATTACCGCTGCCATCAGAAACAGTATTTTGCGCTTCCTAATTCTTAGTCTAAAGGATTCCTACGTGATCCTATCTATTCAAACAAACTAGCGAGCGGTTCTATTTCAGAGCCGTAGGTTCTTGCACTAAGCTTCTCAGGAAAAGTTAAGTCAAACAAGTGTTCTAACTACACTTAATCTATATTTACAAATATAACGATAAAAAAACTTAATCTGAAATAATGACCTTCTAGAATCTAACCCCTACAGCAAACTCTCGTTAACAGATAAGTAATACTACGTGTTTTCCGATCTGGTGGTCTAGTTGATGGATTGCAACCTAGACCCTATTGGAATCTTCTCTACACCCTATTGACCATTATTCAGTAGGAAAGGAAGCAGGAAGGTAAGCAGAATGAAGAGTAGTTGTACTGCTAAGCGAAGGTTATTGCCTACACTGCTTTTTGTTTCAAACCACATTTTAAAGTTATGCATGATGTCTACAATTGCATGTCACGTATGTTATGTACAAACTATAACGCACTAAAATATAACCTGCCACAAAAAAAGAAAAAAAAAAACAAATAAAATAAAAAAATAAGCACAAGTCACAAATACACCATTACAAATTGTCGTTGGCAATTTATTAAAAAATTTGACAGCTGTAATATTTACACTCTGGTGACATTTAGTTAATCGTGAATACCTCTGCAATATTTTGTTTTTATTCATGGTGGGTTATTGATGCATATCATCATGAGTGACAAATAAATGAAAATTCGTCTTGATGTATACCCAAGCATTGGTATATGTAGAGTGAAGGAAAAGTTAAAATTTTTAAGGTTATGAAAGAGTTTTTACAGTCCTCTCAATATTTTAGATTGTCTATTATACGTATAGCATGCCTTTGTAGTCGAAAAACTGTCACAAGATGATGCACCACCCCATACAATTAATGCGTATGCGAGTAAGGATTGACACAGGGAAAAATACGCGATTCTAAATACCTCAAGAGATACGTATTTGCTGAAAACTTGCAGACAGTGTATGATACTGTTTATATTACCACAAACTGCAGCTGTGTGCTCCTCCCAGGTCAAAATGGGATCGACGTTCACCCCGAGAAATTTAACAGAAGTAGGGTTGTCTTCAATTAGCGGTCTAAGTGTAAAACCTACAGAAATCATCTTATCCTGATTGAGGGCGAGGTGATTAGCCTCAAACCAGACGTTATTCTTGTCACATATCAAATATGTTAGAGGGTACGCTGAATGAAACTGATGCTTGTGCTAAATTAGGGTCATGAGCAGAGCTTCATTCCGCCTACTTTTTAGCATAAAATCTTCATTTAGCTTCAACCATGTTTTGAATATTGTGTTCATACAGCCGCATATGAAATATATTGGAAGGCACAGGTGTTAAACAGAGCTTCATTATATTTACTTTTTTCTAACATGATATCTTCAAGAACATTTTCTGCAATCCTGAACATGCCTTGTGGAAAAAGATGGTAAAAAAAGATTTACGGGACGTAGAAGACTTTTACGGCCAGCTACGAAAATCAAAGAATTTGGTACTATTAATGGTTGATTTATTGTTGTGGGCAAATTGTAAGCACACCATAACTAACAATTAAGTGTATTATCATCTCATTTTATGTTAGAATGCAAATTTATGATAATAAATTTGTGATATTTCTGACGTTTGTAAATATGTGCCGTTCAAAAATTAATGGTGGATTGACAAAACATTAACCAAATTCTAAATGTCATTATCTACTTTGGTTATTATATTAATTTGTAAAGTTTGAAACACGCAGTTTTCGAAAAAATCTTGTTTGATACACTATAACGAAATTCTTTTTCATTTTAGAACGATTTTTTTTGCTCGCTAAAGTTCGCAAAAAAACTTTCGTTCTCGAATGCAAAAGTGTCACTTCGCTATCTAGAATCAAAAATAACGATTTTGTGGCTGAAATTCTACTAATTTTTCGCTGAATCCAATTGCCTTAGTGGTTTGAGATAGGACTATTTCTCTGTATGTTACAAGACCAGCAGATTGAAGTCATGTCTGTTCTAAATCATGATTATTGTGTGTAAACATTATTGTTGTTACCATAAAATCTTCATAAATGTGCTGCAATCATGTTCTTTGAACATTGTATTTTTACAAATATAGGTCAAATATGTTGGAAGGTAAGCAGAAAGAAGTAGTGGTGATGATGAATCAAGGTCGTCACAGCTACTTCTTCTGCTTTCTTTCTGATATAAAATCTTCAAGAACTTCATGACCTTCTTCCTCGAGCAAATTTTAAACCTTTCAAGTATATTAAAAGGTAAGCGTAAAGTCGTCGTGGTGCTAAATAAGTTTCATTAACCATACAACTTTTTGCTTTTTTTTTAGTATAAAATTATAGAGAAATTTTCACAAGTAACCCCAGCGTGTCTGTATTCGGACGCAGCAATCTGTGACGCTGAACAGACGTTTTTGCACTGCCATAGATGGACTAACCACGTTGGCGAACGATGTAAGTAATACAGAAAATTGCAATATATAAAGTAATGAGAAATTTTCGTTCTATATTCTTCCAATAAACATAATTTTCTGAACATGGATTGAAGACCTCGAGGATAGGAGGATATGACAGCAGTGGGACGATCGGGAGCACTGATTCGAAATGAGATAGTGGTAGACCGGGACACCCTGAAGTAAAGCCAGTATGTAAGGTTTTTATAGTGTAACTAATGCCAAGTGCTGCCGACATCACAGCAGCAGCCAAACAACTTTGGGGCATAGAAATGCTCCAAAGGGTGGTTCCGGAGAAGATTTCTGCCCGAAACATCTCTAGCCACCATCTTTAGGTGCCAACAATAGGCCGGGTATGCCCTCCACAGCGCAAGAAAATGCTAGAAGGTCAGCGAAATGAAGAGTAGTGCTGCTAAGTAATGGTCATTTTAGCATAAAATCTTCAAGAACTTTGTCGTCCATTCGATAGATAGTTATGAAAGAAAATGGTGGGTTATTTAACCCACCATATTATTTAATAGGGTTGGTTCCAATCTAACCCAACCCAACCACATTTTAAACTGTTACATTATTCTTACAACCACTTACCAATTGTGTTATAAGGCAAGCTGAAATAAGTGATAGAGTGTAAAAGGCGTTTAAAAAACCAAACGGGTGTTAGAAAAGATTTTATCATTTTGACTTCGTTTTGCTTTCTTTCAGGTATAAAACCTTCAAAGCCATTTCCTTCTGTCAACATGGAAGCATTCATTGTGGGGGGCTTTGATATCAGATATGTTCGATAAAAGGTAGTAAGTTCTAATAAAACCTAAATGTGAATTCATCACACGGACATCCGTTTGCATGAACTGTTTCTTCAAGTAAATTTGAATCATCCTGCCATCATATATTAAGTGTGTGAGAAGGCAAGCAGAATGTGTGGTCATCATGGTGCTAAATAAGGGTCATTGTGATGTCTACATTATGCTTTCTTTTTAGCATAAAATCGTCAAAGAGTTCTTCAACTAAATTTGAATTTTTGCATGTAGATAGGTGTTGTGGAGATGTTAATTGGTGCTTCGCGTCCATTGATTTTATTTTCTTTTTTTTTTAGCATAAAAACTTCAAGAATTTGATAAATTTTTTCCTTAATATCTTTTACATGTTTCTTATCACATATCAAATGTGTTAGAAATCAAACAGTGTGAAATCGTGTCAGTGCTAAATAAGGGTCATTTACGAGACTTCTTTTTACTTTCTTTTTAGCATAAAATCTTCAAGAACTTTTTCATCAAACAACTTTTCAAAGTTTGCATTATTCTACAATCGCATATCAAATATGATAGAAGACAAGCAGAATAAAGTCATAGCGGTCCTAGATGGAGGAATGCGAGGGGTTGGTTAGAGAGGAACATAGGCGTGAATATAACACCAGAATCCATTGTTTCAGAATTGTTAGCTGATGAAGAAAATCGGAACAAGATCTCCACGTTTGTAACACGTATACTTAGAAAAATGAAGCAGAAATGGAAGCAACCTCTCATAGCAATTACGATGGCGAATGACGTAAGTAATACACAAAATAATATTGCAAAAATAATGCGAAATTTTCGCTTTATATGCCTGCAATAAACATAACTTCCTGGACATAGATGCGAGGCCTCAAGGATGGGAGTACATGACAGTAACGGAATGACGAAGAGCACGTACCTTAAGCAAGATGATGATAAACAGTGACACTCTGAAGAGACGTCATCAGGAAGAGAGATTCTTACCTCAAGAAAAGTGAAAGTCGAAAAGGGCGCACAACTAAGAGCGAGGAACACCCTTTTAAGCACGGTGAGTTGCAACCAAGAATAAGAAACGTAAATGGTAAGTATTGACGATACCACTCTAACGATTTCTTTAGTAGGTGGCAATAGTAGATGTAATAAATAATATACAATACAATATTACAAAATGTCTGTAATAGCATTTTCCTGTCTTCAGCGCAAAAAAAGAAATGCTAGCAGGTAAGCAGAATGAAGAATTGTGGTGGTTCTAATCGAGGGTAATTGCCTATGCTTCTTTTTGTGTTTAGCATATAATCTTTAAGAACTTTGTGATCTCACAAATTTTGAACGATTATGTTGTTTTACTATCACATATCAAATATGTTAGAAGGCAGGCAAGAGCACTAGTACGTTTCTAGTAACTTGTTAGAGGTCTTAGGAGAAGTAGAGGTCTTATTACCCCACCTATACATTGCATGACATTATTTGAGAGGTCATTCACGTACTGCATCTCTAAATGTTATAATTCGCTTCCCAGCTCTCTAAAGTCCCAGAGTCTAAGCGCATTCAAAACAAAGATGGGGTAACAGTTAATGGATGTGCAGTCTGACGTGTGTTTGTAAAAAGAGACATTATTATTAGTATTAATAAGTGTGTTAGATGGCAAGCAGAAGGAAGTGGTGTCAGTGCTAAATAGAGGACATTGTGCCTGCTTCTTTTCGCTTTCTTTCTAGCGTAATGTCATCTAAAACTTTTCTTAAAATATAATTATAATATATAAGGTCGTAGATAACCGGGAAAGAATGAACCAAAAAAGTATGTCTTATTTTGGACAGACAACTTAGATTTAAGTGTCATATACCGCCGAGTTAACAAATGCGCCATATTATATTTGGATTATCATATTAGATTTAGATTATTGGTGCAATCCTACATCAAATATATTGGAAGGCAACAAGTGGTAAGTAATGGCTATGCCACAGAAGGGTTTTTCTACTTTCTATGTAGCATAATATGTTATTGTATTAAGAATCAGATGAGGGTAATGATAATCTTGAAAATGAAATACTTATCGCTATGCCTACATTTGATGAAGCTTATTCCTCTCTTAGAAACCTTCTCTTGAAACTTTTGTATTATCAAGATCGAATGTCTCAGATAGTATCTATAATTCGTTATATACAGGGTGTATCTGACTGACTGCAACAAACTTCAATGCGTGATTCTTTAGTTAATATTAAGGGTACTTTAATATATGAACCATGGGCAACTTTGACTCCCCTAAGGGAGTCCTACAGCCCTATTCCCTAGTGATTAAATACTCAAACTCTTACTTTGGCACTACGATTATGACACAAGAAACACACAGTTAAATGTCAAAGAAAATTTGATAAACAACTTCCAAAGTATAATAAGATTATTTCGTAATTAATTTATTGCAACTTTCGATCGACAACCCGTTAATTAGTGGGTAGTATTTGTATTCAAGAAAATATATAAAAAATAATTATCATTTGAATAAAAATTTGTTAGTTAAAATGTGAAGGGGGTGGTTATGTTTAGTAATTTAGACGGGTAGGTTGAAAGTGCAAATAGGATCAAAACGTGCCCTATCATAGGTTAAGCACGTTCCCCAAATTTAATTTTCCTTCAAAATTCATTAAAGACCCCTAATGGTGGGTTGACCCCTAATAAAGACCCCTAATGGTTTGTTGCAGTCATTCTGATGCACCCTGTATATGTGCGTTACCATAAATGAGAACAAGTTCAAAGAACATGATTAAAGCTCATTTATTTATTTGAACTGTGTTTTCTTACAAACACAGTTCAAATATATTGGAAGGGAAGCAGAAAGAAGTAGTGGTGATGATGAATACCTTTATTTACGACCTTTCGTTACACCGCTTCTTTTTGCATTCTTTCAGGCATAAAATCGCCAAGAACTTCATGAACATTTTCCTCAAGCAAATTTTAAACCTTTCGAGTATATTAGAAGGTAAGTATGAAGTCGTGGTGGCGCTAAATAAGGTTGATTGACCATAATTCTTCTTGCTTGTTTTGTATAAAATCATAGAAAAATATTCACAATTAACCCCAACGTATCTATATTCGGCCATAGCAGTCTTGATGGAAAACAGGCGTTCTTGCACTGCTATAGATAGAGGCGAAAACAATGTCAGAATCCATTGTTTCAGTATTGTCAGGTGATGAAGACGTGACCTTTCGGAGTAACCACGTTGGCTAACGATGTAAGTAATACTGAAAATGACAATGTGTAAACTAATGAGAAATTTTCGTTCCATATTCTACCAATAAACATAATTTCCTGGACACGGATGCGAGGCCTCAACGATGGTAGGACATGACAGCAATGCGATGATGAAGACCACTGACCTGATCTGGCTTGGTAGTGATAGACCGTGACAGCCTGAAATGAAATCATCAGAATTTCATTCTCTTTAGAGTGAAAAACACCCTTCTAAGCACGGTGCGTTTCAACTAAGAACAACAAAAAAACATAAAAGTAATTGGAAATGTTGAATGTTTTCACATTGTAACTGATGCCAATTGATGACGACATCAAAAATGCATCGAATAGGTGGTCCCAGAGAAGACTTCAGTCCGAAGCACACTTAGCTAGCGTCTATAGGCGCCAACAGTAGGCCTCGTGCAGAATAACATTTTCTCCTCGCCAGCGCAAAAAAGATCTAGAGGGTATGCAGAATAAAAGGTTGTCGTGCTACTGAGCGATGGTCATTGCCTATGCTTGTTTTTATTTTTTTAGTGTGGAATCTGCAAGAACTTTGTCATTTAACAAATTGTGATTATCTTAGAATACAGTCACATATCAAATATGTTAGAAGGCAAGGAAGGAGAAGCTATGAAAATGCTAAATATGTGTCACCTTCATAGCTCTTCCTTCCATGCTTTTTAGTATAAAATCTTCAAAAATATTCTTCTCAACCACATTTTAAAGTTATAGATTAGTAGATATACATTAATATTTAGAATTACGTCACGTAAAGGATGTTGAGAAAAATTGTGAAGGTGGTAACTTTTTTCACTAACATATCAAGTATGTTAGAAGGCAAACGAAGTGTAGTCACGGCGGTGTTAATAAAGATCATTGGGTGCACTTCATTTTGCTTTCTTTTTAACAAAAAATTTCAAACAGTTTACATATTCGTATATATGACAGGCTGAATAAAGGCCATTACACTTGTCTGTATTCGGAGACATCAATCTATGTCGCGAAACACACGTTCTTCCACTACCATTGATAGAGGAACGCGAGGTGTCGGCCGGAAAGGAATAGACCTAAACATAACACCAGAATCGATTGTTTCATGATTATTAGGTGACGAAGTGCAACAAGATATCCGCGTTTGTAAGAGGTATTCTAATAAAAAAGATAGCGGAAGTTGACGCAGCAACCACGTTGGCGAACTATGGAAGTGATATACAAAATGACATTGTAAACAGCGCAACAGTAGACCATGAACTTCTCCTCGCGGGGTCTTTTTTTATTACTTTCATATATCAATTATGTTGGAAAGCAAGTAGAAAGAAGTCGTGGGAATTCTAAATCTTGGAAACTGGAGGATGGAGGGGGTACTCTTTTAAGAATAGAGCGTAACCCTCCAAGCACGGTGAATTGCAACCAAGAACAAAACAATAAAAGTAACTGAAAATTTATATTATTAAAAAAAATTTCAAATATTTTAATTTTTTTTATTTTATAGTGTAACTGATGCTAAGTATTAACGACTCTACAGCAACTAACCAACGACGGAGAATACTTCGGTCCGAAGCACACCTAGCCCTAGTGAAGATCATGTATAATCTTCAAGAACTTTTTCGTCTAACAACTTTTTTGGGTTTGTATTATTCTACAAGATTCCACATTTCTAACACATCTTTCAAATTTAATAATCAGAAAGTAATGAGAAATTTTCGTTCCATGTTCCTCCTATAAAGATATGTTCTTGGACACGAATACCAACCCGAAGCAAGATGGTGACAAGTCGGGACAACTTAAAGGGAAACTATCAAGAAGAGTTTCTCACTTCTGGAAAAGTGGGAGATGGATGGATCCGTTCCCCTTGGAATGAAGAATACGGTGAGTTGCAACGAAGAACAGGAAATCGTAAAAGCAATTGGAAAATTGCAAAATTTTCCAATTACTTTTTACTTTTCAACATTCAAAAAACAGACGCGGTACTAACTTGAGAGTGAGGTGCATCCCTCTACGCACAATGAGTTGCAACCAATAACAAAAAAAAACTTCCGCTTGGAACAAACCTAGCCGGCATATTTAGGCGCCAACAGTAGGCCGGGTGCGTAATAACCTTTTTCCTTCCTCAGCGCGAAAAGTGTTGGAAGATAAGCAAAATAAAGAGAAGTGTTAATGCTAAGGGAAGGTCATAGCCTACGCTTCTTTTTGTTTTCTTTTAGCATTAAATCTTAAAGAACTTTGTCATCCAACAAATTTTGAATGATTATTACAGTCAGATTTACAGTCACATATCGAGTATGTTAGAATACAAGCAGGAAGAGGGAATAACGATGCTAAAAATAATAAGAACCTTCTTTTCAACCACGTTTTAAAGTTATACATTATGTGTACAATGCATGATACGTATGTTAGAAAGCAAGCAGAATGTACTCACCTAAATGTGATGCTAAATAAAGATCATTATGTTGGCTTCATTTTGCTGTCTTTTTACTGTAAAAACTTCAATTTTTAGCATAAAATTGTCATGAAGTTTTTAACGAAATTTTAAAATTTTTCAAGTTGAAAGACGTTGCAATGATGTTAACTGAAGCTTTACATCCATTAATTTCATTTTGCTGTTTCTGTTTTCTAATTATTTACAATTTCTTTTATCTTATTCTTACCACGTATCACATGTGTTCGAAAGCAAGCAGAATGAAGTCGTGTCAGTGCTAAATAAAGGTCATTGGCAAAGCTTCATTTTGCATTCTTTTTAGCATAAAACCTTCAAGAACTTTTTCATCAAACAACAATTTGGCGTTTGTATTATTCTACTAGATAATACGCGGCCTATCGGAGTAAGGGCACGATGGCGAACGACGTGAGTAATACACAAAATGATATTGGAAAAAGTAATGCGAAATTTCCTTTCCATGTTCCTTCTACAAAGATAACTGAAGGGGTGGCTCCCTGGTACTGATGAGTCCCCCTCCAAGTGCAATCAGTTGCAACCAAGATCAAAAACTTGAACGCAAGAAATATGCTAGAAGGTAAGCAGAATAAGGGCAGTGGTGGTGCTAAACAGGGTCGTTGCCTGTGCTTCTTTTTACTTTCTTACTAACATAAATTCTTCATGAGGTTTCTTTCAACAAAAGAAAGAAATTTGCCATTTCGATTTCCCTTTCTTTTCTTTCTGGTATGGAACCTTCAAAAACATTTAATTCAGTCAATCTTGGAGTAAACATTATGGAGCCTTTGGATAGCAAATATGCTAGATAGCAAGTACCCTTCAGTCCTGGAATTGCGAAATGTAAATTTGTAATGACGATTTCTTTTTGCTTTATGAACTTGCTTTCAAGCAAATTTTACTATTTTGCAGTGTTCCTATAAGCACATACCAAGTATGTTAGAATGCGCATACTTTGTTGGATACGCGATCGTAGATTGACGTTGGTAACCGAGAAGACTGAAGCTGTTCTCTGACCAGAAATCGCAAAAGCTCGCTCTAGGTCCTATCGAGCGAAGCAAAATTGTTGCCGAAGTTGCTGTCAAATACCTGGGCGGTGTCTCTTTGTCGTTATTCCTGTAATCATTTATCAAGCATATTAGAAGGTAACAATCATGTGGTGGTACAAAATCAGGGTCATTCACTATGCTTGTTTTTGCTTTTTTTTTTAGAATAACATCTTCAGAATTTTTGGAAATTTTCATAAATAAAATTTAAGGCAAATATTAAAAATTAGAGGTTTAAAAAGTGTTTACTGTTGGTGATATTAGACAAATTTATTTGTTCTAAACTAGTTTCGAGTCTTGCTCTTCTTCAGTGGAAACGTCAGTATTATATTAACATTATAACGTTTGGCGTACATTTTGCAAACTCGCTTTAGTTATTTTTTCTAATTCTTTAAAAGTTTAATTACAGCCAAACAATTCACTTCTTAAAATGTGTCTTATACTTATGTAAAAGTACTGATGTTTCTACTGAAAAAAAGCAAGGCTTGAAACTAGTTCAGAACAAATAAATTTGACTAATATCACCAAAAGTAAACATTTCTTAAAATTTCTAATCAATAATTGGTGAATAAAGGATTCCAAAAGTTATTTATAAATAGTAAGAAATTGCAGAGGTGTTAAATAGAATTTCATCTCATTTTGCTTTTTCTATCAGGGAATCTTCAAGAACCTTCTGCAATCCGGAACTTGTCTTATGCAAAAATCTACACATTAACGATGATGAGAACAACATTTCAATCATCAGGAAGAGGAATTTCTTGATTTTCTAAATATGAGTCATTGAGTTCATGAACTTCTTTCTCTAGCAAATTTTAATATTTTACATAAAGTGTATTAAAAAGTACGCAGAACGATGTCGTGGTGCTGTTAAACAAAGATCATTGACTATGCTTCTATTTGGTTTTTTTAGCAATATTCAAGAGAATTTTCATAAGTATCCTGGCTAGAGAGGACCGTAGGCGTAAACATAACACCAGAATTGTCTCAGGATTATTAGATGACAAAAAGAAGCGGAACAAGATCTCCACATTTGTAACACGTATTTTAAGAAAAAAGAATGTTGTATATTCCTCTAATAAACATAACATTCTGGACATGGATGCGTCGCCTCAAGGATTGTAGGACATGACAGTAACGGGATTTTGAAGAGCACTTACCTGAAGTGACATGATGATAGACCGTGACAGTCTGAAGAGAAGTCATCAGGAAGAGGAGCTTCTTACCTCAGGAAAAGTGGAAGACGAAAGGGGTGCTCACCAAGAGTGAAGAACACTCCTCCAAGTACGGTGAGTTCCCACCAAGAACAAAAAACGTAAAAGTAATTGGAAAATTTGAATGTTTTCATATTACAACTGATGCCAAGTACTAAAAACGCCACCCAACGAAGTGCCACCAAGGAAATGATCAAATAAGTGGTCCCGGAGAAAACCTCCGCTTGAAGCACACCTAGCAACCGTTTTTAGTAGGCGCAACAGTAGACCATGAAGTTCTCCTCACGGGGTCTTTTTTTATTACTTTCATATATCAGTTATGTTGGAAAGGAAGCAGAAAGAAGTCGTGGTGATGCTAATTGAAAGTTCATCATCCACGCCTCTTTTTGCTTTCTTTCTAACATAAAATCTTCATGAAGAATTTCAACATCTTATCAACCACATGTTAAACTTTTACATTATTTTGTACAATCGCATGTCAAATATGGTACAAGGAAAGCAGAAAGAAGTGGTGAGGGTGTTAAATAATGGTGCATCCTTACACTTTTTTCTGCTTTCTCTGCAGCATAAAATTTTCAAGGAATTTTCTTCCCGTCATAGTGACATTTTTAATATGACTGAAGATAAGCAATAAAAGAGTCATTGCGCTGCTTTGTTTTTAGCATTAAACCTTTAAGAACATCTGTTTCAGGTACAATTTAAACATTTTCGTTATTAGCGTAATCATATATCCAATATGGTACAAGACAAGTACAAAGTAAAGGCGATGCTGAACAACGGTAATTGTTTTTACGGGAGCATTATCGCCCTTTACTTCATTTTGTTTTTTTTTAGCACGAAATCTTCAAAAACATTTTTTCTATTCTAGAAGAAGTCCCATACATTAACGATGCTAGCAATGCGGTAAAATGAAGACAAAATGATACTAGAAATAGGTTTTTCCGGCTTCAGACCCTGAGCGACGAATTTGCTTACTGAAAAAGGTGATGTACCTTTTGTAGAGTCTTCATCTATTAATGGAGGTGCATGTTTCAGGTTCCGGATGTTCCGTGTGCTTACATCAAGACACCAATTACTGTAGATGATTGAACTTCAGCCGAAGAGATCTGCAGGAAGGAAGATATACGGTGAGCCATTAATCGTGTCTTGACGGCTAAAACGGCTGGACCAGACCAGTCATCAAGTAGAATACCTCAACTAGTGGGAAACTGTACTGCACTATATACCCAATCGGTGGCGTTAGGTTACGGTGAGCTTCATACCAAAAACCAGGTAAGCTAAATTATTTTACACCGAAATCGTTTAGACTAATCAATCTCTCCTCCTTTTTTCACGCTTACACTCAGTGCATGTCCACACTGACAGCTCTTTACAAGAATGGGTCATTCCTGTAGGTGAGTGAGATGTTATAAAATTACGTTCAGGACAGATATTCATAATATTAATATTAGAAGTAGAGGTCTTGTTACTCCACCTATACATTGCATGACATTATTTGAGAGATCATTCAGGTACTGCGTCTCTAAATGTTATAATTCGCTTCCCAGATCTCTAAAGTCCCAGAGTCTAAGCGCATTCAAAACAAAGATGGGGTAACAGTTAACGGATGTGCAGTCTGACGTGTGTTTGTAAAAAGAGACATTATTATTAGTATTAAGTGTGTTGGATGGCAAGCAGAAAGAAGTGGTGTCAGTGCTAAATAGAGGACATTGTGCCTGTTTCTTTTCGCTGTCTTTCTAGCGTAAAGTCGTCTAAAACTTTTTTTAAAATATATTTATAATATATAAGGTCGTAGATGACGGGAAAAGAATGAACCAAAAAAGTATGTCTTATTTTGGACAGACAACTTAGATTTAAGTGTCATATACCGTCGAGTTAACAAATACGCCATGTTATATTTGGATTATCATATTAGATTTAGATTATTTGTGCAATCCTATATCAAATATATTGGAAGGCAACAGTGGTAAGTAATGGCTATGCCACAGAAGGGTTTTTCTACTTTCTATGTAGCACAATATATTATTGTATTAAGAATCAGATGAGGGTAATGATAATCTTGAAAATGAAATACTTATCGCTATGCCTATATTTGATGAAGCTTATTCCTCTCTTAGAAACCTTCTCTTGAAACTTCTGTATTATCAAGAGAGAATGTCTCAGATAGTATCTACAGTTCTTTATATACAGGGTGTATCTGACTGACTGCAACAAACTTCAAGGCGTGATTCTTTAGTTAACATTAAGGGTACTTTAATATATGAACCATGGGCGACTTTGGCTCCCCTAAGGAGATACAGCCCTATACCCTAGTGATTAAATACTCAAACTCTTACTTTGGCACTACGATGATGACACAAAAAGACACAGTTAAATGTCAAAGAATATTTGATAAACAACTTCCAAAGTATAATAAGATTATTTCGTAATTAATTTATTACAACTTTCGATCGACAACCCGTTAATTAGTGGGTAGTATTTGCATTCAAAAAAAATATATAGAACAATTAATTATCATTTGAATAAAGATTTGTTAGCTAAAATGTGAAGGGGGTGGTTATGTCTAGTAATTTAGATGGGTAGGTTGAAAGTGCAAATGGGGTCAAAATGTGCCCTATCATAAGTTAAACGTGTTCCCCAAATTTAATTTTCCTTCAAAATTCACTAAAGACCCCTAATGGTGGGTTGACCCCTAATAAAGATCCCTAATGGTTTGTTACAGTCATTCGGATACACCCCGTATAATAGAAGTTTTTTTTTTGGCAATGAACAACTGCCAACTTTTTGGCAACTTTAAGCTAAAAGAAAATTACAGATTACTTTAAAAAGCTTGACTAATTTTCTGCTTACAGTAGTATTAAGGTATCTGTTTTACATATATATACGAAAAGTACATTGTTAAAGCTAAAATTCTACTCATTTTTCACTGAATCCAATTCTCTATAACCCGAAGTTTTAGATAGGACAATTTCACCTTATGTTACAAGACTAGCAGAAACCATTCATGTCGGTACTAAATCATGATTATTGCGTGTGATCATTATTGTGCGTTACAATAAATGTGCTTTAATCATGTTCTTTGAACATTGTTTTCTTACAAACACAGTTCAAATATGTTGGAAGGGAAGCAGAAAGAAGTAGTGGTCATGATGAATAAAGGTCGTTACACCTCTTCATGAACATTTTCCTCAAGCAAATTTTAAACCTTTCAAGTATATTAGAAGGTAAGTATGAAGTCGTGGTTGTGCTAAATAAGGTTGATTGACCATAATTCTTGTTGCTTTTTTAGTGTAAAATCATAGAAAAATTTTCACAAATATCCCCAACGTATCTATATTCGGCCATATCAGTCTTGATGGAAAACAGGCGTTCTTGCACTGCTATAGACAGAGGCGAAAACAATGTCAGAATCCATTGTTTCAGTATTGTGAGGTGATGAAGACGCGACCTTTCGGAGTAACCACGTTGGCTAACGATGTAAGTAATACTGAAAATGACAATGTGTAAACTATTGAGAAATTTTCGTTCCATATTCTACCAATAAACATAATTTCCTGGACACGGATGCGAGGCCTCAAGGATGGTAGTACATGACAGCAATGCGATGATGAAGACCACTGACCTGATCTGGCTTGGCCGTGATACACCGTGACAGCCTGAAATGAAATCATCAGTATTTCATTCTCTTTAGAGTGAAATACACCCTTCTAAGTACGGTGAGGTACAACTAAGAACAAGAAAAAAACATAAAAGTAATTGGAGATGTTGAATGTTTTCACATTGTAACTGAAGCCAAGTGATGACGACATCACAGCCGCAACCAACCAACGATCCCTCTGAAAAATAAAGAATTGAAAATTGAATGTTTTCATATTACAACTGATGCCAAGTACTAAAAACGCCACCCAACGAAGTGCCACCAAGGAAATGATCAAATAAGTGGTCCCGGAGAAAACCTCCGCCTGAAGCACACCTAGCAACCGTTTTTAGTAGGCGCAACAGTAGACCATGAAGTTCTCCTCACGGGGTCTTTTTTTATTACTTTCGTTTATCAGTTATGTTGGAAAGGAAGCAGAAAGAAGTCGTGGTGATGCTAATTGAAAGTTCATCATCCACGCTTCTTTTTGCTTTCTTTCTAACATCAAATCTTCATGAAGAATTTTCAACTTATCGACCACATGTTGAACTTTATTTTGTATAATCACGTGTCAAATGTGTTACAAGGCAAGCAGAAAGAAGTAGTGAGGATGTTAAATAATGGTCATGCCACTCACTTTCTTCTGCTTTCTTTTTAACATAAAATCTTCACGCAATTTTCTCTCAATCATAATTGAAATTTTTATATTGCAGGTACAATCATATATTAAATCCGTTAGTAGATAAGTAGAAAGAAACGATGGTTATGCCATATAAATGTCATAACTTTCATAACAATCCTATTTTAACTTTTATATTTGTTGTACAATGACATGTCTAATGTGGCTGAAGATCAGCACTATAAGGGTCACTGTATTGCTTCCTTTTGACTTTATTTTGATTTTTCAGCACGAAATCTTCATAAACACTTTCTGTGTTCCAGAAGAAATTTTACATATTAACGATGCAGTAAAATGAAGACTAAATACTAGAAAGAAGTTTACCTCGTATTTGTAAATATGTAAATAATTTTTGCATTTACTATCTTAGAATTATATATTTTAATTAACATGTTCTATTTTGAGATATATCGCTTGTATAATACTAGCATCATTAGAAAAAAGACAGTTTATGTTGAAAGATCAGTTTTTTTCTGATGATGCTTGAATTGTTCAAGCGAAACATATCAAAATAAAGCATATTAAATAAAAAAAATTTAAACCAGTAAAAATTCAAAAATTATTTACATATTTACAAATATAATTCTTCATTCTGGTTAAAATGGATCAATTTCGAAAGTTTATCTCGCTCAGACCCTTAGCGACGAATTTGCTTACTGAAAAAGGTGATGAACCTTTTGGAGAGTCTTCATCTATTCATGGAGGTGCTTTAAGTTCCGGAAGTTCCATATGTTTATTACATCAGGACACCAACCATGAATTTACTGTAGATGATAGGACTTCAGCCGAAGTGATCTGTAGTTGGGAAAATATACGGTGGGCCATTAATCGTGTCTCGACGTTCAAAGCACCGGGACCAGACTGTATTATCCTTACGTTGTACAATGAGTCATCAAGGATATAGTATCCCATCTAGTGGGAAGCTGTGCTGCTCTATCTACCCAATTGCTGGCGTTAGATCACGGTAAACTTTATACCAAAAACTGGGTAAGACACATTATTTCACACCGAAATTGTTATTTCACACTTGACAAGGAAATGACATGAAAAACTCACGTGTATAAAAGAAAACTGCCCTCTGAATTTATACGTCTATACTTGTTAGGGATTGTCATCTGACTTTGAAGAAGGCTGCAGGGACTAACCATATTATACTCCAATGGACAAATGACTCTCGACCTGTCCCAGTAAGAAGCACACTGATTGGCTTGCTAAAAGGGCTGCCAAGCGAACGTCCTGTTTCTCTCAATCGATAATTACTCCATCCTTATCAACTCAAATTTGTATAATTGGAAATTTCACTCACAGAAATGAATTAACTGGTGGGACAAGGGCTGCAATCTATCTAAAGAACTGCTTGGTCTTTCGTAAAGCTTGCTAGAATCGTTCTCCAAATTGTAACGGGATTCCTAGACAAACATTTACAACCTTAAGCTTGGTGTTAGTCGTCTATGTCGCTTTTGTAAAGAGAGCGAGAAGTTAGGCGTCTTGATTGCCTAACTTTGCAAGGATCTTGATTGCCTAACTAAATAAGGATCATAGAAGTTACTTCCTTTTGCTTCCTTTTTACCATGAAATCTTCAAACACATTTTCTTAATCATAATTTGAATTTTACATTAGGTACTGTACCTTCGCGATACTAGCAGTGCAGTAAAATGACAAAGTGATGTTTGAAAGAGGTTTGTCTGGCTTCAGACCCTGAGCGACGAATATGCTTACTGAAAAAGGTTATGTATCGTTTGGAGTGTCTTCATCTATTAACAGGGGTGCATGTTTCAGGTTCCGGATATTCCATGTATTTACATCAGGACACCAATCATGAACTTACTGTAGATGCTTGGACTTCATCCGAAGAGATCTGCAGAGAGGAAGATATCATTATAATGATCATTAATCGTCTCTCGATGATTTAGTACCTCATTTAGTGAAATACTGGATGACCGGGTAAGCTAGATTATTTCACACCGAAATCGTTTAGTTTAATCAATCTCTCCTCCTTTTCTCAGCGCAAGTACACATTAACGGCTCTTCACAAATTTAGCAAGCCCAAAACGCTGTGGTGAGGATTATATATTGCCTACACTGCTTTTGTTTTAAACCACATTTTAAAGTTATGCATGATGTCTACAATTGCATGTCACGTATGTTATGTAAATGTAAATTTATTAAGTGTATAAACATATTAAGTATTACACCAAGTACAAACTATAACGCATTCAAATATAACGTGTAAAAAAAGATTTATGGGACGTAGAAGACTTTTACGGCCACCTACGAAAATCAAAGAATTTGGTACTATTAGTGGTTGATTTATTGTTGTGGGCAAATTGTAAGCACACCATAACTAACAATTAAGTGTATTATCATCTCATTTTATGTTAGAATGCAAATTTATGATAATAAATTTGTGATATTTCTGACGTTTGTAAATATGTGCCGTTCAAAAATTAATGGTGGATTGACAAAACATTAACCAAATTCTAAATGTCATTATCTAATTTGGTTATTATATTAATTTGTAAAGTTTGAAACACGCAGTTTTCGAAAAAATCTTGTTTGATACACGATAACGAAATTCTTTTGCATGTTAGAACGATTTTTCTTTGCTCGCTAAAGTTCGCAAAAAAACTTTCGTTCTCGAATGCAAAAGTGTCATTTCGCTATCCAGAATCAAAAATAACGATTTTGTTGCTGAAATTCTACTAATTTTTTGCTGAATCCAATTGCCTTAGTGGTTCGAGATAGGACTATTTCTCTGTATGTTACAAGACCAGCAGAATGAAGTCATGTTTGTTCTATATCATGATTATTGTGTGTTACCATAAAATCTTCATAAATGTGCTTCAATCATGTTCTTTGAACATTGTATTTTTACAAATATAGGTCAAATATGTTGGAAGGTAAGCGGAAAGAAGTAGTGGTGATGATGAGTCAAGGTCGTCACAGCTACTTCTTCTGCTTTCTTTCTGATATAAAATCTTCAAGAACTTTATGACCTTTTTCCTCGAGCAAATATTAAACCTTTCAAGTATATTAAAAGGTAAGCGTAAAGTCGTCGTGGTGCTAAATAAGTTTCATTAACCATACTTCTTTTTGCTTTTTTTAGTATAAAATTATATAGAAGTTTTCACAAATAACTCCAGCGTGTCTGTATTCGGACGCAGCAATCTGTGACGCTGAACAGACGTTTTTGCACTGCCATAGATGGACTAACCACGTTGGCGAACGATGCAAGTAATACAGAAAATTGCAATGTATAAACTAATGAGAAATTTTCGTTCTATATACTTCCAATAAACATAATTTCCTGAACATGGATTGATGACCTCAAGGATAGGAGGGCATGACAGCAGTGGGACGGTCGAGAGCACCTTGAACTAAAGCCAGTAGATAGGGTTTTTATAGTGTAACTAATGCCAAGTGCTGCCGACGTCACAGCAGCAGCCAAACAACTTTGGGCCATAGAAATGCTCCAAAGGGTGGTCCCGGAGAGGATTTCTGCCCGAAACATCCCTAACCACCATCTTTAGGTACCAACAGTAGGCCGGGTATGCCCTCCTCAGCGCAAGAAAATGTTAGAAAATCAGCGAAATGAAGAGTAGTAGTGCTGCTTTGTCATCCTTGCGATAGATAGTTGTGAAAGAAAATGGTGGTTAGCCACATATTAAGTGCTTTCTTTGTAGCATAAAATCGTTAGAATTCTTCAACTAAATTTGAATTTCTGCATGTAGATAGGTGTTGTGGAGATGTTAACTAGGGCTTCGCGTCCATTGCATAAAAACTTCAAGAATTTGATAAATTTTTCCCTCAATATCTTTTACATGATTCTTATCACATATCAAATGTGTTAGAAATCAAACAGTGTGAAGTCGTGCCAGCGCTAAATAAGGGTCTTTTACGAGACTTCTTTTTACTTTCTTTTTAGCATAAAATCTTTAAGAACTTTTTGATCAAACAACTTTTCAACGTTTGCACTATTCTATAATCGCATATCAAATATGATACAAGCAGCATGAAGTCATAGCGGTGCTAGATGGAGGAATGCGAGGGGTTGGTTAGAGAGGAACATAGGCGTGAATATAACACCAGAATCCATTGTTTCAGAATTGTTAGCTGATGAAGAAAATCGGAACAAAATCTCCACGTTTGTAACACGTATACTTAGAAAAATGAAGCAGAAATGGAAGCAACCTCTCATACTAATTACGATGGCGAATGACGTAAGTAATACACAAAATAATATTGCAAAAATAATGCGAAATTTTCGCTTTATATGCCTGCAATAAACATAACTTCCTGGACATAGATGCGAGGCCTCAAGGATGGGGGTACATGATAGTAACGGAATGACGAAGAGCACGTACCTTAAGCAAGATGATGATAAACAGTGACACTCTGAAGAGACGTCATCAGGAAGAGAGATTCTTACCTCAAGAAAAGTGAAAGTCGAAGAGGGCGCACAACTAAGAGCGAGGAACACCCTTTCAAGCACGGTGAGTTGCAACCAAGAATAAGAAACGTAAATGGTAAGTATTGACGATACCACTCTAACGATTTCTTTAGTAGGTGGCAATAGTAGATGTAATAAATAATATACAATACAATATTAGAAAATCTCTGTAACAGCATTTTCCTGTCTTCAGCGCAAAAAAAGAAATGCTAGCAGGTAAGCAGAATGAAGAATTGTAGTGGTTCTAATCGAGGGTAATTGCCTATGCTTCTTTTTGTGTTTAGCATATAATCTTTAAGAACTTTGTGATCTCACAAATTTTGAACGATTATGTTATTTTACTATCACATAGAAAATATGTTAGAAGGCAGGTAAGAACACTAGTACGTTTCTAATAACTTGTTAGAGGTGGATATATGAAGTTTATATATGGGATGCGTAGGTATGACCACATTTCTCATGCTCTGAGGATGAGATATCCCGGTACGGGAGTCTCCAATATCTACATGATACTTTTCCTATAATGTTGCAAAATTATATGTGTGTCCGTTCGAAATCATAACGATATCATGATGTTCATTTAAGGAGGATCATTCAGGAATCTGGTCAGGGAGTTTTATTTAAACCTCTCTTAGAATTTATTTTTTGTTTTTGACCGGACCGGCAAGAACAAGGAACATATGTGTAGCCTGAAGCCGTTTTAAATTTGTTACTATTTAAGATAAGTTCATATATTAGGACCAACAAAAAGATTATTGTAGGACATTATCTTATTAACAACATGTTGAACTTTTGCATTACTTTGTACAATCACCTGTCAAATTTGTTATAAGGAAAGCAGAAAGAAGTAGTGAGGGCCATTATAAGGGCCATTGTACTGCTTTCTTTTTAGCATTACCTTCAAGAACATCTGGTTCAGGCACATTTTAAACATTTTCGTTATTAGCACAATCACATATCCAATATGGTACAAGACAAGTATACAGTTAAGGCGATGCTGAGTAAGGGTAATTATTTTTACTGGAGCATTATCGCTGTTAACTTCATTTTGTTTTTTTTTCGGCACGAAATCTTCAGAAACATAAGAAGTAAAGGCGATGCTGAATAACGGTAGTTGTTTTTACTGGAGCAATATCGCCCTTTACTTCATTTTGTTTTTTTTAGCACGAAATCATCAAAAACATTTTTTCTATTCCAGAAGAAGTCCCACATATTAACGATGCTAGCAATGCGGTAAAATGATATTAGAAATAGCTTTTTCTGGCTTTGAGACCCTGAGCGACGAATTTGCTTACTGAAAAAGGTGATGTACCTTTTGTAGAGTCTTCATCTGTTAATGGAGGTGCATGTTTCAGGTTCCGGATGTTCCGTGTGCTTACATCAAGACACCAATTACTGTAGATGATTGGGCTTCAGCCGAAGAGATCCGCTTTCTTTTTAGCATACATTCTTCAAGAACTCTTTCATCAAACAACAATTTGGCGTTTGTATTATTCTACTAGATAATACGCGGCCTATCGAAGTAAGGGCACGATGGCGAACGACGTGAGTAATACACAAAATGATATTGGAAAAAGTAATGTGAAATTTCCTTAGCATGTTCCTCCTACAAATATAACTGAAGGGGTGGCCCCCTGGTACTGATAAGTCCCCCTCCAAGTACAATCAGTTGCAACCAAGATCAAAAACTTGAACGCAAGAAATATGCTAGAAGGTAAGCAGAATAAGGGCAGTGGTGGTGCTAAACAAGGTCATTGCCAGTGCTTCTTTTTACTTTCTTACTAACATAAATTCTTTATGAGGTTTCTTTCAACAAAAGAAAGAAATTTGCCATTTCGACTTCCCTTTTTTTTCTTTCTGGTTTTCTGGTTTTCTTCAAAAACATTTAATTCAGTCAATCTTGGAGTAAACATTATGGAGCCTTTGGATAGAAAATATGCTAGATAGCAAGTACACTTCAGTCCTGGAATTGCGAAATGTAAGTTTGTAATGACGATTTCTTTTCGCTTTATGAACTTGCTTTCAAGCAAATTTTACTATTTTGCAGTGTTCCTATAAGCACATACCAAGTATGTTAGAATGCGCATACTTTGTGGGATACGCGATCGTAGATTGACGTTGGTAACCGAGAAGACTGAAGCTGTTCTCAGACCAGAAATCGCAAAAGCTCGCTCTAGGTCGTTCCATCGAGCGAAGTCAACAACAGCAAAATTGTTGCCGAAGTTGCTGTCAAATACCTTTGAGGTGTCTATCGTTATTGCTGTAATCATTTATCAAGTATATTAGAAGGTAACAATCATGTGGTGGTACAAAATCAGGGTCATTGACTATGCTTGTTTTGCTTTTTTTAGAATAACATCTTCAGAAGTTTTAGAAATTTTCATAAATAAAATATAAGGCAAATAGTAAAAATTAGAAGTTTAAAAAATGTTTACTGTTGGTGATATTAGACAAATTTATTTGTTCTGAACTCTTGCTCTTCTTCAGTGGAAACGTCAGTATTATTAACATGACAACGTTTTGCAGCGTACATTTTGCAAACTCGCTTTAGTTAATTTTTCTAATTCTTTAAAAGTTTAATTACAGCCAAACAATTCATTTCTTAAAATGTGTCTTATACTTATGTAAAAATAATGTTTCTACTGAAGAAGAGCAAGGCTTGAAACTAGTTCAGAACAAATAAATTTGACTAATATCACCAAAAGCAAACATTTTTTTAAATTTCTAATCAATAATTGGTGAATAAAGGATTCCAAAAGTTATTTATAAATAGTAAGAAATTGCAGAGGTGTTAAATAGAAGTTCATCTCATTTTACTTTTTCTATGAGGGAATCTTCAAGAACGTTCTGCAATCCGGAACTTGTCTTATGCAAAAATCTACACATTAACGATGCTAAGAACAACATTTCAATCATTAGGAAGAGGAATTTCTTGTTTTTCTAAATATGGGTCACCAAGAGTGAAGAACACCCCACCAAGAACAAGAAACGTAAAAGTTATTGGAAAATTTGAATGTTTTCATATTACAACCGATTAGCCAAGTACTAGAAACACCACCCAACGAAGTGCCACCAAGGAAATGATCAAATAAGTGGTCCCCGAGAAAACCTCCGCCTGGAGCACACCTAGCAACCGTTTTTACTAGGCGCAACAGTAGACCATGAAATTCTCCTCACGGGGTCTTTTTTTATTACTTTCGTATATCAGTTATGTTGGAAAGGAAGCAGAAAGAAGTCGTGGTGATGATTTTCTCAGTGAAAGAATCTGTCAAAAACTCATCGCAAGAGTAGTAAGCCCTCTGCACTAGCAAAGCATGTATCTTGCGTTTAAAGTGATTCAATGATAAACCAGAAATTGTCGTTGGCAATTTATTAAAAAATTTGACAGCTGTAATATTTACACTCTGGCGACATTTAGTTAAGACGACGTTTTTACTGAGAATTCGCAGACAGTATATGATACTGTTTAGCTTACCACAAACTGCAGCTGTGTGCTCCTCCCAGGTCAAAATGGGATTGACGTTCACCCCGAGAAATTTAACAGGAGTACAGTTGTCTTCAATTAGTGGTCTAAGCGAAAAACCTGCAGAAATCATCTTATCCTGATTGAGGGTGAGGTGATTAGCATCAAACCAGGCCTTAGCATTAGCCAGTGCCGTTAAAGCAATTTCAGTAGCAGTTTTCCAGTTCGTTGCTTCTAGTGATTAGAGTAGTGTCATTAGCATACATAATTATATGAGGGTCATCAACATTACTTGGCAAATCATTCACATATATCAAAAAGAGAACAGACCCCAGAATTGATCCCTGAGGGACTCCTATATCAATATTCTTTTTTGCTGATAATTTGCTTTGAAATTTGACGATTTGAGAAATATTTATAAATACAACTAAATATATACAAAAGTTAACAATAAAAGAACTGAATAAACTAATTGAAATTGAATAAAATTATGAATTTGTACAATTTGGCAAGACGCTTAATTTAGTGAACGGACGAACCAGCATAGAAGATGCTGTTTTGACCGTTGCGATGACGGAATGAATTTGATTAATTCTTGCTAGACACCACTTTGCCGGAGGTAATCTATCATCTCGAATGAGTACCAGTTGTCCAACTTGAAGATTTTTTTGCTGGAACCACTTTGTATTATTTTGAATATATTGTAGGTAAAACTTTTCCCTATCTTCCAGAAGTCTTCGACTATACGACGAAGAAGCTGCCAATAAGAAAATGAGCCGGAGTCAGAGCGTCAAAATTGTTAGGATCATCGAAAATGGATGTGTTATTTCAAGACCTTTATAGGTCTTGAATTAACACAGCCTCAATTTGGATCAAAATGGTGGAAAATTCTTCGTAGGTGAGGAGTGTTGATCCCACAACTTTTTCAAGGTGACCCTTCACGGATTTTACTCCGGCCTCCCACTTTCCACCGTAATGTGGTGCTCCGGGAGGATTGAATTTCCATTTAGTGCCGTCGCAGCTCAACTGGTTACTTATTTCTCTCGATTCTTTAGACGCTGCCATAAACATAAAACCGTATGCGGAATGTAAGTGTGCAGTGGCGATTTCTTTTTGCTTTATGAATTTTTTCCTCTAGCAAATTTTACTATTTTACATTATTCCTACCATCACATATCAAGTATGCTAGAATGCGCATACTTTGTGGAATATGCGATCCTAGACCGGCATTGGCAATCGAGAAGACTGAAGCTGTTCTGTGACGACAAGAAATCGTAAAATTGTAATGCTTCTTTTTGGTTTTTAGCAACTTTCAAGATGCAGACGCGTGGTACTTAGTTTTTTTCGACTTCTTTGTTACATTCTTTATGGCGTAACACCTTCAAAAACTTTTTTTGTCATTCAACTTTGGAGCACATGTTTTGCGAAACTTATTATGCAGATATCATATATGTTAAGTTCTCTTTTAATTCATACCGGATAGTAATAATTCATATACTGGGTTATATTTGTTTGAGGAGGTTAAAAAATAAAAGACCGATATTAAATAACATCATCAGCTAAACAGTCAAAAATTACAAAGGTCACAAAGTAAAATGATTATAAAATTTTAAATCAACATAAAATGAAATAAAAATGTAAAGTGGACGACAACACTAAACGATACAATAGGCTCTACGATACAGCGATCTTCAAGAATTTCTTGAAATTTTTCAAAATCTCTGACGTTATTCTTGTCACGTATCAAATATGTTAGAGGGTACGCCGAATGAAACTGATGCTTAATGCAACTGGTGAAACTGATGCTAAATTAGGGCCATGAGCATAGCTTCATTCCGCCTACTTTTTAGAGTAAAATCTTCATAAACTTTGCTTCAACCATGTTTTGACCATTGTATTCATACAGCCGCATATGAAATATATTGGAAGGCACAGGTGTTAAATGGAGCTTCAGTGTATTTTGCCTTTTCTAGCATATCTTCAAGAACATTTTCTGCAATCCGGAATTTGCGTTGTGGAAAAGATGGTAAAAAAAGATTTACGGGACGTAGAAGACTTTTACGGCCAGCTACGTAAATCAAAGAATTTGGTACTATTAATGGTTGATTTATTGTTGTGGGCAAATTACAAGCACATCATAACTAACAATTAAGTGTGCTATCATCTCATTTCATGTTAAAATGCAAATTTATGATAATAAATTTGTGATATTTCTGAAGTTTGTAAATATGTGACGTTCAAAAATAAATGGTGGATTAACAAAACATTAACCAAATTCTAAATGGCATTATTTAATTTGGTTATTATATTAATTTGTAAAGTTTGAAATACGCAGTTTTCGAAGAAATCTTGTTTGATACACGATAGCGAAATTCTTTTGCATTCTCGAACGATCTTTTTGCTCGCTAAAGTTTGCAAAAAACCTTCGTTCTCGAATGCAAAAGTGTCATTTCGCTATCTAGAATCAAAAATAACTATTTTAGAGCTGAAATTCTACTAATTTTTCACTAAATCCAATTCTCCATTACCCGAAGTTTCTTCCTGCCTTAGTGGTTCGAGATACGACAATTTCTCTGTATGTTACAAGACCAGCAGAATGAAGTCATGTTTGTTCTATATCATGATTATTGTGTGTTACCATAAAATCTTCATAAATGTGCTTCAATCATGTTCTTTGAACATTGTATTTTTACAAATATAGGTCAAATATGTTGGAAGGTAAGCGGAAAGAAGTAGTGGTGATGATGAGTCAAGGTCGTCACAGCTACTTCTTCTGCTTTCTTTCTGATATAAAATCTTCAAGAACTTCATGACCTTCTTCCTCGAGCAAATTTTAAACCTTTCAAGTATATTAGAAGGTAAGCGTGAAGTCGTCGTGGTGTTAAATAAGGTTTATTAACCATACTTCTTTTTGCTTTTTTTAGTATAAAATTATAGAGAAGTTTTCACAAATAACCCCAGCTTGTCTGTATTCGGACGCAGCAATCTGTGACGCTAAACAGACGTTTTTGCACTGCCATAGATGGATTAACCACGTTGGCGAACGATGTAATTAATACAGAAAATGGTAATGTATAAAGTAATGAGAAATTTTCGTTCTATATTCCTCTATTTCCAGCAGTGGGACGATCGAGAGCACTGATTCGAAATGAGATAGTGGTAGACCGGGACACCCTAAAGTAAAGCCAGTTAGTTAGTAAGGTTTTTATAGTGTAACTAATGCCAAGTGCTGCCGACATCACAGCAGCAGCCAAACAACTTTGGGCCATAGAAATGCTTCTTAGGGTGGTCCCGGAAAAGATTTCTGCCCGAAACATCCATAGCGACCATCTTTAGGTACCAACAGTAGGCCGGGTATGCTCTCCTCAGCGCAAGAAAATGCTAGAAAATCAGCGAAATGAAAAGTAGTGGTGCTGCTTTATCATCCTTCCGATAGATAGTTGTGAAAGAAAATGGTGGTTAAATAATAGGGTTGCTTCCAACCGAACCCAATCCAACCAAATCTTAAAGAGTTACATTATTCTTACAACCACTTACCAATTGTGTTCTAAGGCAAGCAGAAATAAGTGATAGAGTGTAAAAGGCGTTTAAAAAACCAAACGGATGTTAGAAAGAGTTTTATCATTTTGATTTCGTTTTGCTTTCTTTCAGGTATAAAACTTTCAAAACCATTTTCTTCTGCCAACATAGAAGCATACATTGTGGGAGACTTCGGATATCAAATATGTTCGATAAAAGGTAGTAAGTTGTTATGCAGGTGCTAAACGTGGATTCATCACACGGACATCCGTTTGCATGAACTGTTTCCTTAAGCCATCACATATTAAGTGCTTCCTTTTTAGCAAAAAATCGTTAGAATTCTTCAACTAAATTTGAATTTCTGCATGTAGATAGGTGTTGTGGAGATGTTAACTGGTGCTTCGCGTCCATTGATTTTATTTTCCTTTTTTTAGCATAAAAACTTCAAGAATTTTTATAAATTTATTCCTCAATATCTTTTACATGATTCTTATCACATATCAAATGTGTTAGAAATCAAACAGTGTGAAGTCGTGCCAGCGCTTAAAAGTCTCGTAAATGACCCTTAAGCACAAGGGTCATTTACGAGACTTCTTTTTACTTTCTTTTTAGCATAAAATCTTCAAGAACTTTGCATCAAATAACTTTTCAACGTTTGCATTATTCTACAATCGCATATCAAATATGATACAAGCAGAATGAAGTCATAGCGGCGCTAGATGGAGGAATCCGAGGGGTAGGCTAGAGAGGAACGTAGGCGTAAACATAACACCAGAATCCATTGTTTCAGAATTGTTAGGTGACGAAGAAAAGCGGAACAAGATTTCCACGTTTGTAACACATATACTTAGAAAAATGAAGCAGAAATAGAAGTAACCTCTCATAGTAATTACGATGGCGAATGACGTAATACTCAAAATAATATTGCAACAGATAATGCGAAATTTTCGCTTTATATGCCTGTAATAAACATAACTTCCTGGTCATAGATGTGAGGCCTCAAGGATGGAAGTACATGACAGTAACGGAATGACGAAGAGCACGTACCTTAAGCAAGATGATGATAAGCAGTGACAGTCTGAAGAGATGTCATCAGGAAGAGAGATTCTTACCTAATGAAAAGTGAAAGTTGAAGAGGGCGCACAACTAATAGCGAGGAACACCCTTTCAAGCACGGTGAGTTGCAACCAAGAACAAGAAACGTAAATGGTAAGTACTGACGATACCACCCTAACGATTTCTTTAGTAGGTGGCAATAGTAGATGTAATAAATAATATACAATACAATATTAAAAAATGTCTGTAATAGCATTTTCCTGGCTTCAGCCAAAAAAAGAAGTGCTAGCAGGTAAGCAGAATGAAGAATTGTGGTGGTTCTAATCGATGGTTATTGCCTATGCTTCTTTCTGTGTTTAGCGTATAATCTTTAAGAACTTTGTGATCTCACAAATTTTGAACGATTATGTTATTTTACTATCACATAGCAAATATGTTAGAAGGCAGGCAAGAACATTAGTACATTTCTAGTAACTTGTTAGAGGTGGATATATGAAGTTCATATATGGGATGTGTAGGTATGACCACATTTGTCATGCTCTGAGGATGAGATATCCTGGTACGGGAGTCTCCAATATCTACATGATACTTTTCCTATAATGTTGCAAAATTATATGTGTGTCCGTTCGAAATCATAACGATATCATGTTGTTCATTTAAGGAGGATCATTCAGGAATCTGGTCAGGGAGTTTTATTTAAACCTCTCTTAGAATTTATTTTTTGTTTTTGGCCGGACCGGCAAGAACAAGGAACATATGTGTAGCCTGAAGCCATTTTAAATTTGTTACTATTTAAGATAAGTTCATACATTAGGACCAACAAAAAGATTATTGTAGGACATTATTACAGTAAGTAATAATGTCCTACAATAATCTTAAGTTCCGGTCATAGTGACATGTTTAATATGACTGAAGATAAACATTATAAGGGCCATTGTACTGCTTTCTTTTTAGCATTACCTTCAAGAACATCTGGTTCAGGCACATTTTAAACATTTTCGTTATTAGCACAATCACAGATCCAATATGGTACAAGACAAGTATAAAGTAAAGGCGATGCTGAATAAGGGTAATTGTTTTTACTGGAGCATTATCGCCCTTAACTTCATTTTGTTTTTTTTTTCGGCACGAAATCTTCAGAAACATTTTTTCTATTCCAGAAGAAGTCCCACATATTAACGATGCTAGCAATGCGGTAAAATGATACTAGAAATAGCTTTTTCTGGCTTCAGACCCTGAGCGACGAATTTGCTTACTGAAAAAGGTGATGTACCTTTTGTAGAGTTTTCATCTATTAATGGAGGTGTATGTTTCAGGTTCCGGATGTTCCGTGTGCTTACATCAAGACACCAATTACTTTAGATGATTGGACTTCAGCCGAAGAGATCTGCAGGAAGGAAAGTATACAGTGAGCCATTAATCGTGTATTGACGGCTAAAACAGCGGGACCAGACCAGTCATCAAGTAGAATACCTCAACTAGTGGGAAACTGTTCTGCACTATACACCCAATCGGTGGCGTTAGGTTACGGTGAGCTTCATACCAAAAACCCGGTAAGCTAAATTATTTTACACCGAAATCGTTTAGTTAATCAATCTCTCCTCCTTTTTTCACGCTTACACTCAGTGCATGTCCACACTAACGGCTCTTTACAAGAATGGGTCATTCCTGTGAGATGTTATAAAATTACGTTCAGGACAGATATTCATAATATTAATATGAGAAGTAGAGGTCTTATTACCCCACCTATACATTGCATGACATTATTTGAGAGGTCATTCATGTACTGCATCTCTAAATGTTATAATTCGCTTCCCAGTTCTCTAAAGTCCCAGAGTCTAAGCGCATTCAAAACAAAGATGGGGTAACAGTTAATGGATGTGCAGTCTGACGTGTGCTTGTAAAAAGAGACATAATTATTAGTATTAATAAGTGTGTTAGATGGCAAGCAGAAGGAAGTGGCGTCAGTGCTAAATAGAGGACATTGTGCCTGCTTCCTTTCGCTTTCTTTCTAGCGTAATGTCATCTAAAACTTTTTTTAAAATATAATTATAATATATAAGGTCGTAGATAACGGGGAAAGAATGAACCAAAAAAGTATGTCTTATTTTGGACAGACAACTTAGATTTAAGTGTCATATACCGCCGAGTAAACAAATGCGCCATATTATATTTGGATTATCATATTAGATTTCGATTATTGGTGCAATCCTACATCAAATATATTGGAAGGCAACAAGTGGTAAGTAATGGCTATGCCACAGAAGGGTTTTTCTACTTTCTATGTAGCATAATATATTATTGTATTAAGAATCAGATGAGGGTAATGATAATCTTGGAAATGAAATACTTATCGCTATGCCTACATTTGATGAAGCTTATTCCTCACTTAGAAACCTTCTCTTGAAACTTTTGTATTATCAAGATAGAACGTCTCAGATAGTATCTATAATTCTTTATATACAGGGTGTATCTGACTGACTGCAACAAACTTCAATGCGTGATTCTTTAGTTAATATTAAGGGTACTTTAATATATGAACCATGGGCAACTTTGGCTCCCCTAAGGAGATACAGCCCTATACCCTAATGATTAAATACTCAAACTCTTACTTTGGCACTACGATTATGACACAAGAAACACACAGTTAAATGTCAAAGAAAATTTGATAAACAACTTCCAAGGTATAATAAGATTATTTCGTAATTAATTTATTGCAACGTTCGATCGACAACCCGTTAATTAGTGGGTAGTATTTGTATTCAAAAAAATATATAAAAAATAATTATCATTTGAATAAAAATTTGTTAGTTAAAATGTGAAGGGGGTGGTTATGTTTAGTAATTTAGACGGGTAGGTTGAAAGTGCAAATAGGATCAAAATGTGCCCTATCATAAGTTAAGCACGTTCCCCAAATTTAATTTTCCTTCAAAATTCATTAAAGACCCCTAATGGTGGGTTGACCCCTAATAAAGACCACTAATGGTTTGTTGCAGTCATTCTGATGCACCCTGTATATGTGCGTTACCATAAATGAGAACAAGTTCAAAGAACATGATTAAAGTTCATTTATTTATTTGAACTGTGTTTTCTTACAAACACAGTTCAAATATATTGGAAGGGAAGCAGAAAGAAGTAGTGGTGATGATGAATAAAGGTCGTTACACCGCTTCTTTTTGCATTCTTTCAGGCATAAAATCTCCAAGAACTTCATGAACATTTTCCTCAAGCAAATTTTAAACCTTTCGAGTATATTAGAAGGTAAGTATGATGTCGTGGTGGCGCTAAATAAGGTTGATTGACCATAATTCTTCTTGCTTGTTTTGTATAAAATCATAGAAAAATATTCACAATTAACCCCAACGTATCTATATTCGGCCATAGCAGTCTTGATGGAAAACAGCCGTTCTTGCACTGCTATAGATAGAGGCGAAAACAATGTCAGAATCCATTGTTTCAGTATTGTGAGGTGATGAAGACGCGACCTTTCGGAGTAACCACGTTGGCTAACGATGTAAGTAATACTGAAAATGACAATGTGTAAACTAATGAGAAATTTTCGTTCCATTTTCTACCAATAAACATAATTTCCTGGACACGGATGCGAGGCCTCAACGATGGTAGGACATGACAGCAATGCGATGATGAAGACCACTGACCTGATCTGGCTTGGCCGTGATACACCGTGACAGCCTGAAATGAAATCATCAGAATTTCATTCTCTTTAGAGTGAAAAACACCCTTCTAAGCACGGTGAGTTTCAACTAAGAACAACAAAAGAACATAAAAGTAATTGGAAATGTTGAATGTTTTCACATTGTAACTGATGCCAATTGATGACGATATCACAGCCGCAACCAACCAACGATCCCTCCGAAAAATGCTTCGAATAGGTGGTCCCAGAGAAGACTTCAGTCCGAAGCACACTTAGCTAGCGTCTTTAGGCGCCAAGAGTAGGCCTCGTGCAGAATTACATTTTCTCCTCGCCAGCGCAAAAAAGATCTAGAGGGTATGCAGAATAAAAGGTTGTCGTGCTACTGAGCGATGGTCATTGCCTATGCTTGTTTTTATTTTTTAGTGTGGAATCTGCAAGAACTTTGTCAATTAACAAATTGTGATTATCTTAGAATACAGTCACATATCAAATATGTTAGAAGGCAAGGAAGGAGAAGCTATGAAAATGCTAAATATGTGTCACCTTCATAGCTCTTCCTTCCATGCTTTTTAGTATAAAATCTTCAAAAATATTCTTCTCAACCACATTTTAAAGTTATAGATAGTTATAGATATACATTAATATTTAGAATTACGTCACGTAAAGGATGTTGAGAAAAATTGTGAAGGTGGTAACTTTTTTTACTAACATATCAAGTATGTTAGAAGGCAAGCGAAGTGTAGTCACGGCGGTGTTAAATAAAGATCATTGGGTGCACTTCATTTTGCTTTCTTTTTAACAAACAATTTCAAACAGTTTACACATTCGTATATATGACAGGCTGAATAAAGGCCATTACACTTGTCTGTATTCGGAAACATCAATCTATGTCGCGAAACACACGTTCTTCGACTACCATTGATAGAGGAACGCGAGGTGTCGGCCGGAAAGGAATAGACCTAAACATAACACCAGAATCGATTGTTTCATGATTATTAGGTGACGAAGTGCAACAAGATATCCGCGTTTGTAAGAGGTATTCTAATAAAAAGGATAGCGGAAGTTGACGCAGCAACCACGTTGGCGAACTATGGAAGTAATATACAAAATGACATTGTAAACAGCGCAACAGTAGACCATGAACTTCTCCTCGCGGGGTCTTTTTTTTATTACTTTCATATATCAATTATGTTGGAAAGCAAGTAGAAAGAAGTCGTGGGAATTCTAAATCTTGGAAACTGGAGGATGGAGGGGGGTACTCTTTTAAGAATAAAGCGTAACCCTCCAAGCACGGTGAATTGCAACCAAGAACAAAATAATAAATGTAACTGAAAATTTATATTATTAAATTTCAAATATTTTAATTTTTTTTATTTTATAGTGTAACTGATGCCAAGTATTAACGACTCTACAGCAACTAACCAATGACGGAGAATACTTCGGTCCGAAGCACACCTAGCCCTAGTGAAGATCATGTATAATCTTCAAGAACATTTTCGTCTTAACAACTTTTTTGGGTTTGTATTATTCTACAAGATTCCACATTTCTAACACATCTTTCAAATTTAATTATCAGAAAGTAATGAGAAATTTTCGTTCCATGTTCCTCCTATAAAGATAAGTTCCTGGACACGGATACCAACCCGAAGCAAGATGGTGACAAGTCGGGACAACTTAAAGGGAAACTAACAAGAAGAGTTTCTCACTTCTGGAAAAGTGGGAGACGGATGGATCCGTTCCCCTTGGAATGAAGAATACGGTGAGTTGCAACGAAGAACAGGAAATCGTAAAAGCAATTGGAAAATTGCAAAATTTTCCAATTACTTTTTACTTTTCAACATTCAAAAAACAGACGCGGTACTCACTTGAGAGTTAGGTGCATCCCTCTACGCACAATGAGTTGCAACCAATAACAAAAAAAAACTTCCGCTTGGAACAAACCTAGCCGGCATATTTAGGCGCCAACAGTAGGCCGGGTGCGTAATAACCTTTTTCCTTCCTCAGCGCGAAAAGTGTTGGAAGATAAGCAAAATAAAGAGAAGTGTTAATGCCAAGGGAAGGTCATAGCCTACGCTTCTTTTTGTTTTCTTTTAGCATTAAATCTTCAAGAACTTTGTCATCCAACAAATTTTGGATGATTATTACAGTCAGATTTACAGTCACATATCGAGTATGTTAGAATACAAGCAGGAAGAGGGAATAACGATGCTAAAAATAATAAGAACCTTCTTTTCAACCACATTTTAAAGTTATACATTATGTGTACAATGCATGACACGTATGTTAGAAAGCAAGCAGAATGTAGTCACTGTGATGCTAAATAAAGATCATTATGTAGGCTTCATTTTGCTTTCTTTTTATCATAAAAACTTCATATACTTTTCGTTAACCACATGTGTTCGAAAGTAAGCAGAATGAAGTCGTGTCAGTGCTAAATAAAGGTCATTGGCAAAGCTTCATTTTGCTTTCTTTTTAGCATAAAATCTTCAAGAAATTTTTCATCAAACAACAATCTGGCGTTTGTATTATTCTACTAGATAAATTTACTTTCTTACTAACATAAATTCTTAATGAGGTTTCTTTCAACAAAAGAAAGAAATTTGCCATTTCGACTTCCCTTTGTTTTCTTTCTGGTATGGAACTTTCAAAAACATTTAATTGAGTCAATCTTGGAGTAAACATTATGGAGCCTTTGGATAGCAAATATGCTAGATAGCAAGCATACTTCTGTCGTGGAATTTCGAAATGTAAGTTTGTAGTGACGATTTCTTTTTGCTTTATGAACTTGCTTTCAAGCAAATTTTACTATTTTGCAGTGTTCCTATAAGTACATACCAAATATGTTAGAATGCGCAATCTTTGTGGGATACGCGATCGTATATTGACGTTGGTAACCGAGAAGACTGAAGCTGTTCTCCGACCAGAAATCGCAAAAGCTCGCTATAGGTCCCATCGAGCGAAGAACAGCAAAATTGTTTTTGTTCAAAATTGTTAAATTGCCGAAGTTGCTGTGAAATACCTGGGCGGTGTCTCTTTGTCGTTATTCCTGTAATCATTTATCAAATATATTAGAAGGTAACAATCATGTGGTGTTACAAAATCAGGGTCGTTGACTATGCTTGTTTTTGCTTTTTTAGAATAACATGAGAAGTTTTAGAAATTTTCATAAATAAAATATAAGGCAAATAGTAAAAAATTAGAGGTTTAAAAAATGTTTACTGTTGATGATATTAGACAAATTTATTTGTTCTAAACTAGTTTCGAGTCTTGCTCTTCTTCAGTGGAAACGTCAGTATTATTAACATGACAACGTTTGGCGTACAATTTGCAAACTCGCTTTAGTTAAAAGTTTAATTACAGCCAAACAATTCATTTCTTAAAATGTGTCTTATACTTATGTAAAAGTACTGATGTTTCTACTGAAGAAGAGCAAGGCTTGAAACTAGTTCAGAACAAATAAATTTGACTAATATCACCAAAAGCAAACATTTTTTTAAATTTCTAATCAATAATTGGTGAATAAAGGATTCCAAAAGTTATTTATAATAATAAGAAATTGCAGAGGTGTTAAATAGAATTTCATCTCATTTTACTTTTTCTATCAGGGAATCTTCGAGAACGTTCTGCAATCCGGAACTTGTCTATGCAAAAATCTACACATTAATGATGCCAAGAACAACATTTCAATCATCAGGAAGAGGAATTTCTTGATTTTCTAAATATGGGTCATTGAGTTCATGAACTTCTTTCTCTAGCAAATTTTAATATTTTACATAAAGTATATTAAAAGGTACGCAGAACGATGTCGTGGTGCTGTTAAATAAAGATCATTGACTATGCTTCTATTTGGTTTGTTTAGCATTATTCAAGAGAGTTTTCATAAATATCCCGGCTAGAGAGGAACGTAGGCGTAAACATAACACCAGAATTGTCTCAGGATTATTAGATGACAAAAAGAAGCGGAACAAGATCTCCACATTTGTAACACGTATTCTAAGAAAAAAGAATGTAATATATATATTCCTCTAATAAACATAACTTTCTGGACATGGATGCGTGGCCTCAAGGATTGGAGTACATGACAGTAACGGGATTTTGAAGAGCACTTACCTGAAGTGACATGATGATAGACCGTGACAGTCTGAAGAGAAGTCGTCAGGAAGAGGAGCTTCTTACCTCAGGAAAAGTGGAAGACGAAAGGGGTGTTCACCAAGAGTGAAGAACACCTCTCCAAGTACGGTGAGTTCCCACCAAGAACAAAAAACGTAAAAGTAATTGGAAAATTTGAATGTTTTCATATTACAACTGATGCCAAGTACTAAAAACACAACCCAACGAAGTGCCACCAAGGAAATGATCAAATTAGCGGTCCCGGAGAAAGCCTCCGCCTGAAGCACACCTAGCAACCGTTTTTAGTAGGCGCAACAGTAGACCATGAAGTTCTCCTCACGGGGTCATTTTTTATTACTTTCATATATCAGTTATGTTGGAAAGGAAGCAGAAAGAAGTCGTGGTGATGTTAATTGAAAGTTCATCATCCACGTTTCTTTTTGCTTTTTTTCTAACATAAAATCTTCATGACGAATTTTCAACTTATCGACCACATGTTGAACTTTTACATTATTTTGTATAATCACTTGTCAAATGTGTTACAAGGCAAGCAGAAAGAAGTAGTGAGGATGTTAAATAATGGTCATTCCACTCACTTCCTTCTGCTTTCTTTTTAATATAAAATCTTCACGCAATTTTCTCTCGATCATAATTGAAATTTTTATATTGTAGGTACAATCATATATTAAATCCCTTAGAAGATAAGTAGAAAGAAACGATGGTTATGCCAAATAAATGTCATAACTTTCATAACAATCCTATTTTAACTTTTATATTTCCTGTACAATGACACGTCTAATGTGGCTGAAGATCAATACTATAAGGGTCACTGTATTGCTTCATTTTGACTTTATTTTGGGTATTTTAGCACGAAATCTTCAAAAACACTTTCTCTATTCCAGAAGAAATTTCACATATTAATATGCAGTAAAATGAAGACAAAATACTAGTAAGAAGTTTATCTCGTATTTGTAATTATGTAAATTATTTTTGCACTTTTGCTGGTTTAAAATTGTATATTTTAATTAATATGTTCTATTTTGACATGTTTCGCTTGTAGAATGCAAAGCATCATCAGAAAAAAGAACAATTTATGTCGAAGAATAGTTTTTTTCTGATACTTGCATTGTACAAGCGAAACATGTCAAAATAGAACATATTAATTAAAATATATTTTTAATATAATTTTAAACCAGTAAAAGTGCAAAAATTATTTACATATTTACAAATATAATTCATTCTGATTAAACTGTATCACATCAATTTCGAAGGTTTATCTGGCTTCAGACCCTGAACGACGAATTTGCTTACTGAAAAAGGTTATGTATTGTTTGGAGTGCCTTCATCTATTAACAGGGGTGCATGTTTCAGGTTCCGGATATTCCACGTGTTTACATCACACCCGACGTTATTTAAGAGGGAGAAAAAGTGAACTTCCTGAATCTAACACCTACAGCAAACACTCGTTAACAGATATGTAATACTACGTATTTTCCGAACTGGTGGTCTAGTTGATGGATTGCAACCTAGACCCTATTGGAATCTTCTCTACACCCTATTGACCATTATTCAGTAGGAAAGGAAGCAGGAAGGTAAGCAGAATGAAGAGTAGTTGTACTACTAAGCGAAGGTTATTGCCTACACTGCTTTTTGTTTTAAACCACATTTTAAAGTTATGCATGATGTCTACAATTGCATGTCACGTATGTTATGTACAAACTATAACGCACTAAAATATAACGTGCCACAAAAAGAGAAAAAAAAATAAAATAAAAAATAAGCACAAGTCACAAATACACCATTACATATTAAAAGAAAAATCTCTCAGTGAAAGAATCTTTCAAAAACTCATCGCAAGAGTAGTAACCCCCCTTATTAAAAAAATTGACAGCTGTAATATTTACACTCTGGCGACATTTAGTTAATCTCGAATACCTCTGCAAAATTTTGTTTTTATTCCTCGTGGGGTATTGATGCATATCATCATGAGTGACAAATAAATGAAAATTCGTTTTGATGTATACCAAGCAATGATATATGCAGAGTAAAGGAAAAGTTAGAATTTCTAAGGTTATAATAATAAGAGTTTTTACAGTCCTCTTAATATTTTAGGTTGTCTATTATACGTATAGAGATACTCTCTCAAGAGATACGTTTTTGCTGAGAACTCGCAGACAATATTTGATACTGTTTAGCTTATCACAAACTGCAGCTGTGTGCTCCTCCCAGGTCAAAATGGGATCGACGTTCACCCCGGGAAATTTAACAGAAGTACAGTTGTCTTCAATTAGTGGTCTAAGTGAAAAACCTGCAGAAATCATCTTATCCTGATTAAGGGTGAGGTGATTAGCCTCAAACCAGGCCTTAGCATTAGAAATTGCCGTTAAAGCAATTTCAGTAGCAGTTTTTTTATCGTTGCTTCTAGTGATTAGAGTAGTGTCATCAGCATACATAATTATATGAGGGTCATCAACATTACTTGGCAAATCATTCACATATATCCAAAAGAGGAGAGGCCCCAGAATTGATCCCTGAGGGACTCCTATATATTCTTATATTACTATTTACTCTTATATTCTTTTTTGCTGATAATTTGCTTTGAAATTTGACGATTTGAGACCTATTTATAAATACAACTAAATATATACAAAAGTTAACAAAGAAAAATTGAATAAACTAATTGAAATTGAATAAAATTATGAATTTGTACAATATGGCAAGACGCTTAACTTAGTGAACGGACGAACCAGCACAGAAGATGCTGTTTTGACCGTTGCGATGACGGAATGAATTTGATCAATTATTGCTAGACACCACTTTGCCGGAGGTAATCTATCATCTCGAATCAGTACCAGTTGTCCAACTTGAAGATTTTTTTGCTGGAACCACTTTGTATTGTTTTGAATATATTGTAGGTAAAACTTTTCCCTATCTTCCAGAAGTCTTCGACTATACGACGAAGAAGCTGCCATCGTGTCATTCCCGATATCTTTTCATCGAAGACGGATGGCTCCGGAACAATGGTGAGAGCGCTGCCAATAAGAAAGTGAGCCGGAGTCAGAGCGTCAAAATTATTAGGATCATCGGAAATGGATCATAAAGGTCTTGAATTAACACAGCCTCAATTTGGATCAAAATGGTGGAAAATTCTTCGTAGGTGAGAAGTGTTGATCCCACAACTTTTTCAAGGTGACCCTTCACGGATTTTACTCCGGCCTCCCACTTTCCACCGTAATGTGGTGCTCCGGGAGGATTGAATTTCCACTTAGTGCCGTCGCAGCTCAACTGGTTACTTATTTCTCTCGATTCTTTAGACGCTGCCATAAACATAAAATCGTATGCGGAATGTAAGTGTGCAATGGCGATTTCTTTTTGCTTTTTAAATTTTTTCCTCTAGCAAATTTTAATATTAATATATTATTATTTTACATTATTAAAATCAAGTATGCTAGATGCGCGTACTTTGTGGAACATGCGATCCTAGACCGGCATTGGCAATCGAGAAGACTGAAGCTGTTCTGTGACGACAAGAAATCGTAAAATACGTAAAAGTGTAATGCTTCTTTTTGGTTTTTAGCAACTTTCAAGATGCAGACGCGTGGTACTTATTTCGACCTCTTTGTTACATTCTTCAAGTCACAAAGTAAAATGATTATAGAATCTTAAATCAATATAAAATAAAATAAAAATGTAAAGTGGACAACACTAAACGATACAATAGGCTCTACGATACAGCGATCTTCAAGAATTTCTTGAAATTTTTCGAAATCTCTGACGATATTCTTGTCACGTATCAAATATGTTAGATGGTACGCTGAATGAAACTGATGCTTGTGCTAAATTAGGGTCATGAGCACAGCTTCATTCCGCCTACTTTTTAGCGAAAAATCTTCATAAAGTTTGCTTCAACCATGTTTTGAGCATTGTATTCATACAGCCACATATGAAATATGTTGGAAGGCACAGGTGTTAAATGGAGCTTCAGTGTATTTTGCCTTTTCTAGCATATCTTCAAGAACATTTTCTGCAATCCGGAATTTGCCTTGTGGAAAAGATGGTAAAAAAAGCTTTACGGGACGTAGAAAACTTTTAAGGCCAGCTACGAAAATCAAAGAATTTGGTACTATTAATGGTTGATTTATAGTTGTGGGCAAATTACAAGCACATCATAACTAACAATTAAGTGTATTATCATCTCATTTCATGTTAAAACGCGAATTTATGGTAATAAATTTGTGATATTTCTGAAGTTTGTAAATATGTGACGTTCAAAAATAAATGGTGGATTGACAAAACATTAACCAAATTCTAAATGTTATTATTTAATTTGGTTATTACATTAATTTGTAAAGTTTATAACATGCAGTTTTGAGAATGAAGTCATGTCTATTCTAAATCATGATTATTGTGTGTAAACATTATTGTGTGTTACCATAAAATCTTCATATATGTGCTTCAATCATGTTCTTTGAACATTGTATTTTTACAAATATAGGTCAAATATGTTGGAAGGTAAGCAGAAAGAAGTAGTGGTGATGATGAATAAAGGTCGTCACAGCTGCTTCTTCTGCTTTCTTTCTGATATAAAATCTTCAACAACTTCATAAGCTTTCTCCTCTAGCAAATTTTAAACCTTTTAAGTATATTAGAAGGTAAGCGTGAAGTCGTCGTGGTGCCAAATAAGTTTCATTAACCATACTTCTTTTTGCTTTTTTTTAGTATAAAATCATAGAGAAGTTTTCACAAATAACCCCAGAGTGTCTATATTCGGACGCAGCAATCTGTTACGCTGAACAGACGTTTTTGCACTGCCATAGATGGATTAACCACGTTGGCGAACGATGTAAGTAATACAGAAAGTTGCAATGTATAAAGTAATGAGAAATTTTCGTTCTATATTTCTCCAATAAACATAATTTCCCGAACATAGATCGGAGGCCTCAAGAATAGGACGACATGACAACCTTGGTTCCAACCTAACCCAACCTAACCAAATGTTAAACAGTTACATTATTCTTACAACCACTTACCAATTATGTAATAAGACAAGCAGAAATAAATGATAGAGTGTAAAAGGCGTTTCCTCAAATAAATTTGAATCATCCTGCCATCACATATTAGTGTGTGAGAAGGCAAGCAGAATGTGTGTCATCATGGTGCTAAATAACGGTCATTGTGATGTCTGCATTATGCTTTCTTTTTAGCATAAAATCGTCAAAGAGTTCTTCAACTAAATTTGAATTTTTACATGTAGATAGGTATTGTGGAGATGTTAACTGGTGCTTCACGTCCATTGATTTTATTTTCCTTTCTTTTTAGCATAAAATCTTCAAGAACTTTTTCATCAGACAACTTTTCAACGTTTGCATTATTCTACAATCGCATATCAAATATGATAGAAGACAAGTAGCATGAAGTCATAGCGGTGCTAGATGGAGGAATGCGAGGGGTTGGCCAGAAAAGAACATATGCGCAAACATAATACAAGAATCCATTGTTTCAGAATTGTTAGGTGACGAAGAAAAGCAGAACAAGATCTCCACGTTTGTAACACGTATACTTAGAAAAATGAAGCAGAAATGGACGCAACCTATCATAGTAATTACGATGGCGAATGACGTAAGTAATACATAAAATAATATTGCAAAAAATAATGCGAAATTTTCGCTTCATATGCTTGTAATAAACATAACTTCCTAAACATGGATGCGAGGCCTCAAGGATGGGAGTGCATGACAGTAACGGAGTGACGAAGAGCACGTACCTTAAGCAAGATGATGATAAACAGTGACAGTCTGAAGAGAAATCATCAGGAAGAGAGATTCTTACCTCAGGAAAAGTGAAAGTCGAAGAGAGCGCACAAGTAAGAGCGAGGAACAGCCTTTCAAGCACGGTGAGTTGCAACCAAAAATAAGAAACGTAATTAGTAAGTACTGTGGATACCACCCTAACGATATCTTTAGTAGGTGGCAATAGTAGATGTAATAAATAATATACAATACAATATTAGAAAATGTCTGTAATAGCATTTTCCTGTCTTCAGCGCAAAAAAAAGAAATGCTAGCAGGTAAGCAGAATGAAGAATTGTGTTGGTTCTAATCGAGGGTAATTGCCTATGCTTCTTTTTGTGTTTAGCATATAATCTTTAAGAACTTTGTGATCTCATAAATTTTGAACGATTATGTTATTTTACTATCACATAGCATATATGTTAGATGGCAGGCAAGAACAGTAGTACATTTCCTTCATAGCCTGATTCTCTAAATATATTTGCACGCCAATTCTGCATGTGGATCTAACTTGTTAAAGGTGAATGAATATATGCAATTCATATATGGTATGCCGAGGAGGTATGACCACATTTCTCATGCTCTGGGGATGTATGGTTGGCTTACTATGGTGAACCTAGCCTCCACATCATGTGCCTATGTCATAAAATAATTCTGAGTATAAACACGCCATATCTTCATGAAAAAATACGATTTCTGACGGATATTTACAATTTGAGTGTAGTTGGGTATAAGAATACTATTACAATCCCGATGCAGAAGTTTCCAATATTTAAATGATACCTTTTGTATAATGTTGCAAAATTATATGAGTGTCCGTTCAAAATCATAACGATATCATGTTGTTCATTTAAGGGTAAGTTGTATCCTAGAGTTTACAAAAGTCAGGAATCTGGTCAGGGATTTTTATTTAAGTTTCTCTTAGAATTTATTTTTTGTTTTTGGCCGGACCGGCGGAAAGAACAAGGAACATATTAGTGTAACCTGAAGCCAAAAGACAAGAAAACGATAAACAAAAGGATTATTGTAGAACATTATTTCAGTAAGTAGAAAGATGTTGTGGCGGTGCTGAATTGAAGTTGACCTCGCGGAGTCCTGTTTTGTTCCTTTCATATATCAATTATGTTTGAAAGCAAGTAGAAAGAAGTCTTAGAGGTGCTGATTAAAAATTCATCCTACGGGCTTCTTTCTGCTTTCTTTTTAACATAACATCTTCATGAAGAATTTCAACATCTTATCAACCACATGTTAAACTTTTACATTATTTTGTACAATCACATGTCAAATATGTTACAAGGAAAGCAGAAAGAAGTAGTGAGGATGTTAAATAATGGTGCATCCTTACACTTTTTTCTGCTTTCTCTTCAGCATAAAATCTTCAAGGAATTTTCTTCCGGTCATAGTGACATGTTTAATATGACTGAAGATAAGCATTATAAGGGTAATTGCACTGCTTCGTTTTTAGCATTAAACCTTTAAGAACATCTGTTTCAGGTACATTTTAAACATTTTCGTTGTTAGCATAATCACATATCCAATATGGTACAAGACAAGTACAAAGCAAAGGCGATGCTGAATAACGGTAATTGTTTTTACTGGAGTATTATCGCCCTTTACTTCATTTTGTTTTTTTAGCACGAAATCTTCAAAAACATTTTTTCTATTCCAGAAGAAGACCCACACATTAACGATGCTAGCAATGCGGCAAAGTGATACTAGAAATAGCTTTTTCTGGCTTCACACCCTACTACTGAAAATGGTAATGTACCTTTTGTAGAGTCTTCATCTATTAATGGAGGTGCATGTGTCAGGTTCCGGATGTTCCGTGTGCTTACATCAAGACACCAATTACTGTAGATAATTGGACTTCAGCCGAAGAGATCTGCAGGAAGGAAAATATACGGTGATCCATTAATCGTGTATTGACGGCTAAAACAGCGGGACCAGACCAGTCATCAAGTAGAATACCTCAACTAGTGGGAAACTGTACTGCAGTATATACCCAATCGGTGGCGTTAGGTTACGGTGAGCTTCATACCAAAAACCAGGTAAGCTAAATTATTTTACCCCGAAATCGTTTAGACTAATCAATCTCTCCTCCTTTGTAAAGTCCCTCTAAGCGGACTAGTCAGACTAAGTCTCTAAAGTCCCAGAGTCTAAGCGCATTCAATACAAAGATGAGGTAACAGTTAATGGATGTGCAGTCTGACGTGTGTTTGTAAAAAGAGACATTATTATTAGTATTAAGTATGTTAGATGGCAAGCAGAAGGAAGTGGTGTCAGTGCTAAATAGAGGACATTGTGCCTGCTTCTTTTCGCTTTCTTTCTAGCGTAAAGTCGTCTAAAACTTTTTTTAAAATATATTTATAATATATAAGATCGTAGATAACGGGGAAAGAATGAACCAAAAAAGTATGTCTTATTTTGGACAGACAACTTAGATTTAAGTGTCATATACCGCCGAGTTAACAAATGCACCATATTATATTTGGATTATCATATTAGATTTCGATTATTGGTGCAATCCTATATCAAATATATTGGAAGGCAACAGTGGTAAGTAATGGCTATGCCACAGAAGGGTTTTTCTACTTTCTATGTAGCATAATACATTATTGTGTTAAGAATCAGATAAGGGTAATGATCATCTTGAAAATGAAATACTTATCGCTATGCCTACATTTGATGAAGCTTATTCCTCTCTTAGAAACCTTCTCTTGAAACTTTTGTATTATCAAGAGAGAATGTCTCAGATATCTATAATTCTTTATATACAGGGTGTATCTGACTGACTGCAACAAACTTCAATGCGTGATTCTTTAGTTAATATTAAGGGTACTTTAATATATGAACCATGGGCGACTTTGGTTCCCCTAAGGAGATACAGCCCTATACCCTAGTGATTAAATACTCAAACACTTACTTTGGCACTACGATGATGACACAAGAAACACACAGTTAAATGTCAAAGAAAATTTGATAAACAACTTCCAAAGTATAATAAGATTATTTCGTAATTAATTTATTGCAACTTTCGATCGACAACCCGGTAATTACTGGGTAGTATTTGCATTAAAAAAAAATATATAAAAAATAAGCCAAGTGATGGTATCACAGCCGCCACCAATCAACGACGTCCCTCCGAAAATATGCTTAAAAAGGTGATCCCGGAGAAGACTTCAGCCCGAAGCACCATATTTAAGCGCCAACAGTAGGCCGGGTGAAGAATAACATTTTCTCCTCCTCAGCGCAGAAAAAAATGCTAGAAGGTAAGCAGAATAAAAGATTGTGGTGGTGCTGAGCGATGGTTGGTTATTGACTATGTTTGTTTTTGTTTTTTAGCATGGAATCTTCAAGAACTTTGTCATTCAACAAATTGTGAACGATTATCTTATAATACAATCACATATTAAATATGTTAGAAGGCAGGAGAGGAGAAGCAATGATAATGCTAAATACGTGTCATTTTCGTTGCTCCTCCTCTTCCTTACTTTTTAGCATAATATCTTCAAAACTATTCTTAACCACATTTTAAAGTTATACATTATATCTAAAATTACGTCATACAACATCCCTTACATGTTGAGAGAAATTGCGAAGGTGCTAACTGGTGCTCTATCACTCTTGATTTTGTTTTGCTTTTTCTACCATGAAATCTTTAAAACCATTTCCCGCAATCTGGAACTTGCGTTAGACAATGTTCTACATATTAACGATGCTCGAAGGCGAGTAAAAAGAAGCCAAAATGATACTAGAAACAGATTTATCATTTTGACTCTCTTTTGTTTTCTGGCATCAAATCATTTTTTTGATGTGATGAATATAAGTTCACACTGACTATTTTAAAGATATTGCAGAGTTTCATTGCATTTTGATTTTTCTAGCATGATGTTTTTAAAAACATTTTCTGCAATCCGGAACCTGCCTTGCGGAAGGATACACACTTCAGCGATGCTCGGAGGCGAGTAAGAAGAAGCCAAAAATATGCTAGCGAGAGATTTATCATTTTGACTTCGTTTTACCTTTTTCTTTTGGTATAACACCTTCAAAAGCATTTTGTTTTGTCAATTTTGGAGTAAACACTATGGGAGCAAATAGAAAACTGTTGTGCGGGTGCTAAACATAGATTCATGGTACTGACATCTTTTTGCTTTCTTTCTGGTATAAATTATTCAAGAGCATATCAAGTATGTTAGAAGGCAAGCAGAAGGTAGTTACGACGGTGTTAAATAAGGACCATAGCGTGCACTCCTTTCTGCTTTCTTTTTAACAAAAAGGTAGTTTTAACAAGCTTCAAACAGTTTACGTCTACACATTCGTATGCTTGATAGGCTGAATACAGGCATTACATTTGTTTGTATTCAGACATATCAACCTACGAGGCAAAGCACATGTTCTTCCACTGCCATAGATAGAGGAACACGAGGTTCGGCCAGAAAGGAACATAGATCTAAACATAACACCAGAATCTATTGTTTCAAGATTGTTAGGTGACGAAGATGTGCAACAAGATCTCCACATTTATAACACGTATTTTTAGAAAAAGAAGGGCTGATATGGACGTCATCTATTGAAGGTCCATGGTGGTGGACGGCGTAAGTAATGCACAAAATAACATTCCAAAAACTATTTCGAAATTTTCGTTCCATGTTCCTCTTATAACCGTAATTTTCTGGGCACGGATGCAAGATGTTAGAAATGACACGACATAACAGCACCGGGTTGATGAAGAGCACTGACCCGGAGTGAGATAGTGACGGACCGTGACCCTCTGAAAAGGATGGTAGAAATGGATTTATGATTTTGACTTCCTATTGCTAAGCTTCACAAACCTTTTGTTCAGTCAACCTTTTGGCACAGATTATAGGAGACTTTGGATATCAAACGTGCTAGATAGCAAGCAAAGTGAAGTTATAGATGTGCTGAATCTATATTTATAACTTCTTTTTATTTTCTTACTGCTATAAAATCCTTAAGAACCTAATGAACATTTTTCTCGAGCAAACTTTAAAAAACTTAAGTTTTTTTGGTTGTTCTTTTAATCACTTGTCAACTATGTTAGAAGGAAAGAGCGAAATCGTGGTGGTTCTAAATAAGTATCATTGACTTAAGTTTTCAAAAAGTTTTCGCAAATAAAATATATTATACGGCAAAGAGAAAGAAACTGTAGAGATGTTAACTAGAGCTTCATTGCATTTTGCTTTTTCCAGCTTGGTATCTTCAAGAACATTTTCTGCTATCTGGAACCTGCCTTGTGGAAAAAGATGGTAGATAGTGGATTATCATTTTGATTGCGTTTTACCTTCTTCCTGGTATAAAACCTTTTTCTTCTGTCAACCTTGGAGCACACATTATGGGAGATCTCGTATCGCCAACATCACCACATGGAAAGAGAGGAGCTACGGTGACTGAAAACTGGAACAAGATACTCACATTTAAACATGTATTCTTAGAAAATAAAGTAGAAATGGAAGCGACCTATCGGAGTAACCACGCTAGTACACGACGTAAGCAATGCATAACATGACAATGTAAAAAGTAATTAGGAATTTGTCGTTCCATATTCCTCCAATAAACATAATTTTATGGACAGGGATGGGGGGATATGACAGCAGCGGGACGTTCAAGACTACTGATCTGGTGCGAGATCGTAACAGCCTAAAGTAAAACATTAGGAAGAGGAGCTTTCTACATCTTGGAAACTGGAGGACGGAGCGGGTACTCTTTTATGAATGAAGCGTAACCCTCCAAGCACGGTGAGTTGCAACCAAAAACAAAACAATAAAAGTAACTGAAAATTTTGAACGTTTTCATAGTGTAACAGATGCCAAGTATTGACGACTGTACAGTCGCAACCAACCAACGACGGAGAAGACTTGCGCCCGAACCACACCTAGCCCTAGTGAAGATCATGTATAATCTTCAAGAACTTTTTCGTCTAACAACATTTTTGGGTTTGTATTATTCTGCAAAATTCCACATTTCTAACACGTTTTTAAAATTTTATAATCAGAAAGTAATGAGAAATTTTCGTTCCATGTTCCTCCTATAAACATAACTTCCTGGACACGGATACCAACCCGAAGCAAGATGGTGACATGTCGGGACAACTTAAAGGGAAACCATCAAGAAGAGTTTCTCACTTCTGGAAAAGTGGGGGACGGATTGGACCTATTCCCCTGGGACTGAAGAATACGGTGAGTTGCAACCAAGAAAGTCATAAAAGTAATTGGAAAATTGACCAATCGTAAAAGTAATTGGAAAATTGCTAAATTTCCCAATTACTTTTTACTTTTCAACAAAAACAGACGCGGTACTCCCCTGAGAGTGAGGAGCATCCCTCCAAGAACACTGAGTTGCAACCAAAAACAAAAAGGAAAATACTTCCGGGTGCGTAATAACATTTTCCTTTCTCAGCGCAAAAAATGTTGGAAGATAAGCAGAATAAAGAGAAGTGTTAATGCTAAGCGAAGGTCATAGCCTACGGTTCGTTTTGTTTTCTTTTAGCATTAAATCTTCAAGAACTTTGTCATCCAACAAAATTTGAACGATTATTTACAGTCACATATCGAATATGTTAGAAGACAAGCAGGAAGAAGGAATAACGATGCTAAAAATAATAAGAACCTTCTTTTCAGCCACATTTTAAAGTTATATGTTATGTGTACAAAGCATGACACGTGTGTTAGAAGGCTTCATTTTGCTTTCTTTTTACCATAAAAACTTCATATACTTTGCGTTAACCACATTTTGAACATTATATAGGTACAATCACAGGTTAAATGTGCTGGATAGGCTGAATAAAGGCCATTACATTTGTGCTTGTTTCTGCTTTCTCTTTAACATAAAATTGTCATAAAGATTTTCAACGAAATTTTAAAATTTTTCAAGTTGATAGATTTTGCGATGATGTTAGCTGGAGCTTCACATTCATTAATTTCATTTTGCTCTTTCTGGCTTTCTAAATATTTTCAATTTTTTTTATCTTATTCTTACCACGTATCACATGTGTTCGAAAGCAAGCAGAATAAAGTCGTGTCAGTGCTAAATAAAGGTCATTGGCAAAGCTTCATTTTGCTTTCTTTTTAGCATAAAATCTTCAAGAACTTTTTCATCAAATAACAATTTCGCGTTTGTGTTACTCTACAAGACCTCCACATTTGTAACAGGTGTTCTTAGAAAAAAAAAGAGTTTTCATAAATATCTCGAGTAAGGGCACGATAGCGAACGACGTAAGTAATACACAAAATGATATTGGAAAAAGTAATGCGAAATTTCCTTTCCATGTTCGTTTCCATGTTTTTCATGATAAAAAACTTGAACGCAAGAAGTATGCTAGAAGGTAAGCAGAATAAGGGCAGTGGTGGTACTAAAGAGGGTCATTGCCTGTGCTTCTTTTTACATTCTTACTAACATAAATTCTCCAATGAGGTTTCTTTCAACAAAAGAAAGAAATTTGCCATTTCGACTTCCCTTTGTTTTCTTTCTGGTATGGAACCTTCAAAAACATTTAATTCAGTCAATCTTGGAGTAAACATTATGGAGCCTTTGGATAGCAAATATGCTAGATAACAAGTACACTTCAGTCGTGGAATTGCGAAATGTAAGTTTGTAACGACGATTTCTTTTTGCTTTATGAACTTGCTTTCAAGCAAATTTTACTATTTTGCAGTGTTCCTATAAGCAGATACCAAGTATGTTAGAATGCGCATACTTTGTGGGATACGCGATCGTAGATTGACGTTGGTAACCGAGAAGACTGAAGCTGTTGTCTGACCAGAAATCGCAAAAGCTCGCTCTATGTCCCATCGAGCGAAGTCAACAACAGCAAAATTGTTGCCCAAGTTGCTATCAAATACCTGGGTGTCTCTTTGTCGTTATTCCTGTAATCATTTATCAAGTATATTAGAAGGTAACAATCATGTGGTGGTACAAAATCAGGGTCATTGACTATGCTTGTTTTTGCTTTTTTTAGAATAACAACTTCACAAGTTTTAGAAATTTTCATAAATAAAATATAAGGCAAATAGTAAAAATTAGAGGTTTAAAAAATGTTTATTGTTGGTGATATTAGACAAATTTATCCAGTTATATACTCGCATTTAACATCTCAAACCTCTTAGAGGGAGCCAGTGTACAAGGGGGCCGTTGTGGCCTAGGTGCCGCGTATAGAATACGCACTCCTCACTCCATACATACATAGACAAATTTATTTGTTCTAAACTAGTTTCGAGTCTTGCTCTTCTTCAGTGGAAACGTCAGTATTATTAACATGATAACGTTTGGCGTACATTTTGCAAACTCGCTTTAATTAATTTTTCTACTTCTTTAAAAGTTTAATTACAGCCAAACAATTCATTTCTTAAAATGTGTCTTATACTTGTGTAAAAGTACTGATGTTTCTATTGAAGAAGAGCAAGGCTTGAAACTAGTTCAGAACAAATAAATTTGACTAACATCACCAAAAGTAAACATTTTTTTAAATTTCTAATCAATAATTGGTGAATAAGGGATTCCAAAAGTTAGTTATAAATAGTAACAAATTGCAGAAGTGTTAAATAGAATTTCATCTCATTTTACTTTTTCTATCAGGGAATCTTCAAGAACGTTCTGCAATCCGAAACTTGTCTTATGCAAAAATCTACACATTAACGATGCTAAGAACAACATTTCAATCATCCGGCTGAGGAATTTCTTGATTTTCTAAATATGGGTCATTGAGTTCATGAACTTCTTCCTCTAGCAAATTTTAATATTTTACATAAAGTATATTAAAAGTACGCAGAACAATGTCGTGATGCTGTTAAACAAAGATCATTGACTATGCTTCTATTCGGTTTGTTTAGAAATATTCAAGAGAGTTTTCATAAATATCCCGGCTAGAGAGGAACGTAGGCGTAAACATAACACCAGAATTGTCTCAGGATTATTAGATGACAACAAGAAGCGGAACAAGATCTCCACATTTGTAACACGTATTCTAAGAAAACGGAATGTAGTATACATATTGCTTTAATAAACATAACTTTCTGGACATGGATGCGTGGCCTCAAGGATTGGAGGACATGACAGTAACTGGATTTTGCACTTACCTGAAGTGATATGATGATAGACCGTGACAGTCTGAAGAGAAGTCATCAGGAAGAGGAGCTTCTTTCCTCAGGAAAACCACATGTTGAACTTTTACATTATTTTGTACAATCACTTGTCAAATGTGTTACAAGGCAAGCAGAAAGAAGTAGTGAGGATGTTAAATAATGGTCATTCCACTCACTTCCTTCTGCTTTCTTTTTAACATAAAATCTTCACGCAATTTTCTCCCGATCATAATTGAAATTTTTATATTGTAGGTACAATCATATATTAAATCCGTTAGAAGATAAGTAGAAAGAAACGATGGTTATGCCAAATAAATGTCATAACTTTCATAACAATCCTATTTTAACTTTTATATTTCTTGTACAATGAGACGTCTAATGTGGCTGAAGATCAGCACTATAAGGATCACTGTATTGCTTCATTTTGACTTTATTTTGGGTGTTTTAGCTCGAAATCTTCAAAAACACTTTCTCTATTCCAGAAGAAATCTCACACATTAGCGATGCAGTAAAATGAAGACAAAATACTGGTAAGAAGTTTATCTCGTATTTGTAATTATGTAAATAATTTTTGCACTTTTACTGGTTTAAAATTGTATGTTTTAATTAATATGTTCTATTTTGACATGTTTTGTTTGTAGAATGCAAAGCATCATCAGAAAAAAGAACAATTTATGGCGTAGAATAGTTTTTGTCTGATACTTGCATTGTACAAGCGAAACATGTCAAAATAGAACATATTAATTAAAATATATAATTTTAAACCAGTAAAAGTGCAAAAATTATTTACATATTTACAAATATAATTCATTCTGGTTAAACTGGATCACATGAATTTCGAAGGTTTATCTGGCTTCAGACCCTGAGCGACGAATTTGCTTACTGAAAAAGGTTATGTATTGTTTGGAGTGTCTTCATCTATTAACAGAGGTGCATGTTTCAGGTTCCGGATATTCCAGGTGTTTACATCACACCCGACGTTATTTAAGAGGGAGAAAAAATGACCTTCCTGAATCTAACCCCTACACCAAACTCTCGTTAACAAATAAGTAATACTACGTGTTTTCCGACCTGGTGGTCTAGTTGATGGATTGCAACCTAGACTCTATTGGAATCTTCTCTACACCCTATTGACCATTATTCAGTAGGAAAGGAAGCAGGAAGGTAAGGAGAATGAAGAGTAGTTGTACTGCTAAGCGAAGGTTATTGCCTACACTGCTTTTTGTTTTAAACCACATTTTAAAGTTATGCATGATGTCTACAATTGCATGTCACGTATATTATATACAAACTATAACGCACTAAAATATAACGTGCCACAAAAAAAGAAAAAATAATAATAAAATAAGAAAATAAGCACAAGTCACAAATACACCATTACATGTTAAAAGAAAAATCTTTCTCAGTGAAAGAATCTGTCAAAAACTCATCGAAAGAGTAGTAACCCCTCTGCACTAGAAAAGCATGTATCTTGCGTTTAAAGTGATTCATTGATAAACCAGAAATTGTCGTTGGCAATTTATTAAAAAAATTTTTGCGTTTTTGCTGAGAACTCGCAGACAGTATATGATACTGTTTAGCTTACCACAAACTGCAGCTGTGTGCTCCTCCCAGGTCAAAATGGGATTGACGTTCACCCCGAGAAATTTAACAGAAGTAGTTGTCTTCAATTAGCGGTCTAAGTGAAAAACCTGCAGAAATCATCTTATCCTGATTGAGGGCGAGGTGATTAGCCTCAAACCAGACGTTATTCTTGTTACATATCAAATATGTTAGAGGGTACGCTGAATGAAACTGATGCATGTGCTAAATTAGGGTCATGAGCACTCCGCCTACTTTTTAGCATAAAATCTTCATAATTTAGCTTCAACCATCTTTTAAATATTGTGTTCATACAGCCGCATATGAAATATATTGGAAGGCACAGGTGTTAAATGGAGCTTCATTGTATTTAGCTTTTGATATCTTCAAGAACATTTTTTGCAATCCTGAACATGCCTTGTGGAAAAAGATGGTAAAAAAAGATTTATGGGACGTAGAAGACTTTTACGGCCACCTACGAAAATCAAAGAATTTGGTACTATTAGTGGTTGATTTATTGTTGTGGGCAAATTGTAAGCACACCATAACTAACAATTAAGTGTATTATCATCTCATTTTATGTTAGAATGCAAATTTATGATAATAAATTTGTGATATTTCTGACGTTTGTAAATATGTGCCGTTCAAAAATAAATGGTGGATTGACAAAACATTAACCAAATTCAGGTATAAAACCTTCAAAACCATTTTCTTCTGCCAACATAGAAGCATACATTGTGGGAGACTTCGGATATCAAATATGTTCGATAAAAGGTAGTAAGTTGTTATACAGGTGCTAAACGTGGATTCATCACATGGACGTCCGTTTGCATGAACTGTTTCCTCAAGTAAATTTGAATCATCCGGCCATCACATATTAAGTGCCTTCTTTTTAGCATAAAATCGTTAGAATTCTTCAACTAAATTTGAATTTCTGCATGTAGATAGGTGTTGTGGAGATGTTAACTGGTGCTTCGCGTCTATTGATTTTATTTTCCTTTTTTTAACATAAAAACTTCAACAATTTGATAAATTTTTTCCTCAATATTTTTTACATGATTCTTATCACATATCAAATGTGTTAAAAATCGAACAGTGTGAAGTCGTGCCAGCGCTTAACAAGGGTCATTTACGAGACTTCTTTTTACTTTCTTTTTAGCATAAAATCTTCAAGAACTTTTTCATCAAACAACTTTTCAACGTTTGCATCATTCTACAATCGCATATCAAATATGATAGAAGACAAGCAGAATGAAGTCATAGCGGTGCTAGATGGAGGAATCCGAGGGGTTGGCTAGAGAGGAACATAGGCGTAAACATAACACCAGAATCCATTGTTTCAGAATTGTTAGGTGACGAAGAAAAGCGGAACAAGATTTCCACGTTTGTAACACGTATACTTAGAAAAATGAAGCAGAAATGGAAGCAACCTCTCATAGTAATTACGATGGCGAATGACGTAAGTAATACACAAAATAATATTGCAAAAAATAATGCGAAATTTTCGCTTTATATGCCTGTAATAAACATAACTTCTTGGACATAGATGCGAGGCCTCAAGGATGGGAGTACATGATAGTAACGGAATGACGAAGAGCACGTACCTTAAGCAAGATGATGATAAACAGTGACAGTCTGAAGAGATGTCATCAGGAAGAGAGATTCTTACCTCAAGAAAAGTTAAAGTCGAAGAGGGCGCACAACTAAGAGCGAGGAACACCCTTTCAAGCACGGTGAGTTGCAACCAAGAACAAGAAACGTAAATGGTAAGTACTGACGATACCACCCTAACGATTTCTTTAGTAGGTGGCAATAGTAGATGTAATAAATAATATACAATACAATATTAGAAAATGCCTGTAATAGCATTTCCCCAAATGTCCAGCGCAAAAAAAGAAATGCTAGCAGGTAAGCAGAATGAAGAATTGTGGTGGTTCTAATCGAGGATAATTGCCTATGCTTCTTTTTGTGTTTAGCATATAATCTTTAAGAACTTTGTGATTTCACAAATTTTGAACGATTATGTTATTTTACTATCACATAGAAAATATGTTAGAAGGCAGGCAAGAACACTAGTACGTTTCTAATAACTTGTTAGAGGTAGATATATGAAGTTTATATATGGGTTGCGTAGGTATGACCACATTTCTCATGCTCTGAGGATGAGATATCCCGGTACGAAAGTCTCCAATATCTACATAATACTTTTCCTATAATGTTGCAAAATTATATGTGTGTCCGTTCGAAATCATAACGATATCATGTTGTTCATTTAAGGAGGATCATTCAGGAATCTGGTCAGGGAGTTTTATTTAAACCTCTCTTAGAATTTATTTTTTGTTTCTGGCCGGACCGGCAAGAACAAGGAACATATGTGTAGCCTGAAGCCGTTTAAAATTTGTTACTATTTAAGATAAGTTCATACATTAGGACCAACAAAAAGATTATTGTAGGACATTATTACAGTAAGTAGAAAAATGTTGTGGTGGTGCTGAATTGAAGTTCACCTCGCGATGTCCTTTTTTGTTTCTTTCATATATCAATTGTGCATATCTTACACTCAGTGCATGTCCACACTAACGGCTCTTTACAAGAATGGGTCATTCCTGTGAGATGTTATAAAATTACGTTCAGGACAGATATTCATAATATTAATATGAGAAGTAGAGGTCTTATTACCCCACCTATACATTGCATGACATTATTTGAGAGGTCATTCACGTACTGCATCTCTAAATGTTATAATTCGCTTCCCAGCTCTCTAAAGTCCCAGAGTCTAAGCGCATTCAAAACAAAGATGAGGTAACAGTTAATGGATGTGCAGTTTGACGTGTGTTTGTAAAAAGAGACATTATTATTAGTATTAAGTGTGTTAGATGGCAAGCAGAAGGAAGTGGTGTCAGTGCTAAATAGAGGACATTGTGTCTGCTTCTTTTCGCTTTCTTTCTAGCGTAAAGTCGTCTAAAACTTTTTAAATAAGTAACTAATAAATATATTTTATTTATAATATATAAGGTCGTAGATAACGGGGAAAGAATGAACCAAAAAAGTATGTCTTATTTTGGGTAGTAGTTATTGTAGGTATTGTGGGTAGTTTGGTAGTATGTCTCCCTAAGGAGATAGAGCCCTATACCCTAGTGATTAAATACTCAAACTCTTACTTTGGCACTACGATGATGACACAAGAAACACACAGTTAAATGTCAAAGAAAATTTGATAAACAACTTCCAAAGTATAATATGATTATTTCGTAATTAATTTGTTGCAACTTTCGATCGACAACCCGTTAATTAGTGGGTAGTATTTGCATTCAAAAAATATATAAAAAATAATTATCATTTGAATAAAAATTTGTTAGTTAAAATATGAAGGGGGTGGTTATGTTTAGTAATTTAGACGAATAGGTTGAAAGTGCAAATGGGGTCAAAACGTGCCCTATCATAAGTTAAACATGTTCCCCAAATTTAATTTTCTTTTAAAATTCACTAAAGACCCCTAATGGTTTGTTTTAAAAAATGTTTGACGTTTTGGATGCCATATTGCAAACTTTTTCAGAAACTGGTTCTAACCAGTTAGAACAACTGCCAACTTTTTGGCAACTTTAAGCTAAAAGAAAATTACAGATTACTTTAAAAAGCTTGACTAATTTTCTGCTTATTATATATACGAAAAGTACATTGTTAAAGATAAAATTCTACTAATTTTTCACTTAATCCAATTCTCTATAACCCGAAGTTTTAGACAATACAATTTCACCTTATGTTACAAGACAAGCAGAAAGTATTCATGTCGGTACTAAATCATGCGTGTGATGATCATTATTGTGCGTTACTATAAATGTGCTTTAATTATGTTTTTTGAACATTGTTTTCTTACAAACACAGTTCAAATATGTTGGAAGGGAAGCAGAAAGAAGTAGTGGTGATGATGAATAAAGGTCGTTACACCGCTTTTTTTGCATTCTTTCTGGCATAAAATCTCCAAGAACTTCATGAACATTTTCCTCAAGCAAATTTTAAACCTTTCAAGTATATTAGAAGGTAAGTATGAAGTCGTGGTGGCGCTAAATAAGGTTGATTGACCATAATTCTTCTTGCTTTTTTAGTATTAAATCATAGAAAAATATTCACAAATAACCCCAACGTATCTATATTCGGCCATAGCAGTCTTGATGGAAAACAGGCGTTCTTGCACTGCTATAGATAGAGGCGAAAACAATGTCAGAATCCATTATTTCAGTATTGTGAAGTGATGTGGACGCGACCTTTCGGAGTAACCACGTTGGCTAACGATGTAAGTAATACTGAAAATGACAATGTGTAAACTAATGAGAAATTTTCGTTCCATATTCTACCAATAAACATAATTAATGGACACGGATGCGAGGCCTCAAGGATGGTAGGACATGACAGCAATGCGATGATGAAGACCACTGACCTGATCTGGCTTGGCAGTGATACACCGTGACAGCCTGAAATGAAATTATTAGAATTTCATTCTCTTTAGAGTGAAAAACACCCTTCTAAGCACAGTGAGTTACAACTAAGAACAACAAAAAAACATAAAAGTAATTAGAACTGTTGAATGTTTTCACATTGTAACTGATACCAAGTGATGACGCCATCACAGCTGCAACCAACCAACGATCCCTCCGAAAAATGCTTCCAATAGGTGGTCCCAGAGCAAAATCCTCATTGTGCGTGGAGCATCCCTGAGTTGCAACCAATAACAAAAAAAAACTTTCGCGTGAAACAAACCTTAGCCGGCATATTTAGGCGCCAACAGTAAGCCGGGTGCATAATAACCTTTTTCCTTCCTCAGCGCAAAATGTGTTGGACGATAAGCAAAATAAAGAGAAGTGTTAATGCTAACGGAAGGTCATTTCTTTTTGTTTTCTTTTGGCATTAAATCTTCAAGAACTTTGTCATCCAACAAATTTTGAACGATTATTACAGTCAGATTTACAGTCACATATCGAGTATGTTAGAATACAATCAGGAAGAGGTAATAACCTTCCCGAAGGAAGAACCTTCTTTTCAACCACATTTTAAAGTTATACATTATGTGTACAATGCATGACACGTATGTTAGAAAGCAAGCAGAATATAGTCACCATGATGCTAAATAAAGATCATTATGTAGGCTTCATTTTGCTTTCTTTTTACTATAAAAACTTCACTCTTTAGCATTAAATTGTCATGAAGTTTTTTAACGAAATTTTAAAATTTTTCAAGTTGAAAGATGTTGCAATGATGTTAACTGAAGCTTCACATCCATTAATTTCATTTTGCTGTTTCTGATTTTCTAAATATTTATAATTTTTTTATCTTATTCTTACCACGTATCACATGTGTTCGAAAGCAAGCAGAATGAAGTCGTGTCAGTGCTAAATAAAGGTCATTGGCAATGCTTCATTTTGCTTTCTTTTTAGCATAAAACCTTCAAGAACTTTTTCATCAAACAACAATTTGGCGTTTGTGTTATTCTGCTAAATAATACGCGGCCTATCGGAGTAAAGCGATGGGGAAGGTGATGGCGAACGACGTGAGTAATACACAAAATGATATTGGAAAAAGTAATGCGAAATTTCCTTTCCATGTTCCTCCTACAAAAATAACTGAAGGGGTGGCTCCCTGGTACTGATGAGTCCCCCTCCAAGTGCAATCAGTTGCAACCAAGATCAAAAACTTGAACGCAAGAAATATGCTAGAAGGTAAGCAGAATAAGAGGCAGTGGTGGTGCTAAACAGGGTCATTGCCTGTACTTCTTTTTACTTTCTTACTAACACAAATTATTCATGAGATTTCTTTCAACAAAAGAAAGAAGTTTGCCATTTTGACTTCCCTTCCTTTGTTTTCTTTCTGGTGAGGCACCTTCAAAAACATTTAATTCAGTCAATCTTGGAGTAAACATTATGGAGCCTTTGGATAGCAAATATGCTAGATAGCAAGTACATTTCAGTCGTGGAATTGCAAAATGTAAGTTTGTAATGACAATTTCTTTTTGCTTTATGAACTTGCTTTCAAGCAAATTTTACTATTTTGCAGTGTTCCTATAAGCACATACCAAGTATGTTAGAATGCGCATAGTTTGTGGGATACGCGATCGTGGATTAACGTTGGTAACCGAGAAGACTGAAGCTGTTCTCTGACCAGAAATCGCAAAAGCTCGCTCTATGTCCCATCGAGCGAAGTCAACAACAGCAAAATTGTTTCCCAAGTTGCTGTCAAATACCTGGGCGGTGTCTCTTTGTCTTTATTCCTGTAATCATTTATCAAGTATATTAGAAGGTAACAATCATGTGGTGGTACAAAATCAGGGTCATTGACTATGCTTGTTTTTGCTTTTTTTAGAATAACATCTTCAGAAGTTTTAGACATTTTCATAAATAAAATTTAAGGCAAATAGTAAAAATTAGAGGTTTAAAAAATGTTTACTGTTGGTGATATTAGACAAATTTATTTGTTCTAAACTCTTGCTCTTCTTCAGTGGAAACGTCAGTATTATTAACATGACAACGTTTGGCGTACATTTTGCAAACTCGCTTTAGTTAATTTTTCTAATTCTTTAAAAGTTTAATTACAGCCAAACAATTCATTTCTTAAAATGTGTCTTATATTTATGTAAAAGTACTGATGTTTCTACTGAAGAAGAGCAAGGCTTGAAACTAGTTCAGAACAAATAAATTTGACTAATATCACCAAAAGTAAACATTTTTTTAAATTTCTAATCAATAATTGGTGAATAAAGGATTCCAAAAGTTATTTATAAATTGTAAGAAATTGCAGAGGTGTTAAATAGAATTTCATCTCATTTTACTTTTTCTATCAGGGAATCTTCAAGAACGTTCTGCAATCCGGAACTTGTCTTATGCAAAAATCTACACATTAACGATGCTAAGACAACATTTCAATCATCAGGAAGAGGAATTTCTTGATTTTCTAAATATGGGTCATTGAGTTCAAGAACTTCTTTCTCTAGCAAATTTTAATATTTTACATAATTATATTAAAAGGTACGCAGAACGATGTCGTGATGCTGTTAAACAAAGATTATTAACTATGCTTCTATTCGGTTTGTTTAGCAATATTCAAGAGAGTTTTCATAAATATCCCGGCTAGAGAGGAACGTAGGCGTAAACATAACACCAGAATTGTCTCAGGATTATTAGATGACAAAAAGAAGCGTAACAAGATCTCCACATTTGTAACACGTATTCTAAGAAAAAAGAATGTAATATACATATTCCTCTAATAAACATAACTTTCTGGAAATGGGTGCGTGGCCTCAAGGATTGGAGGTCATGACAGTAACGGGATTTTGAAGAGCACTTACCTGAAGTGACATGACGATAGACCGTGACAGTCTGAAGAGAAGTCATCAGGAAGAGGAGCTTCTTACCTCAGGAAAAGTGGAAGACGAAAGGCGTGCTCACCAAGAGTGAAGAACACCCCTCCAAATACGGTGAGTTCCCACCAAGAACAAAAAACGTAAAAGTGATTGGAAAATTTTAATGTTTTCATATTACAACTGATACCGAGTACTAAAAACACCAACCAACGAAGTGCCACCAAGGAAATGATCAAATAAGTGGTCCCGGAGAAAACCTCCGCCTGAAGCACACCTAGCAACCGTTTTTAGTAGGCGCAACGGTAGACCATCAAGTTCTCCTCACAGGGTCTTCTTTTATTACTTTCATATATCAGTTATGTTGGAAAGGAAGCAGAAAGAAGTCGTGGTGATGCTAATTGAAAGTTCATTATCTACGCTTCTTTTTGCTTTCTTTCTAACATAAAATCTTCATGAAGAATTTTCAACTTATCGACCACATGTTGAACTTTTACATTATTTTGTACTATCACATGTCAAATATGTTATAAGGAAAGCAGAAAGAAGTAGTGAGGATGTTAAATAATGGTGCATCCTTACACTTTTGTCTGCTTTCTCTTCAGCATAAAATCTTCAAGGAATTTTCTTCCGGCCATAGTGACATGTTTAATATAACTGAAGATAAGCATTATAAGGGTCATTGTACTGCTTCGTTTTTTGCATTAAACCTTTAAGAACATCTGTTTCAGGTACATTTTAAACATTTTCGTTATTAGCATAATCACATATCCAATATGGTACAAGACAAGTACAAAGTAAAGGCGATGCTGAATAACGGTAATTGTTTTTACTGGAGCATTATCGCCCTTTACTTCATTTTGTTTCTTTTAGCATGAAATCTTCAAAAACATTTTTTCTATTCCAGAAGAAGTCCCACACATTAACGATGCTAGCAATGCGGTAAAATGAAGACAAAATGATACTAGAAATAGGTTTTTCTTGCTTCAGAGCCTGAGCGACGAATTTGTTTACTGATAAAGGTGATGTACCTTTTGTAGAGTCTTCATCTATTAATGGAGGTGCATGTTTCAGGTTCCGGATGTTCCATGTGTTACATCAAGACACCAATTACTGTGGATGATTGGACTTCAACCGAAGAGATCAGGAAGAAAAATATAGGGTGAGCCATTAATCGTGTATTGACGGTTAAAACAGCGGGACCAGACCAGTCATCAAGTAGAATACCTCATCTAGTGGGAAAATGTACTGCGCTATATACCCAATCGGTGGCGTTAGGTTACGGTGAGCTTCATACGAGAAACCAGGTAAGTTAAATTCTTTCCTCCCTTTTCACGCTTACACTCAGTGCATGTCCACACTAACAGCTCTTCACAAGAATGGCTCATTCCTGTAGGTGAGTGAGATGTTATAAAATTGCATTCAGGACAGATATTCATAATATTAATATTAGAAGTAGAGGTCTTATTACCCCATCTATACATTGCATGAAAATATTTGAGAGGTAATTCACGTACTGCATCTCTAAATGTTATAATTCGCTTCCCAGCTCTCTAAAGTCCCAGAGTCTAAGTGCATTCAAAACAAAGATGAGGTAACAGTTAATGGATGTGCGATTTGGAGTGTGTTTGTAAAAAAAGGCATTATTATTAGTATTAAGTGTGTTTAGATGGCAAGCAGAAAGAAGTGGTGTCAGTGCTAAATAAAAGACATTGTCTGCTTCTTTTCGCTTTCTTTCTAGCATGAACTTTTATATTATATGTACAGCGTCGTCTATGCTTCTTTTGCCTTTCTTTTTAGCACAAAAATCGTCAAGAACTTTGTCAATAAACGATTATGTAATTTTACAAAATATCAAATATGTTAGAAAGCAGGCAAAATTACAAGCATGTTGACTTCTTTTTGCTTTCTTTCTCGCATAAAATCTTCAAAACCTATTTATTTGAGCAACTTCAGGTCATAACATTACTTGCTATCAAAGTTGCTAGATAGTATATCAAACACAATAACGATCTGGAAGCAGTCTGTATTTATGACATTAAAATGAAAAATTGTTACTTTCGGATTTGTGAATCTCAGTGATTATAAGGTCGTGGATAATGAGGAAAGAATGGACCAAAAAAATTATATCTTATTTTGGTCAGACAGACTAGAATCATATATTGAATATATTGGAAGGCGACAAGTAGTAAGTAGTGGCTATGCTAGAGAAGGGTCTTTCTACTTTCTATGTAGCGTAAAACCTTATTGTGTTGCGAATCAGATGAGGGTGATGATAATCTTGAAAATGAAATACTTATTGCTATGCCTACATTTGATGCAGCTTATTCCTCTCTTAGAAATCTTCCCTTGAAATTTTTGTGTTATCAAAAGAGAATGTCTTGGATGGTATCTATAATTCTTTATATACAGGCTGTATCTGTCTGAATGCAATAAATCTCAAGGCGTAATTCTTTAGTTAATTTTAAGAGTACCCTAAGGAGATACAGCCCTACACCCTAGTGATTAAATTCTTAAACTCTTAATTTGGCATTCAAAACACATACAGTTAAATGTCAAAGAAAATCTGATAAACAAAGTATACTAAGATTATTTCGTAAAAAATTCAATGCAACTTTCGATCGACAACCCGTTAATTAGTGGGTAGTGTTTGCTTTTTATATTTTTTCTCAAACATTAATCCTTTTTGGAAAAGTTTTAGAGGTAACAAAGTCTTAGAATATTTTCATCTATCTATTAAAATTTTTTTGTAATAATTAAAATCATTAAATTTAAATAATTAAATAATCATTTGCATAAAAATTTGGTAGCTAAAATGTGAAGGGGGTGATTATGTTTAATAATTTAGAGTAAGGTTAATGTTAGTAATTTAGGTAGGTTGAAAGTGCAAATGGGCTCAAAACATATAAGTTAAACATGTTCCCCAAAATTCATTTTTCCTCTAAATTCACTAAAGACCCCTAAAAGTTTGTTGCAGTCATTCATACATACTCTATGTAATGGAATATTTTTTATATACTTTTAATAGTACTAAGGTATCTGTTTTAAATATATATATACTATAATAGAAAAGTACATTGTTAAAGCTAAAATTCTACTAATTTTGCACTAAATCCAATTCTCTATAACCCGAAGTTTTAGATAGGACAATTTCACCTTATGTTACAAGACAAGCAGAAAGAAGTCATGGCGGTACTAAATCATAATTATCGTGTGTTACCATAAATGTGCTTCATTCATGTTCTTTGAACATTGTATTCTTACAAACACAGGTCAAATATGTTGGAAGGGAAGCAGAAAGAAGTAGTGGTGATGATGAACAAAGGTTGTTAAACCGCTTCTTTTTGCTCTCTTTCTGGTATAAAATCCCCAATAATTTCAGGAACATTTTCCTCGAGCAAATTTTAGTCCTTTCAAATAATATTTTTTTTTAGCATAAAGTCAGAAAAGTTTTCACAAATAACCCCAACGTATCTGTATTCGAACGTAGCAGTCTTGACGCAGAACACACTCTCTTACACTGCCATAGATGGAGGGAAAATCATTGCCAGAATCCATTGTTTCAGTAGTGTTAGGTGATGAAGAACAGCGGAAAAAGATCTCAACATTTGTAACACGTATTTAAAAAAAAGCAGAAAAGAACGCGGACTTTTAGAGTAACTAAGTTGGCGAACGATGTAATAATACTGAAAATGACAATGTGTAAAGTAATGAGAAATTTTGGTTCCCTATTCCTCCAATTAACATAATTTCCTGGACATGGACGCGAGGACTCAAGGATGGCAGGACATGACAGCAATGCGATGATGAAGACCACTGACTCCAAGCCAAATGGTGATAGACCGTGATAAGTTAAATCATCAGAATATCACTAATTTGAGGCTGAAATGCGCCCCTTTAAGCATGGTGAGTTACAACCAAGAACAACAAGAAAACAAAAGTAATTGGAAATTTTGAATGTTTTCATATTGTAACTGATGTCAAGTGATGACGACACCACAGCCGCAACCAACCAACGACGTCCCTCCGAAGAAATGCACACTTGGCTACCGTCTTTAGGCGCCAACAGTAGGCCGGGTGCAGAATAACATTTTCTCCTCCTCAGCACAAAAAAAAATGCTAGAAGGTAAGCAGAATAGAAAGTTGTGGTGTTGTTGAGCGATGGTCATTGGCTATGCTTGTTTTTGTTTTTTAGCGTCTGCAAGACCTTTGGATTGAACAAATTGTGAACGATTATCTTAGAATACAATCACATATCAAATATGTTGGATGGCAGGGAAGGAGAAGCTATGAAAATGCTAAATACGTGTCATCTTCATAGCTCTTCCTTCCATGCTTTTTAGCATAAAATCTTCAAAAATATTCTTCTCAACCACATTTGAAAGCTAGTAGTTATACATTAATATTTAGAATTACGCTATGTAAGGGATATTGAGTGAAATTGTGAAGGTGGTAATTGGTGCATTATCACTCTTGATTTTTTTGTTTTGAGACGTTTGTTTTGCCTTTTCTATCATGAAATCTTTAAAACCATTTTCTGCAATCCGGAACTTGTGTTATGCAATGTTCTACACATTAACGGTGCTCGAATGCGAGTAAAATGAAGCTAAAAAGATGCTAGAGAGATTTTGCTTTCTTTCTGGTATAAAATATTCAAGCACATATCAAGTATGTTAGAAGGCAAGCGAAATGTAGTCACGGCGATGTTAAATAAAGATCATCGGGTGCACTTCATTTTGCTTTCTTTTTAACATAAAAACTTCAAACAGTTTGCGTCTACACATTCGTATATATGACAGGCTGAATAAAGGCCATTACACTTGTCTGTATTCGGAGATCTATGTCTATGTCGCGGAACAAAAGTTCTTCCACTACCATTGATAGAGGAACGCGAGGTATCGGCCAGAAAGGCGATACGAAACCATAACACCAGAATCGATTGTTTCATGATCATTAGTGACGAAGAAGTGCAACAAGATATCCGCGTTTGTAACAGGTATTTTAACAAAAAAGATAGGGGAAATGGATGCAGTAACCACGGTGGCGAACTATGGAACTGATATCCAAAATGACATTGTAAAAATATTAAATTTATTAAATTATGTGAATATTTTTTGGGGGTTTCTTATATATTTAATTAGGTTGATCGATAACACAATTTTCCTCCTTAAGTCCATTTATTAATTAAACATAGTCATCATTGATGTTTCGGGAATTTTCACATCTTCAGAGTGTAAACTTATTATTTTCTTCACTAACCATCGACAACTCAACTGGAAAATCTCATGTTGCCATTATTAATTTAAATGTCTGATGGGAAAATTCCCGAAACATCAATGATGACTGTTTAATTAATAAACGAATTTAAGGAGGAAAATTGTGTTATCGATCAACCTAATTAGTAATACGAAAGTTTTGTTCCATGTTCCTCGTATAAACATAACTTCCTGGACACGGATACGAGGCCTCAACGATAGGAGGACATAACAGCAACGGGATAATTTAACGGGATAAGGTTTGTGAGGTCTTGAAGCCTGGCTAAAGAAGAGTGTCCCAAGTCTGGAAAAGTGAAAGAGGGAGGTGATTCTCCCCTAGGAGTGAAGAGCATCCTCTTAATTCTTAGAAAAAAGAAAGAAGAAATGGACGCGGTTAATCGGAATAACCACGGTGGCGAGCGACGTAAGTAATACACAAAATCACATTGCAAAGTATAATACGAAAATTTCTTTCCATGTTTTTACCTATAACATAACTTCCTGGAGACGGATGAGAGGCCTTAAGGATAGAAGGAATGGAAGGAAACAAGAACGGGATGATAAAGACCACTTTTACCCGAAGCGAGCTGGTAATAGACCATGATAGTTTGGAGAGCTTCCATCGGGAAGAGGAGTTTTCTACCTCTGCAAAAGCGCGGTGAGTTGCAATCAAGATCAAAAAACATCAAAAACACAAAGTAGTTGGAAAAGTTGAATATTTTCATAATCTAACTAATGCCAAGTGCAGGGTGGGCAAATTTTGTTGATATTATACGCTATCCCAGAAACTATAACAGACAAAACCTCATTCTTTTTTTGTTTTTAAGTTATAGTCAAAAAGTTAGGTTTTCATACTTTCAAGAAATGCTCGTATATCGTTTATTTTTGAAGTTAGAGAAAAGCAGTTGATACGTTCCTAAGACACAAACAATAGTTGATTATGTTACTATAAAGAGACATTTTTGGCTTTCCAATGATGTATCGCATGTATGGTGGATTTGCGGAAAATAAGCGTTATTTTTCAATCTTCATATATTAAAGTATGAAGCAGTATGAAGTGCCATGCGTCGATTTCTTGAAACTTGGCATACAAGTAGTGTATGAAAAAATATTCGACACGTATATAGCCATATCTGCCCGATCGCTGTTCTGAGAGTAGAAATCACCCTTTTCGATTTTAGAGATATACTCTATTATTTTGCGAATTATTTTTACGATTCTTGCGAAATCACGTCACTAGGGATTTTTGGGGTCGCTGTAGGGGATACGCATTTTTTAAAAATTGCACACCCTTGTTAAAGCTTGCGAAAAATTGAAAAAGAAATGAGGATAGTTTTAAAGCGGATTTCTAGAAAAAATGTCAAAAACTACCCCTAACAGTAACGAATCATGGAAACTCATCACTACGAGTAGTGATGCATTATTGATTTTAAAATTTGTATTATTATTGTACGTTACATCGATGGCAATTGAATTATTGCTTTCGGAAAAATTAATGAACTATATGATGACGATGAATTTCATGTACATCGGTGTCGGGTATAATTGTAGCGGATGACGTGGCCACTGGGGCGATATGCCTAGAGCGGACTATCTGTTTCTCATTTCAATCGCTAAGCTCACTTATTCGCTATTTCGCTACCGTCCACTGCTCTTGTTATAAGTTGTACTTTTGCGTTTTAATAGTTGTTGCTGTTTTTGCTGCTTTCGATTTATGAATTTAAAATATCTATAAAGAAAATGTTGATGAATCAAAGAAACATTGTTCTTTTATTACAAAGAAGTTCTAATTCTCCTGAATATATTTGTTGAAAGCATCGATAAAGTTTTAATGAAGAAAATATATGTCCTGCAACAATTTCTTATGATGATATTTCTGAAAGCGATTTCGAAGAGTCACTAAAGAATCGCAAGGAAACTATAATTGATATTGATAATGAATATAAAAAGAAAGCTATATGTAGCTGGGAGGAGCAAATTAGAAAATGTGCCTCCAGAAATGAAAAATTATTACAAATTTCGAAGTATGGTACGAGAGTTATATAATATGGTACGAGCATGTAATGAGGGATATTATTCATAAAGGTTAAGATCATGATATTAATAATAATGACTTATTCACAGATTTATTGAGTTGTTACAGAATTCTATATTGATAACCTATAAAGTAGGAGAAGAGAAACGCAAAAATTCTGCTTCTTTTTTATTTCTTGTCAGCATAAAATTATCAAAAACATTTTTTACAGTATTTGTACAATCACATGTCAAATATATTTGAAGGTAAGCAAGATGTAGTGGCGACGCTAAAACACCAGCAAGAGGTTTATCATTTTGACTTCTCTTTGAAACCTTCAAAAATATTTAAATTAATATAAATAATGTACAAAAATATTAATAAAAATAAATAATATTAAGTGTGCTATGACGATTTCTCTTTGTTTTATGAACTTTATTTCAAGCAAATTCCACTATTTTGCATTATGTCTACCATCACATATCAAGGCAGCTAGAATGCACCTACTTTGTGAGCTACGCACTCTTGAACTGGTGTGAAGAGGAGTTTCCTACCTCTGTAAAAGTGAATAACGAAGGGACGCTCCTCTGTGACTGAAGAGTCCCCCTCTAAGCGCGGCAAGTTACAACCAAGGATAAAATAACGTAAAAGTAATTGAAAAATTTGAATGTTTTCATATTGCAACTGGTTCCATGTGTTGACGACACCGCAACCGCAACCAACCAACAACATCCCTCCGAAGAAATGCTCCAAAGAAAACTTACCCCCAAAGCACACCTAGCCACCATCTTTAGACTTAATGCATAATAACATTTTTTCTTCCCCCGTGCAGAGAATGGTAGAAGTTAAGCATAATGAACCGTAGTGCAGCTGCTAAGTGAGGATCATTTTTTTCAAGGTTTCTGTTTTAAATATATATACTATATTAGAAAAGTACATTTTTAGATCTAAAATTCTACTAATTTTTCACTGAATCCAATTAGCCATAACCCGAAGTTTTCGTCCGCTCCCTTACTGGTACGAGAGAGCACAATTTTGCTGTATGTTACAAGACGAGTAGAATGAAGTCATGTCTGTTCTAAATCATGATTATTGTGTGTAATCATTATTGTATTTTTTCATTATTGTATTTGCCCAAAAGGGTGGTCCCGGAGAAAATTTCTGCTCGAAGCACATCTAGTCACCATCTTTAGACGCTAACAGTAGATCAGGTACGTAATAGTACTTTCTCCTCCTCAGCCCAAAAAAAAATGCTGGATGGTAACCAGAATGAAAAGGCGTGGTAGTACTAAATTAGGATCACGTACAACGTTGATTTCATTTTGCTCTCTCTGGCATGTAATCTTCAAGAATTTCTTGACCTTTTTCAAGATCCCTTATATTATTCTTATCAGATATCAAATATGTTAAAGGACAAGCAGTATAAAGTCGCCCCAGTGCCAAATAAGGGTCATGTACGTGGCTTCATTTCGCTTTCCTTTTAGCATAAAATCTTCTATCAACTTTGCTACAATAATGTTTTGAACATTGTAATCGTATAAACACGTGTGAAATATGTTGGAAGGCTAGCAGAAAAAAGTGGTATCGGTGCTGAAAAAGGACAATAAGTTAAATTTATCAAGACGATTTTTTCGAGTAAATTTAGAATTTTGTCAAATGGGAAGATATTTTGCAGGTGATATAATTTTGCTCTTTTAGGCATGAAATCTTCAACAATTTCTCTAAGAACTACCATGGAATTTATTCAACTAAAGTTATAAGTCGAGTACAATAATTCTTGTAAATAATATGACTGGATTGGATAAGATAAAAATACTAGTCATTGGAAAATTACAAAATCCGCGTTGTTTTCATGGCATAAAGTCGCTTGATGTAGATTAGGAACATAACAGAAAGGATTGGACCAGTGATATTTTTCAAAATGGCTCTTAGGATTAGATAAAAAATTTACTAAATGTAAATTTACATTTTATTAAAAGAAACTGCAGACTCTTGAACCAAAATAAACCTAATCTTGAAAATGAAATAGTTATCATAGTCTACATTTGATGTTACCTATTTATGTTTACATTTCTATTTTTTTAGAGCTGAAATTCTACTATTTTTTTACTGAATCCAATTTTCTCTCTTACTGTTAAGAGATGGAACAATTTCACTGTATGTTACAAGACGAAATGAAGTCATGTCGGTACTAAATCATGATTATTGTGTGTTATCATAAATGTGCTTCATTCATGTTCTTTATATATTCTTACGAACACAGGTCAAATAGGTTGGAAGGGAAGCAGAAAGAAGTAGTGGTGATGATGAATAAAGGTCGTTACACCGCTTTTTTGCTTTCTTTCTGGTATAAAATTTCCAAGAACTTCATGAACATTTTCCTCAAGCAAGTTTTAAACCAGCGTTTCTCAACGGGGTCGATATCGACCCCCAAGGAGTCCTGGAATTATGCTGTGGTATCGATAAAGCTTAAAGGGTCGATTGGGGGTCAATAGGGCATCAATAAACCAGTAAGGTAGGTGACCTTTTTTTAGTAGTTAAGGTATGAAAGCACTGCCTTACTTGTTTTGAACACTTGACTTTCTGGATATCCAAAAGTATTATTCAAGAAACTTCAGTGACCTTTTTGTTTTTTTTTAAGTTGTCGTTAATAATAATGGTATGTATAAGGACGCAAAACCGAAATATCTCGGATGAAATTTTGTGTTTTCAATGTTCTATTTTGAATGGGGTCGATGCAATCATAAATATTAAAATTTCACCGCAAAGAAAAGGTTGAGAAACCCTGTTAAGTGTACCCCTTTCAAGTATATTAGAAGGTAAGTATGAAGTCCTAGTAGTGGTAAATATGGTTGATTGACGAGAGTTCTTTGTGCTTTTTTAGTATAAAATCATAGACAAATTTTCACAAATAACCCCAACGTGTCTGTATTCGGACGTAGCAGTCTTGATGCAGAACAGACATTCTTACACTGCCATAGTTGGGAGGGGGGAACAATGCCATTTCGGAGTAACCATATTGACGAACGATGTAAGTAATACTGAAAATGACAATGTGTGAAGTAAAGAGAAATTTTCGTTCCATATTCCACCAATAAACATAATTTCCTGGACTCGGACGTGAGGCCTCAAGGATGGGAGGACATGACAGCAATGCGATGATGAAGACCACTGACCTCAAGCCAGATGGTGATAGACCGTGAGAGCCTGACGTGAAGTCATCATAATTTCACTCTCTTAAGAGTGAAAAACACCCCTCCAAGCACGGTGAGTTACAACCAAGAACAACAAAAAAATATAAAAGTAATTGGAAATTTTGAATGTTTTCATATTGTAACTGACGCCAAGTGATGATATCACAGCCGCGACCAACCAACGACGTCCTTCCGAAAATATGCTTCAAAAGCTGATCCCGGAGAACACTTCAGCCCGAAGCACACTTAGCCACCTTATTTAAGCGTCAACAGTAGGCCGGGTGCAGAATAACATTTTCTCCTCCTCAGCGCAGAAAAAAATGCTAGAAGGTAAGCAGAATAAAAGATTGTGGTGGTGCTGAGCAATGGTCATTGACTATGCTTGTTTTTGTTTTATAGCATGGAATCTTCAAGAACTTTATCATTCAACAAATTGTGAACGATTATCTTATAATACAATCACATATTAAATATGTTAGAAGGCAGGAGAGGAGGAGCAATGATAATGCTAAATACGTGTCATTCTCGTTTCTCTTCCTCTTCCTTACTTTTTAGCATAATATCTTCAAAAATATTCTTAACCACATTTTAAAGTTATACATTATATCTGAAATTACGTCATGTAAAGGATGTTGAGAGAAATTGTGAAGGTGCTAACTGGTGTTTTATCACTCTAGATTTTGTTTTGCTTTTTCTATCATGAAATCTTCAAATCCATTTTCCGCAATTAAAAAGAAGCCAAAATGATACTAGAAAGAGATTTATCATCAGATTTATCAAAAATAACTATTTTAAAACTGAAATTCTACTAATTTTTCACTAAATCCAATTCTCCATTACCCCAAGTTTCTTCCTGCCTTAGTAGTGCGAGATAGGACAATTTCTCTGTATGTTACAAGACCAGCAGAATGAAGTCATGTTTGTTCTAAATCATGATTATTGTGTGTAAGCATTCTTGTGTGTTACTATAAAATCTTCATAAATGTACTTCAGTCATGTTCTTTGAATATTGTATTCTTACGTACACAGGTCAAATATGTTGGAAGGGAAGCAGAAAGAAGTAGTGGTGATGATGAATAAAGGTCGTTACCCTGTCTCTTTTTGCTTTCTTTTTGGTATAAAATCTCCAAGAACTTCATGAACATTTTCCTCAAGCAAATTTTAAACCTTTCAAGTATCTATATTGAAGGTAAAAATGAAGTCATGGTGGTACTAAATTAGGTTGATTGACTATAGTTCTTTTTGCTTGTTTTAACATAGAATCATAGAGAAGTTTTCTCGAAGTCTTCTCCGGAATGCGAGGACATAACAGCAACGGAAAAATGAGCTCTGGAAAAATGGAAGGGGGAGGTGGTACTTCCCTAAGAGTGAAGCGCACTTCTCCAAGCAGATGAGTTGCAGGCAAGAACAACAGAAAACGTAAAAGCAATTCCGCCGTCCATCTGAAGAAATGCCCAAAAGGATGGTCCCGGAGAAGACTTCTGCTCGAAGCACATCTAGCCACCATCTTTAGACGCTAACAGTAGATCAGGTACGTAACAGTACTTTCTCCTCCTCAACCCAAAAAGAAATGCTGGATGGTAAGCAGAATGAAAAGGCGTGGTAGTACTAAATGAGGATCATCTCATATTAAATAAGTTAATATCTCGAAATATCTCGGATGAAATTTTGTGTTTTCAATGTTCTGTTTTGAATGGGGTCGATGCAATCATAAATATTAAAATTTCACCGCAAAGAAAAGGTTGAGAAACCCTGTTAAGTGTACCCCTTTCAAGTATATTAGAAGGTAAGTATGAAGTCGTAGTAGTGGTAAATATGGTTGATTGACGAGAGTTCTTTGTGCTTTTTTAGTATAAAATCATAGACAAATTTTCACAAATATCCCCAACGTGTCTGTATTCGGACGTAGCAGTCTTGATGCAGAATAGACATTCTCACACTGCCATAGTTGGGAGGGGGGAACAATGCCATTTTGGAGTAACCATATTGACGAACGATGTAAGTAATACTGAAAATGACAATGTGTGAAGTAATGAGAAATTTTCGTTCCATATTCCACCAATAAACATAATTTCTTGGACTCGGACGTGAGGCCTCAAGGATGGGAGGACATGACAGCAATGCGATGATGAAGACCACTGACCTCAAGCCAGATGGTGATAGACCGTGAGAGCCTGACGTGAAGTCATCATAATTTCACTCTCTTAAGAGTGAAAAACACCTCTCCAAGCACGGTGAGTTACAACCAAGAACAACAAAAAAATATAAAAGTAATTGGAAATTTTGAATGTTTTCATATTGTAACTGACGCCAAGTGATGATATCACAGCCGCGACCAACCAACGACGTCCTTCCGAAAATATGCTTCAAAAGCTGATCCCGGAGAACACTTCAGCCCGAAGCACACTTAGCCACCTTATTTAAGCGTCAACAGTAGGCCGGGTGCAGAATAACATTTTCTCCTCCTCAGCGCAGAAAAAAATGCTAGAAGGTAAGCAGAATAAAAGATTGTGGTGGTGCTGAGCAATGGTTATTGACTATGCTTGTTTTTGTTTTATAGCATGGAATCTTCAAGAACTTTATCATTCAACAAATTGTGAACGATTATCTTATAATACAATCACATATTAAATATGTTAGAAGGCAGGAGAGGAGGAGCAATGATAATGCTAAATACGTGTCATTCTCGTTTCTCTTCCTCTTCCTTACTTTTTAGCATAATATCTTCAAAAATATTCTTAACCACATTTTAAAGTTATACATTATATCTGAAATTACGTCATGTAAAGGATGTTGAGAGAAATTGTGAAGGTGCTAACTGGTGTTTTATCACTCTAGATTTTGTTTTGCTTTTTCTATCATGAAATCTTCAAATCCATTTTCCGCAATTAAAAAGAAGCCAAAATGATACTAGAAAGAGATTTATCATCAGATTTATCAAAAATAACTATTTTAAAACTGAAATTCTACTAATTTTTCACTAAATCCAATTCTCCATTACCCCAAGTTTCTTCCTGCCTTAGTGGTGCGAGATAGGACAATTTCTCTGTATGTTACAAGACCAGCAGAATGAAGTCATGTTTGTTCTAAATCATGATTATTGTGTGTAAGCATTCTTGTGTGTTACTATAAAATCTTCATAAATGTACTTCAGTCATGTTCTTTGAATATTGTATTCTTACGTACACAGGTCAAATATGTTGGAAGGGAAGCAGAAAGAAGTAGTGGTGATGATGAATAAAGATCGTTACCCTGTCTCTTTTTGCTTTCTTTTTGGTATAAAATCTCCAAGAACTTCATGAACATTTTCCTCAAGCAAATTTTAAACCTTTCAAGTATCTATATTGAAGGTAAAAATGAAGTCATGGTGGTACTAAATTAGGTTGATTGACTATAGTTCTTTTTGTTTGTTTTAACATAGAATCATAGAGAAGTTTTCTCGAAGTCTTCTCCGGAATGCGAGGACATAACAGCAACGGAAAAATGAGCTCTGGAAAAATGGAAGGGGGAGGTGGTACTTCCCTAAGAGTGAAGCGCACTTCTCCAAGCAGATGAGTTGCAGGCAAGAACAACAGAAAACGTAAAAGCAATTCCGCCGTCCATCTGAAGAAATGCCCAAAAGGATGGTCCCGGAGAAGACTTCTGCTCGAAGCACATCTAGCCACCATCTTTAGACGCTAACAGTAGATCAGGTACGTAACAGTACTTTCTCCTCCTCAACCCAAAAAGAAATGCTGGATGGTAAGCAGAATGAAAAGGCGTGGTAGTACTAAATGAGGATCATCTCATATTAAATAAGTTAATATCTCGAAATATCTCGGATGAAATTTTGTGTTTTCAATGTTCTGTTTTGAATGGGGTCGATGCAATCATAAATATTAAAATTTCACCGCAAAGAAAAGGTTGAGAAACCCTGTTAAGTGTACCCCTTTCAAGTATATTAGAAGGTAAGTATGAAGTCGTAGTAGTGGTAAATATGGTTGATTGACGAGAGTTCTTTGTGCTTTTTTAGTATAAAATCATAGACAAATTTTCACAAATATCCCCAACGTGTCTGTATTCGGACGTAGCAGTCTTGATGCAGAATAGACATTCTCACACTGCCATAGTTGGGAGGGGGGAACAATGCCATTTTGGAGTAACCATATTGACGAACGATGTAAGTAATACTGAAAATGACAATGTGTGAAGTAATGAGAAATTTTCGTTCCATATTCCACCAATAAACATAATTTCTTGGACTCGGACGTGAGGCCTCAAGGATGGGAGGACATGACAGCAATGCGATGATGAAGACCACTGACCTCAAGCCAGATGGTGATAGACCGTGAGAGCCTGACGTGAAGTCATCATAATTTCACTCTCTTAAGAGTGAAAAACACCTCTCCAAGCACGGTGAGTTACAACCAAGAACAACAAAAAAATATAAAAGTAATTGGAAATTTTGAATGTTTTCATATTGTAACTGACGCCAAGTGATGATATCACAGCCGCGACCAACCAACGACGTCCTTCCGAAAATATGCTTCAAAAGCTGATCCCGGAGAACACTTCAGCCCGAAGCACACTTAGCCACCTTATTTAAGCGTCAACAGTAGGCCGGGTGCAGAATAACATTTTCTCCTCCTCAGCGCAGAAAAAAATGCTAGAAGGTAAGCAGAATAAAAGATTGTGGTGGTGCTGAGCGATGGTCATTGACTATGCTTGTTTTTGTTTTATAGCATGGAATCTTCAAGAACTTTATCATTCAACAAATTGTGAACGATTATCTTATAATACAATCACATATTAAATATGTTAGAAGGCAGGAGAGGAGGAGCAATGATAATGCTAAATACGTGTCATTCTCGTTTCTCCTCCTCTTCCTTACTTTTTAGCATAATATCTTCAAAAATATTCTTAACCACATTTTAAAGTTATACATTATATCTAAAATTACGTCATGTAAAGGATGTTGAGAGAAATTGTGACGGTGCTAACTGGTGCTTTATCACTCTTGATTTTGTTTTGCTTTTTCTATCATGAAATCTTCAAAACCATTTTCCGCAATCTGAAACTTGCGTTAGACAATGTTCTACGTATTAACGATGCACGAAGGCGATTAAAAAGAAGCCAAAATGATACTAGAAAGGGATTTATCATTTTGACTTCCTTTTGTTTTCTGGCATAAAATCATTTTCTTCAGTCGAACTTGTCTGCGAAGTGTCATTTCGCTACCTAGAATCAAAAATAACTATTTTAGAGCTGAAATTCTATTAATTTTTCACTAAATCCAATTCTCCATTACCCCAAGTTTCTTCCTGCCTTAGTGGTGCGAGATAGGACAATTTCTCTGTATGTTACAAGACCAGCAGAATGAAGTCATGTTTGTTCTAAATCATGATTATTGTGTGTAAACATTATTGTGTGTTACCATAAAAACTTCATAAATGTGCTTCAGTCATGTTCTTTGAATATTGTATTCTTACGTACACAGGTCAAATATGTTGGAAGGGAAGCAGAAAGAAGTAGTGGTGATGATGAATAAAGGTCGTTACCCTGTCTCTTTTTGCTTTCTTTTTGGTATAAAATCTCCAAGAACTTCATGAACATTTTCCTCAAGCAAATTTTAAACCTTTCAAGTATCTATATTGAAGGTAAAAATGAAGTCATGGTGGTACTAAATTAGGTTGATTGACTATAGTTCTTTTTGCTTGTTTTAGCATAGAATCATAGAGAAGCTTTCTCGAAGTCTTCTCCGGAATGCGAGGACATAACAGCAACGGGATGATGAAGAAAACTGAGTTTCCCATCTCTGGAAAAATGGAAGAGGGAGGTTGCACTCCCCTAGGAGTGAAGAGCACCTCTCCAAGCAGATGAGTTGCAAGCAAGAACAACAGAAAACGTAAAAGCAATTCCGTCGTCCATCTGAAGAAATGCCCAAAAGGGTGGTCCTGGACAAGATTTCTGCTCGAAGCACATCTAGTCACCATCTTTAGACGCTAACAGTAGATCAGGTACGGAATAGTACCTTCTTCTCCTCAGCAAAAAAAAAAAAAATATGCTGGATGGTAAGCAGAATGAAAAGGCGTGGTAGTACTAAATGAGGATCACGTACAACGTTGATTTCATTTTGCTCTCTCTGGCATGTAATCTTCAAGAATTTCTTGACCTTTTTCAAGATCGCTTATATTATTCTTATCAGATATCAAATATGTTAAAGGACAGGTGGTGGTGGACGGCATAAGTAATGCACAAAATAACATTCCAAAAACTATTTCGAAATTTTCGTTCCATTTTCCTCTTATAACCGTAACTTTCTGGGCATGGATCCAAGATCTTAGACATGGCAGGACATAACAGCAGCGGGTTGATGAAGAGCACTGACCCGGAGTGAGATAGTGACGGACCATGACCCTCTGAAAAGAAGCCGTCAGGAAGAGGAGTTTCCATCTCGGGAAAACTGCAAGAGTTAGGTTCTTCCCTAGGAATGAAGAACACCCCTCCAAACACGATGAATTGCAAGCAAGAACAGAAAACGTAAAAGCATTTCCGTCGTCCATATTGAAGAAATGCTGAAGCTTAAAAAATACTAAAAAGTAAGTAAAATCAATAATCTTTTTACCAGAAAATCTTCAAGAACTTTATTATTCAACATATTTTGAATTATGTTATTTTACAATCACTTATCAAATGTGTTAGAAGGTTAGCAAGAAGAAGTAGCGACGATGCTGAATAATGGGTCATTTTCGCTTCGTCTTTTCTGCTCACTTTTTAACATAACATCTTCAAGATCATTCTTTTGAACCACATTTTAAACTCGTATATTATTAGTACAATAAAATATCAAATATGTTAGAAGGCAACTAGAAGGCAATAGTAGCTATACCGAATAAGAGTCATGACCCTATCTTCTTTCTGCTTCTATTTGGCATAAAAGTTTCGAAAATTTTTCTTTAATATAATTTTGAACCACTCCATTACTCGTACAATCTCATATCAAGTGCGTCAAAAAATAAATACCAAAAGGTAAAAACTTACATAAAATATTCAAAAGTTCTTTCTTAATCATGTTTCGAGTGTGTTAGAAGGCAAGCAGTAAGAGGTAGGGACAGTGTTATATAAAGGACATTGTTCCGCTTCTTTTTGCTTTCTTTTTAGCATATAAACTTCACAAACTTTTTCTTCTCAACAATCGCATATCATATATGTAAGAAAGTAAGTAGACAGAAGTACTCGTTCTCTGAGCAATCAAAATGTGTGGTTTTGGATTTAAATGTTATTGTCAAACTAATAAATGCAACATTGCACCCACACCAACAGGATGACTTCTAAGTTACTACTAAGTTCTCGAATAGTCCAAGAACTTTTTATAAACGCTATTTTGAATTCTTGTAGATGACCTTTATTTAGTACTGACACAACTTAATATATTATAAATATTGTAATAAATCCATAATTACCGAAGTGTATGTAATATATTGTGGGGTGAAATTAAAAGACTTCTTCTTCAGTTTTAAGATAAATGTACTTATTACCGGTTTCAATAAGTAAATATCATCATTAGCTAAATAGTTTACAGTTTAATTTTTTTAATTTTTTACAATTATTATTCGTTATTTTAATTTGTTTTAAATCATTTTAACAACTGTAAACTTTTTTAATATTTGTCTATTTAAAATGAAGAAGAAAGAGAAAAAGAAATGTTAGTCATCAAACAGGAACGTCGATGCTAAATAAGGGTCATTGACAAGAATTCTTTTTGCTTTTTTAGCATAAAATCTTCAAGAACTTTTTCATCAAACAACAATTTCGCGTTTAGGTTATTCTACAAGATCTCCACATTTGGAACATGTATTCTTAGAAAAAGAAAGCGGAAATGTACGCGGAGTAACCACGATGGTGAACGACGTAAGTAATACACAAAATGATATTGGATGAAATAATCTGAAGTTTCTTCTCCATGTTCCTCCTATAAAGACAACTTCTTGAACATGGATGCGAGGCCTCAGGAGGAGTAGTTTCCTACCTCTAGAAAAGTGATTGATACGCAATCATGAACTCGCGTTGGTAACCGAAAAGACTAAAGCTTCCTTGACGAAAAATCGCAAAATCTCGCTCTAGGTCTCATGCAGCGAAATCAAGAACAGCGAATTTGTCACCGAAGTTGCAATTATATTGTAATTGACAGCAAAATAACTTTCAAAAAGCAAATTCGAATGGTGTACGTAAGTAATAAATAATAAAAACAGTGCAAAAAGTGCTGAGAAGTTTTCGTTTCATGTTCCTCCTATAAACATAACTTCCTGGACACAGATGTGAGGCATCAAGTATAAGAGAACATGACGGCAACGGGAAGATGAAGACCACTGACCCGAACTGAGACAGCTTCAAGAGAATCTACCAGGAAGAGGAGTTTCCTACCTCTAAAAAAGTGGATAATATATATATATATATATATATATATATATATATATATATATATATAAGTTGCAGCCAAGAATAGAAGAACGTTAAAGTGATTGAAATATTTGAATGTTTTCACTCTGCAACTGATGCCAAGTGCTGATGACATCGCAACCAACCAACGACGTCCTTCTGAGGAACCACCATCTTTAGGCAGCAATAGTAGGCCGGGTGCGTAATAACGTTTGGTGATGATGAATCAAGGTCGTCACAGCTGCTTCTTCTGCTTTCTTTCTGATATAAAATCTTCAAGAACTTCATGACCTTTTCCACAAGCAAATTTTAAACCGTGCAAGTATATTAGAAGGTAAGCGTGAAGTCGTCGTGGTGCTAAATAAGATTCATTAACCATACTTCTTTTTGCTTTTTTTTAGTATAAAATTATAGAGAAGTTTTCACAAGTAACCCCAACGTGTTTGTATTAGAACGTAGCAGTCTTGACGCGCAACAAACGTTCTTGCACTGCCATAGATGGAGAGGAAACCAACGCCAGAATTTATTGTTTCAGTATTGTTAGGCGACGAAGAACAGCGGAACAAAATCTCAACATTTGTAACACATATTTTAAAAAAAGCAGAAAAGGACGCTGCCTATCGGAGTAACCACGTTGGCGAACGATGTAAGTAATAGACAAAATGACATCGCAAAAAGTATTGAGAAATTTTCGTTTCATATTCCTTTAATAAACATAATTTCCTAGACACCGATGCAAGCCTCAAAGATAAGGGAATATGACGGGATGATAAAGACCACTGACTCGAAGCTAGATGGTAATATGATATGATGAAACCATCAGGAAAGAGAGTTTTCTACATCTGGAAATGTAAAGGACAAAAGGGGAGCTTCCCTGGGACTTAAAAGTGTGGTAAGTTGCTATAAAGGACAAAAAACTTAAAAGTAATTGGAAAATGCTTGAAGCTAAGCCGAATCAGGAGTCATGGTGGTGCTAAATGAGGGTCATTGCCTATGCTTCTATCTGTTTTCTTTTAAGCATAAATGTATCAATAATTTTGGCATCCAACAAATTTTGAACGATTATGTTATTTTTCAATTACATATCAAATATATTAGAAGACAAGCAGAATGAAGTCACAATGGTGGTGCTATTAAGTGTCATTGGCTACGATTCTTTTTTCTTGAAGAAATTGTTTCTATATTAAATGTTGAATTATTACATAATACGATGTTCTATACGTTGCCGATACTCGAAAGCCAGTATCGTCAATAAGAAGCCAAAAACATGGTACAAATATTATAACTTCCTTTTGATTTCTCTCTGGTAGAAAACCTTCAAGAACATTTTGTTCATTCAACCTTAGAGCACACTTTCAAGATTGGAGCGTTGGAGCAAGTAGAATGAAATCTTGAGTTGCTGAATATAAGCTTTTGAACAAGGACTTATGAAATATGTTGGGAGATAAGCAGAAAGTAGCGGTATCGGTATTGAGTAACGGCCATTAGGAGGTAGTAAGTTTTTATCAACTATATTTTGATTATTTTCCACTGTTTGTGTAGCATAAGACCTTATAGACATTTCATTGTATTATTCGTACAATCAAGCGTGTCAGAAGTCAAGCGGAAAGTAGCAGTGGCAGTGCTAAGTAAAGGACATTGTGCTGCTACTATCCGGTGTCTTTGTAGCATAAAATTATCAAGAACTTACTTTTTAGCTACATTTTAAATTTTTATATTATTGGTAGCTACAATTTCATATCAAATATGTTAGAGGGCAAGCAGAATGAAGTCCCGCCGGTGCTAAATAAGGATCATAGGCAGGGCTTCATTTCGCTTTCTTTTTAGCAGACAATCTTCATAAACTTTGCTTAAATCATGCTTTTTGAACATTGTACTCATAAAATCTCATAAGAAATTTATTGGAAGGGAAGCGGAAAGAAGCGGTATTGGTGCTCAAGAAATTCAAGAATCAAGAAATATTTTCAACTATATTTTGAATTATTACAGGTAGAAAGATGTTGCGGAAGTGTTAACTGGAGTTTTACAACCCTTAATTTTATTTTGCTCTTTCAGGCATAAAATCTTCAAGAATTTCTTGAACTTTTTTAAAATCTGACGTTAGTCTTATCACGTATCAAATGCTGAGCAAATGCTAGAGCACTCTAGGGCAAGCAGAATGAGATCGTGCCGATGCTAAATAACGGTCATGAGCTCGGCTTCATTTCGCTTTCCTGTTAGCATAAATCTGTCTAATTAATCTGCAACATTGGAGCGCACATTATAGAAAACATCAGATATTAAATGTCCTAAATAGCAAGTAGAAAGAAGTCGTGCATATACTAGAAAGAATTTGTCATCTTTTGATTTCTATCTGATATAAAATTTTCAAAAACTTCATAAACGTTTCTCAGGCAAATTTTAATGTTTCACGTTATTCCTGCAATCACCTATCAAGTGCGATAGAAGGTAAGCAGAATGAAATCATGGTGCTGCTAAATAATCATTGACTATCTTTCTATTTGTTTTCTTATAGCATAAAATCTTACGAAGTTTTCCAAATAACTCCCGCTTCTTTGCCATCTGTTCTTCCACTGCAATAGATGGAGAAAGGCAAGGCGTTTGCTAGAGAGGAATAGAGACATGAACATAGCACCCGATTCCATTATTTCAGGATTGTTAGGTCATGGAAAACAATAGAACTAGATCTCAACATTTGTAACATGTATTCTTAGAAGAAAGAAAGCAGAAATGGACGCGGCCTATCGGAGTAACCACGTTGTGAACAACGTAAGTAATACATAAAATGATAGTGCAAAAAGTAATAAGAAATGTTCGTTCCATATTCCTCGAATGAACATAGCGTCCTTTACATGAATTCAAGGTTTCAAGGATGGGCGGACAAAACAGCGACGGGATGATGAAGACCATTGACTTAAAGCGAGATGGTGATAAACTGTTGCAGCCTGACAAAAAGTCATCAGAAAGAGGAGTTTCCCCTAGTAGCGAAGAGCCCTCTCCCCGCGCGGTGAGTTGCAACCAAGAACAAAAAAGCGTAAAAGTAATTGTAAAATTTGACTGTTTTCATACTGTAACAAACGCCAACAGCCGCAACCAACGTTGTGGTTCCTCCGAAGAAATGCCCAAACAGGTGGTCCTGGAGAAGATTTCCACCCGAAGCACTTCCAGACCACCACCTTTAGCCATCAACAGTAGGCCGGGTTTGTAATATCATTTTCCGCTCCTCAGCGTAAGAAACTTCTAGAAGGTAAGCAAAATGAAAAGTAGTGATAGTGCTAAATAAGGATATTGTGTATGCTTCTTTTTGTTTTCTTTTTAACATAAAATCGTCAATAATTTCTGCAAACTGAAACCTGCGTTATGCGGTATTCTACACATTAACGATGCTCCTCATTTCAATTTCCATTTGGTTTCTTTCAGTCATAAAACGTTTGAAAACTTCCTCTTCAAGCAACTTTGGATAATACGGCAAGCTTTTCTTACTTGCTATCAAGGTTGGTAGGTAGTAAGTCGAACACTGTTCATGTACAGAAAGCGTAGGTATAACCACATTTCTCATGCTCTAAGGATGTAAGGTTGACTTAATATGGTGAACACCACGTCATGTGCAACAATATTTTAAAAGGCAAGCAGTTTTTTTTCTCTTTCTGGCATAAAACATTAAACTTTTAAGTTATTGGTGTAGTTATGTATCAATTATGTTGAAAAGCAAACAGAAATAAGTCGTGGAGGTGCTAACTGAAAGTTCATCACATGAAGAATCTTCAACATCTTATCAAACTGATTTTTAGCTTTTACTTTACTTTTAAAATCACATGTCAAATATGTTAGATGACAAGCAAAAAAGAATTAGTTAGGGTGTTAAAGGGTCATTTTTCCTGCTTGGTTATGCTGCTTTCTTTGCTATCTTTTTAAGGCGATATTACACGATTCAACCAAGATGATTCACTTTTATTGAAAGGAATATGGATAAAACATTCGCTCATAGGAAATTACACCTGATTATATCGAAGTATATAGATAAATAAATCTATATGCGATAAAATACAAAATATGAAGCTATATGCAAAACATATAAATCCGATTTCTATTAATCACATTTGATTCTGTTATGCTTTAAATAGATGTTGCGTAGATGTTAACTGCAGCTTCATATCTATTCATTTCATTTTCATCTTTCTGGCATAAAACTTCAAGAATTTGATAATCTTCTTCAAATCAAGTAGAGTGAAATTTATTAACGTTATTTTGAACTTATAATTTTCATTATCTACTATATCAAATATATTGACTATATTTATAATATATTACGTTATGTCAGTGCTAAAAAGGGTCATTTACGAGACTTCTTTTTGCTTTCTTTTCATCAAACAACCTTTTAACGTTTGCATTATTCTACATACGTATATAAAACAACGGCAAGACAAGCCAAATGAAGTCATGTCGGTTCTAAATCATGATTATTGTGTGTAATCATTATTGTGTATTACCATAAAATCTTCATAAATGTGCTTCAATTATATTCTTTGAACATTGTATTCTTATAAACACAGGTCAATTATGTTGAAAGGTAAGTAAAAAGAAGTAGTAGTGATGATGAGTTAAGGTCGTTACACTTGCTTCTTCTGCTTGCTTTCTGTTATAAAATCTCCAAGAACTTCTTGAACTTTTTCCTGAAGGAGGGGAAACCAATGCCAGAATCCATTGTTTCAGTTTTATTAGGTGACGAAGAACATTGGAACAAGATCTCAACATGTATTTAAAAAGAAACAGAAATGGACGCGGCCTACCGGATTAATCACGTTGGCAAACGATGTAAGTAATACAGAAAATGACAATATATAAAGTAATGAGAATTTTTTATTCTATATTCTTCCAATAAACATCATTTCTTGTACAAGAGTTTGAGGCAACGGGATGGTGAAGATCACTGACCCCAAGCTAGATAATGATAGACCGTGATCGTCTGAAGTGAAACCAACAGAAAGGGGAGTTTTCTATCTCTGGAAATGAGGAAGACGGAGTGGTTCTCTCTTAAGAGTGAAAAGAGCCCCTCTAAACGTGGTGAGTTACACCCAAGAGCAAAAAGGACATACAAGTAATCGGAATGTTTTCCTATTGTAACTCATGCCAAGTACCAATCAACGACGTCCCTTCGAAAGGTTGTACCAAAAGGTGGTCCCGGAGAAGACACACTTAGATAGCCTGAAGCACACTTAGCCACCGTCTTCAAATGCCAACAGTAGGCCGGTTGCGTAATAACATTTTCCCCTGCGCAAAAAAAGCTAGGAGGTAAGCAGAATGAAAGGTTGTGGTACTGCTAAGCGAGGATCATTGCCTATGCTTGTTTTTGTTTTTTACCATGGAATCTTCATGGAATCATCTTTGTCATCCAACAAATTTTGAATGATTGTCTTATAATTCAGTTACATATCATATATGTTAGAAGGCAGGAAAGAAGAAGCAGTGACGATGCTAAATCGTCACTTTCATTGCTCCTCTATCCTTTTTTTCTAGCATAAAATCTTCAAAAATATTCGTCTCATCCACATTTTAAAATTATACATTATATCTTCAATTACATGTCGCGTAAGGGATGTTAAATAAGCTAAATAAGGATCATTGACTATGTTTCTTTTGCCTTTCTGTAGCATAAAATGTTCCAGCAATTTCCGCAAATAAAATATATTATAAGGTAACTAGAAAGATATTGCGGAGGAGGTTCATCGTAGTTTGTTTTTTCTAGCATGATGTCTTCAAGAACATTTTCTGCAATCCGGAATTTGCCTTGTGGAAAGATACACACTTCAGCGATGCTCGAAGGCGAGTAAGAAGGATCCAAAAAGATGCTAGAGAGAGGCTTATGATGCTGACTTCATTTTACCTTCTTTCTGGTATAAATCCTTCAAAAACATTTTCTTTTGTCAACCTTGTAGTACATATTATGGGAACAAGGAGAAAGTTGTCGTGCGTGTGCTAAACAAGGATTCATCGTATTGACATCTTTTTGCTTTGTTTCTGGTATAAAATATTCAAGAGCATATCAAATATATTAGAAGGCAAGCAGAAGGTAGTCACGATGGTGCTAAATAAGAATCATAGCATGGCACTTCCTTTTGCTTTCTTTTTAGCATAAAACTTCAAATAGTTTACGTTTACACATTCGTATGTTTATTCGTTCTTCCACTGCAATACATAGAGAACCGCGAGATGTCGACTAGAGAAGAACATACACCTAAATATAACTCCAGAATCTATTGTTTCAGGATTGTTAGATGACGAAGAAGTGCAACAAGATCTCACTTTTGTAACACGTATTCTTAGAAAAAAGAAAGCTGAAATGGACGTCACCTATTGAAGTAACTACGGTGGTAGATGGCGTAAGTAATACACAAAATGATATTGCAAAAAGTAATACGATATTTTCGTTCTATGTTCCTCCTCATATCTTTCTGGACACGGATGCGAGAACTCGAGGATGGGAGAACATAACACCAACGGGATGATGAAGAGCACTGACCTGTAGGGAGATAATGGCAGACCGTGATACCCTGCCATCAGGAAGAGGAGCTTCCCATCTCTGGAAAAATAGAAGAGGGAGGTGGTATTCCCCTAGGAGTGAAGAGCACTTTTCCAAGTACGGTGAGTTGCAAACAAGAAGAAAAAAAAACGTAAAAGCAATTTCGTCATTTTTCTGAAGAAATGTTCAAAAGGGTGGTCCGAGAGAAGACTTTCACTCGAAGCACACTTTGCTATCAAAGATGCTAGATAGTAAGTTAAACATTGTTGATATCCAGAATGCGTAGGACTTAATTTGGTAAACTCCACCTCATGTGTGTATATCATAAAATAATTCTTCACAGAACTCCACCTTATCTTTAGGAAAAAATATTATTTCGGACGAATATTCACAATTAAAAACTAAAATATTGCACAGGTCTGCAATATTTAAACGATGCTTTTGCTTATAATGTTGAACGATAGGGTTCCGGGCGAATCAACTGATAAAACTGGCCGGCAATTTCTGAAAAAGGTTCCAGTAATAGTTCTAATTTTAATTCAATTGTTTGTTGGGAAAAGAAATCAATTTTTAAGAAAAATGAAATAATATCGTAAAAATAATATTTTTAGGATCTCGATAATAAACAAAAATGATGGTATTCCATTTGAAAACAAATTGAATCGTTGCCATTTTGAAATAATTCGTCTAATTGAATTTCTGATATCACTATCGTGTAAAGCAGAGGTTCCCAAACGATTTTATATCGTAAACCCTCCATGTTTTTCGGTAGCCCCCTACTTTGTGCGGTAGACTCTGGGTACCGTTAAAAGTTGTTGTAATATGCAGTAAAGTATGCGTTAAAAACAAAAAAGTACATACTTGCATGGGCTAGAATGATGAAAATATAACATTGAATAGTGTTAGTTTGTGTTTTGATGACCAAAAAAAAGCTTCCACCCGGATCTGTTGACTTTTTTTAAATAAACCTCAGAACTTATAAGATAGTGTAATGCAAGTAGGTGATGATAGCCCGTGAGTGCCTGAAGTGAAGCAATCAGGAAGGAGATTTTTCTACACTTGAAAATGTGAAAGACGACATGGGAGCTCCCCTGACACTGAAGAGCGCTGTAAGTTGCTGAAGAAACAAAAAAACTTAAAAGTAATAGGAAAATTTGAATGTTTTCATACTGTAACTATTGCCAACTACGAAGAAATATCCAAAAAGATGATCCTGGAGAAGACTGCCGCCGAAACACACCTCACCACTATCTTTAGGCGGTAACTATGGACCGAGAAAATGCTTGAAGTTAAGCCGAATGAGGAGTCATGGTGGTGCTAAAAAAGTGTCTTTGCTTTATTTTTTCTTAAAGATATCTTGTCTATATTAAATGTTGAATTTTTACATTATACAGTCACGCATCAAAACTAGTATATTTGATTATTTCTTTGGTATATTTGATGAAAAGTTGCGAGGAAATGTAGAAGAGCCAATTGGTGCTTTATCACTCTTAATTTTGTTTTGCTTTTTCTATTATGAAATATTCAAAAGTATTTTCTTCAATTTGAAACCTGCATTACGCGATGTTCCATACGTTACGGATACTCGAAAACCAGTATCGTTAATAAGAAGTCAAAAAGATGGTACAAATGTTATGACTTTTGCTTTCTCTCTGGTATAAAACCTTTCACAACATTTTGTTCATTCAACCTTAGAGCACACATTCAAGATTGGAGCATTGGAGCCAGTAGAATGAAATCTTGAGTTGCTGAAAATAAGTTTTGAATAAGGACTTATGAAATATGTTGTGAAAGATAAGCAGAAAGTAGTGTTGAGTAACGGCCATTAGCAGGTAGTAAGTTTTTATCAAGTATATTTTGATTATTTTCTAACTTCGTGTAGCATAACATCTTATGGACATTTTTGTACAACGGAATTTTAAACCATTATATGATTCGTACAACCAAGAGTGTCAGAAGGAAAACGGAAAGAAGTGGTAGCAGTGATAAATAAAGGGCATTATACTGCCTCTTTCCGCTTCCTTTCTAGCATAAAATCATCAAGAACATCTACATTTTTACTACATTTTATATTTTTATATTATTAGTAGCTACAATTTTATATCAAATATGTTTAAGGAAACCAGAATGAAGTTCCGCCGGTGCTAAATAAGGGTCATCGGCGGGGCTTCATTTCGCTTTCCTTTTAGCAGACAATCTTCACAAACTTTGCTTAAATGATGTTTTTTGAACATTGTATCCATACGATCATATATGAAATTTTTTGGAAGGCAAGCAGGAAGAAGCGTTATAGGTGCTCAAGATGTTCAAGAATCAAGAAGTGTTTTCAACTATATTTTGAATTATTACAGATAGAAAGATGTTGTGGAAGTGTTAACTGGAGTTTTATAACTCTTAATTTCATTTTGCTTTTTCAGGTATAAAATCTTTAAAAATTTCTTGAACATTTTCAAAATCACTGACGTTATTCTTATCACATATCAAATATGTTACAGGGCAAGCAGAATGAAGTCGTAAATAAGGGTCATGGACCCGATTTCATGTCGCCTTTTTTAGCATAAAATCTGTCCAATTAATCTGTCAACTTTGGACCGCACATTATGGGAGACATCGGATATCAAATGTGCTTGATAGCAAGTAGAAAGAAGTCGTGCATATGCTAGAAAGAAGTTGTCATTTTTTGCTTTCTTTCTAGTATAAAATCGTCAAATACTTCATAAGCATTTGCTCAACCGAATTTTAATTTTTCACATTATTTCTGCAATCATATATCAAATATGATAGAAGATAAGCCGAATGAAGTGGTGCTGCTAAACAAAGGTCATTGACTATGTTTTTTATTGTTTTTTTAGCATATAACCTTAACAAATAATCCCCTCTTCTCTGCCGTCTGTTCTTTTACTACCATAGATGGGGGAACGCAAGGTGTTGGCTAAAGAGGAACAGAGACATAAACATAACACCCAAATTCATTGTTTCAGGATTGTTAGGTCATGAGAAGCAATAGAACAAGATCTCCACATTTGTGACATGTACTCTTAGAAGAAAGAAAGCAGAAATTGATGCGGCCTATCGGAGTAACCACGTTGTGAATGACGTAAGTAATACACAAAACAAATAAGTAATGCAAAAAGTAATGATAAATATTCGTTCCATACTCCTCGAATGAACATAACATTCTGGACATGACTGCAAGGCCTTAAGGATAGGAGGATAAGACAACAGCGGGATGATGAAGACCATTGACTCAAAGCGAGATGGTGATAGACCATGGCAGCCTGACAAGAACCCATCAGAAAGAGGAGCTTCCTCTGGTAGTGATGAGCCCCCTTCCAAGCGCGATGAGTTGCAACCAAGAGCAAAAAAACGTAAAAGTAATTGGAAAATATTAATGCTGTCATACTGTAACAAATGCCAACTACTGGCGATATCATAGCCGCAACCAACGTCGTGCCGAAGAAATGCCCAAACGGGTTGTCCCGGAGAAGACTTGCGCCCGAAGCATACCCAGTCACCACCTTTAGCTACCATCAGTAGATCGTGTGTGTAATACCATTTTCCGCTGTTCAGCATAAGAAACTTCTAGAAGGTAAGCAAAATGAAGAGTAGTGACAGTGCTAAATAAGGGTATTGTGTATGCTTCTTTTTGTTTTCTTTTTAACATAAAATCGTCAAAAACTTCTTCAATCTGAAACCTGCATTATGCGATATTCTACACATTAACGATGCTTGAGGGCGAGTTAAAAGAAACCAAAAAGGTGAAGAAATATATCATTCAAAAATTTTTTTCATTCACCCGGAGCAAACACAAATATTTTTGATATCTTATATGCTAGATAACAAGTAGAATGTAGTCGTGCCGCATAAATGTTTTTGCTTAAACTGTTGCTTCAATAGTTGGATCACACATTATGGGAAACTTAAAATATCAATGATGCTAGATGGCAAGTAGAATGAAATTGTGAAAGTGCTGAATGTAGGTTTACCACGAGGCCTCCTTTTTGCGTATTTCAAATTTTCAAGAACTCTCTAAACTTTTTTCTGAATCAAATTTTAATTTTTCGTTATTCCTGCAGTCACATATAAAGTATGTATTAAAATGTGTTAAAAGTCAAGTAAAGAGAAATTGCAGAGGTTGTTAACTGGACCTTCATCGTATTTTGCGTTTGTAAATTCAACTTCCAGTTCCTTTCTGTCTGTTTTAAAATTCTCGACAAATTTTTGTTCAAGCAACTTTGGATCATACATTATGGCAAGTTTCTCTTACTATCACAGTTGAACGAAGTAAGTCAAACACTGTTTACTGTATATGGTCGCGGATGGTACGAAGCTGTACATTACGTTTAGGTTCAGATTGCCGGCCGATTAATTTTCCAAATTTTCCTCTCCTCCGTGCAAAAAAAATGCTAGAATGAAGATGAAGAGCCGAGATGTTGCTAAATGAACTTCTTCATAGCATTTATTTCTCAAGAAGTTTTTTTTAAATAAAAAATTTCGAGTTGTTCTGTTATACAATGATACATTTTTACGTTGGCAAATAAAAAAAATCCTGGTTGTGTTGATTGAAAGTTCATCACACGGCTTTTTTTTTCACTTTCTTTTTAATAAAACGGCTCATTGACTATGACTCTTTTTGGTTTTTTAGCAATCTTCAAGAAGTTTTCACAAATAACCCCAGCGTATCTATATTCGGAAGCAGTAATCTACGATGCAGTACACACGTTCTTGGTGCTATGTTAACGCTAGAAGGTAAGTAAAATCAGTAATCGTCGTGCCTAGCTTCTTTTTGTAAATATTTTGAAAGTAGTATCCATAGTGTAGTTGAAAAATCGACTGCATGTGGTGAATAAGGGTCAGGGTACTTGCATCTTTCTGCTACTATTTTGCATAAGACTTTCGAAAATTCAGAAATGATAAGCCAAATAGTAAGACATGGTGGTGGTGTTAAGTATTGGTCATTGCGCAACTTTCTTTTTACTTTCTTTGTTAGCATAAAGTATTCAAGAATTTTTTCTCAACCCGGACGTAGCCAACTGGGGTTTTTGGGGTGTTCAAACTCCCCCGAAATGAGCAAAACGTTACCTAATACTATACCGAAAAATAGTAGGAGTATCAAACTAAACCCCCCAAAACTAAATCCTGGCTACGTCCATTTCTCATTAATGTTTATAACGTTTTTAGATTATTGATAGTCATATATCAAATATACTGAAAGGCAAAAAAAAAAATGATGGGTATACCGGAGAAGGGATTTAACACTCGATTCTTTCTACTTTCTATGTAGCATAAGACATAGGGTGTCCTTTTGAAAAGCTAAATTTTAGACCGTTATTACAATTCGTTCTACCTCATGCGAGATATTGTAGTGGTCCTTTTTGCTCTTTTCAGTATATAATCTTCAATGATAGAAAGAGGTTTATCATTTTGACTTCTTTCGCTTTCTTTCTGATATAATGCTTTTCAAAACAATTACTTCATTCAACCTAAAAGCACACATTATAGGAGGATTTGGATATAAAGTATGTTAGATAGCAAGTAGAAAGTTGTGAAGATGTTAAATGTGGATTCTTTGCACGGGCATCTTTTTGCTTTCTCTCTACTATCAAATGTTCAAGTGCTGCATGAACTGTTATCTCAAGTAAATTTGAATCTTATACATTATTCCTGCAATCATATATCAAGTATGTTAGAAGTATGATAGAGGTAGCAAAATGTGGTAATAACAATAATAGATCAGGTACTTAAGTGTACTGTATTTTGTTCTCTCTATAGCTTAAAAACTTCATGCCTTGGGTCACCCATATTTTGGATATTATATACGTACGAACAGATGTTAAATATGGTGGATAGGCTGAATAAAGGCCACCACACCTGCGCTTCTTTTATGCTTTTTCTTTAGGATAAAATCGTCATGAAGTTTTTCAACTAAATTGAAACTAAATGACGTGACGTAAGTAATACACAAAATGACATTGCAAAATATATTGAGAAATTTTCGTGTCAGGTTCTTCTAATAAATATAATTTTCTGTACACGGATGCAAGGTCTCAAAGATGGGAGAACATGACGAGTCAGTGGCCTTAACCAGAATACCACTGGTCCGAAGCGAGATGGTGATAGCCCTGAAATGAAGCTATCAAGAAGGAGATTTTTCTACATCTGGAAATGTGGGAAATGGCAGGGGATATCTCCCTGGAACTGAAAAGCGCTGTAAGTTGCTAAAAAGGACAAAGAAGCGTAAAAGGAGATTGGAAAATTTGACTTGAAAGCCAATATCGTTAATAGGTAGCCAAAAAGATGGTACACATATTATGACATTTGCTTTCTCTCTGGTATAAAACCTTCAACAACATTTTGTTCATTCAACCTTGGAATACAAAGATTGAAACATCGGAGCAAATAGAACGAAATCTTGAATGTGCTGAAAGTAAGTTCTGTGCCTATGAAATATGAGGGAAAATAAGCAGAAAGAAGTGGTATCGGTGCCTAACAGGTAGTAAGTTTTTATCAACTATATTTTGATTATTTTCTGCCTTCTGTGTAGCATAAAAGCGTATAGACATTTTGTACAGCGAAATTTTAGATCATATTATTCGTACAACCAAGTGTGTCCAAAGGCAGACGGAGAGAAGCACTGGCAGTGCTAAAAGAAAGACATTGTACTGCTACTTTCCGGTGTATTTCTAGCATAAAATCATCAAGAACATGTTTTTTAACTATATTTTAAATTTTTATAATATTGGTTGCTACAATTTCATATCAAATGTGTTAGAGGGAAAGCAGAATGAAGTCGCGCCGGTGCTATATAAGGGTCATTGGCGGACTTCATTTTGCTTTCGTTTTAGCAGACAATCTTCACAAACATTGCTTCAATCATGCTTTTTGGACATTGTATTCATAAAATCTCTTATGAAATTTATTGGAAAACGAGCAGAAAGAAGCGGTATCGGTGCTCAAGCATCAAGAAATGTTTTCAACTATATTTTGAATTCTTACAGGTAGAAATAGAAAGATGTTACCGAATTGTTAATAATAACTCTTAATTTTATTTTGCTTTTTCAGGTATAAAATCTTCAAGAATTTCTTGAACATTTTCAAAATCACTGACGTCATTCTTATCACATATCGAATATGTTAGAGGGCAAGCAGAATGAAGTCGTAAATAAGGGTCGTGGACCCGATTTCATGTCGCTTTCTTTTAGCATAAATCTGTCTAATCAATCTGTCAACTTTGGACCGCACATTATGGGAAACATCGCATATCAAATGTGGTAGGTAGTAAGTAGAAAGAAGTCGTGCATATGCTACAAGGAATTTGTCATTTTTTGCTTTCTTTCTAGTATAAAATCTTCAAATACTTCATAAACACTTACTCAATCCAAATTAAAAGGTATTAACGTAATCTTTCACGTTTATTTCTGTAATTATATATCAAGTATGATAGAAGGTAAGCCGAATGAAGTCGCGGTGCTGCTAAATGAGCGATATTGACTATGTTACTTTTTGATTTCTAGCATAAAATCTTAAGAAGTTTTCACAAATAATCCCCGCTTATCTGCTATCGGTTCTTCTACTGTCATACATGGAGGAACGCAAGGTGTTGGCTATAGAGAAACAGAGATATGAGCATAACACCCGAATCTATTGTTTCAGGATTATTCGGTCATGAAAAACTATAGAGCAAAGCCTCCACATTTGTAACATGTGCTTTTAGAAGAAAGCAGTAATTGACGCGACCTGTCGGAGTAACCACGTTGTGAACGACGTAAGTAATGCACAAAATGACAGTGCAAAAAGTAATGAGAAATCTTCGTTCCATATTCCTCGAATGAACATAACATCCTGGACATGACTGCAAGGCCGTAAGGATGGGAGGACAAGACAACAACGGGACGATGAAGATCATTGACCCAAAGCGAGATGGTGATAGACTGTGGCAACCTGACAATAAGCCATCAGAAAGAGGAATTTCCTCTGGTAGTGATGAGCCCCCCTCAACATAAAAATCTTCTGGAAGGTAAGCAAAATGACCAATGGTGACAATGCTAAATAAGGGTATTGTGTATGCTTCTTTTTGTTTTCTTGATAACATAAAATCGACAAAAATTTCTTCAATCTGAAACCTGCATTATGCGATATACTACACATTAAAGGTGCTTGAGTTCGCGCTAAAGGAAACAAAAAGGTGCTAGAAAGAAATTTATCATACAAAAATTTTTTTCATTCATCTTCGGAGCAAACACAGAGACTTTTGATATCTTATATGCTAGATAATAAGTATAATGTAGTGGTGTCGTTGGATCACACATTATGGGAAACTGAAAATATCAATAATGCTAGATGGCAAGTAGAATGAAGCTGTGGAGGTGCTGAATGTGAGTTTACCACGGAGGCTCCTTTTTGCGTCTTTCAAATTTTCAAGAACTCTATAAACTTTTTTCTCAATCAAATTTTAATTTTTACTTATTGTTTCAGTCACATATAAAGTTTGTATTAGAATGTGTTAAAAGGTAAGTAAGAAGAAATTGTAGAGGTTGTTAACTGGACCTTCATCGGATTTAGCGTTTATGATTTCAACTTCCAATTTGTTTCTGTCTGTTTGAAAAACTTTGTTGCTCAAGCAACTGTGGTTCATACATTACACCAAGTTTCTCTTACTTGCTATCACAGTTGCACGACAGTAAGTCAAATATTGCATATGTTCACGGATTGTAAACAGCTGTACATAACGTTCCGGAAATATGATCAAAGGGCCGCTTGTATCAAACTAAATAACGACATGTAAACAATTCTGTTTTTAAAAACTAAATCTTCAACATCAACTACATTTTGAGCTTTTACATTATTTGTACAATCACATGTCAAATATGTTAGAAGGCAAACAGAAAGAAGTAGTGACGATGCTGAATAAGGGTCATTCTCACTCCTACTTTCCTGCAATCTTTTTAGCATAAAATCTTCAAGATCATTCTTTTTAACCGCATTTTAAACTTATTATTTCAATTATATTACTCGTTCAGTCACGCATTAAATATGTTAGAACGCAACCAGGAGGAAAAAGTAGCTATGCTGTATAAGGGTCATGACCCTAGAGTCTTTCTGCTTCTATTTAGCAAAAAAGCTTCTAACATTTTCCTTCAACGTAATTTTGAACCATTACATTATTCTTACAACCACATACCAAGTGTGTTAGAAGGCAAGCAGAAAGAAGTAGCAGCAGTGTTAAATAAAGGACATTGTTCTGCTCCTTTTTGCTTTCTTTTTAGCATATAATCTTCAAAAACATTTTCTTCAACCAAACATCGAATTGTTGACTTATATCCACTATCACTTAGCAAATACTTTGGAAGGTAAGCACAAAGAACATCTTTTTTCAACCACATTTTCAGTTTTTATATTGATGGTACAAATATGTTAAAATATATAAGAAATGAATAACAAATATGATGGTACATACCAAATATGTTAGAAAGTATCTAGACAGAAGCATACGAGATGGTAGAAGTATACTATGACATGAGTATGTAATGAAGAGACATGACAGCAACGAGATAATGAAGACCGCTGACCCGAAGTCAGATGGTGATAAACAGTGACAGCCTGAAGAGAAGCCATCAGGAAGATAAGAAGCCTACTTCTGGAAAAGTGGAAGACGGAGGGGTTACTCCCCTGGGACTGAAGAGTCCCTCAAAACGCGGTGAGTTACAACCAAGAACAAAATAACGTAAAAGTAATTGGAAAATTTGAATTTTTCATACCGCAACTGATGCCAAGTGCTGATGATATCGCAGCCATAGCCAACCAATGATCTCCCTCAGAAAACATGTCCAAAAGGGTGATCCCGGCCAGAGCATATCTATTAATGCGTAATAGCATTTTTCCCTCCTCAGCGCAAAGAAATGCTAAAAGGTAAGCAGAATGAAGTGTTGTAGTAGTGCTAAATAAAGGTTATTGCCTATATCTTTTTGCAATTTTTTTCCATAAAATCGTCATAAACCTAACTTCAATCATGTTTTGAACATTATATTCGTACGTTGATTGCATTTTGCTCTTTCTGGCATGAAATATTTAAGAATTTCTTGACCATTTTCAAGATTTCTTACGTTATTTTTATTACAAATCAAATATGTTAAAGGGCAAGTAGAACGAAGTCGTAAATAAGGGTTTCATTTCGCTTTCGGTTTAGCATAAATTCTTCATAATCTTTGCTTCAATTAGTAAATTTTGAATTTTAACAACTGCAAAGACTTCGGGCATCAAATGTGCTAGGTAGCCCATAGAATGAAGTCGTGCATGTGCTAGAAAGAATTTGTCATCGTATATCTTTTACTTTCTTTCTGTCATTTTCTTTCTGTTAAAATCTGCAAAAACTTCATAAACTTTTCCACAAGCAAATTTTAATTTTTCACGGTGTTTCTGCGACCACATATCAAAGATACTGGAAGGTAAGCAGAATGAAGTCGTGCTATTGCTAAATAAAGGTCATTGACTATGCTTCCTTTAATTTTGTTTGCATAAAATCTTCAATAAGTTTCCACAAATAATCCCCTGTTGTCTGCCGTCTGTTTTTTCACCGCCATAGACGGAGGAATGCAAGAGAAGAACACAGACCTGAATATAACCAGAGTCCATTGTTTCAGGATTGTTAGGTGACAAAGAAAAGTGGAACAAGATTTCCGTATTTGTAACACCACGTATTCTTAGATAAAAGAAAACAAGGAATGGATGCGGTTGGGTTGAGTTGGATTCGTATCGGAGTAACCACGGTAGCGAGCGACGTAAGTAATAAACAAAGTTGCAAAACAAGACATTGCAAAGAGTAATTTTTGTTCCGTGTTTCTCCTATAAACATAACTTCCTGGGGACGGATGCGAGGCCTTATGGATGCAAGGACATTCTTGAACATTTTCAAAATCATTGATATTTTTATCACATATCAAATATGCAAAACATAGTAGTGCCCATCTTAAGTAACGGTCATGGAGCCGGCTTCATTTCGCTTTCTTTTCAGCATAAAATCTGTCATTCATAAACATTTCCTCAACCAAATTTTAGTATTTCACGTTATTTCTGCAATTATATACCAAGTATGATAGAAGCTAAGCCGAATGAAGTCGTGGTGCTCCTAAATAAACGTCATTGACTATGTCTTTTTTATTGCTTAAAACCTTAAGAAGTTTTCACAGATAATTTCCGCTGCTCTGTCATCTGTTCTTTTACTGGAATAGATGGAGGAACGCAAGGTGTTGGCTAAATAGGAACAGAGACATAAACATGACACCCAAATCCATTGTTTCAGGATTGTTAGGTCATGAAAAACAATAGAACGAGATCTCCACATTTGTGACATGTATTCTTAGACGAAAGAAAGCCGAAATTGATGCGGCCTATCGAAGTAACCACGTTGTGAACAACGTAAGTAATACATAAAATGATAGTGCAAAAAGTAATAAGAAATGTTCGTTCCATATTCCTCGAATGAACATAGGGTCCTTTACATGAATTCGAGGTTTCAAGGATGGGCGGACAAAACAGCGACGGGATGATGAAGACCATTGACTTAAAGCGAGATGGTGGTAGACTGTTGCAGCCTGACAAAAAGTCATCAGAAAGAGGAGTTTCCCCTAGTAGCGAAGAGCCCTCTCCCCGCGCGGTGAGTTGCAACCAAGAACAAAAAAGCGTAAAAGTAATTGTAAAATTTGACTGTTTTCATACTGTAACAAACGCCAACAACCGCAACCAACGTTGTGGTTCCTCCGAAGAAATGCCCAGACAGGTGGTCCTGGAGAAGATTTCCACCCGAAGCACTTCCAGACCACCACCTTTAGCCATCAACAGTAGGCCGGGTTTGTAATATCATTTTCCGCTCCTCAGCGTAAGAAACTTCTAGAAGGTAAGCAAAATGAAAAGTAGTGATAGTGCTAAATAAGGATATTGTGTATGCTTCTTTTTGTTTTCTTTTTAACATAAAATCGTCAATAATTTCTGCAAACTGAAACCTGCGTTATGCGGTATTTTACACATTAACGATGCTCCTCATTTCAATTACCATTTGGTTTCTTTCAGTCATAAAACTTTTGAAAACTTCCTCTTCAAGCAACTTTAGATAATACGGCAAGCTTTTCTTACTTGCTATCAAGGTTGGTAGGTAGTAAGTCGAACACTGTTCATGTACAGAAAGCGTAGGTATAACCACATTTCTCATGCTCTAAGAATGTATTGGTTGACTTAATATGGTGAACACCACGTCATGTGCAACAATATTTTAGAAAGCAAGCAGTTTTTTTTCTCTTTCTGGCATAAAACATTAAACTTTTAAGTTATTGGTGTAGTTATGTATCAATTATGTTGAAAAGCAAACAGAAATAAGTCGTGGAGGTGCTAACTGAAAGTTCATCACATGAAGAATCTTCAACATCTTATCAAACTGATTTTTAGCTTTTACTTTACTTTTAAAATCACATGTCAAATATGTTAGATGACAAGCAAAAAAGAATTAGTTAGGATGTTAAAGGGTCATCTTTCCTGCTTGGTTATGCTGCTTTCTTAGCTATCTTTTTAAGGCGATATTACACGATTCAACCAAGATGATTCACTTTTATTGAAAGGAATATGGATAAAACATTCACTCATAGGAAATTACACCCGATTATATCGAAGTATATAGATAAATAAATCTATGTGCGATAAAATGCAAAATATGAAGCTATATGCAAAACATATAAATCCGATTTCTATTAATCACATTTGATTCTGTTATGCTTTAAATAGATGTTGCGTAGATGTTAACTGCAGCTTCATATCTATTCATTTCATTTTCATCTTTCTGGCATAAAACTTCAAGAATTTGATAATCTTCTTCAAATCAAGTAGAGTGAAATTTATTAACGTTATTTTGAACTTATTTTTTTGATTATCTACTATATCAAATATATTGACTATATTTATAATATATTACGTTATGTCAGTGCTAAAAAGGGTCATTTAAGAGACTTCTTTTTGCTTTCTTTTCATCAAACAACCTTTTAACGTTTGCATTATTCTACATACGTATATAAAACAACGGCAAGACAAGCCAAATGAAGTCATGTCGGTTCTAAATCATGATTATTGTGTGTAATCATTATTGTGTATTACCATAAAATCTTCATAAATGTGCTTCAATTATATTCTTTGAACATTATATTCTTATAAACACAGGTCAATTATGTTGAAAGGTAAGTAAAAAGAAGTAGTAGTGATGATGAGTTAAGGTCGTTACACCTGCTTCTTCTGCTTGCTTTCTGTTATAAAATCTCCAAGAATTTCTTGAACTTTTTCCTGAATTAGGGGAAACCAATGCCAGAATCCATTGTTTCAGTTTTGTTAGGTGACGAAGAACATTGGAACAAGATATCAACATGTATTTAAAAAGAAACAGAAATGGACGCGGCCTACCGGATTAATCACGTTGGCAAACGATGTAAGTAATACAGAAAATGACAATATATAAAGTAATGAGAATTTTTTATTCTATATTCTTCCAATAAACATCATTTCTTGTACACGGATTTGAGGCAACGGGATGGTGAAGATCACTGACCCGAAGCTAGATAATGATAGACCGTGATCGTCTGAAGTGAAACCAACAGAAAGGGGAGTTTTCTATCTCTGGAGATGTGGAAGACGGAGTGGTTCTCTCTTAAGAGTGAAAAGAGCCGCTCTAAACGTGGTGAGTTACACCCAAGAGCAAAAAGGACATACAAGTAATCGGAATGTTTTCATATTGTAACTCACGCCAAGTACCAATCAACGACGTCCCTTCGAAAGGTTGTACCAAAAGGTGGTCCCGGAGAAGACACACTTAGATAGCCTGAAGCACACTTAGCCACCGTCTTTAAATGCCAACAGTAGGCCGGTTGCGTAATAACATTTTCCCCTGCGCAAAAAAAGCTAGAAGGTAAGCAGAATGAAAGGTTGTGGTACTGTTAAGCGAGGATCATTGCCTATGCTTGTTTTTGTTTTTTACCATGGAATCTTCATGGAATCATCTTTGTCATCCAACAAATTTTGAATGATTGTCTTATAATTCAGTTACATATCATATATGTTAGAAGGCAGGAAAGAAGAAGCAGTGACGATGCTAAATCGTCACTTTCATTGCTCCTCTATCCTTTTTTTCTAGCATAAAATCTTCAAAAATATTCGTCTCATCCACATTTTAAAATTATACATTATATCTTCAATTACATGTCGCGTAAGGGATGTTAAATAAGCTAAATAAGGATCATTGACTATGTTTCTTTTGCCTTTCTGTAGCATAAAATGTTCCAGCAATTTCCGCAAATAAAATATATTATAAGGTAACTAGAAAGATATTGCGGAGGAGGTTCATCGTAGTTTGTTTTTTCTAGCATGATGTCTTCAAGAACATTTTCTGCAATCCGGAATTTGCCTTGTGGAAAGATACACACTTCAGCGATGCTCGAAGGCGAGTAAGAAGGATCCAAAAAGATGCTAGAGAGAGGCTTATGATGCTGACTTCATTTTACCTTCTTTCTGGTATAAATCCTTCAAAAACATTTTCTTTTGTCAACCTTGTAGTACATATTATGGGAACAAGGAGAAAGTTGTCGTGCGTGTGCTAAACAAGGATTCATCGTATTGACATCTTTTTGCTTTGTTTCTGGTATAAAATATTCAAGAGCATATCAAATATATTAGAAGGCAAGCAGAAGGTAGTCACGATGGTGCTAAATAAGAATCATAGCATGGCACTTCCTTTTGCTTTCTTTTTAGCATAAAACTTCAAATAGTTTACGTTTACACATTCGTATGTTTATTCGTTCTTCCACTGCAATACATAGAGAACCGCGAGATGTCGACTAGAGAAGAACATACACCTAAATATAACTCCAGAATCTATTGTTTCAGGATTGTTAGATGACGAAGAAGTGCAACAAGATCTCACTTTTGTAACACGTATTCTTAGAAAAAAGAAAGCTGAAATGGAGGTCTCCTATTGAAGTAACTACGGTGGTAGATGGCGTAAGTAATACACAAAATGATATTGCAAAAAGTAATACGATATTTTCGTTCTATGTTCCTCCTCATATCTTTCTGGACACGGATGCGAGAACTCGAGGATGGGAGAACATAACACCAACGGGATGATGAAGAGCACTGACCTGTAGGGAGATAATGGCAGACCGTGATACCCTGCCATCAGGAAGAGGAGCTTCCCATCTCTGGAAAAATAGAAGAGGGAGGTGGTATTCCCCTAGGAGTGAAGAGCACTTTTCCAAGTACGGTGAGTTGCAAACAGGAAGAAAAAAAAACGTAAAAGCAATTTCGTCATTTTTCTGAAGAAATGTTCAAAAGGGTGGTCCGAGAGAAGACTTTCACTCGAAGCACACTTTGCTATCAAAGATGCTAGATAGTAAGTTAAACATTGTTGATATCCAGAATGCGTAGGACTTAATTTGGTAAACTCCACCTCATGTGTGTATATCATAAAATAATTCTTCACAGAACTCCACCTTATCTTTAGGAAAAAATATTATTTCGGACGAATATTCACAATTAAAAACTAAAATATTGCACAGGTCTGCAATATTTAAACGATGCTTTTGCTTATAATGTTGAACGATAGGGTTCCGGGCGAATCAACTGATAAAACTGGCCGGCAATTTCTGAAAAAGGTTCCAGTAATAGTTCTAATTTTAATTCAATTGTTTGTTGGGAAAAGAAATCAATTTTTAAGAAAAATGAAATAATATCGTAAAAATAATATTTTTAGGATCTCGATAATAAACAAAAATGATGGTATTCCATTTGAAAACAAATTGAATCGTTGCCATTTTGAAATAATTCGTCTAATTGAATTTCTGATATCACTATCGTGTAAAGCAGAGGTTCCCAAACGATTTTATATCGTAAACCCTCCATGTTTTTCGGTAGCCCCCTACTTTGTGCGGTAGACTCTGGGTACCGTTAAAAGTTGTTGTAATATGCAGTAAAGTATGCGTTAAAAACAAAAAAGTACATACTTGCATGGGCTAGAATGATGAAAATATAACATTGAATAGTGTTAGTTTGTGTTTTGATGACCAAAAAAAAGCTTCCACCCGGATCTGTTGACTTTTTTTAAATAAACCTCAGAACTTATAAGATAGTGTAATGCAAGTAGGTGATGATAGCCCGTGAGTGCCTGAAGTGAAGCAATCAGGAAGGAGATTTTTCTACACTTGAAAATGTGAAAGACTACATGGGAGCTCCCCTGACACTGAAGAGCGCTGTAAGTTGCTGAAGAAACAAAAAAACTTAAAAGTAATAGGAAAATTTGAATGTTTTCATACTGTAACTATTGCCAACTACGAAGAAATATCCAAAAAGATGATCCTGGAGAAGACTGCCGCCGAAACACACCTCACCACTATCTTTAGGCGGTAACTATAGACCGAGAAAATGCTTGAAGTTAAGCCGAATGAGGAGTCATGGTGGTGCTAAAAAAGTGTCTTTGCTTTATTTTTTCTTAAAGATATCTTGTCTATATTAAATGTTGAATTTTTACATTATACAGTCACGCATCAAAACTAGTATATTTGATTATTTCTTTGGTATATTTGATGAAAAGTTGCGAGGAAATGTAGAAGAGCCAATTGGTGCTTTATCACTCTTAATTTTGTTTTGCTTTTTCTATTATGAAATATTCAAAAGTATTTTCTTCAATTTGAAACCTGCATTACGCGATGTTCCATACGTTACGGATACTCGAAACCCAGTATCGTTAATAAGAAGTCAAAAAGATGGTACAAATGTTATGACTTTTGCTTTCTCTCTGGTATAAAACCTTTAACAACATTTTGTTCATTCAACCTTAGAGCACACATTCAAGATTGGAGCATTGGAGCCAGTAGAATGAAATCTTGAGTTGCTGAAAATAAGTTTTGAATAAGGACTTATGAAATATGTTGTGAAAGATAAACAGAAAGTAGTGTTGAGTAACGGCCATTAACAGGTAGTAAGTTTTTATCAAGTATATTTTGATTATTTTCTAACTTCGTGTAGCATAACATCTTATGGACATTTTTGTACAACGGAATTTTAAACCATTATATGATTCGTACAACCAAGAGTGTCGGAAGGAAAACGGAAAGAAGTGGTAGCAGTGCTAAATAAAGGGCATTATACTGCCTCTTTCCGCTTCCTTTCTAGCATAAAATCATCAAGAACATCTACATTTTAACTACACTTTAAATTTTTATATTATTAGTAGCTACAATTTTATATCAAGTATGTTTAAGGAAACCAGAATGAAGTTCCGCCGGTGCTAAATAAGGGTCATCGGCGGGGCTTCATTTCGCTTTCCTTTTAGCAGACAATCTTCACAAACTTTGCTTAAATGATGTTTTTTGAACATTGTATCCATACGATCATATATGAAATTTTTTGGAAGGCAAGCAGGAAGAAGCGTTGTAGGTGCTCAAGATGTTCAAGAATCAAGAAGTGTTTTCAACTATATTTTGAATTATTACAGATAGAAAGATGTTGCGGAAGTGTTAACTGGAGTTTTATAACTCTTAATTTCATTTTGCTTTTTCAGGTATAAAATCTTTAAAAATTTCTTGAACATTTTCAAAATCACTGACGTTATTCTTATCACATATCAAATATGTTACAGGGCAAGCAGAATGAAGTCGTAAATAAGGGTCATGGACCCGATTTCATGTCGCCTTTTTTAGCATAAAATCTGTCCAATTGATCTGTCAACTTTGGACCGCACATTATGGGAGACATCGCATATCAAATGTGCTTGATAGCAAGTAGAAAGAAGTCTTGCATATGCTAGAAAGAAGTTGTCATTTTTTGCTTTCTTTCTAGTATAAAATCGTCAAATACTTCATAAACATTTCCTCAACCAAATTTTAATTTTTCACATTTCTGCAATCATATATCAAGTATGATAGAAGGTAAGCTGAATGAAGTGATGCTGCTAAACAAAGGTCATTGACTATGTCTTTTATTGTTTTTTTCAGTATATAACCTTAACAAATAATCCCCTCTTCTCTGCCGTCTGTTCTTTTACTACCATAGATGGAGGAACGCAAGGTGTTGGCTAAAGAGGAACAGAGACATAAACATAACACCCAAATTCATTGTTTCCGGATTGTTAGGCCATGAGAAGCAATAGAACAAGATCTCCACATTTGTGACATGTATTCTTAGAAGAAAGAAAGCAGAAATTGATGCGGCCTATCAGAGTAACCACGTTGCGAACGACGTAAGTAATGTACAAAATAAAAAAGTAATGAGAAATGTTCATTCCATATTCCTCGAATGAACATAACGTCCTGGACATGACTGCAAGGCCTTAAGGATAGGAGGATAAGACAGCAACGGGATGATGAAGACCATTGACTCAAAGCGAGATGGTAATAGACCATGGCAGCCTGACAAGAACCCATCAGATAGAGGAGCTTCCTCTGGTAGTGATGAGCCCCCTTCCAAGTGCGGTGAGTTGCAACCAAGAGCAAAAAAGCGTAAAAGTAATTGGAAAATATTAATGTTTTCATACTGTAACAAATGCCAACTACTGGCGATATCACAGCCGCAACCAACGTCGTGCCGAAGAAATGCCCAAACTGGTTGTCCCGGAGAAGACTTACACCTGAAGCATACCCAGTCACCATCTTTAGCTGCCAACAATAGATCGCGTGTGTAATACCATTTTCCGCTTTTCAGCATAAGAAACTTCTAGAAGGTAAGCAAAATGAAGAGTAGTGACAGTGCTAAATAAGGATATTGTGTATGCTTCTTTTTGTTTTCTTTTTAACATTAAATCGTCAAAAATTTCTTCAATCTGAAACTTGCATTATGCGATATTCTACGCATTAAAGGTGCTTGAGTTCGCGCTAAAAGAAACAAAAAGGTGCTAGAAAGAAATTTATCATACCAAAAATTTGTCATTCATCCTCGGAGCAAACATAGAGACCTTTGATATCTTATATGCTAGATAACAAGTAGAATGTAGTCGTGTCTCGTAAATGTTTTTACTTAAACTGTTGCTTCAATCGTTGGATCACACATTATGGGAAACTTAAAATATCAATGATGCTAGATGACAAGTAGAATAAAGTTGTGGAGGTGCTGAAAGTAAGTTTACCACGAGGGCTCCTTTTTGCGTCTTTCAAATTTTCAAGAACTCTCTAAACTTTTTTCTCAATCAAATTTTAATTTTCGTTATTCCTGCAGTCACATATTTTAATTTTATAATTTATAAACATTTTTCGCGTTTATAATTTCAACTTTCAGTTCCTTTCTGTCTGTTTTAAAATTCTCGACAAATTTTTGTTCAAGCAACTTTGGATCATACATTATGGCAAGTTTATCTTACTATCACAGTTAAACGAAGTAAGTCAAACACTGTTTACTGTATATGGTCGCGGATGGTACGAAGCTGTACATAACGTTTCCGAAAATGATGTAGAGGCCGCTTGCACTAAATAACTATGTTCTTCTAATGTTCTTCAAAAACTAATCCTTCAACACTTTATCAAAAGTATTTTGAGCTTTTACAATATTTATACATTCATGTACAATAATGCGAAATTTTCTTTCCATATTCCTCCAATAAACATAACTTCCTGGCGTCGGGTGCGAGGCCGCAAGAATGCCAGGACCACTAATCCGAAGCGAGCTGGTAACAGACCATCATAGCATGAAGAGAAGCCATCAGGAAAAGGAATTTCCTACCTGTGGAACTGTGGAAGACGGAAGGGTGTGCTCCCGTGTAACTAAAGAGTAATCTAAAAGCGCTGTAAATTGCAACCAAGAACAAAAAAAGCATAAAAGTAATTGGAAAATTTGAATTTTTTCATATTGTAACTGATGCCAAGTAACGACACCATAGCCGCAATCAGCTAATTATATCTCTTCAAAGAAATGTCCAAAAGTTTTATTTGGTTTTCGTGGGAAGACACTGTGAGTCTCAGATTGCCGGCCGATTAATTTTCCGAATTTTCCTCTCCTCCGTGCAAAAAAAATGCTCTCAAAAATGGATTCATTGCACGGGCATCTTTTTGCTTTCTCTCTACTATCAAATCTTCAAGTGCTGCATGAAATGTTTTCTCAAGTAAATTTGAATCTTATACGTTATTCCTGCAATCACATATCAAGTATGTTAGAAGTATGTTAGAGGTAGCAAAATGTGGTAATGACAATACTAGATCAGGCAATTAAGTGTACTGTATCTTGTTCTCCATTTAGCATAAAAACTTCATGCTTTGGGTCACCCATATTTTGGATATTGTACACGTACGAACGGATGTTAAGTATGGTGGACAGGCTAAATAAAGGCCACCAAACCTGTGCTTCCTTTTTGCTTTTTCTTTAGGATAAAATCGTCATGAAGTTTTTCAACTAAATTGAAACTAAATGACGCGACGTAAGTAATACACAAAATGACATTGCAAAAAATATTGAGAAATTTTCGTGTCAGATTCTTCTAATAAATATAATTTTCTGTACACGGATGTAAGGTCTCAAAGATGGGAGAACATGACGAGTCAGTGGCCTTCACCAGAATACCACTGGTTCGAAGCGAGATGGTGATAGCCCTGAAATGAAGCTATCAAGAAGGAGATTTTTCTACATCTGGAAATATGGAAAATGGCAGGGGAGCTACCCTGGAACAGAATAGTGTTGTAAGTTGCTAAAAAGAACAAAAAAGCGTAAAAGGAAATTGGAAAATTTGACTTGAAAGCCAATATCGTTAATAGGTAGCCAAAAAGATGGTACATATATTATGACATTTGCTTTCTCTCTGGTATAAAACCTTCAACAACATTTTGTTCATTCAACCTTGGAATACAAAGATTGAAACATCGGAGCAAATAGAACGAAATCTTGAATGTGCTGAAAGTAAGTTCTGTACAAGAACCTATGAAACATGTGGGAAAATAAGCAGAAAGAAGCAGTATCGGCGCTGAATAACGGCCTAACAGGTAGTAAGTTTTTATCAACTATATTTTGATTATTTTCTACCTTTTGTGTAGCATAAGACCTTATAGACATTTTTATACAACGAAATTTTAAATCATATTATTCGTACAACCAAGTGTGTCAGAAGGCAGACGGAAAGAAGCAGTGGCAGTGCTAAAAGAAAGATATTGTACTGCTACTTTCTGGTGCATTTCTAGCATAAAATCATCAAGAACATGTTTTTTAACTATATTTTAAATTTTTATAATATTGGTAGCTACAATTTCATATCAAATGTGTTAGAGGGAAAGCAGAATGAAGTCGCGCCGGTGCTAAATAAGGGTCATTGGACGGCTTCATTTTGCTTTCGTTTTAGCAGACAATCTTCACAAACTTTGCTTAAATCATGTTTTTTGGACATTGTATTCATAAAATCTCTTATGAAATTTATTGGAAGACGAGCAGAAAGAGGCGGTATCGGTGCTCAATAATCAAGCAATGTTTTCAACTATATTTTGAATTATTACAGGTGGAAATGGAAAGATGTTGCGGAAGTGTTAATAATAACTCTTAATTTCATTTTGCTTTTTCAGGTATAAAATCTTCAAGAATTTCTTGAACATTTTCAAAATCACTGACGTCATTCTTACCACATATCGAATATGTTAGAGGGCAAGCAGAATGAAGTCGAAAATAAGGGTCGTGAACCCGATTTCATGTCGCTTTCTTTTAGCATAAATGTGTCTAATCAATCTGTCAACTTTGGACCGCACATTATGGGAAACATCGCATATCAAATGTGCTAGGTAGCAAGTAGAAAGAAGTCGTGCATGTGCTAGAAGGAATTTGTCATTTTTTGCTTTCTTTCTAGTATAAAATCTTCAAATACTTCATAAACACTTCCTCAATCCAAATTAAAAGGTATTAACGTAATCTTTCACGTTTATTTCTGTAATCATATATTAAGTATGATAGAAGGTATGCCAAATGAAGTCGCGGTGCTGCTAAATGAGGGACATTGACTATGTTACTTTTTGATTTCTAGCATAAAATCTTAAGAAGTTTTCACAAATAATCCCTGCTTATCTGCTATCTGTTCTTCTACTGTCATACATGGAGGAACGCAAGGTGTTGGCTATAGAGAAACAGAGACATGAGCATAACACCCGAATCTATTGTTTCAGGATTATTCGGTCATGAAAAACTATAGAACAAAGCCTCCACATTTGTAACATGTGCTTTTAGAAGAAATCAGAAATTGACGCAGCCTGTCGGAGTAACCACGTTGTGAACGACGTAAGTAATGCACAAAATGACAGGGCAAAAAGTAATGAGAAATGTTCTTCCTTATTCCTCGAATGAACATAACATCCTGGACATGACTGCAAGGCCGTAAGGATGGGAGGACAAGACAGCAACGGAACGATGAAGACCATTGACCCAAAGCGAGATGGTGATAGACTGTGGCAACCTCAACATAAAAACTTCTGGAGGGTAAGCAAAATGAACAATGATGACAGTGCTAAATAAGGGTGTATATATTGCAGGGTGTATGCTTCTTTTTGTTTTCTTTTTAACATAAAATCGTCAAAAATTTCTACAATCTGAAACCTGCATTATGCGATATACTACACATTAAAGGTGCTTTAGTTCGCACTAAAGGAAACAAAAAGGTGCTAGAAAGAAATTTATCATACAAAAAATTTTTTCATTCATCTTCGGAGCAAACACAGATACTTTTGATATCTTATATGCTAGATAATAAGTATAATGTAGTGGTGTCGCGTAAATGTTTTTACTTAAACTATTGCTTCAATCGTTGGATCACACATTATGGGAAACTGAAAATATCAATGATGCTAGATGGCAAGTAGAATGAAGCTGTGGAGGTGCTGAATGTGATTTTACCACGGGGGCTCCTTTTTGCGTCTTTCAAGTTTTCAAGAACTCTATAAACTTTTTTCTCAATCAAATTTTAATTTTTCTTTATTCTTTCAGTCACATATAAAGTTTGTATTAAAATGTGTTAAAAGGTTAGTAAGAAGAAATTGTAGAGGTTGTTAACTGGACCTTCATCGGATTTAGCGTTTATGATTTCAACTTCCAATTGGTTTCTCTCTGTTTGAAAAACTTTGTTGCTCAAGCAACTGTGGCTCATACATTACACCAAGCTTCTCTTACTTGCTATCACAGTTGCACGACAGTAAGTCAAATACTGTTTCCTGCATATGATAACGGATGGTAAACCGCTGTACATAACGTTCCCGAAATATGATGTAGAGGCCGCTTGAATCAAACTAAATAACGACATGTAAACAATTCTGTTTTTAAAAACTAAATCTTCAACATCAACTACATTTTGAGCTTTTATATTATCTGTACAATCACTTGTCAAATATGTTAGAAGGCAAGCAGAAAGAAGTAGTGACGATGCTGAATAAGGGTCATTCTCACTCCTACTTTCCTGCAATCTTTTTAGCACAAAATCTTCAAGATCATTCTTTTTAACCGCATTTTAAACTTATTATTTCAATTATATTATTCGTTCAGTCACACATCAAATATGTTAGAACACAACCAGAAGGAAAAAGTAGCTATACTGAATAAGGGTCATGACCCTAGAGTCTTTCTGCTTCTATTTAGCAAAAAAGCTTCTAACATTTTCCTTCAACGTAATTTTGAACCATTACATTATTCGTACAACCACATACCAAGTGTGTTAGAAGGCAAGCAGAAAGAAGTAGCAGCAGTGTTAAATAAAGGACATTGTTCTGCTTCCTTTTCCTTTCTTTTTAGCATATAATCTTTAAAAACATTTTCTTCAACCAAATATCGAATTGTTGCATTATATCTACTATCACTTAGCAAATACGTTTTAAGGTAAGCACAAAGAACATCTTTTTTTAACCTCATTTTCCGTTTTTATATTGATGGTACAATTTCACACCAAATATGTGAGAAAGTAACTAGACAGAAGCAGACGAGATGTTAGAAGTATACTATGACATGAGTATGTAATGAAGAGACATGGCAGCAACGAGATAATGAAGATCGCTGACCCGAAGTGAGATGGTGATAAACCGTGACAGCCTGAAGAGAAGCCATCAGAAAGATAAGATGCCTACTTCTGGAAAAGTCGAAGACGGAGCGGTTACTCCCCTGGGACTGAAGAGTCCCTCAAAACGCGGTGAGTTACAACCAAGAACAAAATAACGTAAAAGTAATTGGAAAATTTGAATTTTTCATACCGCAACTGATGGCAAGTGCTGAGGATATCGCAGCCGCAGCCAACCAATGATCTCCCTCAGAAAACATGTCTAAAAGGGTGGTCCCGGCCAGAGCATTCCTATTAATGCGTGATAGCATTTTTCCCTCCTCAGCGCAAAAAAAAATGCTAAAAGGTAAGTAGAATGAAGTGTTATGGTAATGCTATGTAAAGGTTATTGCCTATATCTTTTTGCAATTTTTTTCCAGAAAATCTTCATAAACCTAACTTCAATCATGTTTTGAACATTATATTCGTACGTTGATTGCATTTGGCTCTTTCTGGCATGAAATATTTAAGAATTTCTTGACTTTAATTTTCGTTCAATGTTCTTCCTATAAACATAACTTCCTGGGGACGGATGCGAGGCCTTAAGGATGCCAGGACCACTAACCCGAAGCGAGCTGGTAATAGACCATCATAGCATAAAGGGAAGCCATCAGGGAAAGGAATTTCCTACCTCTGGAACAGTGGAAGACGGAAGGGTGCTCCCGTGTAACTAAAGTGTAAGCTCCAAACGTTGTGAATTGCAAGCAAGAACAAAAAATATATAAAAGTAATAGCAAAATTTGAATGTTTTCATATTGTAACTGATGCCAAGTAACGACATAACAGCCGCAATTAACTGACAACATCTCTTCAAAGAAATGGCCAAAAGTTTCATTTGATCTCCGTGGGAAAGCACTGTGAATCTCAGACTTCAAAATTTTTATGTTGGAAAGCAATTAAAAAATGATCCTGGATGTGTTGAATGAAAGTTCATCACGCGGCTTTCTTTTCACATTCTTTTTAATATAACCTCTTCATAAAGAATTTTCAACATCTTATCAATCTCATTTTGAACGTTTACATTATGTGTACAGGGTTGGGCAGATTGAACCACAAATTATAGGAAACTTCAAATATCAAAGATGCTGAATAGCAATTGGAATGAAATTGTGGAATGTAGTAAAAGTAAGTATCCCACGATGCTTTTTCTTTTTGTATCCTTTATGGTGTTAAATCTTTCACTAACTTTAGGAGCTTTTTCCTTAAACAAATTATAAACTTTTAGGTTGTTTGTGCAAACACCTACCAGGTATATTAGAAGGTAAACAAAATAATATCGCGGTGATACTAAATACGGCTCATTGACTTTGCTTCTTCTTGGTTCTTTTAGCAATCTTCAATAGGTTTTCACAAATAACCCCAGCATATCAACATTCGGAAGCAGCAATCTACGATACAGAACAGACGTTATTGGTATTATGTCAATGCTAGAAGGTAAGTAAAATCAGTAGTCGTCGTGCCCAGCTTCTTTTTCTAAATATTTTGAAAGTCGTATCCATAGTAAGGCTAAAAAGAGAGGCTGCATATGGTGAATATGCAGCCGTGCTCTCAGCCGGCACTTGCATCTTTCTGCTACTATTTTGCAGAAAACTTTCGAGAATTTGGAAATGAGAATGCAAATACTAAGAAATGCTGGTGGTGCTAAGTAATGGTCATTGCGCAACTTTCTTTTTACTTTCTTTGTTAGCATAAAGTATTCAAGAATTTTTTGCCAAGTGGGGTTTTTGGGGTGTTCAAACTCCCCGAAATAAGCAGAACATTACCTAATACTATACCGAAAAATAGTAGGAGTATCAAACAAAACCCCCCAAAACTAAATCCTGGCTACGTCCGTGTTTCTCATTCATGTTTAGCATGCCAGAACTGTATTGGTCCTTTTTACTTTCTTTTACTATATAATCTTCAATGATAGAAAGAGGTTTGTCATTTTGACTTTCTCTCGCTTTCTTTCTGATAAAATACTTTTTAAAACAATTTCTTCATTAAACCTTGAAGCACACATTATGGGAGACTTTGGATATCAAGTATGCTAAATAGCAACTAGAAAGTTGTGAAGATGTTAAATGTGGATTCATTGCACGGGCATCTTTTTGCTTTCTCTCTAGTATCAAATCTTCAAGTGCTGCATGAACTGTTTTCTCAAGTAAATTTGAATCTTATACGTTATTCCTACAATCACATATCAAGTAAGTTAGAAGTATGTTAGAGGTAGCAAAATGTGGTAATGGCAATACTAGATCAGGCAATTAAGTGTACTGTATCTTGTTCTCTCTTTAGCATAAAAACTTCATGCTTTGGGTCACCCATATTTTAGATATTGTATACGTACGAACAGATGTTAAATATGGTGGATAGGCTGAATAATGACCACCACAACTGCGCTTCTTTTTTGCTTTTTCTTTAGGATAAAATCGTCATGAAGTTTTTCAACTAAATTTAAACTAAATGACACGACGTAAGTAATACACAAAATGACATTGCAAAAAATATTGAGAAATTTTCGTGTCAAATTCTTCTAATAAATATAATTTTCTGTACACGGATGTAAGGTCTCAAAGACAGGAAAACATGACGAGTCAGTGGTCTTCATCATAATACCACTGACCCGAAGCGAGATGGTGATAGCCCTGAAATGAAGCTATCAAGAAGTAGATTTTTCTACATCTGGAAATGTGAAAAATGGCAGGGGAGCTACCTTGGAACAGAATAGTGTTGTAAGTTGTTAAAAAGAGGAAAACAGCGTAAAAGGAAATTGGAAAATTTGACTTGTCCTTCATAAAGATAAGATCGTTCATAGGAAGCCAAAAAGATGGTACACAAATTATGATATTTGCTTTCTCTCTGGTATAAAACCTTCAACAACATTTTGTTCATTCAACCTTGGAACACATATTAAAGATTGAACCCTTAGAGCAAATAGAATGAAATCTTGAATGTGCTGAATGTAAGTTTTGTACAAGGACCTATGAAATATGTGGGAAGATGAGCAGAAATTAGCGGTATCGGTGCTGAATAACGGCCATTAACAGGTAGTGTGTTTTTATCTACTATATTTTAAGTATTTTCCAACTTCTGTGTAGCGTAAAACATTGGACATCTTTGTACAACGAAATTTTAAATCATTGTATCATTCGTACAACCAAGTCTGTTAGAAGGCAAGCGGAAAGAAGTGGTAGTAGTGTTAAATAAAGGACATTATGCTGCCTCTTTCCGCTTCCTTTCTAGCATAAAATCGTCAAGAACATCTACATTTTAACTACATTTTAAATTTTTATATTATTAGTATTAGTAGCCACAATTTCGTATCAAATAGGTTAGATGGCAAGCAGAATGAAGTCGCGCCGGTACTAAACAAGGGTCATGTTTTTTGAACATTGTGTTCATACAATCATATATGAAACTTTTTGGAAGGCAAGCAGAAAGAAGCGTTATCGATGCTTCCTCAGAAGTTCAAGAATCAAGAAATGTTTTCAACTATATTTTGAATTCTTACAGGAAGAAAGATGTTGCGGAAGTGTTAACTGGAGTTTTATAACTCTTAATTTCATTTTGCTATCTTAGGTATAAAATCTTTAAAAATTTCTTGAACATTTTCAAAATCATTGATATTTTTATCACATATCAAATATGCAAAATATAGTCGTGCCCTAATCTTAAGTAACGGCCATGACCGGCTTCATTTCGCTTTCTTTTCAGCATAAAATCTGTCATTCATAAACATTTCCTCAACCAAATTTTAAGTTTTCACGTTATTTCTGCAATTATATACCAAGTATGATAGAAGGTAAGTCGAACGAAGTCGTGGTGCTCCTAAATAAACGTCATTGACTATGTCTTTTTTATTGTTTAAAACCTTAAGAAGTTTTCACAGATAATCTCCGCTTCTCTGTCATCTGTTCTTTTACTGTAATAGATGGAGGGATGCAAGGTGTTGGCTAAACAGGAACAGATACATAAACATAACACCCAAATCCATTGTTTCAGGATTGTTAGGTCATGAAAAACAATAGAGCAAGATCTCCACATTTGTGACATGTATTCTTAGAAGAAAGAAAGCCGAAATTGATGCGGCCTATCGAAGTAATCACGTTGTGAACGACGTAAGTAATGCACAAAATAAATAAGTAATGCAAAAGTAATGAAAAATGTTCGTTCCATATTCCTCGAATGAACGTAACATCCTGGACATGACAGCAAGGCCTTAGGGATGGGAGGACAGGACAGCAACGGCATGATAAAGACCATTGACCCAAAGCGAGATGGTGATAGACCGTGGCAGCCTGACAATAAGCCATCAGAAAGTGGAATTTCCGCTGGTAGTGGATGAGCTCCCCTCTAGGGCGGACCAAGAACAACCAAGAACAAAAGAACATAAAAGTAATTGGAAAATTTGAATGTTTTCGTACTGTAACAAATGCCAAACGGGTTGTCCCGAAGAAGACTTCCGCCCGAAGCACGCCCAGCCACCACCTTTAGCCGCCAATAGTAGACCGTGTGTGTAATACCATTTTCCGCTCCTCAGCATAAAAACATCTATAAGGTAAGCAAAATGAAGAGTGGCGATAGTGCTAAATAAGGGTATTGTGTATGCTTCTTTTTGTTTTCTCTTTAACATAATAAATAATAGCGATGCTAAATAGCGGTCTTAATCCTGCTCCTTTTTGCATTCTTGGCTGACTTTTGTGGTTGAATCACTGTCAATCGGCCTTCGGTACAAGCAAAATTCAGCCGTCATTGTGAATTATGCATCATACGGAAGCCTAACCATTTTTTAAATATTCTTGTTAAAAATTGATATCTGGATAAGGAGAGAATATTCTCGCCAGTTTCATCCGCTTGTCCAATATAACAACGAAATGTTCATATAGATAGAGGCAGAGTCTTCTTTACAATATAAAGTTACACTATTCAAAAGTTACATAGATGGCTGGCACCTTGCTATTGATGATGCACAAGTTGGTTCTAATCTAACAAAATCAAAAATTAATGAGTAAACTAAAATTAAGACCGTGATTAATTCTAATTTTAATAAGGAAGAAGAGAAAATTTTAATTCTTGCGGATAGTCACGACAGGGGTTTAGCCCAAGTATTCTAATGCTAAACTTGATGCTGTTGTAGAAAAGTTCCGGCTGGGTCTAAATTTTGTGCGGATATGTTGGAAATATCGAGGGGTTCTGCAGAGTACACAAACATAATTTTGGTGTCTACACCTTATTGGGCGAGCCGTATCGTTTGCAATTCCTATGAAGTCGTGAATAAGTGTAAATCAAAAAAATCTTACTCATTTGGAATATACTGCAGTAATTGCAAATGAAAAGAAATCGGTTTTTGTCTAATGTAGTGGTGGTGATGAAGAGTGCGATGTTGCTACTAACTGAGAGAAACGATGCTGACGTTCGTTGGTGGGTTGGAGATGCTGTTGGTTCTCCGGTTGGAAATACCGTTGATTCGTCTGCGGAATATGCTGATCTGTCTGGAGGTAAGGATGCTACAATTTTGATTACCTTAGTAACCGGTCAGGACTCTTTTATGTAGTTATTTTGTAGTTTGTCTAACACCATTAATTTGTTGAATTTTCTATAATCACAACATACTCGCGGTTTGTGATTTTTCGGAAACTTTTCGGATATCAGTTATATTGGTAAGCAGGTAGAAAGAAGTCGTGGATATATTAAATGGAAGATCTCTGCACCACTTCTTTTTGCCTACTTTCTGGTATAAAATCTTCAAAAATGTATTCTTCAATCAGCGTTGGAGCTCATATTATGGGAAACTGCAATCTTCAAAGATGCTGGATGGTAAATAGAAGGAAATCGTGGAGGTGCTGATTGCTAATTAAGTGTCATTAGCTAGCCTTCGTTTTGCTCTCCTTTTAGCAGAAAATTTTCACGTTTCTCAACAAAATTTGGAATTTTTACATTGTTCATATAAAAACATATCAAATATATTAAAGAAAAATAGAAACAAATTACGTAGGTATTAACTGTTATCTTCAAGAACATTTTCACTTCAAGAAGCTGCGGGAGATTTATGACTTATACTCAAGACATTTTTTTTAATCCACCTTGGAACCTTCATTATGGGAAACTTCGGATATCAGTTATATTGGTAAGCAGGTAGAAAGAGACCGTGGAGATGTTAAATGGAAGTCCACTGCACGATTTCTTTCTGCCTCCTTTCTGGTACAAAATCTGCAAAAATTTATTCTTCAATCAACGTTGAAGTACATATTACGGGAAGCAACAATCTTTAAAAATGCTAGATGGTAAGTGGAAAGATATCGTGGAGGTGCTGATTGCTAAGTAAGTGTCATTAGCTAGCCTTCGTTTTGCCCTCCTTTTAGCAGAAAATTTTCACGTTTCTCAAGAAAACTTGGAATTTTTACATTGTTCATACAAAACCATATCAAATATATTAAAGAAAAATAGAAAGAAATTATGTAGGTATTAACTGTTATCTTCAAGAACATCTTCATTTCAAGAAGCTGCGGGAGATTAATCACATACAGTAAAGACATTTTTTTTTAATCGACCTTGGAGCTTTTATTATGGGAAACTTCGGATATCAGTTATATTGGTAAGCAGGTAGAAAGAGACCGTGGAGATGTTAAATGGAAGTTCACTGCACGATTTCTTTTTGCCTCCTTTCTGGTATAAAATCTTCAAAAATTTCTTGAACTTTTTCAAAATCATTGACGTTATTCTTATTACATATCAAATATGCAAAATATAGTCGTGCCCATCATAAGTAACGGTCATGGACCCGGCTTCATTTCGCTTTCTTTTCAGCATAAAATCTGTCACTCATAAACATTTCCTCAACCAAATTTTAATTTTTCACGTTATTTCTGCAATTATATACCAAGTATGACAGAAGGTAAGCCGAATGAATTCGTGGTGCTCCTAAATAAACGCCATTGACTATGTCTTTTTTATTGTTTGAAACCTTAAGAAGTTTTCACAGATAATCTTCGCTTCTCTGTCATCTGTTCTTTTACCACAATAGATGGAGGAACGCAAGGTGTTGGCTAAACAGGAACAGAGACATAAACATAACAACCAAATCCATTGTTTCAGGATTGTTAGGTCATGAATAACAATAGAACAAGATCTCCACATTTCTGACATGTATTCTTAGAAGAAAGAAAGCAGAAATTGACGCGGCCTCTCGGAGTAACCACGTTGTGAACGACGTAAGTAATGCACAAAACAAATAAGTAATGCAAAAAGTAATGATAAATATTCGTTCCATATTCCTCGAATGAACATAACATCATGGACATGACTGCAAGGCCTTAAGGATGGGAGGACAAAACAGCGACGGGATGATGAAGACCATTGGCCCAAAGCGAGATGGTGATAGACCATGGCAGCCTGACAATAAGCCATCAGAAAAAGGAATTTCCGCTGGTAGTGATGAGCTCCCCTCCAAGCGCGGTGAGTTACAACCAAGAACAAAAGAACATAAAAGTAATTGGAAAATTTGAATGTTTTCATACTGTAACAAATGCCAAGTACTGGCGACATCACAGTCGCAACCAACGTCATGGTTCCTACGAAGATATGCCCAAACGGGTTGTCCCGGAGAAGACTTCCGCCCGAAGCACACCCAGCCACCACCTTTAGCCGCCAATAGTAGACCGTGTGTGTAATACCATTTTCCGCTCCTCAGCATAACAAACATCTAGAAGGTAAGCAAAATGAAGAGTGGTGATAGTGCTAAATAAGGGTATTTTGTATGCTTCTTTTTCTTTTCTCTTTAACATAATAAATAATAACGATGCTAAACAGCGGTGCAAAAAGGAGCAGGATTAACTGCTCCTTTTTGCTTTTTTTTTGCATTCGAAATGTTCACATAGATAGAGGCACAGTCTTTTTTACCATATAAAGTTACATTATTCAAAAGCTACATAGATGGCTGGCACCTTGCTATTGATGATACACAAGTTGGTTCTAATCTAACAAAATCAAAAATTAATGAGTAAACTAAAATTAAGACCGTGATTAATTCTAATTTTAATAAGGAAAAAGAGAAAATTTTAATTCTTGTGGATAGTCACGACAGGGGTTTAGCCCAAGTATTGTAATGCTAAACTTGATGCTGTTGTAGAAAAGTTCCGGCTGGGTCTAAATTTTGTGCGGATATGTTGGAAATATTGGGGCGTTCTGCAGAGTACACAAACATAATTTTGGTGTCTACACCGCATTGGTCGAGCCGTATCGTTTGAGATGCGGTTCATTAATTCCTATGAAGTCGTTAATAAGCGTGTAAATCAGAAAAATCTTACTCATTTGGAATATACGGCAGTAATTGCAAATGAAAAGAAATCGGTTTTGTCTAATGTAGTGGTGGTGATGAAGAGTGCGATGTTGCTACTAACTGAGAGAAACGGTGCTGACGTTCGTTGGTCGGTTGGAGATGCTGTTGGTTCTCCGGTTGGAAATACCGTTGATTCGTCTGCGGAATATGCTGATCTGTCTGGAGGTAAGGATGCTACAATTTTGATTACCGTAGTAACCGGTCAGAACTCTTTTATGTAGTTATTTTGTAGTTTGCCTAACACCATTAATTTGTTGAATTTTCTATAATCACAACATACTCGCGGTTTGTGATTTTTCGGAAACTTTTCGGATATCAGTTATATTGGTAAGCAGGTAGAAAGAAGTCGTGGAGATGTTAAATGGAAGATCTCTGCACCACTTCTTTTTGCCTACTTTTTGGTATAAAATCTTCAAAAATGTATTCTTCAATCAGCGTTGGAACTCATATTATGGGAAACTGCAATCTTCAAAGATGCTGGATGGTAAATAGAAGGAAATCGTGGAGGTGCTGATTGCCTTAGCAACTTACTTGTAAGTGTCATTAGCTGGACTTCGTTTGCTCTCCTTTTAGCAGAAAATGTTCAAGTTTCTCAACAAAACTTTGAATTTTTACATTGTTCATACAACAACAAATCAAATATATTAGAAGAAAAATAGAAACAAATTACGTAGGTATTAACTGTTATCTTTAAGAACATTTTCATTTCAAGAAGCTGCGAGTGATTTATCATTTATACTCAAGACATTTTTTTAATCAACCTTGGAGCTTTCATTATGGAAAATTTTTCAGATATTAGTTATATTGGTAAGCAGGTAGAAAGAAGTCGTGGAGATGTTAAGTGGAAGTTCACTGCACCACTGCTAAGTAAGTATCATTAGCTGGGCTTCGTTTTACTCTCCTTTTAGTAGAAAATTTTTAAGTTTCTCAACAAAACCTTGAATTTTTACGTTGTTCATACAACAACAAATCCAATACATTAGAAGAAAAATAGAAACAAATTACGTAGGTATTAACTGTTATCTTCAAGAACATTTTCATTTCAAGAAGCTGCGGGAGATTTATCACTTATACTCAAGACATTTTTTTTAATCCACCTTGGAACTTTCATTATGGGAAACTTCGGATATCAGTTATATTGGTAAGCAGGTAGAAAGAGACCGTGGAGATGTTAAATGGAAGTCCACTGCACGATTTCTTTCTGCCTCCTTTCTGGTATAAACTCTACAAAAATGTATTCTTCGTGCTGATTGAAACATCGCGTGGACTTCTTTTTTTCTATCTATCTGGTATAAAATCTTCAAGAACTTTTTCGTAAAGCAAATTTTAATTTTTTACGTTATTCCTAAAATCGAAAACTATAAAATGTATGTCATTTTATATTTTAAAGCAAGTCGTTTTTTTTATTTTATTGACCAAAAATAAAATATATTGTAAGGAAAGTAGAAATAAATTGCGTAGGTACTAACTGTTATTTTCAAGAACATTTTCATTTCAAGAAGCTGCGAGTGATTTATCATTTATACTCAACACATTTTTTTAATCAACCTTGGAGCTTTCATTATGGGATACTTTTCGGATATCAGTTATCTTGGTAAGCAGGTAGAAAGAAGTCGTGGAGATGTTAAATAGAAGATCACTGCACCACGTCTTTTTGCCTACTTTCTGGTATAAAATCTGCAAAAATTTATTCTTCCATCCACGTTGAAATACATGTTAAGGGAAACAACAATCTTCAAAGATGCTAGATGGTAAGTAGAAAGAAATCGTGGAGGTGCTGATTGCTAAGTAAGTGTCATTAGCTAGCCTTCGTTTTGCTCTCCATTTAGCAGAAAATTTTCACGTTTCTCAACAAAACTTGGAATTTTTACATTGTTCATACAAAAACATATCAAATATATTAAAGAAAATAGAAACAAATTACGTAGGTATTAACTGTTATCTTCAAGAACATCTTCATTTCAAGAAGCTGCGGGAGATTCATCACATACAGTCAAGACATTTTTTTGATCGACCTTGGAGCTTTTATTATGGGAAACTTCGGATATCATTTATATTGGTAAGCAGGTAGAAAGAAATCGTGGAGATGCTAAATGGAAAATCACTGCACGACTTCTTTTTGCCTACTTTCTGGTATAAAATCTTCATAAATATATTCTTCAATCAACGTTATAGGTCATATTATGGGAATCTACAATCTTCAAAGATGCTGGATGGTAAGTAGAAAGAAATCGTGAAGGTGCTGATTGCTAAGTAAGCGTCATTAGCTGGGCTTCGTTTTGCTCTCTTTTTAGCAGAAAATTTTTAAGTTTCTCAACAAAACTTTGAATTTTAACATTGTTCATATAACAAAATATCAAATATATTAAAAGAAAAATAGAAATAAATTGCGTAGGTACTAACTGTTATCTTCAAGAACATCTTCATTTCAAGAAGCTGCGGGAGATTTATTTCTTATACTCAAGGCATTTTTTTTTAATCGACCTTGGAGCTTTCATTATGGGAAACTTCGGATATCAGTTATATTGGTAAGCAGGTAGATAGAGACCGTGGAGATGTTAAATGGAAGTTCACTGCACGATTTCTTTTTGCCTCCTTTCTGGTATAAAATCTTCAAACATTTCTTGAACAATAGTCGTACCGATCTTAAGTAACGGTCATGGACCCGGCTTCATTTCGCTTTCGTTTCAGCATAAATCTGTCATTCATAAACATTTCCTCAACCAAATTTTAATTTTTCACATTATTTCTGCAATCATATACCAAGTATGATAGAAGGTAAGCCGAATGAAGTCGTGGTGCTCCTAAATAAACGTCATTGACTATGTCTTTTTTATTGTTTGAAACCTTAAGAAGTTTTCACAGATAATCTCCGCTTCTCTGTCATCTGTTCTTTTACTACAATAGATGGAGGAACGCAAGGTGTTGGCTAAACAGGAACAGAGACATAAACATAACACCCAAATCCATTGTTTCAGGATTGTTAGGCCATGAATAACAATAGAACAAGATCTCCACATTTCTGACATGTATTCTTAGAAGAAAGAAAGCAGAAATTGACGCGGCCTCTCGGAGTAACCACGTTGTGAACGACGTAAGTAATGCACAAAACAAATAAGTAATGCAAAAAGTAATGATAAATATTCGTTCCATATTCCTCGAATGAACATAACATCATGGACATGACTGCAAGGCCTTAAGGATGGGAGGACAAGATAGCGACGGGATGATGAAGACCATTAACCAAAAGCGAGATGGTGATAGACCGTGGCAGCTTGACAATAAGCCATCAGAAAGAGGAATTTCCTCTGGTAGTGATGAGCCCCCCTCCAAGCGCGGTGAGTTTTAACCAAGAACAAACATAGGTAAAAGTAATTGGAAAATTTGATTGTTTCCATACTGTAACAAATGCCAAGTACAACATCAGAGCGGCAACCAACGTCGTGGTTCCTCCAAAGAAATGCCCAAGCGGGTTGTCCAAGAGACCAGTCACCAGCTTTAGCCCCAACAGTAGACTGTGTATGTATTATCATTTTCCGCTCCTCAGCATAAAAGACTTCTAGAAGGTAAGCAAAATGAACAATAGTGATAGTGCTAAATAAGGGCATTGTGTATGCTTCCTTTTGTTTTCTTTTTAACATAAAATCGTCAAAAATTTCTTCAATCTGAAACCTGCATTATGCGATATTCTACACATTAACGGTGCTTGAAGGCGAGCCAAAAGAAACCAAATAGGTGTTAGAAAGAAATTTATCATTCAAAAACTTTTTTTCATTCAACCTCGGTGCAGACAGAGAGACTTCTGATATCTGCTATACTAGATAACAAGTAGAAAGTAGTCGTGCAGCATAAATGTTTTTACTTAAACTGTTAAACTTTTTAAAGCATTTATGCTGAAAAAATTTTTGTTCATCATTTTGTCATAGCATTTTATCACAGCTGAACGAAGTAAGTCAAACACTGTTTCCTGCATATGGTCGTGGATGGTACGCAGCTGTACATAACGTTCCCGAAAAATTGTGTAGAGGCCGCTTGCATCAAACTAAATAACGACATGGAAGCAACTCTATATTTTTCAAAAACTAAACCTTCAATATCTTATCAAACGTATTTTGAGCTCTTACATTATTTCTACATTTATGTCAAATATGTTAAAAAGCAAGCAGAAAGAAGTAGTGACGATGCTGAATAAGGGTCATTTTCACTCCTACTTTCCTGTAATCTTTTTAGCATAAAATCTTCCAGATTTTAAAGATTTCAAGATTCTTTTCATCCACTTTTTAAACTTATATTTTATTCGTACAGTCCACACATCAAATATTTTATAACACAACCAGAAGAAAATGAAAAATGACTAAAAAAATGGCTATGCTGAATAAGGTCATGACGCTGGCATCTTTCTTCTTCTATTTAGCGTAAAACCTTCGAAAACTTTCCTTCAACATAATTGTGAACCATTATATTATTCGTACAACCACATACCGAATGTGTTAGAAGGCAAGCAGAGAGAAACATAGGCAGTGTTACATAAAGGACATTGCTCTGCTTTTCCTTGCTTTCCTTTTAGCATATAAACTTCAACTACTTTTTCGTCAACCAAACTTTGCACTTTTGCATTATATCGACGATCACTCATCAAATACTTTGGAAGGCAAGCACAAAAAACATCTTCTTTAACCACATTTTCAGTTTTTATATTGATGATACAATTTCATATCAAATATGTTAGAAAGTAAGTAGACAAAAGTAGGCGAGCTGGTAAAAGTATATTATGATATGAGCATGTAATGAAGAGACATGACAGCAACGAGATGATGAAGACCGCTGAGCCGAAGTGTATTGGTGACAGCCATCTGGAAAAGGTACTTCTGGAAAAGTAGAAGACGGCCCCAGGGGTTACTTCCCTGGAGCTGAAGAGTCCGCTTCAAACGTGGTTAGTTACAACCAAGAACAAAATAACGTAAAAGTAATTGGAAAATAAAGGTCATGGACGTGGCTTCATTTCACATTCTTTAAGGATAAATTATTCATAAACTTTGCTTCAATTATGTTTTGAACATTATATTCGTACAAGTACATGTAACATCTATTGGAAGGCAAGCAGAAAAAAAGTGGTATCGGTGCTGAATAAAGGTTATTACGCCTACTTCTGTTTTGCTTTCTTTTTATTGATTGTTTCTTTTTGTTTTTTTTGCTTATAATCCACAAGAAGTTTTCACAAATAATCCCCGCTTCTCTGCCGTCTGTTCTTCTATTGCCACAGCTGGAGGAATGCAAGGTGTTGTCTGAAGACGAACACAGACCTGAACATGACACCAGTCCATTGTTTCAGGACTGTTAGAATTACATTTGTAACATTGGGTTACATTTGTAGCTTCTTGGGAACGGATACGAGGCCTTAAGGATGGGAGGACAACTTACCCGAAGCAAGCTGATAATAGACCATTCCCGTGTGACTAAAGAGCAATCTCCAAGCGCGGTAAGTTGCAACCAAGAACAAAAAAGAACATAAAAGTAATTGCAAAATTTTAATGTTTTCATGATGTAACTGATATCAAGTACTGACGACGCTACAGACGCAATCAGCTAACAACGTCTTTTCAAAGAAATTGCCAAAAGGGTGGTCTCCGTAGGAAGAGACTGCGAGACTCAGACTGCCGGCCGAGTAATTTTTCAAATTTCCTTCTTTTCAGCGTAAAAAGAAATGCTAAATTGTTGACATGCTGATTGGAAGCTCACCTGACATGCTTCTTTTTGATATAAAGTTTTCAACATTTTCGTTATTAGAGTGGTCATGTATCAATTATATTGAAAAGTAAGTAAAAAGAATCCTGGATCTGCTAATTGAAAATTTATCACGCGGCTTTCTTTTTACTTTCTTCTTAAAGTAACATCTTCATGAAGAATCTTCAACATATTATCAATCACATTTTGAACTTTTACATTATGTATACAGGATTAGGCAGGTTGGACCACACATTGTGGGAAACCTCCAACATCAAAGATGCTAGATGGCAACTAGAATGAAATCGTGGAATGTAGTGAATGTAAGTATACCAGGATGTCTTCTTTATGTATAATTCATGGTATTAAATCTTCAAGAACCTTTTGAGCTTTTTCCTTAAGCAAATTTTAATCTTTTAGGTTATTTGTGCAATCTGCTACGAAGTATATTAGAAGGTAAGCAAAATAAAGTCGCGGTGGCACTAAATACGGATCATTGACTATGCTATTGGCTTTTTAGCAATTTTCAAGAGGTTTTCAAAAATAACCCCCTCCTATCTGTGTTCGGATGCAGCAATCTACATCGCAGAACACGCGTTCTTCTACTGCCATATATTGTAGGAGGCAAACATAACAATAGAATCCATTGTTTCAGGATTGTTAGGTGACGAGGAAAAGTGGAACAAGATCTCCACATTTATAACACGTATTATAAGAAAAAATGAAGCCGAAATAGGCCTATAGTGTTACTGATGTCAAGTACTGATAACTCTGTGGAGACCACAGCCACAATCAACCAACGACGTCCCTCCGCAGAAATACCCAAGAGGGTGATCCCAGAAAAGAGACAAACAAAAGCTTGAAAAATGTTAGAAGGTAAGTAAAATCAATAGTGGTCGTATCAAGCTTCTTTTTGTAAATATTTTGAAAGTAGTATACATAGTGTGGCTAAAAAGCATGTTGCATATGGTAAATAAGGGTTACACGGCACTTGCATCTTTCGGCTACTATTTTGCAGAAAACTTTCGCGAATTCAGAAATAAGAAGCCTAATAATAAAAAGGTGGTGGTGTTAAGTAATGGTCATTTTGCAAGTTTCTCTTTACTTTCTTTGTTAGCATAAAGTATCCATGATTTTTTCTTTGCACGGGCGTAGCCAAGGAAAAATACCGAAATAATACGAGGAGTATTTTTTACGAATTAAAACCCCTCAAAACTAAATCCTGACTATGTCTGTATTTCTCAGTCATGTTTAAAACGTTTAGATTATTGGTACAATCATTTATCAAATGTTTTGGAAGGCAACAAGAAGTGTGTATATCGGAATGGGTATATTGGAGAAAGGATTTAGCACTCGATTCTTTTTACTTTCTATGTGGCATAAGACTTAGGTACCTTTTAATCAACTAAATTTTAAACCGTTATATTATTCGTTCAACCGCATGCCAGACATTGCAGTGGTTCTTTTTGCTTTTTTTAGTATATAATCTTCAACTCTCAATCTTCAATTGCTTTAAGGTGAGAAGTAAGAAGCCAAAAAATGATAGAAGAGAGGTTTATCATTTTGACTTCTTTTCGCTTTCTTACTGATATAATACTTTTTAAAACAATTTCTTCATTCAACCTTGAAGCACACATTATGGGAGACTTTGGATATCAAGTATGCTAGATAGCAAGTAGAAAGTTGTCGTGAAGATGTTAAATGTGGATTCATTGCACGAGTATTTCTTTGGGTTTTTCTAGTATCAAATCGTCAAGTACTGCATGATCTGTTTTCTCAAGAAAATTTGAATCTGATTGTGATTCCTGCAATCACATATCAAGTATATTAGAAGGCAAGCAGAATGTGATCGATGTGATCAGAATGTGTATCATGTTGGATAGGCTGAATAAAGGCGATCATAGCCGCGCTTCTTTTTGCTTTTTCCTTAGGATAAAGTCATCATGAAGTTTTTCAACTAAATTAAAACTAAACGACGTAAGTAATACACAATATGACTTTGCAAAAAATATTGAGAAGTTTGTTGCTAACAAGAACAAAAAAAACGTAAAAGGAAATTGGAAAATTTGACTTGAAAGCCAATATAAGAATCCAAAAAGATGGTACACATATTATGACATTTGCTTTCTCTATGGTATAAAACCTTCAACAACTTTTTGTTCATTCAACTTTGGAGCATACATTAAAGATTGAACCGTTGGTGCAAATAGAATGAAATCTTGAATGTGCTGAATGTGGGTTTTGTACAAGAACCTATGAAATATGTGGAAATATAAACAGAAAGAAGCGGTATCGGTGCTGAATAAAGGCCTAACAGGTAGTAAGTTTTTATCTACTATATTTTGATTATTTTCTAACTTCTGTGTAGCATAAGATCTTATGGACATTTTTATACAACGAAATTTTAAACCATTATATGATTCGTACAACCAAGAGTGTCAGAAGGCAAGCGGAAAGAAGTGCTAGCGGTGCTAAATAAAGGACATTGTACTGCCTCTTCACGCTTCCTTTCTAGCAAAAAATCATCAAGAACACCTAGATTTTAACTATATTTTAAATTGTTTTATTATTAGTAGCTACAATTTTATATCAAATATGTTAGAGGGCAAGCAGAATGAAGTCGCGCCTGAAAAGAAAGTGTTCTTTTTAGCAGACAATCTTCATAAAACTTTGCTTAAATCATGTTTTTTGAACATTGCATTCATACAATCATATATGGAATTTTTTGGAAGGCAAGTAGAAAGAAGTTATCGGTGCTCAAGAAGTTCAAGAATCAAGAAATGTTTTCAACTATATATTGAATTCTTACAGGTAGAAAGATGTTGCGGAAGTGTTAACTGAAGTTTTATAACTCCTAATTTCATTTTTCTTTTTCAGGTATAAAATCTTCAAAAATTTCTTGAACATTTACAAAATCACTGACGTTATTCTTATCACATATCAAATATGTTAGAGAGCAAGCAGAATGAAGCCGTAAATAAGGGTCATGAGCCCGATTTCATGTCGCCTTTTTTAGCATAAAGTCTGTCCAATTAATCTATCAACTTTGGACCGCACATTATGGGAGACATCGGATATCAAATGTGCTAGATAGCAAGTAGAAAGAAGTCGTGTCTGTGCTAGAAAGAATTTGTTTGAATTTGCTTTCTTTCTGGTATAAAATCTTCAAATACTTCATAAACATTTCCTCAACCAAATTTTAATTTTTCACGTTATTTCTGCAATCATATATGAAGTATGATAGAAGGTAAGCCTTTACCACCTTTAGCCGCCAACTGTAGACCGTGTGTGTAATATAATTTTTCGCTCCTCAGCATAAAAAACTTCTAGAAGGTAAGCAAAACGAAGAGTAGTGATAGTGCTTAATAAGGGTATTGTGTATGCTTCTTTTTGTTTTCTTTTTAATATAAAATCGTCAAAAATTTCTTCAATCTGAAACCTGCATTATGCGATATTCTACACATTAACGGTGCTTGAGGGCGCGTCAAAAGAATCCAAAAAGGCGCTAGAAAGAAATTTATCATTCAAAAAATTGTTTCATTCAACCTCGGAGCAAACACAGACGTTTGATATCTTATATGCTAGATGACAAGTAGAACGTAGTCGTGCTGCATAAATGTATTTACTTCAACTGTTGCTTCAATCGTTGGATCACACATTATGGGAAACTTAAAATATCGATGATGCTAGATGGCAAGTAGAATGAAGTTGTGGAGGTGCTGAATGTAAGTTTACCACGAGGGCTTCTTTTTGCATCTTTCAAATTTTCAAGAACTCTACAAACTTTTTTCTCAATCAAATTTTAATTTTTCGTTATTCCTGCAGTCACATATAAAGTATGTATTAAAATGTGTTAAAAAGCAAGTAAAAAGAAATTGCAGAGGTTGTTAACTGAACCTTCATCGGATTTAGCGTTTATCATTTAAACTTCCAATTGGTTTCTGTCTGTTTTAAAAACTTGTTGCTCAAGCAACTTTGGTTCCTACATTACACCTAGCTTCTCTTACTTGCTATCACAGTTTAACACAAAACACAATTCTATGTTTTTCAAAAACTAAATCTTCAACAGCTTATCAACTACATTTTGAACTTTTACATTGTTTGTAGATTCATGTCAAATATGTTAGAAGGCAAACAGAAAGAAATAATGACGATGCTGAATAAGGGTCATTTTCACTCCTACTTTCCTGCAATCTTTTTAGCATAAAATCTTCAATATCATTCTTTTCATCCACATTTTTAACTTATATATTATTCGTACAGTCACACATCAAATATGTTAGAACACAACCAGAAGGAAAACGTGACTATGCTGAATAAGGGTCTTTCTGCTTCTATTTAACAAAAAACCTTCTAAAATTTTCCCTCAACGTAATTTTGAACCATGTGACAACCACATACCAGGTGTGTTAGAAGGCAAACAGAAAGAAGTAGGGGCAGTGTTAAATAAAGGACGTTGTTCTGCTTCTCTTTGCTTTCTTTTTAGCATATAATCTTCAAAAACATTTTCGTCAACCAAACTTTGAACTTTTACATTACATCTACGATCACTTATCAAATGCGTTGGAAGGCGCACAAAGATCTTTTTTAACCACATTTTCAGTTTTTATATTGTTGGTACAATCCCATATCAAATATGTTAGAAAGGAAGTAGACAGAAGCAGACGAGATGATAAAAGTATATTGTGATATATCCATGTAATGAAGATGAAGATATAATCATAAAAATGAGGATACAAGACAGCAGCGAGATAATGCAGACCGCTGACTCGAAGTGAGAGGGTGATAGACCGTAACAACCTGAAGAGAAGCCATCATGAAGGAGAGTTTTCTAGATTTGGAAAAGTGAAAGATGGAAGGGTTACTACCCTGGGACTGAAGAGCTCCTTCCAAGCGTGATAAGTTACCATCAAGAACAAAGTAACGTTAAAGTAATTTTTATGTTTTCATACTGCAACTGATGCTAAGTACTGATGATACCGCAGCTGCAACCAACCAACGATCTCTTTCAAAAGACATGCCCAAAAGGGTGGTTGTCCAAAGCACACTTATTATGGATCCATAATAGCATTTTTCCTTCATCGATCAGCGCAAAAAAAATGTTAAAAGGTAAGCGGAATGAAGAGTTGTGGTAGTGCTAAATAAGGGTTATTGCCTATAATTCGTACGTTAATTTCATTTTGTTCTCTCTGGCATGAAATCTTGAAAAATTTCTTGACCTATTTCAAGGATTTTTACGTTATTTTTATTATAAATCAAATATGTTAAAGGACAAGCAGTCAAAAAATCAAGTCGCACCGGTGCTAAATAAGAGTCAAGTACGTGGCTTCATTTCGCTTTCGTTATAGCATAAAATCGTCATAAACTTTGCTTCAAATTATTTGAACATTGTATTCGTACAAGCACATGTGAAATGTGTTGAAAAGCAGAAAAAGGTTGTATCGGTGCTGAGTAAAGGTTATAACACTTGCTTCTGTTTGCTTTCTTTTTAGTCTAAGTTCATCAAGAGGTTTTTTCGAGTAAATTTTGAATTTTGACACTGGAAAGATGTAGAGACTTTGGACGCCAAATATGTTAGATAGCCCATAGAATGAAGTCGTGCATGTGCTAGAAAGAATTTGTCATCTTTCTTTGTGTTATAAAATCTGCAAAAACTTCATAAACTTTTCCACAAACAAATTTTTCACGTTCCTGCCACCATATATCAAGTATAAGGTAAGCAAAATGAAGTTGTACTATTGCTAAATAAAGGTCATTGACGATGCTTTTTTTTAGTTTTGTTTACATAAAATCTTCAAGAAGTTTCCACAAATAATCCCCGCTTGTCTGCCGTCTGTTCTTCCACCGCCATGAACGGAGGAATGCAACGTGTTGATTAGAGAGAACCACAGACCTGAACATAACACCCTAGTCCATTGTTTCAGGATTGTTAGGTGACGAAAAAAAGTAGAACAAGATATCCATATTTCTAACACGTATTCTTCGAAAAAAAGCAGAAATGGACGCGTTGTATCGGAGTAACCACGGTGGCAAGCGACGTAAGTAAAACACAAAATGATATTGTAAAGAGTAATGCGAAATTTTCGTTCCATGTTTCTCCTATAAAGATAACTTCCTGGGGACAGAAGCGAGGCCTTAAGGATGGGAGGACCATTTACTCGAAGCTGCCAATAGACAATGATATACGTCTAGGAGACACTACAAGTCTCAGACTATGTAATTTTCCAAATTTTCCTTTGTTCAGCGCAAAAAGAAATGCTAGAAGGCAAGCAAGAATGCTCAGTCGAGATTCTGCTAACTGAGGGTAATTGCTTGTTTTTAAGGGCCTATGCTTGTTTTTGCTTTCTTCTTAGGATACTTTAATAAGTTTTTTCAATAAAAAATTTCCAATATTTCTGTTATACAATGGTACATCAAATTTTTATATACGGAAAGTTGAGAGAAATTGTGGACATGGTGATTGGAAGGTCACCTGACATGCTTCTTTTTGTTCTTTTTTCTAATATATAGCTTCCAGCATTATGGGGGGGGGGGGGAGAGAAAAATGCCATTTCGGAGTAACCATATTGACGAACGATGTAAGTAATACTGAAAATGACAATGTCTGAAGTAATGAGAAATTTTCGTTCCATATTCCACCAATAAACATAATTTCCTGGACTCGGAGGTGAGGCCTCAAGGATGGGAGGATATGACAGCAATGCGATGATGAAGACCACTGACCCCAAGCCAGATGGTGATAGACCGTGACAGCCTGATGTGAAGTCATCATAATTTCACTCTCTTAAGAGTGAAAAACACCCCTCCAAGCACGGTGAGTTACAACCAAGAACAACAAAAAAATATAAAAGTAATTTGAAATTTTGAATGTTTTCATATTGCAACTGATGCCAAGTGATGATATCACAGCCGCAACCAACCAACGACGTCCTTCCGAAAATATGCTTCAAAAGGTGATCCCGGAGAACACTTCAGCCCGAAGCACACTTAGCCACCTTATTTAAGCGTCAACAGTAGGCCGGGTGCAGAATAACATTTTCTCCTCCTCAGCGCAGAAAAAATGCTTAAAGGTAAGCAGAATAAAAGATTGTGGTGGTGCTGAGCGATGGTCATTGACTATGTTTGTTTTTTAGCATGGAATCTTCAAGAACTTTGTCATTCAACAAATTGTGAACGATTATCTTATAATACAATCACATATTAAATATGTTAGAAGGCAGGAGAGGAGAAGCAATAATAATGCTAAATACGTGCCATTTTCGTTGCTCCTCCTCTTCCTTACTTTTTAGCATAATGTCTTCAAAAATATTCTTAACCACATTTTAAAGTTATACATTATATCTAAAATTACGTCATGTAAAGGATGTTGAGAGAAATTGTGAAGGTGCTAACTGGTGCTTTATCACTCTTGATTTTGTTTTGCTTTTTCTATCATGAAATCTTCAAAACCATTTTCCGCAATCTGGAACTTGCGTTAGACAATGTTCTACATATTAACGATGCTCGAAGGCGATTAAAAAGAGACCAAAATGATACTAGAAAGAGATTTATCATTTTGACTTCCTTTTGTTTTCTGGCATGAAATAATTTTCTTCAATCAAACTTTTAGTGGTGACTTTGGGTATCAAATAAGCTACATAACAAGTAAAATGAAGTCGTGCATGTGATGAATATAAGTTCACACTGACTATTTAAGTAGAAAGATATTGCAGAGCTTCATTGCATTTTGATTTTTCTAGCATGATGTCTTTAAAAACATTTTCTACAATCGGGAACCTGCCTTGCGGAAGGATATATACTTCAGCGATGCTCGAAGCCGAGTAAGAAGAAGCCAAAAATATGCTAGCGAGAGGTTTATCATTTTGACTTCGTTTTACCTTCTTTTTGGTATAACACCTTCAAATGCATTTAGTTTTGTCAACTTTGGAGTAAACACTATGGGAGGAAATAGAAAGTTCTTGTGCGGGTGCTAAACATAGATTCATGGTACTGACATCTTTTTGTTTTCGTTCTGGTATAAATTAATCAAGAGCATATCAAGTATGTTAGAAGGCAAGAAGGTAGTCACTATGGTGTTAAATAAAGATCATAGCGTGCACTTCCTTCTGCTTTCTTTTTAACATAAAAGCTTCAATCAGTTACATTACATTTGTTTGTATTCAGACACATCAACCTACGAGACAAAACACATGCTCTTCCACTGCCATATATAGAGGAACACGAGGTTCGACCAGAAAGGAACATAGATCTAAACATAACACCAGAATCTATTGTTTTAAGAAGAGAATTTATTGTTAGGTGACGAAGAAGTGCAACAAGATCTCCACATTTGTAACACGTATTTTTAGAAAAAAAGAGAGCTGATTGAAGTAACCATGGTGGTGGACGGCATAAGTAATGCACAAAATAACATTCCAAAAACTATTTCGAAATTTTCGTTCCATTTTCCTCTTATAACCGTAACTTTCTGGGCATGGATGCAAGATCTTAGACATGGCAGTACATAACAGCAGCGGGTTGATGAAGAGCACTGACCCGGAGTGAGATAGTGACGGACCATGACCCTCTGAAAAGAAGCCGTCAGGAAGAGGAGTTTCCATCTCGGGAAAACTGCAAGAGTTAGATTCTTCCCTAGGAATGAAGAACACCCCTCCAAACACGATGAGTTGCCAACAAGAACAGAAAACGTAGAAGCATTTCCGTCGTCCATTGAAGAAATGCTGAAGCTTAAAAAATACTAAAAAGTAAGTAAAATCAATAATCTTTTTACCAGAAAATCTTCAAGAACTTTATCATTCAACATATTTTGAATTATGTTATTTTACAATCAATTATCAAATGTGTTAGAAGGTTAGCAAGAAGAAGTAGCGACGATGCTGAATAATGGGTCATTTTCGCTTCGTCTTTTCTGCTCACTTTTTAACATAACATCTTCAAGATCATTCTTTTGAACCACATTTTAAATTCGTATATTATTAGTACAATAAAATATCAAATATGTTAAATAATGTTATAAGGCAACCAGAAGGCAATAGTAGCTATACCGAATAAGAGTCATGACCCTACCTTCTTTCTACTTCTATTTGGCATAAAAGTTTCGAAAATTTTTCTTTAATATAATTTTGAACCATTCTATTACTCGTACAATCTCATATCAAGTGCGTCTAAAAATAAATACCAAAAGGTAAAAACTTACATAAAATATTCAAAAGTTCTTTCTTAATCATGTTTCGAGTGTGTTAGAAGGCAAGCAGCAAGAAATAGGGACAGTGTTATATAAAGGACATTGTTCCGCTTCTTTTTGCTTTCTTTTTAGCATATATACTTCACAAACTTTTTCTTCTCAACAATCGCATATCATATATGTAAGAAAGTAAGTAGACAGAAGTACTCGTTCTCTGAGCAATCAAAATGTGTGGTTTGGGATTTAAATGTTATTGTCAAACTAATAAATGCAACATTGCACCCACACCAACAGGATGACTTCTAAGTTACTACTAAGTTCTCGAATAGTCCAAGAACTTTTTATAAACGCTATTTTGAATTCTTGTAGATGACCTTTATTTAGTACTGACGCAACTTAATATATTATAAATATTGTAATAAATCCATAATTACCGAAGTGTATGTAATATATTGTGGTGTGAAATTAAAAGACTTCTTCTTCAGTTTTAAAAATGTACTTATTACCGGTTTCAATAAGTAAATATCATCATTAGCTAAATAGTTTACAGTTTAATTTTTTTAATTTTTACAATTATTATTCGTTATTTTAATTTGTTTTAAATCATTTTAACAACTGTAAACTTTTTTAATATTTGTCTATTTAAAATGAAGAAGAAAGAGAAAAAGAAATGTTAGTCATCAAACAGGAACGTCGGTGTTAAATAAGGGTCATTTACAAGAATTCTTTTTGCTTTTTTAGCATAAAATCTTCAAGAACTTTTTCATCAAACAACAATTTCGCGTTTAGGTTATTCTACAAGATCTCCACATTTGTAACATGTATTCTTAGGAAAAGAAAGCGGAAATGTACGCGGAGTAACCACGATGGTGAACGACGTAAGTAATACACAAAATGATATTGGAAGAAATAATCTGAAGTTTTTTTTCCATGTTCCTCCTATAAAGACAACTTCTTGGACATGGATGCAAGGCCTCATAAATGGGAGGGTAAGACAGCAACGAGAAGATGATAAAGACCACTTACAGGAAACGAGATGGCAACAGACCGTGATTACCTGAGGAGAAAGCATCAGGAGGAGTAGTTTCCTACCTCTAGAAAAGTGATAGATAAGATAAAGCTTCCTTGACGAGAAATCGCAAAATCTCGCTCTAGGTCTCATGCAGCGAAGTCAACAACAGCGAATTTGTCACCGAAGTTGCAATTGTGTTGTAATTGACAGCAAAATAACTTTCAAAAAGCAAATTCGAATGGTATATGTAAGTAATAAATAATAAAGACAGTGCAAAAAGTGCTGAGAAGTTTTCGTTTCATGTTCCTCCTATAAACATAACTTCCTGGACACAGATGTGAGGCATCAAGTATGAGAGAACATGACGGCAACGGGAAGATGAAGACCACTGACCCGACCTGAGACAGCTTCAAGAGAATCTACCAGGAAGAGGAGTTTCCTACCTCTAAAAAAGTGGATAATATATATATGTTGCAGTCAAGAATAGAAGAACGTTAAAGTGATTGAAATATTTGAATGTTTTCACTCTGTAATTGATGCCAAGTGCTGATGACATCGCAACCCAACGACGTCCTTCTGAGGAACCACCATCTTTAGGCAGCAATAGTAGGCCGGGTGCGTAATAACGTTTTCCCTTCCTCAGCGCAAGAAAATGATAGAAGATAAGCAGAATAGAGAGTAATGCTGCTGCTAAGCGAGGGTCATTTTTTCAAATTGCTCTTTTAAATATATACAGGGTGTTAATGAACGACACGTACATATTTCAGGGGTACTCTATAAAATAGGAAAAAAATGTTAATAAACATGTAGTCAAATATGCGTTAAGTTTCAATTTTTTTTCTAGTTTTACGTTTGTCTCCGGTGTTTTTTGAATAATTAATTCTAATTTGATATTCGTGTTTGTAAATCTCTACAATAAAATGACAAAATCGTCATCCATTCTATCAAGGGTGTCACATTTTTTCATGTCAATTAAAATTATATCAAAATTCATATAGGGTTTTCAAACAAAAACTTCCTAAGAGTGTATTAGTAGTGTAGATTAAAATAAAGATAAAATTACTAATAAAATTAACTTTACCACCCGTAGTGACCACATATTTATTAGTATTATTTTCCTATTTTATCGAGTACTACCGCCTCCTGAAGTATGTACATGTCGTTCATTAACACAATGTATACTATATCGGAAAAGTACACTTTTAGAGCTGAAATTCTACTGATTTTTCACTAAATCCAATTATCCATAACCCGAAGTTATTTACCCCCTCCTGTAGTGATTCGAGATAGGACAATTTCGCTGTATGTTATAAGACAAGCAGAATGAAGTTAGTCTGTTCTAAATCATGACTATTGTGTGTAAACATTATTGTATGTTACCATAAAATCTTCATAAATGTGTTTCAATCATGTTCTTTGAACAGTGTATTCTTATAGATACAGATCAAATATGTTGGATGGTAAGCAGAAAGAAGTAGTGGTGATGATGAATCATGGTCGTCACAGCTGCTTCTTCTGCTTTCTTTCTGATATAAAATCTTCAAGAACTTCATGACCTTTTCCACAAGCAAATTTTAAACCGTGCAAGTATATTAGAAGGTAAGCGTGAAGTCGTCGTGGTGCTAAATAAGATTCATCAACCATACTTCTTTTTTGCTTTTTTTAGCATAAAATTATAGAGAAGCTTTCACACGTAACCCCAGCGTGTTTGTATTCGAACGTAGCAGATGGAGGGGAAACCAACGCCAGAATTTATTGTTTCAGTATTGTTATGTGACGAAGAACAGCGGAACAAAATCTCAACATTTGTAACACATATTTTAAAAAAGCAGAAAAGGACGCTGCCTATCGGAGTAACCACGTTGGCGAACGATATAAGTAATAGACAAAATGACATCGCAAAAAGTATTGAGAAATTTTCGTTTCATATTCCTTTAATAAACATAATTTCCTGGACACGGATGCAAGCCTCAAAGATAAGGGAACATGACGGGATGATAAAGACCACTGACTCGAAGCTAGTACTAATTGGAAAATAGTAGATCGGGTGCGTAATAGTATTTCTCCCTAGCGCAAAGAAAATACTTGAAGCTAAGCCGAATCAGGAGTCATGGTGGTGCTAAATGAGGGTCATTGTCTATGCTTCTGTTTGTTTTCTTTTAAGCATAAATGTATCAATAATTTTGGCATCCAACAAATTTTGAACGATTATGTTATTTTTCAATTACATATCAAATATATTAGAAGACAAGCAGAATGAAGTCGCAATGGTGGTGCTAATTAAGTGTCATTGGCTACGATTCTTTTTTCTTGAAGAAATTGTTTCTATATTAAATGTTGAATTATTACATAATACGATGTTCTATACGTTGCCGATACTCGAAAGCCAGTATCGTCAATAAGAAGCCAAAAAGATGGTACAAATATTATAACTTCCTTTTGATTTCTCTCTGGTAGAAAACCTTCAAGAACATTTTGTTCATTCAACCTTAGAGCACACATTCAAGATTGGAGCGTTGGAGCAAGTAGAATGAAATCTCGAGTTGCTGAATATAAGCTTTTGAACAAGGACTTATGAAATATGTTGGGAGATAAGCAGAAAGTAGCGGTATCGGTATTGAGTAACGGCCATTAGGAGGTAGTAAGTTTTTATCAACTATATGTGTGTCAGAAGTCAAGCGGAAAGTAGCAGTGGCAGTGCTAAGTAAAGGACATTGTGCTGCTACTATCCGGTGTCTTTGTAGCATAAAATTATCAAGAACTTACTTTTTAGCTACATTTTAAATTTTTATATTATTGGTAGCTACAATTTCATATCAAATATGTTAGAGGGCAAGCAGAATGAAGTCCCGCCGGTGCTAAATAAGGATCATAGGCAGGGCTTCATTTCGCTTTCTTTTTAGCAGACAATCTTCATAAACTTTGCTTAAATCATGCTTTTTGAACATTGTACTTATAAAATCTCATAAGAAATTTATTGGAAGGGAAGCAGAAAGAAGCGGTATTGGTGCTCAAGAAATTCAAGAATCAAGAAATATTTTCAACTATATTTTGAATTATTACAGGTAGAAAGATGTTGCGGAAGTGTTAACTGGAGTTTTACAACCCTTAATTTTATTTTGCTCTTTCAGGCATAAAATCTTCAAAAATTTCTTGAACTTTTTTAAAATCTGACGTTAGACTTATCACGTATCAAATGCTGAGCAAATGCTAGAGCCCTCTAGGGCAAGCAGAATGAAATCGTGCCGATGCTAAATAACGGTCATGAGCTCGGCTTCATTTCGCTTTCCTGTTAGCATAAATCTGTCTAATTAATCTGTAACATTGGAGCGCACATTATAGAAAACATCAGATATTAAATGTCCTAAATAGCAAGTAGAAAGAAGTCGTGTATATACTAAGAATAACTAAGAATTTGTCATCTTTTGATTTCTTTCTGATATAAAATTTTCAAAAACTTCATAAACGTTTCTCAGGTAAATTTTAATGTTTCACGTTATTCCTGCAATCACCTATCAAGTGCGATAGAAGGTAAGCAGAATGAAATCATGGTGCTGCTAAATAATCATTCACTATCTTTCTATTTGTTTTCTTATAGCATAAAATCTTACGAAGTTTTCCAAATAACTCCCGCTTCTTTGCCATCTGTTCTTCCACTGCAATAGATGGAGAAAGGCAAGGCGTTTGCTAGAGAGGAATAGAGACATGAACATAGCACCCGATTCCATTATTTCAGGATTGTTAGGTCATGGAAACAATAGAACTAGATCTCCACATTTGTAACATGTATTCTTAGAAGAAAGAAAGCAGAAATGGACGCGGCCTATCGGAGTAACCACGTTGTGAAAGTAATAAGAAATGTTCGTTCCATATTCCTCGAATGAACATAGCGTCCTTTACATGAATTCAAGGTTTCAAGGATGGGCGGACAAAACAGCGACGGGATGATGAAGACCATTGATTTAAAGCGAAATGGTGATAGACTGTTGCAGCCTGACAAAAAGTCATCAGAAAGAGGAGTTTCCCCTAGTAGCGAAGAGCCCTCTCCCCGCGCGGTGAGTTGCAACCAAGAACAAAAAAGCGTAAAAGTAATTGTAAAAATTGACTGTTTTCATACTGTAACAAACGCCAACAGCCGCAACCAACGTTGTGGTTCCTCCGAAGAAATGCCCAGACAGGTGGTGGTCCTGGAGAAGATTTCCACCCGAAGCACTTCCAGACCACCACCTTTAGCCATCAACAGTAGGCCGGGTTTGTAATATCATTTTCCGCTCCTCAGCGTAAGAAACTTCGAAAAGGTAAGCAAAATGAAAAGTAGTGATAGTGCTAAATATGGATATTGTGTATGCTTCTTTTTGTTTTCTTTTTAACATATAATCGTCAATAATTTCTGCAAACTGAAACCTGCGTTTATTTATTTATTTATTCCACACATTAACGATGCTCCTCATTTCAATTTCCATTTGGTTTCTTTCAGTCATAAAACCTTTGAATACTTCCTCTTCAAGCAACTTTGGATAATACGGCAAGCTTTTCTTACTTGCTATCAAGGTTGGTAGGTAGTAAGTCGAACACTGTTCATGTACAGAAAGCGTAGGTATAACCACATTTCTCATGCTCTAAGGATGTAAGGTTGACTTAATATGGTGAACACCACGTCATGTGCAACAATATTTTAGAAGGCAAGCAGTTTTTTTTTCTCTTTCTGGCATAAAACATTAAACTTTTAAGTTATTGGTGTAGTTATGTATCGATTATGTTGAAAAGCAAACAGAAATAAGTCGTGGAGGTGCTAACTGAAAGTTCATCACATGAAGAATCTTCAACATCTTATCTAACTGATTTTTAGCTTTTACTTTACTTTTAAAATCACATGTCAAATATGTTAGATGACAAGCAAAAAAGAATTAGTTAGGATGTTAAAGGGTCATCTTTCCTGCTTGGTTATGCTGCTTTCTTTGCTATCTTTTTAAGGCGATATTACACGATTCAACCAAGATGATTCACTTTTATTGAAAGGAATATGGATAAAACATTCACTCATAGGAAATTACACCCGATTATATCGAAGTATATAGATAAATAAATCTATGTGCGATAAAATGCAAAATATGAAGCTATATGCAAAACATATAAATCCGATTTCTATTAATCACATTTGATTCTGTTATGCTTTAAATAGATGTTGCGTAGATATTAACTGCAGCTTCATATCTATTCATTTCATTTTCATCTTTCTGGCATAAAACTTCAAGAATTTGATAATCTTCTTCAAATCAAGTAGAGTGAAATTTATTAACGTTATTTTGAACTTATTTTTTTGATTATCTACTATATCAAATATATTGACTATATTTATAATATATTACGTTATGTCAGTGCTAAAAAGGGTCATTTACGAGACTTCTTTTTGCTTTCTTTTCATCAAACAACCTTTTAACGTTTGCATTATTCTACATACGTATATAAAACATCGGCAAGACAAGCCAAATGAAGTCATGTCGGTTCTAAATCATGATTATTGTGTGTAATCATTATTGTGTATTACCATAAAATCTTCATAAATGTGCTTCAATTATATTCTTTGAACATTGTATTCTTATAAACACAGGTCAATTATGTTGAAAGGTAAGTAAAAAGAAGTAGTAGTGATGATGAGTTAAGGTCGTTACACCTGCTTCTTCTGCTTGCTTTCTGTTATAAAATCTCCAAGAACTTCTTGAACTTTTTCCTGAAGGAGGGGAAACCAATGCTAGAATCCATTGTTTCAGTTTTATTAGGTGACGAAGAACATTGGAACAAGATCTCAACATGTATTTAAAAAGAAACAGAAATGGACGCGGCCTACCGGATTAATCACGTTGGCAAACGATGTAAGTAATACAGAAAATGACAATATATAAAGTAATGAGAATTTTTTATTCTATATTCTTCCAATAAACATCATTTCTTGTACACGGATTTGAGGCAACGGGATGGTGAAGATCACTGACCCCAAGCTAGATAATGATAGACCGTGATCGTCTGAAGTGAAACCAACAGAAAGGGGAGTTTTCTATCTCTGGAAATGTGGAAAACGGAGTGGTTCTCTCTTAAGAGTGAAAAGAGCCCCTCTAAACGTGGTGAGTTACACCCAAGAGCAAAAAGGACATACAAGTAATCGGAATGTTTTCATATTGTAACTCACGCCAAGTACCAATCAACGACGTCCCTTCGAAAGGTTGTACCAAAAAGTGGTCCCGGAGAAGACACACTTAGATAGCCTGAAGCACACTTAGCCACCGTCTTTAAATGCCAACAGTAGGCCGGTTGCGTAATAACATTTTCCCCTGCGCAAAAAAAAGCTAGAAGATAAGCAGAATGAAAGAATTTTCATGGAATTATCTTTGTCATCCAACAAATTTTGAATGATTGTCCTATAATTCAGTTACATATCATATATGTTAGAAGGAAGGAAAGAAGAAGCAGTGACGATGCTAAATCGTCACTTTCATTGCTCCTCTATCCTTTCTTTCTAGCATAAAAACTTTAAGAATATTCGTCTAATCCACATTTTAAAATTATACATTATATCTTCAATTACATGTCGTGTAAGGGATGTTAAATAAGCTAAATAAGGATCATTGACTATGTTTCTTTTCCCTTTCTGTAGCATAAAATCTTCCAGCAATTTCCGCAAATAAAATATATTATAAGGTAACTAGAAAGATATTGCAGAGGAGCTTCATCGTGGTTTGTTTTTTCTAGCATGATGTCTTCAAGAACATTTTCTGCAATCCGGAATTTGCCTTGTGGAAAGATACACACTTCAGCGATGCTCGAAGGCGAGTAAGAAGGATCCAAAAAGATGCTAGAGAGAGGCTTATGATGCTGACTTCATTTTACCTTCCTTCTGGTATAAATCCTTCAAAAACATTTTCTTTTGTCAACCTTGTAGTACATATTATGGGAACAAGGAGAAAGTTGTCGTGCGTGTGCTAAGCAAGGATTCATCGTAGAAGATTTTCACTCGAAGCACACTTTGCTATCAAAGATGCTAGATAGTAAGTTAAACATTGTTGATATCCAGAATGCGTAGGACTTAATTTGGTAAACTCCACCTCATGTGTGTATATCATAAAATAATTCTTCACAGAACTCCACCTTATCTTTAGGAAAAAATATTATTTCGGACGAATATTCACAATTAAAAACTAAAATATTGCACAGGTCTGCAATATTTAAACGATGCTTTTGCTTATAATGTTGAACGACAGGGTTCCGGGTGAATCAACTGATAAAACTGGCCGGCAATTTCTGAAAAAGGTTCCAGTAATAGTTCTAATTTTAATTCAATTGTTTGTTGGGAAAAGAAATCAATTTTTAAGAAAAATGAAATAATATCGTAAAAATAATATTTTTAGGATCTCGATAATAAACAAAAATGATGGTATTCCATTTGAAAACAAATTGAATCGTTGCCATTTTGAAATAATTCGTCTAATTGAATTTCTGATATCACTATCGTGTAAAGCAGAGGTTCCCAAACTATTTTATATCGTAAACCCTCCATGTTTTTCGGTAGCCCCCCTACTTTGTGCGGTAGACTCTGGGTACCGTTAAAAGTTGTTGAAATATGCAGTAAAGTATGCGGTAAAAACAAAAAAGTACATACTTGCATGGGCTAGAATGATGAAAATATAACATTGAATAGTGTTAGTTTATGTTTTGATGACCAAAAAACAGCTTCCACCCGGATCTGTTGACTTTTTTTAAATAAACCTCAGAACTTATAAGATAGTGTAATGCAAGTAGGTGATGATAGCCCGTGAGTGCCTGAAGTGAAGCAATCAGGAAGGAGATTTTTCTACACTTGAAAATGTGGAAGACGACATGGGAGCTCCCCTGACACTGAAGAGCGCTGTAAGTTGCTGAAGAAACAAAAAAACTTAAAAGTAATAGGAAAATTTGAATGTTTTCATACTGTAACTATTGCCAACTACGAAGAAATATCCAAAAAGATGATCCTGGAGAAGACTGCCGCCGAAACATACCTCACCACTATCTTTAGGCGGTAACTATGGACCGAGAAAATGCTTGAAGTTAAGCCGAATGAGGAGTCATGGTGGTGCTAAAAAAGTGTCTTTGCTTTATTTTTTCTTAAAGATATCTTGTCTATATTAAATGTTGAATTTTTACATTATACAGTCACGCATCAAAACTAGTATATTTGATTATTTCTTTGGTATATTTGATGAAAAGTTGCGAGGAAATGTAAAAGAGCCAATTGGTGCTTTATCACTCTTAATTTTGTTTTGCTTTTTCTATTATGAAATATTCAAAAGTATTTTCTTCAATTTGAAACCTGCATTACGCGATGTTCCATACGTTACGGATACTCGAAAACCAGTATCGTTAATAAGAAGTCAAGTAGATGGTACAAATGTTATGACTTTTGCTTTCTCTCTGGTATAAAACCTTTAACAACATTTTGTTCATTCAACCTTAGAGCACACATTCAAGATTGGAGCATTGGAGCCAGTAGAATGAAATCTTGAGTTGCTGAAAATAAGTTTTGAATAAGGACTTATGAAATATGTTGTGAAAGATAAGCAGAAAGTAGTGTTGAGTAACGGCCATTAGCAGGTAGTAAGTTTTTATCAAGTACATTTTGATTATTTTCTAACTTCGTGTAGCATAACATCTTATGGACATTTTTGTACAACGGAATTTTAAACCATTATATGATTCGTACAACCAAGAGTGTCAGAAGAAAAACGGAAAGAAGTGGTAGCAGTGCTAAATAAAGGGCATTATACTGCCTCTTACCGCTTCCTTTCTAGCATAAAATCATCAAGAATATCTACATTTTAACTACATTTTAAATTTTTATATTATTAGTAGCTACAATTTTATATCAAATATGTTTAAGGAAACCAGAATGAAGTTCCGCCGGTGCTAAATAAGGGTCATCGGCGGGGCTTCATTTCGCTTTCCTTTTAGCAGACAATCTTCACAAACTTTGCTTAAATGATGTTTTTTGAACATTGTATCCATACGATCATATACGAAATTTTTTGGAAGGCAAGCAGGAAGAAGCGTTATAGGTGCTCAAGATGTTCAAGAATCAAGAAGTGTTTTCAACTATATTTTGAATTATTACAGATAGGAAGATGTTGTGGAAGTGTTAACTGGAGTTTTATAACTCTTAATTTCATTTTGCTTTTTCAGGTATAAAATCTTTAAAAATTTCTTGAACATTTTCAAAATCACTGACGTTATTCTTATCACATATCAAATATGTTACAGGGCAAGCAGAATGAAGTCGTAAATAAGGGTCATGGACCCGATTTCATGTCGCCTTTTTTAGCATAAAATCTGTCCAATTAATCTGTCAACTTTGGACCGCACATTGTGGGAGACATCGGATATCAAATGTGCTTGATAGCAAGTAGAAAGAAGTCGTGCATATGCTAGAAAGAAGTTGTCATTTTTTGCTTTCTTTCTAGTATAAAATCGTCAAATACTTCATAAACATTTCCTCAACCGAATTTTAATTTTTCACATTATTTCTGCAATAATATATCAAATATGATAGAAGATAAGCCGAATGAAGTGGTGCTGCTAAACAAAGGTCATTGACTATGTTTTTTATTGTTTTTTTAGCATATAACCTTAACAAATAATCCCCTCTTCTCTGCCGTCTGTTCTTTTACTACCATAGATGGAGGAACGCAAGGTGTTGGCTAAAGAGGAACAGAGACATAAACATAACACCCAAATTCATTGTTTCAGGATTGTTAGGTCATGTGAAGCAATAGAACAAGATCTCCACATTTGTGACATGTACTCTTAGAAGAAAGAAAGCAGAAATTGATGCGGCCTATCGGAGTAACCACGTTGTGAATGACGTAAGTAATGCACAAAATAAATAAGTAATGCAAAAAGTAATGAGAAATGTTCATTCCATATTCCTCGATTGAACATAACGTCCTGGACATGACTGCAAGGCCTTAAGGATAGGAGGATAAGACAACAGCGGGATGATGAAGACCATTGACTCAAAGCAAGATGGTGATAGACCATGGCAGCCTGACAAGAACCCATCAGAAAGAGGAGCTTCCTCTGGTAGTGATGAGCCCCTTTCCAAGTGCGGTGAGTTGCGACCAAGAGCAAAAAAACGTAAAAGTAATTGGAAAATATTAATGCTTTCATACTGTAACAAATGCCAACTACTGGCGATATCATAGCCGCAACCAACGTCGTGCCGAAGAAATGCCCAAACGGGTTGTCCCGGAGAAGACTTGCGCCCGAAGCATACCCAGTCACCACCTTTAGCTACCAACAGTAGATCGTGTGTGTAATACCATTTTCCGCTGTTCAGCATAAGAAACTTCTAGAAGGTAAGCAAAATGAAGAGTAGTGACAGTGCTAAATAAGGGTATTGTGTATGCTTCTTTTTGTTTTCTTTTTAACATAAAATCGTCAAAAGCTTCTTCAATCTGAAACCTGCATTATGCGATATTCTACACATTAACGATGCTTGAGGGCGAGTTAAAAGAAACCAAAAAGGTGAAGAAATATATCATTCAAAAATTTTTTTCATTCACCCGGAGCAAACACAAATATTTTTGATATCTTATATGCTAGATAACAAGTAGAATGTAGTCGTGCCGCATAAATGTTTTTACTTAAACTGTTGCTTCAATAGTTGGATCACACATTATGGGAAACTTAAAATATCAATGATGCTAGATGGCAAGTAGAATGAAATTGTGAAAGTGCTGAATGTAGGTTTACCACGAGGCCTCCTTTTTGCGTCTTTCAAATTTTCAAGAACTCTCTAAACTTTTTTCTCAATCAAATTTTAATTTTTCGTTATTCCTGCAGTCACATATAAAGTATGTATTAAAATGTGTTAAAAGTCAAGTAAAGAGAAATTGCAGAGGTTGTTAACTGGACCTTCATCGTATTTTGCGTTTGTAAATTCAACTTCCAGTTCCTTTCTGTCTGTTTTAAAATTCTCGACAAATTTTTGTTCAAGCAACTTTGGATCATACATTATGGCAAGTTTCTCTTACTATCACAGTTGAACGAAGTAAGTCAAACACTGTTTACTGTATATGGTCGCGGATGATACGAAGCTGTACATTACTCTTAGGTTCAGATTGCCGGCCGATTAATTTTCCAAATTTTCCTCTCCTCCGTGCAAAAAAAAATGCTAGAATGAAGATGAAGAGCCGAGATGTTGCTATATGAACTTCTTCTTAGCATTTATTTCTCAAGAAGTTTTTTTTAAATAAAAAATTTCGAGTTGTTCTGTTATACAATGATACATTTTTACATTGGCAAATAAAAAAAATCCTGGTTGTGTTGATTGAAAGTTCATCACACGGCTTTTTTTTTTCACTTTCTTTTTAATAAAACGGCTCATTGACTATGACTCTTTTTGGTTTTTTAGCAATCTTCAAGAAGTTTTCACAAATAACCCCAGCGTATCTATATTCGGAAGCAGTAATCTACGATGCAGTACACACGTTCTTGGTGCTATGTTAACGCTAGAAGGTAAGTAAAATCAGTAATCGTCGTGCCTAGCTTCTTTTTGTAAATATTTTGAAAGTAGTATCCATAGTGTAGTTGAAAAATCGACTGCATGTGGTGAATAAGGGTCAGGGTACTTGCATCTTTCTGCTACTATTTTGCATAAGACTTTCGAAAATTCAGAAATGATAAGCCAAATAGTAAGACATGGTGGTGGTGTTAAGTATTGGTCATTGCGCAACTTTCTTTTTACTTTGTTTGTTAGCATAAAGTATTCAAGAATTTTTTCTCAACCCGGACGTAGCCAACTGGGGTTTTTGGGGTGTTCAAACTCCCCCGAAATGAGCAAAACGTTACCTAATACTATACCGAAAAATAGTAGGAGTATCAAACTAAACCCCCCAAAACTAAATCCTGGCTACGTCCGTTTCTCATTAATGTTTATAACGTTTTTAGATTATTGATAGTCATATACAAAATATACTGAAAGGCAAAAAAAAAGAAAATAATGGGTATACCGGAGAAGGGATTTAACACTCGATTCTTTCTACTTTCTATGTAGCATAAGACATAGGGTGTCCTTTTGAAAAGCTAAATTTTAGACCGTTATTACAATTCGTTCTACCTCATGCGAGATATTGTAGTGGTCCTTTTTGCTCTTTTCAGTATATAATCTTCAATGATAGAAAGAGGTTTATCATTTTGACTTCTTTCGCTTTCTTTCTGATATAATACTTTTCAAAACAATTACTTCATTCAACCTAAAAGCACACATTATAGGAGGATTTGGATATAAAGTATGTTAGATAGCAAGTAGAAAGTTGTGAAGATGTTAAATGTGGATTCTTTGCACGGGCATCTTTTTGCTTTCTCTCTACTATCAAATGTTCAAGTGCTGCATGAACTGTTATCTCAAGTAAATTTGAATCTTATACGTTATTCCTGCAATCATATATCAAGTATGTTAGAAGTATGTTAGAGGTAGCAAAATGTGGTAATAACAATAATAGATCAGGTACTTAAGTGTACTGTATTTTGTTCTCTCTATAGCTTAAAAACTTCATGCCTTGGGTCACCCATATTTTGGATATTGTATACGTACGAACAGATGTTAAATATGGTGGATAGGCTGAATAAAGGCCACCACACCTGCGCTTCTTTTTTGCTTTTTCTTTAGGATAAAATCGTCATGAAGTTTTTCAACTAAATTGAAACTAAATGACGCGACGTAAGTAATACACAAAATGACATTGCAAAATATATTGAGAAATTTTCGTGTCAGGTTCTTCTAATAAATATAATTTTCTGTACAGGTATGCAAGGTCTTAAAGATGGGAGAACATGACGAGTCAGTGGCCTTCACCAGAATACCACTGGTCCGAAGCGAGATGGTGATAGCCCTGAAATGAAGCTATCAAGAAGGAGATTTTTCTACATCTGGAAATGTGGGAAATGGCAGGGGATTTCTCCCTGGAACTGAAAAGCGCTGTAAGTTGCTAAAAAGGACAAAGAAGCGTAAAAGGAAATTGGAAAATTTGACTTGAAAGCCAGTATCGTTAATAGGTAGCCAAAAAGATGGTACACATATTATGACATTTGCTTTTATCTGGTATAAAACCTTCAACAACATTTTGTTCATTCAACCTTGGAATACAAAGATTGAAACATCGGAGCAAATAGAACGAAATCTTGAATGTGCTGAAAGTAAGTTCTGTGCAAGAACCTATGAAATATGTGGGAAAATAAGCAGAAAGAAGTGGTATCGGTGCCTAACAGGTAGTAAGTTTTTATCAACTATATTTTGATTATTTTCTACCTTCTGTCTACCATAAAAGCTTATAGACATTTTTGTACAACGAAATTTTAAATCATATTATTCGTACAACCAAGTGCGTCATAAGGCAGACGGAAAGAAGCAGTGGCAGTGCTAAAAGAAAGACATTGTACTGCTACTTTCCGGTGTATTTCTAGCATAAAATCATCAAGAACATGTTTTTAACTATATTTTAAATTTTTATAATATTGGTAGCTACAATTTCATATCAAATGTGTTAGAGGGAAAGCAGAATGGTGTCGCGCCGGTGCTAAATAAGGGTCATTGGCGGACTTCATTTTGCTTTCGTTTTAGCAGACAATCTTCACAAACTTTGCTTAAATGATGTTTTTTGAACATTGCATCCATACGATCATATATGAAATTTTTTGGAAGGCAAGCAGGAAGAAGCGTTATAAGTGCTCAAGATGTTCAAGAATCAAGAAGTGTTTTCAACTATATTTTGAATTATTACAGATAGAAAGATGTTGCGGAAGTGTTAACTGGAGTTTTATAACTCTTGAAAAATTTCTTGAATATTTTCAAAATCACTGACGTTATTCTTATCACATATCAAATATGTTACAGGGCAAGCAGAATGAAGTCGTAAATAAGGGTCATGGACCCGATTTCATGTCGCCTTTTTTAGCATAAAATCTGTCCAATTGATCTGTCACCTTTTGACTGCACATTATGGGAGACATCGCATATCAAATGTGTTAGAGGGAAAGCAGAATGAAGTCGCGCCGGTGCTAAATAAGGGTCATGGGTCGGCTTCATTTTGCTTTCGTTTTAGCAGACAATCTTCACAAACTTTGCTTAAATCATGTTTTTTGGACATTGTATTCATAAAATCTCTTATGAAATTTATTGGAAGACGAACAGAAAGAGGCGGTATCGGTGCTCAAGAATCAAGAAATGTTTTCAACTATATTTTGAATTCTTACAGGTAGAAATAGAAATATATTACGGAAGTGTTAATAATAACTCTTAATTTCATTTTGCTTTTTCAAGTATAAAATCTTCAAGAATTTCTTGAACATTTTCAAAATCACTGACGTCATTCTTACCACATATCGAATATGTTAGAGGGCAAGCAGAATGAAGTCGAAAATAAGGGTCGTGGACCCGATTTCATGTCGCTTTCTTTTAGCATAAATGTGTCTAATCAATCTGTCAACTTTGGACCGCACATTATGGGAAACATCGCATATCAAATGTGCTAGGTAGCAAGTAGAAAGAAGTCGTGCGTGGGCTAGAAGGAATTTGTCATTTTTTGCTTTCTTTCTAGTATAAAATCTTCAAATACTTCATAAACACTTCCTCAATCCAAATTAAAAGGTATTAACGTAATCTTTCACGTTTATTTCTGTAATCATATATGATAGAAGGTAAGCCAAATGAAGTCGCGGTGCTGCTAAATAAATAATCCCCGCTTATCTGCTATCGGTTCTTCTACTGTCATACATGGAGGAACGCAAGGTGTTGGCTATAGAGAAACAGAGATATGAGCATAACACCCGAATCTATTGTTTCAGGATTATTCAGTCATGAAAAACTATAGAACAAAGCCTCCACATTTGTAACATGTGCTTTTAGAAGAAATCAGAAATTGACGCGGCCTGTCGGAGTAACCACGTTGTGAACGACGTAACTAATGCACAAAATGACAGGGCAAAAAGTAATGAGAAATGTTCGTTCCTTATTTCTCGAATGAACATAACATCCTGGACATGACTGCAAGGCCGTAAGGATGGGAGGACAAGATAGGAACGGAACGATGAAGACCATTGACCCAAAGCGAGATGGTGATAGGCTGTGGCAACCTGACTTTGTTGCTCAAGCAACTGTGGCTCATACATTACACCAAGCTTCTCTTACTTGCTATCACAGTTGCACGACAGTAAGTCAAATACTGTTTCCTGCATATGATAACGGATGGTAAACAGCTGTACGTAACGTTCTCGAAATATGATGTAGAGGCCGCTTGTATCAAACTAAATAACGACATGTAAACAATTCTTTTTTTAAAAACTAAATCTTCAACATCAACTACATTTTGAGCTTTTATATTATTTGTACAATCACATGTCAAATATGTTAGAAGGCAAGCAGAAAGAAGTAGTGACGATGCTGAATAAGGGTCATTCTCACTCCTACTTTCCTGCAATCTTTTTAGCATAAAATCTTCAAGATCATTCTTTTTAACCGCATTTTAAACTTATTATTTCAATTATATTATTCGTTCAGTCACACATCAAATATGTTAGAACACAACCAGAAGGAAAAAGTAGCTATGCCGAATAAGGGTCATGACCCTAGAGTCTTTCTGCTTCTATTTAGCAAAAAAGCTTCTAACATTTTCCTTCAACGTAATTTTGAACCATTACATTGTTCGTACAACCACATACCAAGTGTGTTAGAAGGCAAGCAGAAAGAAGTAGCAGCAGTGTTAAATAAAGGACATTGTTCTGCTTCCTTTTCCTTTCTTTTTAGCATATAATCTTCAAAAACATTTTCTTCAATCAAATATCGAATTGTTGCATTATATATACTATCACTTAGCAAATACGTTTTAAGGTAAGCACAAAGAACATCTTTTTTTAACCTCATTTTCCGTTTTTATATTGATGGTACAATTTCAAACCAAATATGTTAGAAAGTAACTAGACAGAAGCAGACGAGATGGTAGAAGTATACTATGACATGAGTATGTAATGAAGAGACATGGCAGCAACAAGATAATGAAGACCGCTGACCCGAAGTGAGATGGTGATAAACCGTGACAGCCTGAAGAGAAGCCATCAGAAAGATAAGATGCCTACTTCTGGAAAAGTCGAAGACGGAGCGGTTACTCCCCTGGGACTGAAGAGTCCCTCAAAACGCGGTGAGTTACAACCAAGAACAAAATAACGTAAAAGTAATTGGAAAATTTGAATTTTTCATACCGTAACTGATGCCAAGTGCTGAGGATATCGCAGCCGCAGCCAACCAATGATCTCCCTCAGAAAACATGTCTAAAAGGGTGGTCCCGGCCAGAGCATACCTATTAATGCGTGATAGCATTTTTCCCTCCTCAGCGCAAAAAAAAAATGCTAAAAGGTAAGTAGAATGAAGTGTTATGGTAATGCTATGTAAAGGTTATTGCCTATATCTTTTTGCATTTTTTTTCCATAAAATCTTCATAAACCTAACTTCAATTATGTTTTGAACATTATATTCGTACGTTGATTGCATTTGGCTCTTTCTGGCATGAAATATATAAGAATTTCTTCTTTTTTAAGTTTTCTTACGTTATTTTTATTACAAATCAAATATGTTAAAGGGCAAGTAGAATGAAGTCGTAAATAAGGGTTTCATTTCGCTTTCGGTTTAGCATAAATTCTGCATAATCTTTGCTTCAATTATTAAATTTTGAATTTTAACAACTGCAAAGACTTCGGACATCAAATGTGCTAGGTAGCCCATAGAATGAAGTCGTGCATGTGCTAGAAAGAATTTGTCATCGTATATCTTTTGCTTTCTTTCTGTTATAACACCTGCAAAAACTTCATAAACTTTTCCAGAAGCAAATTTTAATTTTTCACGGTGTTTCTGCGACCACATATCAAAGATACTGGAAGGTAACCAGAATGAAGTCGTGCTATTGCTAAATAAAGGTCATTGACTATGCTTCCTTTAATTTTGTTTGCATAAAATCTTCAATAAGTTTCCACAAATAATCCCCTGTTGTCTGCCGTCTGTTTTTTCACCGCCATAGACGGAGGAATGCAAGAGAACACAGACCTGAATATAACCAGAGTCCATTGTTTCAGGATTGTTAGATGACAAAGAAAAGTGGAACAAGATTTTCATATTTGTAACACCACGTATTCCTAGAAAAAAGAGAACAAGGAATGGATGAGGTTGGGTTGAGTTGGATTCGTATCGAAGTACCCACGATAGCGAGCGACGTAAGTAACACACAAAATTGCAAAACAAGACATTGCAAAGAGTAATTTTCGTTCAATGTTCTTCCTATAAACATAACTTCCTGGGGACGGATGCGAGGCCTTAAGGATGCCAGGACCACTAACCCGAAGCGAGCTGGTAATAGACCATCATAGCATGAAGGGAAGCCATCAGGGAAAGGAATTTCCTACCTCTGGAACAATGGAAGACGGAAGGGTGCTCCCGTGTAACTAAAGAGTAAGCTCCAAACGTTGTGAATTGCAAGCAAGAACAAAAAAAATATAAAAGTAATAGCAAAATTTTAATGTTTTCATATTGTAACTGATGCCAAGTAACGACATAACAGCCGCAATTAACTGACAACATCTCTTCAAAGAAATGGCCAAAAGTTTCATTTGATTTCCGTGGGAAAGCACTGTGAATCTCAGACTTCAGAATTTTTATGTTGGAAAGCAATTAAAAAATGATCCTGGATGTGTTGAATGAAAGTTCATCACGCGGCTTTCTTTTCACATTCTTTTTAATATAACCTCTTCATAAAGTATCTTCAACATCTTATCAATCTCATTTTGAACGTTTACATTATGTGTACAGGGTTGGGCAGATTGAACCACAAATTATAGGAAACTTCAAATATCAAAGATGCTGAATAGCAATTAGAATGAAATTGTGGAATGTAGTAAAAGTAAGTATCCCACGCATGCTTTTTCTTTTTGTATCCTTTATGGTGTTAAATCTTCCACTAACTTTAGGAGCTTTTTCCTTAAACAAATTATAAACTTTTAGGTTGTTTGTGCAAACACCTACCAAGTATATTAGAAGATAAACAAAATAATATCGCGGTGGTAATAAATACGGCTCATTGACTTTGCTTCTTCTTGGTTCTTTTAGCAATCTTCAATAGGTTTTCACAAATAACCCCAGCATATCAACATTCGGAAGCAGCAATCTACGATACAGAACACACGTTATTGGTATTATGTCAATGCTAGAAGGTAAGTAAAATCAATAGTCGTCGTGCCCAGCTTCTTTTTCTAAATATTTTGAAAGTAGTATCCATAGTAAGGCTAAAAAAAGAGGCTGCATATGGTGAATATGCAGCCGTGCTCTCAGCCGGCACTTGCATCTTTCTGCTATTATTTTGCAGAAAACTTTCGAGAATTTGGAAATGAGAATGCAAATAGTAAGAAATGCTGGTGGTGCTAAGTAATGGTCATTGCGCAACTTTCTTTTTACTTTCTTTGTTAGCATAAAGTATTCAAGAATTTTTTGCCAAGTGGGGTTTTTGGGGTATTCAAACTCCCCCGAAATAAGCAGAACATTACCTAATACTATACCGAAAAATAGTAGGAGTATCAAACAAAACCCCCCAAAACTAAATCCTGGCTATGTCCGTGTTTCTCATTCATGTTTAGCATGCCAGAACTGTAGTGGTCCTTTTTACTTTTTTTACTATATAATCTTCAATGATAGAAAGAGGTTTGTCATTTTGACTTCCTTTCGCTTTCTTTCTGATAAAATACTTTTTAAAACAATTTCTTCATTAAACCTTGAAGCACACATTATGGGAGACTTTGGATATCAAGTATGCTAGATAGCAAGTAGAAAGTTGTGAAGATGTTAAATGTGGATTCATTGCACGGGCATCTTTTTTCCTTCTTTCTAGTATCAAATCTACAAGTGCTGCATGAACTGTTTTCTCAAGTAAATTTGAATCTTATACGTAATTCCTGCAATCACATATCAAGTATGTTAGAAGTATGTTAGAGGTAGCAAAATGTGATAATGGAAATACTAGATCAGGCAATTAAGTGTACTGTATCTTGTTCTCTCTTTAGCATAAAAACTTCATGCTTTGGGTCACCCATATTTTGGATATTGTATACGTACGAACAGATGTTAAATATGGTGGATAGACTGAATAATGGCCACCACAACTGCGCTTCTTTTTTGCTTTTTCTTTAGGATAAAATCGTCATGAAGTTTTTCAACTAAATTGAAACTAAATGAGACGACGCAAGTAATACACAAAATGACATTGACAAGATAGGAGAACATGACGAGTCAGTGGTCTTCATCAGAATACCACTGACCCGAAGCGAGATGGTGATAGCCCTGAAATGAAGCTATCAAGAAGGAGATTTTTCTACATCTGGAAATGTGAAAAATGACAGGGGAGCTACCCTGGAACAGAATAGTGTTGTAAGTTGTTAAAAAGAACGAAACAGCGTAAAAGGAAATTGGAAAATTTGACTTGTATGCCATTATCGTTCATAGGAAGCCAAAAAGATGGTACACAAATTATGACATTTCCTTTCTCTCTGATATAATACCTTCAACAACATTTTGTTCATTCAACCTTGGAATACATATTAAAGATTGAACCATTGGAGCAAATAGAATGAAATCTTGAATGTGCTGAATGTAAGTTTTTTACAAGGACCTATGAAATATGTGGGAAGATAAGCAGAATGTAGCGGTATCGGTGTTAAGTATCGACCATTAGCAGCTAGTAAGCTTTTATCATCTATATTTTGATTATTTTCTACCTTCTGTGTAGCAAAAGACCTTATAGACATTTTTGTACAACGAAATTTTAAATCATATTATTCGTACAACCAAGTGCGTCATAAGGCAGACGGAAAGAAGCAGTGGCAGTGCTAAAAGAAAGACATTGTACTGCTACTTTCCGGTGTATTTCTAGCATAAAATCATCAAGAACATGTTTTTAACTATATTTTAAATTTTTATAATATTGGTAGCTACAATTTCATATCAAATGTGTTAGAGGGAAAGCAGAATGGAGTCGCGCCGGTGCTATATAAGGGTCATTGGCGGACTTCATTTTGCTTTCGTTTTAGCAGACAATCTTCACAAACTTTGCTTCAATCATGCTTTTTGGACATTGTATTCATAAAATCTCTTATGAAATTTATTGGAAGACGAGCAGAAAGAAGCGGTATCGGTGCTCAAGAATCAAGAAATGTTTTCAACTATATTTTGAATTATTACAGGTAGAAATGGAAAGATGTTGCGGAAGTGTTAATAATAACTCTTAATTTCATTTTGCTTTTTCAGGTATAAAATCTTCAAGAATTTCTTGAACATTTTCAAAATCACTGACGTTATTCTTATCACATATCGAATATGTTAGAGGGCAAGCAGAATGAAGTCATAAATAAGGGTCGTGGACTCAATTGCATGTCGTTTTCTTTTAGCATAAATCTGTCTAATTGATCTGTCAACTTTGGACCGCACATTATGGGAGACATCGCATATCAAATGTGCTAGATAGCAAGTAGAAAGAAGTCGTGCATGTGCTAAAAGGCATTTGTCATTTTTTGCTTTCTTTCTAGTATAAAATCTTCAAATACTCCATAAACACTTCCTCAATCCAAATTAAAGGGTAATAACGTAATCTTTCACGTTATTTCTGTAATCATATATCAAGTATGATAGAAAGCTAGCCGAATGAAGTCGCGGTGCTGCTAAATCAATGTCCCGTATTGACTATGTTACTTTTTGATTTTTAGCATAAAATCTTAAGAAGTTTTCACAAATAATCCCCGCTTATCTGTTATCTGTTCTTCTACTGTCATAAATGGAGGAACACAAGATGTTGGCTATAGAGAAACAAAGACATGAGCATAACACCCGAATCTATTGTTTCAGGTTTATTATGAAAAACAATAGAACAAAATCTCCACATTTGTAACGTGTGCTCTTAGAAGAAAGCAGAAATTGACGCGGCCTGTCGGAGTAACCACGTTGTGAACGACGTAAGTAATGCACAAAATGACAGTGCAAAAAGTAATGAGAAATGTTCGTTCCATATTCCTCGAATGAACATAACATCCTGGACATGACTGAAAGGCCTTAAGGATGGAAGGACAAGACAGCAACGGGACGATGAAGACCATTGACCCAAAGCGAAATGGTAGACTGTGACAGCCTGACAATAAGCCGTTAGAAAGAGGAATTTCTTCTGATAGTGAAGCGCGGTGAGTTGCAACCAACAACAAAAAAGCGTAAAAATAATTGGAAAATTTGAATGTTTTCATACTGTAACAAATGCCAAGTACTGACGACATCACAGCCGCAACCAACGTCATGGTGAAGAAATGCCCAAACGGGTTATCCGGGGAAGATTTCCGCCCGAAGCACACCCAGCCACCACCTTTGGCCGCCAACAGTAGACCGTGTGTGTAATATCATTTTCCGCTCCTCAACATAAAAAACTTCTAGAAGGTAAGCAAAATGAACAATGGTGACAGTGCTAAATAAGGATATTGTGTATGCTTCTTTTTGTTTTCTTTTTAACATAAAATCGACAAAAATTTCTTCAATCTGAAACCTGCATTATGCGATATACTACACATTAAAGGTGCTTGAGTTCGCGCTAAAGGAAACAAAAAGGTGCTAGAAAGAAATTTAACATACAAAAAATTTTTTCATTCATCCTCGGAGCAAACACAGGGACTTTTGATATCTTATATGCTAGATAATAAGTAGAATGTAGTCGTGTAGCATAAATGTTTTTACTTAAACTGTTGCTTCAATCGTTTGATCACACCTTATGGGAATCTTAAAATATCAATGATGCTAGATGGCAAGTAGAATGAAGCTGTAGAGGTGCTGAATGTGAGTTTACCAGGGGGGCTCCTTTCTGCGTCTTTCAAATTTTCAAGAACTCTATAAACTTTTTTCTCAATCAAATTTTAATTTTTACTTTATTCTTTCAGTCACATATAAAGTTTGTATTAAACACAGTTGCACAACAGTGAGTCAAATACTGCATATGTTCACAGATGGTAAACAGCTGTACATAACGTTCCCGAAATATGATGAAGAGGCCGCTCGTATCAAACTAAATAACGACATATAAACAATTCTGTTTTTAAAAACTAAATCTTCAACATCAACTACATTTTGAGCTTTTATATTATTTGTACAATCACATGTCAAATATGTTAGAAGGCAAGCAGAAAGAAGTAGTGACGATGCTGAATAAGGGTCATTCTCACTCCTACTTTCCTGCATTCTTTTTAGCATAAAATCTTCAAGATCATTCTTTTTAACTACATTTTAAACTTATATATTATTCGTTCAGTCACACATCAAATATGTTAGAACACAACCAAAAGGAAGAAGTGGCTTCTATGTAGCAAAAAAGCTTCTAACATTTTCCTTCAACGTAATTTTGAACCATTACATTTTTCGTACAACCACATACTAAGTGTGTTAGAAGGCAAGCAGAAAGAAGTAGGGGCAGTGTTATGTAAAGTTCATTGTTCTGCTTCTTCTTGCTTTCTTTTTAGCATATAATCTTCAAAAACATTTTCTTCAACCACATTTTCAGTTTTTATATTGATGGTACAATTTCATACCAAATATGTTAGAAAGTAACTAGACAGAAGCAGACGAGATGGTAGAAGTATTCTATGATATGAGTATGTAAAGTAACGAGATGATGAGGGCCGCTGACCCGAAGTGAGATAGTGATAAAACGTGATAGCCTGAAGAAGAGCTATCAGGAATATGAGATGCCTACTTCTGGAAAAGTGGAAGGTGGAGGGGTTACTCCCCTGGGACTGAAGAGCCCCTCAAAGCACGGTGAGTTACAACCAACAACAAAATAACGTAAAAGTATTAAAAATTGAAAAATTTTAATTTTTCATACTGCAACTGATGCCAAGTACTGATAATACCGCAGCCGCAACCAACAAATGTCCATAGCACACTTATTACGAATGCGTAATAGCATTTTCCCCCTCCTCAGCGTAAAAATTGCTAAAAGGTAAGCAAAATGAAGAGTTGTTGTAGTGCTAAATAAGGGATATTGCCTAAGGGAATTTTGACAACTGGAAATATGTGGAGACTTCGGACAACAAATGTGCTACATAGTCCATAGAATAAAGTCGTGCCTGTGCTAGAAAGAATTTGTCATCGTACATGATTTGCTTTCATTCTGGTATAAAATCTGCAAAGACTTTACTTTTCTTCAATTCTTTATACTCACATATCAAGTATACTGGAAGGTAAGCAGAATGAAGTCATGCTATTGCTATATAAAGGTCAATGACTATGCTTCTTTTTAGTTTTGTTTGCATAAAGTCTTCACTAAGTTTCCACAAATATCCCCGCTTGTCTGCCGTCTATTCTTTCAAAGCCATAGACGGAGGAATGTAATGTGTTGGCTAGAGAAGAACACAGACCTGAACATAACACCAGAATCCATTGCTTCAAGATTGTTAGGTGACGAAGAAAAGAGGAACAAGACTTCCATATTTGTGACACGTATTCTTAGAAGAAGGAAAGCAAAAATGAACGCTGTGTATTGGAGTAACCACGGTGGCGAGCTACGTAAGTAATACACAAAATGACATTGCAAAGAGTAATGAGAAAGTTTCGTTCCATATTCCCCCAATAAACATAACATCCTCGGGACGGATGCGAGGCTTTAAGAATGCCAGACCCACTAACCCGAAGCGAGCTGGTAGTAGATCATGTTAGCATGAAGAGAAGCCATCAGGAAGACAAATTTCCTATCTCTAGAACTGTGGAAGACGGAAGGGTGTGCTCCCGTGTAACTAAAGAACAATCTCCAAGCGCTGTAAGTTGCAACCAAGAACAAAAAAACATAAATGGCATTGCAAAAAGTATTCAGAAATTTTCGTGTCATATTCTTCTAATAAACATAATATCCTGGACACCGACGCGAGGTCTCAAAAATGAGAGAACATGACAGGTCAGCGGTTTTCATCAGAAGATTAGATGAAAGAACTACGCTTTTTTGTTCTTTCAATGATTCTTAAATTGGAAAATTTGACTTGAAAGTCAATATCGTTAATATACATATTATGTATATTATTAATACATATTATGACATTTGCTTTCTCTCTGGTATAAAGCCTTCAACAACTTCCTGTTCATTCAACTTTGGAGCATACATTAAAGATTGAACCACCGTAGCAAATAAAATGAAATCTTGAATGTACTGAATGTAAGTTTTGTACCAGAACCTATGAAATATGTGGAAAAATAAGCAGAAAGAAGCGGTATCGGTGTTGAATAACGGCCTAACTTTATTTTCTAACTTCGTGTAGCATAACATCTTATGGACATTTTTGTACAACGGAATTTTAAATCATATTATCTATTTAATCTATCTTATTAATCATATATACCAAAGTGTCAGAAGGAAAGCGGAAAGAAGTGGTAGCAGTGCTAAATAAAGGGCATTATACTGCCTCTTTCCGCTTCCTTTCTAGCATAAAATCATCAAGAACATCTACATTTTAACTACATTTTAAATTTTTATATTAGTAGTAGCTACAATTTTATATCAAATATGTTTAAGGAAACCAGAATGAAGTTGCGCCGGTGCTAAATAAGGGTCATGGGCGGGGCTTCATTTCGCTTTCCTTTTAGCAGACAATCTTCACAAACTTTGCTTAAATGATGTTTTTTGAACATTGTATCCATACGATCATATATGAAATTTTTTGGAAGGCAAGCAGAAAGAAGCGTTATAGGTGCTCAAGATGTTCAAGAATCAAGAAGTGTTTTCAACTATACTTTGAATTATTACAGATAGAAAGATGTTGCGGAAGTGTTAACTGGAGTTTTATAACTCTTAATTTCATTTTGCTTTTTCAGGTATAAAATCTTTAAAAATTCCTTGAACATTTTCAAAATCACTGACGTTATTCTTATCACATATCAAATATGTTACAGGGCAAGCAGAATGAAGTCGTAAATAAGGGTCATGGAACCGATTTCATGTCGCCTTTTTTAGCATAAAATCTGTCCAATTAATCTGTCAACTTTGGACCGCACATTATGGGATACATCGGATATCAAATGTGCTTGATAGCAAGTAGAAAGAAGTCGTGCATATGCTAGAAAGAAGTTGTCATTTTTTGCTTTCTTTCTAGTATAAAATCGTCAAATACTTCATAAACATTTCCTCAACCGAATTTTAATTTTTCGCATTATTTCTGCAATCATATATAAAATATGATAGAAGGTAAGCCGAATGAAGTGGTGCTGCTAAACAAAGGTCATTGGCCATGTTTTTTGTTGTTTTTTAGCATATAACCTTAACAAATAATCCCCTCTTCTCGGCCGTCTGTCCTTTTACTACCATAGATGGAGGAACGCAAGGTGTTGGCTAAAGAGGAACAGAGACATAAACATAACACCCAAATTCATTGTTCCAGGATTTTTAGGTTATGAGAAGCAATAGAACACGATCTCCACATTTGTGACATGTATTCTTAGAAGAAAGAAAGCAGAAATTGATGCGGCCTATCGGAGTAACCACGTTGTGAACGACGTAAGTAATGCACAAAATAAATAAGTAATGCAGACAGTAATGAGAAATGTTCACTTCATATTCCTCGAATGAACATAACGTCCTGGACATGACTGCAAGGCCTTAAGGATAGGGGATAAGACAGCAACGGGATGATGAAGACCATTGACTCAAAGCAAGATGGTGATAGACCATGGCAGCCTGACAAGAACCCATCAGAAAGAGGAGCTTCCTCTGGTAGTGATGAGCCCCTTTCCAAGCGCGGTGAGTTGCAACCAAGAGCAAAAAATCGTAAAAGTAATTGGAAAATATTAATGTTTTCATACTGTAACAAATGCCAACTACTGGCGATATCACAGCCGCAACCAACGTCGTGCCGAAGAAATGCCCAAACGGGTTGTCCCGGAGAAGACTTGCGAAGCATACCCAGTCACCACCTTTAGCTGCCAACAGTAGATCGTGTGTGTAATACCATTTTCCGCTTTTCAGCATAAGAAACTTCTAGAAATTAAGCAAAATGAAGAGTAGTGATAGTGCTAAATAAGGGTGTTGTGTATGCTTCTTTTTGTTTTCTTTTTAACATAAAATCGTCAAAAATTTCTTCAATCTGAAACCTGCATTATGCGATATTCTACACATTAACGATGCTTGAGGGCGAGTTAAAAGAAACCAAAAAGGTGCTAGAAAAAAATATATCATTCATAAATTATTTTCATTCAACCTCGGAGCAAACACAAACACTATATGCTAGATAACAAGTAGAATGTAGTCGTGCCGCATAAATGTTTTTACTTAATCTGTTGCTTCAATAGTTGGATCACACATTATGGGAAACTTAAAATATCAATGATGCTAGATGGCATGTAGAATGAAATTGTGGAGGTGCTGAATGTAGGTTTACCACGAGGGCTCCTTTTTGCGTCTTTCAAATTTTCAAGAACTCTCTAAACTTTTTTCTCAATCAAATTTTAATTTTTCGTTATTCCTGCAGTCACATATAAAGTATGTATTAAAATGTGTTAAATGTCAAGTAAAAAGAAATTGCAGAGATTTTGCGTTTATAAATTCAACTTCCAGTTCCTTTCTGTCTGTTTTAAAATTCTCGACAAATTTTTGTTCAAGCAACTTTGGATCATACATTATGGCAAGTTTCTCTTACTATTACAGTTGAACGAAGTAAGTCAAACACTGTTTACTGTACATGGTCGCGGATGGTACGAAGCTGTACATAACGTTTCCGAAAATGATGTAGAGGCCGCTTGCACTAAATCACGATCTGCAACACTATGTTCTTCAAAAACTAAACCTTCAACACCTTATCAACCGTATTTTGTGCTTTTACATTATTTGTACATTCATGTACAATAATGCGAAATTTTCGTTCCATGTTCCTGCAATAAACATAACTTCCTGGCGTCAGATGTGAGGCCGCAAGAATGCCAGGACCACTAATCCGAAGCGAACTGGTAATAGACCATCATAGCATGAAGAGAAGCCATCAGAAAAAGGAATTTCCTACCTCTGGAATAATTGGAAAATTTGAATTTTTTCATACTTTAACTGATTCCAAGTGATAACAACACCACAGCCGCAATCAGCTAATAACATCTCTTCAAAGAAATGTCCAAAAGTTTTATTTGGTTTTCGTGGGAAGGCACTGTGAGTCTCAGATTGTCGGCCGATTAATTTTCCGAATTTTCCTCTTCTCCGTGCAAAAAAAATGCTAGAATGAAGATGAAGAGCCGAGATGTTGCTAAATGAACTTCTTCTTAGCATTTATTTCTCAAGAAGTTTTTTTTAAATAAAAAATTTCGAGTTGTTCTGTTATACAATGGTACATTTGTACGTTGGCAAATAAAAAAAATCCTGGTTGTGTTGATTGAAAGTTCATCACACGGCTTTTTTTTCCACTTTCTTTTTAATAATACGGCTCATTGACTATGACTCTTTTTGGTTTTTTAGCAATCTGCAAGATGTTTTCACAAATAACCCCAGCGTATCTATATTCGGAAGCAGCAATCTACGATGCAGTACACACGTTCTTGGTGCTATGTTAACGCTAGAAGGTAAATAAAATCAGTAATCGTCGTGCCTAGCTTCTTTTTGTAAATATTTTGAAAGTAGTATCCATAGTGTAGTTGTAAAGCCGACTGCATGTGGTGAATAAGGGTCAGGGTACTTGCATCTTTCTGCTACTATTTTGCATAAGACTTCCGAAAATTCAGAAATGATAAGCCAAATAGTAAGACGTGGTGGTGGTGTTAAGTATTGGTCATTGCGCAACTTTCTTTTTACTTTGTTTGTTAGCATAAAGTATTCAGGATTTTTTCTCAACACGGACGTAGCCAACTGGGGTTTTTGGGGTGTTCAAACTCCCCCGAAATAAGCAAAACGTTACCTAATACTATACCGAAAAATAGTAGGAGTATCAAACTAAACCCCCCAAAACTAAATCCTGGCTACGTCCGTGTTTCTCATTCATGTTTATAACGTTTAGATTTTAACATTGATACAGTTATATATCAAATATACTGAAAGGCAGAAAAAAAGAAAATAATGGGTATTCCGGAGAAGGGATTTAACACTCGATTCTTTCTACTTTCTATGTTGCATAAGACATTGATTGTCCTTTTGAAAAGCTAAATTTTAGACCGTTATTATAATTCGTTCAACCGCATGCGAGACATTGTAGCGGTCCTTTTTGCTTTTTTTTAGTATATAATCTTCAATGATATAAAGAGGTTTATTATTTTGGCTTCCTTTCGCTTTCTTTCTGATCTAATACTTTTCAAAACAATTTCTTCATTCAGCCTTAAAGCACACATTATAGAAGGATTTGGATATAAAATATGTTAGATAGCAAGTAGAAAGTTGTGAAGATGTTAAATGTGGATTCATTGCACGGGCATCTTTTTGCTTTCTCTCTAGTATCAAATCTTCAAGTGCTGCATGAACTGTTTTCTCAAGTAAATTTGAATCTTATACGTTATTCATACAATCACATATCAAGTATGTTAGAAGTATGTTAGAGGTAGCAAAATGTGGTAATGGCAATACTAGATCAGGCAATTAAGTGTACTGTATCTTGTTCTCTCTTTAGCATAAAAACTTCATGCTTTGGGTCACCCATATTTTAGATATTGTATACGTACGAACAGATGTTAAATATGGTGGATAGGCTGAATAATGGCCACCACAACTGCGCTTCTTTTTTGCTTTTTCTTTAGGATAAAATCGTCATGAAGTTTTTCAACTAAATTTAAACTAAATGACACGACGTAAGTAATACGTAAAATGACATTGCAAAAAATATTGAGAAATTTTCGTGTCAAATTCTTCTAATAAATATAATTTTCTGTACACGGATGTAAGGTCTCAAAGACAGGAGAACATGATGAGTCAGTGGTCTTCATCATAATACCACTGACCCGACGCGAGATGGTGATAGCCCTGAAATGAAGCTATCAAGAAGGAGATTTTTCTACATCTGGAAATGTGAAAAATGGTAGGGGAGCTACCTTGGAACAGAATAGTGTTGTAAGTTGTTAAAAAGAGCAAAACAGCGTAAAAGGAAATTGGAAAATTTGACTTGTCATTCATAAAGATAAGATCGTTCATAGGAAGCCAAAAAGATGGTACATAAATTATGATATTTGCTTTCTCTCTGGTATAAAACCTTCAACAACATTTTGTTCATTCAACCTTGGAACACATATTAAAGATTGAACCCTTAGAGCAAATAGAATGAAATCTTGAATGTGCTGAATGTAAGTTTTGTACAAGGACCTATGAAATATGTGGGAAGATGAGCAGAAATTAGCGGTATCAGTGCTGAATAACGGCCATTAACAGGTAGTATGTTTTTATCTACTATATTTTAAGTATTTTCCAACTTCTGTGTAGCGTAAAACATTGGACATCTTTGTACAACGAAATTTTAAATCATATTATTCGTACAACCAAGTCTGTTAGAATGCAAGCGGAAAGAAGTGGTAGTAGTGTTAAATAAAGGACATTATGCTGCCTCTTTCCGCTTCCTTTCTAGCATAAAATCGTCAAGAACATCTACATTTTAACTACATTTTAAATTTTTATATTATTAGTATTAGTAGTCACAATGTTGTATCAAATAGGTTAGAGGGCAAGCAGAATGAAGTCGCGCCGGTACTAAACAAGGGCATGTTTTTTGAACATTGTATTCATACAATCATATATGAAACTTTTTGGAAGGCAAGCAGAAAGAAGCGTTATCGATGCTTCCTCAGAAGTTCAAGAATCAAGAAATGTTTTCAACTATATTTTGAATTCTTACAGGAAGAAAGATGTTGCGGAAGTGTTAACTGGAGTTTTATAACTCTTAATTTCATTTTGCTATCTTAGGTATAAAATCTTTAAAAATTTCTTGAACATTTTCAAAATCATTGATATTTTTATCACATATCAAATATGCAAAATATAGTCGTGCCCTAATCTTAAGTAACGGTCATGGACCCGGCTTCATTTCGCTTTCTTTTCAGCATAAAATCTGTCATTCATAAACATTTCCTCAACCAAATTTTAAGTTTTCACGTTATTTCTGCAATTATATACCAAGTATGATAGAAGGTAAGTCGAACGAAGTCGTGGTGCTCCTAAATAAACGTCATTGACTATGTCTTTTTTATTGTTTAAAACCTTAAGAAGTTTTCACAGATAATTTCCGCTTCTCTGTCATCTGTTCTTTTACTGTAATAGATGGAGGGATGCAAGGTGTTGGCTAAACAGGCACAGATACATAAACATAACACCCAAATCCATTGTTTCAGGATTGTTAGGTCATGAAAAACAATAGAGCAAGATCTCCACATTTGTGACATGTATTCTTAGAAGAAAGAAAGCCGAAATTGATGCGGCCTATCGAAGTAATCACGTTGTGAACGACGTAAGTAATGCACAAAATAAATAAGTAATGCAAAAGTAATGAAAAATGTTCGTTCCATATTCCTCGAATGAACGTAACATCCTGGACATGACTGCAAGGCCTTAGGGATGGGAGGACAGGACAGCAACGGCATGATAAACACCATTGACCCAAAGCGAGATGGTGATAGACCGTGGCAGCCTGACAATAAGCCATCAGAAAGTGGAATTTCCGCTGGTAGTGGCTGAGCTCCCCTCTAGGGCGGTGAGTTACAACCAAGAACAAAAGAACATAAAAGTAATTGGAAAATTTGAATGTTTTCGTACTGTAACAAATGCCAAACGGGTTGGGTTGGGTTGGGTTGGGTTGGGTACAAACAAAATTCAGCCGTCATTGTGAATTATGCATCATACGGAAGAGTAACCATTTTTTAAATATTCTTGTTAAAAATTAATATCTAGATAAGGAAAGAATATTCTCGCCAGTTTCATCCGCTTGTCCAATATAACAACGAAATGTTTATATAGATAGAGGCAGAGTCTTCTTTACCATATAAAGTTACACTATTCAAAAGTTACATAGATGGCTGGCACCTTGCTATTGATGATGCACAAGTTGGTTCTAATCTAACAAAATCAAAAATTAATGAGTAAACTAAAATTAAGACCGTGATTAATTCTAATTTTAATAAGGAAGAAGAGAAAATTTTAATTCTTGCGGATAGTCACGACAGGGCAAGTATTCTAATGCTAAACTTGATGCTGTTGTAGAAAAGTTCCGGCTGGGTCTAAATTTTGTGCGGATATGTTGGAAATATCGAGGCGTTCTGCAGAGTACACAAACATAATTTTGGTGTCTACACCGTATTGGTCGAGCCGTATCGTTTGCATTTGAATGCAGAAAATGTAGGGACGTCTTGATAAAATGCGGTTCATTAATGCCTATGAAGTCGTGAATAAGTGTAAATCAGAAAAATCTTACTCATTTGGAATATACGGCAGTAATTGCAAATGAAAAGAAATCGGTTTTTGTCTAATGTAGTGGTGGTGATGAAGAGTGCGATGTTGCTACTAACTGAGAGCAACGGTGCTGACGTTCGTTGGTCGGTTGGAGATGCTGTTGGTTCTCCGGTTGGAAATACCGTTGATTCGTCTGCGGAATATGCTGATCTGTCTGGAGGTAAGGATGCTACAATTTTGATTACCGTAGTAACCGGTCAGGACTCTTTTATGTAGTTATTTTGTAGTTTGCCTAACACCATTAATTTGTTGAATTTTCTATAATCACAACATACTCGCGGTTTGCGATTTTTCGAAAACTTTTCGGATATCAGTTATATTGGTAAGCAGGTAGAAAGAAGTCGTGGATATATTAAATGGAAGATCTCTGCACCACTTCTTTTTGCCTACTTTCTGGTATAAAATCTTCAAAAATGTATTCTTCAATCAGCGTTGGAGCTCATATTATGGGAAACTGCAATCTTCAAAGATGCTGGATGGTAAATAGAAGGAAATCGTGGAGGTGCTGATTGCCTTAGCAACTTACTTGTAAGTGTCATTAGCTGGGCTTCGTTTTACTCTCCTTTTAGTAGAAAATTTTTAAGTTTCTCAACAAAACCTTGAATTTTTACGTTGTTCATACAACAACAAATCCAATATATTAGAAGAAAAATAGAAACAAATTACGTAGGTATCAACTGTTATCTTCAAGAACATTTTCATTTCAAGAAGCTGCGGGAGATTTATCACTTATACTCAAGACATTTTTTTTAATCCACCTTGGAACTTTCATTATGGGAAACTTCCGATATCAGTTATATTGGTAAGCAGGTAGAAAGAGACCGTGGAGATGTTAAATGGAAGTCCACTGCACGATTTCTTTCTGCCTCCTTTTTGGTATAAACTCTACAAAAATGTATTCTTCGTGCTGATTGAAACATCGCGTGGACTTCTTTTTTTCTTTCTATCTGGTATAAAATCTTCAAGAACTTTTTCGTAAAGCAAATTTTAATTTTTTACGTTATTCCTAAAATCGAAAACTATAAAATGTATGTCATTTTATATTTTAAAGCAAGTCGTTTTTTTATTTTATTGACCAAAAATAAAATATATTGTAAGGAAAGTAGAAATAAATTACCTAGGTACTAACTGTTATTTTCAAGAACATTTTCATTTCAAGAAGCTGCGGGTGATTTATCATTTATACTCAACACATTTTTTTAATCAACCTTGGAGCATTCATTATGGGAAACTTTTCGGATATCAGTTATCTTGGTAAGCAGGTAGAAAGAAGTCGTGGAGATGTTAAATAGAAGATCACTGCACCACTTCTTTTTGCCTACTTTCTGGTATAAAATCTGCAAAAATTTATTCTTCCATCCACGTTGAAATACATGTTAAGGGAAACAACAATCTTCAAAGATGCTAGATGGTAAGTAGAAAGAAATCGTGGAGGTGCTGATTGCTAAGTGAGTGTCATTACCTAGCCTTCGTTTTGCTCTCCTTTTAGCAGAAAATTTTCACGTTTCTCAACAAAACTTGGAATTTTTACATTGTTCATACAAAAACATATCAAATATATTAAAGAAAATAGAAACAAATTACGTAGGTATTAACTGTTATCTTCAAGAACATCTTCATTTCAAGAAGCTGCGGGAGATTCATCACATATAGTCAAGACATTTTTTTTGATCGACCTTGGAGCTTTTATTATGGGAAACTTCGGATATCATTTATATTGGTAAGCAGGTAGAAAGAAATCGTGGAGATGCTAAATGGAAAATCACTGCACGACTTCTTTTTGCCTACTTTCTGGTATAAAATCTTCATAAATATATTCTTCAATCAACGTTATAGGTCATATTATGGGAATCTGCAATCTTCAAAGATGCTGGATGGTAAGTAGAAAGAAATCGTGAAGGTGCTGATTGCTAAGTAAGTTTAGCTCGTTTTGCTCTCTTTTTAGCAGAAAATTTTTAAGTTTCTCAACAAAACTTTGAATTTTAACATTGTTCATATAACAAAATATCAAATATATTAGAAGAAAAATAGAAATAAATTGTGTAGGTACTAACTGTTATCTTCAAGAACATCTTCATTTCAAGAAGCTGCGGGAGATTTATTACTTATACTCAAGGCATTTTTTTTTAATCGACCTTGGAGCTTTAATTATGGGAAACTTCGGATATCAGTTATATTGGTAAGCAGGTAGATAGAGACCGTGGAGATGTTAAATGGAAGTTCACTGCACGATTTCTTTTTGCCTCCTTTCTGGTATAAAATCTTCAAACATTTCTTGAACAATAGTCGTGCCGATCTTAAGTAACGGTCATGGACCCGGCTTCATTTCGCTTTCTTTTCAGCATAAATCTGTCATTCATAAACATTTCCTCAACCAAATTTTAATTTTTCACATTATTTCTGCAATCATATACCAAGTATGATAGAAGGTAAGCCGAATGAAGTCGTGGTGCTCCTAAATAAACGTCATTGACTATGTCTTTTTTATTGTTTGAAACCTTAAGAAGTTTTCACAGATAATCTCCGCTTCTCTGTCATCTGTTCTTTTACTACAATAGATGGAGGAACGCAAGGTGTTGGCTAAATAGGAACAGAGACATAAACATAACACTCAAATCCATTGTTTCAGGATTTTTAGGTCATGAATAACAATAGAACAAGACCTCCACATTTCTGACATGTATTCTTAGAAGAAAGAAAGCAGAAATTGACGCGGCCTCTCGGAGTAACCACGTTGTGAATGACGTAAGTAATGCACAAAACAAATAAGTAATGCAAAAAGTAATGATAAATATTCGTTCCATATTCCTCGAATGAACATAACATCATGGACATGACTGCAAGGCCTTAAGGATGGGAGGACAAGATAGCGACGGGATGATGAAGACCATTAACCAAAAGCGAGATGGTGATAGACCGTGGCAGCGTGACAATAAGCCATCAGAAAGAGGAATTTTCTCTGGTAGTGATGAGCCCCCCTCCAAGCGCGGTGAGTTTTAACCAAGAACAAACATAGGTAAAAGTAATTGGAAAATTTGAATGGCATCAGAGCGGCAACCAACGTCGTGGTTCCTCCAAAGAAATGCCCAAGCGGGTTGTCCAAGAGACCAGTCACCAGCTTTAGCCCCAACAGTAGACTGTGTATGTATTATCATTTTCCGCTCCTCAGCATAAAAGACTTCTAGAAGGTGAGCAAAATGAACAATAGTGATAGTGCTAAATAAGGGCATTGTGTATGCTTCCTTTTGTTTTCTTTTTAACATAAAATCGTCAAAAATTTCTTCAATCTGAAACCTGCATTATGCGATATTCTGCACATTAACGGTGCTTGAGGGCGAGCCAAAAGAAACCAAATAGGTGTTAGAAAGAAATTTATCATTCAAAAACTTTTTTTCATTCAACCTCGGTGCAGACAGAGAGACTTCTGATATCTGCTATACTAGATAACAAGTAGAAAGTAGTCGTGCAGCATAAATGTTTTTACTTAAATTGTTAAACTTTTTAAAGCATTTATGCTGAAAAAATTTTTGTTCATCATTTTGTCATAGCATTTTATCACAGCTGAACGAAGTAAGTCAAACACTGTTTCCTGCATATGGTCGTGGATGGTACGCAGCTGTACATAACGTTCCCGAAAAATTGTGTAGAGGCCGCTTGCATCAAACTAAATAACGACATGGAAGCAACTCTATATTTTTCAAAAACTAAACCTTCAATATCTTATCAAACGTATTTTGAGCTCTTACATTATTTCTACATTCATGTCAAATATGTTAAAAAGCAAGCAGAAAGAAGTAGTGACGATGCTGAATAAGGGTCATTTTCACTCCTACTTTCCTGTAATCTTTTTAGCATAAAATCTTCCAGATTTTAAAGATTTCAAGATTCTTTTCATCCACTTTTTAAACTTATATTTTATTCGTACAGTCCACACATCAAATTTTTTATAACACAACCAGAAGAAAATAGTGGCTATGCTGAATAAGGTCATGACGCTGGCATCTTTCTGCTTCTATTTAGCGTAAAACCTTCGAAAACTTTCCTTCAACATAATTGTGAACCATTATATTATTCGTACAACCACATACCGAATGTGTTAGAAGGCAAGCAGAGAGAAACATAGGCAGTGTTACATAAAGGACATTGCTCTGCTTTTCCTTGCTTTCCTTTTAGCATATAATCTTCAACTACTTTTTCGTCAACCAAACTTTGCACTTTTGCATTATATCGACGATCACTCATCAAATACTTTGGAAGGCAAGCACAAAAAACATCTTCTTTAACCACATTTTCAGTTTTTATATTGATGATACAATTTCATATCAAATATGTTAGAAAGTAAGTAGACAAAAGTAGGCGAGCTGGTAAAAGTATATTATGATATGAGCATGTAATGAAGAGACATGACAGCAACGAGATGATGAAGACCGCTGAGCCGAAGTGTATTGGTGACAGCCATCTGGAAAAGGTACTTCTGGAAAAGTAGAAGACGGCCCCAGGGGTTACTTCCCTGGAGCTGAAGAGTCCGCTTCAAACGTGGTTAGTTACAACCAAGAACAAAATAACGTAAAAGTAATTGGAAAATAAAGGTCATGGACGTGGCTTCATTTCACATTCTTTAAGGATAAATTATTCATAAACTTTGCTTCAATTATGTTTTGAACATTATATTCGTACAAGTACATGTAACATCTATTGGAAGGCAAGCAGAAAAAAAGTGGTATCGGTGCTGAATAAAGGTTATTACGCCTACTTCTGTTTTGCTTTCTTTTTATTGATTGTTTCTTTTTGTTTTTTTTTGCTTATAATCCACAAGAAGTTTTCACAAATAATCCCCGCTTCTCTGCCGTCTGTTCTTCTATTGCCACAGCTGGAGGAATGCAAGGTGTTGTCTGAAGACGAACACAAACCTGAACATGACACCAGTCCATTGTTTCAGGACTGTTAGAATTACATTTGTAACATTGGGTTACATTTGTAGCTTCTTGGGAACGGATACGAGGCCTTAAGGATGGGAGGACAACTTACCCGAAGCAAGCTGATAATAGACCATTCCCGTGTGACTAAAGAGCAATCTCCAAGCGCAGTAAGTTGCAACCAAGAACAAAAAAGAACATAAAAGTAATTGCAAAATTTTAATGTTTTCATGATGTAACTGATATCAAGTACTGACGACGCTACAGACGCAATCAGCTAACAACGTCTTTTCAAAGAAATTGCCAAAAGGGTGGTCTCCGTAGGAAGAGACTGCGAGTCTCAGACTGCCGGCCTAGTAATTTTTCAAATTTCCTTCTTTTCAGCGTAAAAAGAAATGCTAAATTGTTGACATGCTGATTGGAAGCTCACCTAACATGCTTCTTTTTGATATAAAGTTTTCAACATTTTCGTTATTAGAGTCTACATGTATCAATTATATTGAAAAGCAAGTAAAAAGAATCCTGGATCTGCTAATTGAAAATTTATCACGCGGCTTTCTTTTCACTTTGTTTTTAAAGTAACATCTTCATGAAGAATCTTCAACATATTATCAATCACATTTTGAACTTTTACATTATGTATACAGGATGAGGCAGGTTGGACCACCCATTGTGGGAAACCTCCAACATCAAAGATGCTAGATGGCAATTAGAATGAAATCGTGGAATGTAGTGAATGTAAGATTACCAGGATACCTTTCATTCATGGTATTAAATCTTCAAGAACCTTTTGAGCTTTTTCCTTATGCAAATTTTAATCTTTTAGGTTATTTGTGCAATCTGCTACCAAGTATATTAGAAGGTAAGCAAAATAAAGTCGCGGTGGCACTAAATACGGATCATTGACTATGCTATTGGCTTTTTAGCAATTTTCAAGAGGTTTTCTAAAATAACCCCCTCCTATCTGTGTTCGGATGCAGCAATCTACACGCGTTCTTCTACTGCCATATATTGTAGGAGGCAAACATAACAATAGAATCCATAGTTTCAGGATTGTTAGGTGACGAGGAAAAGTGGAACAAGATCTCCACATTTATAACACGTATTATAAGAAAAAATGAAGCCGAAATAGGCCTATAGTGTTACTGATGTCAAGTACTGATAACTCTGTGGAGACCACAGCCGCAATCAACCAACGACGTCCCTCCGCAGAAATACCCGGAAAAGAGACAAACAAAAGCTTGAAAAATGTTAGAAGGTAAGTAAAATCAATAGTCGTCGTACCAAGCTTCTTTTTGTAAATATTTTGAAAGTAGTATACATAGTGTGGCTAAAAAACATGTTGCATATGGTAAATAAGGGTTACACGGCACTTGCATCTTTCGGCTACTATTTTGCAGAAAACTTTCGCGAATTCAGAAATAAGAAGCCTAATAATAAAAAGGTGGTGGTGTTAAGTAATGGTCATTTTGCAAGTTTCTCTTTACTTTCTTTGTTAGCATAAAGTATCCATGATTTTTTCTTTGCACGGGCGTAGCCAAGGAAAAATACCGAAATAATACGAGGAGTATTTTTTACGAATTAAAACCCCTCAACTAAACCCCTCACTAAATCCTGACTATGCCTGTATTTCTCAGTCATGTTTAAAACGTTTAGATTATCGGTACAGTCATTTATCAAATATGTTGGAAGGCAACAAGAAGTGTGTATACCGGAATGGGTGTATTGGAGAAAGGATTTAGCACTCGATTCTTTCTACTTTCTATGTGGCATTAGACTTAGGTATCTTTTGATCAACTAAATTTTAAACTGTTATATTATTCATTCAACCGTATGCCAGACATTGTAGTGGTTCTTTTTGCTTTTTTTAGTATATAACCTTCAATAAAGATTGCTTGAAGGTGTGAAGTAAGAAGCCAAAAAGATGATAGAAAGAGGTTTATCATTTTGACTTCTTTTCGCTTTCTTTCTGATATAATACTTTTTAAAACAATTGCTTCATTCAACCTTGAAGCACACCTCATGGGAGATTTTGGATATCAAGTATGCTAGATAGCAAGTAGAAAGTTGTCGTGAAGATGTTAAATGTGGATTTATTGCACGAGTATTTCTTTGCGTTTTTCTAGTATCAAATCGTCAAGTACTGCATGATCTGTTTTCTCAAGAAAATTTGAATCTTATAAGTTATTCCTGCAATCACATATCAAGTACATTAGAAGGCAAGCAGAATGTGATCGATGTGATCAGAATGTATATCATGTTGGATAGGCTGAATAAAGGCGATCATAGCTGCGCTTCTTTTTGCTTTTTCCTTAGGATAAAGTCATCATGAAGTTTTTCAACTAAATTAAAACTAAACGACGTAAATAATACACAAAATGACTTTGCAAAAAATATTGAGAAGTTTGTTGCTAAAAAGAACAAAAAAAAAACGTAAAAGGAAATTGGAAAATTTGACTTGAAAGCCAATATCGTTTATAAGAATCCAAAAAGATGGTACACATATTATGACATTTGCTTTCTCTATGGTATAAAACCTTCAACAACTTTTTGTTCATTCAACTTTGGAGCATACATTAAAGATTGAACCGTTGGAGCAAATAGAATGAAATCTTGAATGTGCTGAATGTAGGTTTTGTACAAGAACCTATGAAATATGTGGAAATATAAACAGAAAGAAGCGGTATCGGTGCTGAATAAAGGCCTAACAGGTAGTAAGTTTTTATCTACTATATTTTGATTATTTTCTAACTTCTGTGTAGCATAAGATCTTATGGACATTTTTATACAACGAAATTTTAAACCATTATATGATTCGTACAACCAAGAGTGTCAGAAGGCAAGCGGAAAGAAGTGCTAGCGGTGCTAAATAAAGGACATTGTACTGCCTCTTCACGCTTCCTTTCTAGCAAAAAATCATCAAGAACACCTAGATTTTAACTATATTTTAAATTGTTATATTATTAGTAGTTACAATTTTATATCAAATATGTTAGAGGGCAAGCAGAATGAAGTCGCGCCTGAAAAGAAAGTGTTCTTTTTAGCAGACAATCTTCATAAAACTTTGCTTAAATCATGTTTTTTGAACATTGCATTCATACAATCATATATGGAATTTTTTGGAAGGCAAGTAGAAAGAAGTTATCGGTGCTCAAGAATCAAGAAATGTTTTCAACTATATATTGAATTCTTACAGGTAGAAAGATGTTGCGGAAGTGTTAACTGGAGTTTTATAACTCTTAATTTCATTTTTCTTTTTCAGGTATAAAATCTTCAAAAATTTCTTGAACATTTACAAAATCACTGACGTTATTCTTATCACATATCAAATATGTTAGAGAGCAAGCAGAATGAAGCCGTAAATAAGGGTCATGAGCCCGATTTCATGTCGCCTTTTTTAGCATAAAGTCTGTCCAATTAATCTATCAACTTTGGACCGCACATTATGGGAGACATCGGATATCAAATGTGCTAGATAGCAAGTAGAAAGAAGTCGTGTCTGTGCTAGAAAGAATTTGTTTGAATTTGCTTTCTTTCTGGTATGTGTATGCTTCTTTTTGTTTTCTTTTTAATATAAAATCGTCAAAAATTTCTTCAATCTGAAACCTGCATTATGCGATATTCTACACATTAACGGTGCATGAGGGCGCGTCAAAAGAATCCAAAAAGGCGCTAGAAAGAAATTTATCATTCAAAAAATTTTTTCATTCAACCTCGGAGCAAACACAGACGTTTGATATCTTATATGCTAGATGACAAGTAGAACGTAGTCGTGCTGCATAAATGTATTTACTTCAACTGTTGCTTCAATCGTTGGATCACACATTATGGGAAACTTAAAATATCTATGATGCTAGATGGCAAGTAGAATGAAGTTGTGGAGGTGCTGAATGTAAGTTTACCACGAGGGCTTCTTTTTGCATCTTTCAAATTTTCAAGAACTCTACAAACTTTTTTCTCAATCAAATTTTAATTTTTCGTTATTCCTGCAGTCACATATAAAGTATGTATTAAAATGTGTTAAAAAGCAAGTAAAAAGAAATTGCAGAGGTTGTTAACTGAACCTTCATCGGATTTAGCGTTTATCATTTAAACTTCCAATTGGTTTCTGTCTGTTTTAAAAACTTGTTGCTCAAGCAACTTTGGTTCCTACATTACACCAAGCTTCTCTTACTTGCTATCACAGTTTAACACAAAACACAATTCTATGTTTTTCAAAAACTAAATCTTCAACATCTTATCAACTACATTTTGAACTTTTACATTGTTTGTACATTCATGTCAAATATGTTAGAAGGCAAACAGAAAGAAATAATGACGATGCTGAATAAGGGTCATTTTCACTCCTACTTTCCTGCAATCTTTTTAGCATAAAATCTTCAATATCATTCTTTTCATCCACATTTTAAACTTATATATTATTCGTACAGTCACACATCAAATATGTTAGAACACAACCAGAAGGAAAACGTGACTATGCTGAATAAGGGTCTTTCTGCTTCTATTTAACAAAAAACCTTCTAAAATTTTCCCTCAACGTAATTTTGAACCATGTGACAACCACATACCAGGTGTGTTAGAAGGCAAACAGAAAGAAGTAGGGGCAGTGTTAAATAAAGGACGTTGTTCTGCTTCTCTTTGCTTTCTTTTTAGCATATAATCTTCAAAAACCTTTTCGTCAACCAAACTTTGAACTTTTACATTACATCTACGATCACTTATCAAATGCGTTGGAAGGCAAGCACAAAGATCTTTTTTAACCACATTTTCAGTTTTTATATTGTTGGTACAATCCCATATCAAATATGTTAGAAAGGAAGTAGACAGAAGCAGACGAGATGATAAAAGTATATTATGATATATGCATGTAATGAAGATGAAGATATAATCATAAAAATGAGGATACAAGACAGCAGCGAGATAATGCAGACCGCTGACTCGAAGTGAGAGGGTGATAGACCGTAACAACCTGAAGAGAAGCCATCATGAAGGAGAGTTTTCTAGATTTGGAAAAGTGAAAGATGGAAGGGTTACTCCCCTGGGACTGAAGAGCTCCTTCCAAGCGTGATAAGTTACCATCAAGAACAAAGTAACGTTAAAGTAATTTTTATGTTTTCATACTGCAACTGATGCTAAGTACTGATGATACCGCAGCTGCAACCAACCAACGACCTCTTTCAAAAGACATGCCCAAAAGGGTGGTTGTCCAAAGCACACTTATTATGGATCCATAATAGCATTTTTCCTTCATCGATCAGCGCAAAAAAAATGTTAAAAGGTAAGCGGAATGAAGAGTTGTGGTAGTGCTAAATAAGGGTTATTGCCTATAATTCGTACGTTGATTTCATTTTGTTCTCTCTGGCATGAAATCTTGAAAAATTTCTTGACCTATTTCAAGGATTTTTACGTTATTTTTATTATAAATCAAATATGTTAAAGGACAAGCAGTCAAAAAATCAAGTCGCACCGGTGCTAAATAAGAGTCAAGTACGTGGCTTCATTTCGCTTTCGTTATAGCATAAAATCGTCATAAACTTTGCTTCAAATTGTTTGAACATTGTATTCGTACAAGCACATGTGAAATGTGTTGAAAAGCAGAAAAAGGTTGTATCGGTGCTGAGTAAAGGTTATAACACTTGCTTCTGTTTGCTTTCTTTTTAGTCTAAGTTCATCAAGAGGTTTTTTCGAGTAAATTTTGAGTTTTGACACTGGAAAGATGTAGAGACTTTGGACGCCAAATATGTTAGATAGCCCATAGAATGAAGTCGTGCATGTGCTAGAAAGAATTTGTCATCTTTCTTTGTGTTATAAAATCTGCAAAAACTTCATAAACTTTTCCACAAACAAATTTTTCACGTTCCTGCCACCATATATCAAGTATAAGGTAAGCAAAATGAAGTTGTACTATTGCAAAATAAAGGTCATTGACGATGCTTCTTTTTAGTTTTATTTACATAAAATCTTCAAGAAGTTTCCACAAATAATCCCCGCTTGTCTGCCGTCTGTTCTTCCACCGCCATGAACGGAGGAATGCAACGTGTTGATTTGAAGCAGAAATGGACGCGTTGTATCGGAGTAACCACGGTGGCAAGCGACGTAAGTAAAACACAAAATGATATTGCAAAGAGTAATGCGAAATTTTCGTTCCATGTTTCTCCTATAAAGATAACTTCCTGGGGACAGAAGCGAGGCCTTAAGGATGGGAGGACCATTTACTCGAAGCTGCCAATAGACAATGATATACGTCTAGGAGACACTACAAGTCTCAGACTATGTAATTTTCCAAATTTTCCTTTGTTCAGCGCAAAAAGAAATGCTAGAAGGCAAGCAAGAATGCTCAGTCGAGATTCTGCTAACTGAGGGTAATTGCTTGTTTTTAAGGGCCTATGCTTGTTTTTGCTTTCTTCTTAGGATACTTTAATAAGTTTTTTCAATAAAAAATTTCCAATATTTCTGTTATACAATGGTACATCAAATTTTTATATACGGAAAGTTGAGAGAAATTGTGGACATGGTGATTGGAAGGTCACCTGACATGCTTCTTTTTGTTCTTTTTTCTAATATATAGCTTTCAGCATTATGGGGGGGGGGGAGAGAGAAAAATGCCATTTCGGAGTAACCATATTGACGAACGATGTAAGTAATACTGAAAATGACAATGTCTGAAGTAATGAGAAATTTTCGTTCCATATTCCACCAATAAACATAATTTCCTGGACTCGGAGGTGAGGCCTCAAGGATGGGAGGATATGACAGCAATGCGATGATGAAGACCACTGACCCCAAGCCAGATGGTGATAGACCGTGACAGCCTGATGTGAAGTCATCATAATTTCACTCTCTTAAGAGTGAAAAACACCCCTCCAAGCACGGTGAGTTACAACCAAGAACAACAAAAAAATATAAAAGTAATTTGAAATTTTGAATGTTTTCATATTGCAACTGATGCCAAGTGATGATATCACAGCCGCAACCAACCAACGACGTCCTTCCGAAAATATGCTTCAAAAGGTGATCCCGGAGAACACTTCAGCCCGAAGCACACTTAGCCACCTTATTTAAGCGTCAACAGTAGGCCGGGTGCAGAATAGCATTTTCTCCTCCTCAGCGCAGAAAAAATGCTTAAAGGTAAGCAGAATAAAAGATTGTGGTGGTGCTGAGCGATGGTCATTGACTATGTTTGTTTTTGTTTTTTAGCATGGAATCTTCAAGAACTTTGTCATTCAACAAATTGTGAACGATTATCTTATAATACAATCACATATTAAATATGTTAGAAGGCAGGAGAGGAGAAGCAATAATAATGCTAAATACGTGCCATTTTCGTTGCTCCTCCTCTTCCTTACTTTTTAGCATAATGTCTTCAAAAATATTCTTAACCACATTTTAAAGTTATACATTATATCTAAAATTACGTCATGTAAAGGATGTTGAGAGAAATTGTGAAGGTGCTAACTGGTGCTTTATCACTCTTGATTTTGTTTTGCTTTTTCTATCATGAAATCTTCAAAACCATTTTCCGCAATCTGGAACTTGCGTTAGACAATGTTCTACATATTAACGATGCTCGAAGGCGATTAAAAAGAGACCAAAATGATACTAGAAAGAGATTTATCATTTTGACTTCCTTTTGTTTTCTGGCATGAAATAATTTTCTTCAATCAAACTTTTAGTGGTGACTTTGGGTATCAAATAAGCTACATAACAAGTAAAATGAAGTCGTGCATCTGATGAATATAAGTTCACACTGACTATTTAAGTAGAAAGATATTGCAGAGCTTCATTGCATTTTGATTTTTCTAGCATGATGTCTTTAAAAACATTTTCTACAATCGGGAACCTGCCTTGCGGAAGGATATATACTTCAGCGATGCTCGAAGCCGAGTAAGAAGAAGCCAAAAATATGCTAGCGAGAGGTTTATCATTTTGACTTCGTTTTACCTTCTTTTTGGTATAACACCTTCAAATGCATTTAGTTTTGTCAACTTTGGAGTAAATACTATGGGAGGAAATAGAAAGTTGTTGTGCGGGTGCTAAACATAGATTCATGGTACTGACATCTTTTTGTTTTCGTTCTGGTATAAATTAATCAAGAGCATATCAAGTATGTTAGAAAGCAAGAAGGTAGTCACGATGGTGTTAAATAAGGATCATAGCGTGCACTTCCTTCTGCTTTCTTTTTAACATAAAAGCTTCAAACAGTTTACGTCTACACATTCGTATGATTGATAGGCTGAATACAGGCATTACATTTGTTTGTATTCAGACACATCAACCTACGATACAAAACACATGTTCTTCCACTGCCATACATAGAGGAACACGAGGTTCGGCCAGAAAGGAACATAGATCTAAACATAACACCAGAATCTATTGTTTTAAGAAGAGAATTTATTGTTAGGTGACGAAGAAGTGCAACAAGATCTCCACATTTGTAACACGTATTTTTAGAAAAAAGAGAGCTGATTGAAGTAACCATGGTGGTGGACGGCATAAGTAATGCACAAAATAACATTCCAAAAACTAATTCGAAATTTTCGTTCCATTTTCCTCTTATAACCGTAACTTTCTGGGCATGGATGCAAGATCTTAGACATGGCAGGACATAACAGCAGCGGGTTGATGAAGAGCACTGACCCGGAGTGAGATAGTGACGGACCATGACCCTCTGAAAAGAAGCCGTCAGGAAGAGGAGTTTCCATCTCGGGAAAACTGCAAGAGTTAGATTCTTCCCTAGGAATGAAGAACACCCCTCCAAACACGATGAGTTGCAAGCAAGAACAGAAAACGTAAAAGCATTTCCGTCGTCCATTGAAGAAATGCTGAAGCTTAAAAAATACTAAAAAGTAAGTAAAATCAATAATCTTTTTACCAGAAAATCTTCAAGAACTTTATCATTCAACATATTTTGAATTGTTATTTTACAATCACTTATCAAATGTGTTAGAAGGTTAGCAAGAAGAAGTAGCGACGATGCTGAATAATGGGTCATTTTCGCTTCGTCTTTTCTGCTCACTTTTTAACATAACATCTTCAAGATCATTCTTTTGAACCACATTTTAAATTCGTATATTATTAGTACAATAAAATATCAAATATGTTACATAATGTTATAAGGCAACCAGAAGGCAATAGTAGCTATACCGAATAAGAGTCATGACCCTATCTTCTTTCTACTTCTATTTGGCATAAAAGTTTCGAAAATTTTTCTTTAATATAATTTTGAACCATTCCATTACTCGTACAATCTCATATCAAGTGCGTCAAAAAATAAATACCAAAAGGTAAAAACTTACATAAAATATTCAAAAGTTCTTTCTTAATCATGTTTCGAGTGTGTTAGAAGGCAAGCAGCAAGAAGTAGGGACAGTGTTATATAAAGGACATTGTTCCGCTTCTTTTTGCTTTCTTTTTAGCATATATACTTCACAAACTTTTTCTTCTCAACAATCGCATATCATATATGTAAGAAAGTAAGTAGACAGAAGTACTCGTTCTCTGAGCAATCAAAATGTGTGGTTTGGGATTTAATTGTTATTGTCAAACTAATGAATGCGACATTGCACCCACACCAACAGGATGACTTCTATGTTACTACTAAGTTCTCGAATAGTAAAAGAACTTTTTATAAACGCTATTTTGAATTCTTGTAGATGACCTTTATTTAGTACTGACACAACTTAATATATTATAAATATTGTAATAAATCCATAACTACCGAAGTGTATGTAATATATTGTGGTGTGAAATTAAAAGACTTCTTCTTCAGTTTTAAGATAAATGTACTTATTACCGGTTTCAATAAGTAAATATCATCATTAGCTAAATAGTTTACAGTTTAATTTTTTTAATTTTTTACAATTATTATTCGTTATTTTAATTTGTTTTAAATCATTTTAACAACTGTAAACTTTTTTAATATTTGTCTATTTAAAATGAAGAAGAAAGAGAAAAAGAAATGTTAGTCATCAAACAGGCACGTCGGTGCTAAATAAGGGTCATTTACAAGAATTCTTTTTGCTTTTTTAGCATAAAATCTTCAAGAACTTTTTCATCAAACAACAATTTCGCGTTTAGGTTATTCTATAAGATCTCCACATTTGTAACATGTATTCTTAGGAAAAGAAAACGGAAATGTTCGCGGAGTAACCACGATGGTGAACGACGTAAGTAATACACAAAATGATATTGGAAGAAATAATCTGAAGTTTTTTTTCCATGTTCCTCCTATAAAGACAACTTCTTGGACATGGATGCAAGGCCTCATAAATGGGAGGGTAAGACAGCAACGAGAAGATGATAAAGACCACTTACAGGAAACGAGATGGCAACAGACCGTGATTACCTGAGGAGAAAGCATCAGGAGGAGTAGTTTCCTACCTCTAGAAAAGTGATAGATAAGATAAAGCTTCCTTGACGAGAAATCGCAAAATCTCGCTCTAGGTCTCATGCAGCGAAGTCAACAACAGCGAATTTGTCACCGAAGTTGCAATTGTGTTGTAATTGACAGCAAAATAACTTTCAAAAAGCAAATTCGAATGGTGTATGTAAGTAATAAATAATAAAGACAGTGCAAAAAGTGTTGAGAAGTTTTCGTTTCATGTTCCTCCTATAAACATAACTTCCTGGACACAGATGTGAGTAAAATATTTGAATGTTTTCACTCTGCAATTGACGCCAAGTGCTGATGACATCGCAACCAACCAACGACGTCCTTCTGAGGAACCACCATCTTTAGGCAGCAATAGTAGGCCGGGTGCGTAATAACGTTTTCCCTTCCTCAGCGCAAGAAAATGATAGAAGATAAGCAGAATAGAGAGTAATGCTGCTGCTAAGCGAGGGTCATTTTTTCAAATTGCTCTTTTAAATATATACAGGGTGTTAATGAACGACACGTACATATTTCAGGGGTACTCTATAAAATAGGAAAAAAATGCTAATAAACATGTAGTCAAAAATGCGTTAAGTTTCAATTTTTTTTCTAGTTTTACGTTTGTCTCCGGTGTTTTTTGAATAATTAATTCTAATTTGATATTCGTGTTTGTAAATCTCTACAATAAAATGACAAAATCGTCATCCATTCTATCAAGGGTGTCACATTTTTTCATGTCAATTAAAATTATATCAAAATTCATACAGGGTTTTCAAACAAAAACTTGCTGTAAGAGTGTATTAGTAGTGTAGATTAAAATAAAGATAAAATTACTAATAAAATTAACTTTACCACCCGTAGTGACCACATATTTATTAGTATTATTTTCCTATTTTATCGAGTACTACCGCCTCCTGAAGTATGTACATGTCGTTCTTTAACACAATGTATACTATATCGGAAAAGTACACTTTTAGAGCTGAAATTCTACTGATTTTTCACTAAATCCAATTATCCATAACCCGAAGTTATTTACCCCCTCCTGTAGTGATTCGAGATAGGACAATTTCGCTGTATGTTATAATACAAGCAGAATTAAGTTAGTCTGTTCTAAATCATGACTATTGTGTGTAAACATTATTGTATGTTACCATAAAATCTTCATAAATGTGTTTCAATCATGTTCTTTGAACAGTGTATTCTTACAGATACAGATCAAATATGTTGGATGGTAAGCAGAAAGAAGTAGTGGTGATGATGAATCATGGTCGTCACAGCTGCTTCTTCTGCTTTCTTTCTGATATAAAATCTTCAAGAACTTCATGACCTTTTCCACAAGCAAATTTTAAACCGTGCAAGTATATTAGAAGGTAAGCGTGAAGTCGTCGTGGTGCTAAATAAGATTCATCAACCATACTTCTTTTTGCTTTTTTTAGCATAAAATTATAGAGAAGTTTTCACACGTAACCCCAGCGTGTTTGTATTCGAACGTAGCAGATGGAGGGGAAACCAACGCCAGAATTTATTGTTTCAGTATTGTTACGTGACGAAGAACAGCGGAACAAAATCTCAACATTTGTAACACATATTTTAAAAAAAGCAGAAAAGGACGCTGCCTATCGGAGTAACCACGTTGGCGAACGATATAAGTAATAGACAAAATGACATTGCAAAAAGTATTGAGAAATTTTCGTTTCATATTCCTTTAATAAACATAATTTCCTGGACACGGATGCAAGCCTCAAAGATAAGGGAACATGACGGGATGATAAAGACCACTGACTCGAAGCTAGTACTAATTGGAAAATAGTAGATCGGGTGCGTAATAGTATTTCTCCCTAGCGCAAAGAAAATGCTTGAAGCTAAGCCGAATCAGGAGTCATGGTGGTGCTAAATGAGGGTCATTGTCTATGCTTCTGTTTGTTTTCTTTTAAGCATAAATGTATCAATAATTTTGGCATCCAACAAATTTTGAACGATTATGTTATTTTTCAATTACATATCAAATATATTAGAAGACAAGCAGAATGAAGTCGCAATAGTGGTGCTAATTAAGTGTCATTGGCTACGATTCTTTTTTCTTGAAGAAATTGTTTCTATATTAAATGTTGAATTATTACATAATACGATGTTCTATACGTTGCCGATACTCGAAAGCCAGTATCGTCAATAAGAAGCCAAAAAGATGGTACAAATATTATAACTTCCTTTTGATTTCTCTCTGGTAGAAAACCTTCAAGAACATTTTGTTCATTCAACCTTAGAGCACACATTCAAGATTGGAGCGTTGGAGCAAGTAGAATGAAATCTGGAGTTGCTGAATATAAGCTTTTGAACAAGGACTTATGAAATATGTTGGGAGATAAGCAGAAAGTAGCGGTATCGGTATTGAGTAACGGCCATTAGGAGGTAGTAAGTTTTTATCAACTATATGTGTGTCAGAAGTCAAGCGGAAAGTAGCAGTGGCAGTGCTAAGTAAAGGACATTGTGCTGCTACTATCCGGTGTCTTTGTAGCATAAAATTATCAAGAACTTACTTTTTAGCTACATTTTAAATTTTTATATTATTGGTAGCTACAATTTCATATCAAATATGTTAGAGGGCAAGCAGAATGAAGTCCCGCCGGTGCTAAATAAGGATCATAGGCAGGGCTTCATTTCGCTTTCCTTTTAGCAGACAATCTTCATAAACTTTGCTTAAATCATGCTTTTTGAACATTGTACTCATAAAATCTCATAAGAAATTTATTGGAAGGGAAGCAGAAAGAAGCGGTATTGGTGCTCAAGAAATTCAAGAATCAAGAAATATTTTCAACTATATTTTGAATTATTACAGGTAGAAAGATGTTGCGGAAGTGTTAACTGGAGTTTTACAACCCTTAATTTTATTTTGCTCTTTCAGGCATAAAATCTTCAAGAATTTCTTGAAAATTTTTAAAATCTGACGTTAGTCTTATCACGTATCAAATGCTGAGCAAATGCTAGAGCCCGCTAGGGCAAGCAGAATGAAATCGTGCCGATGCTAAATAACGGTCATGAGCTCGGCTTCATTTCGCTTTCCTGTTAGCATAAATCTGTCTAATTAATCTGCAACATTGGAGCGCACATTATAGAAAACATCAGATATTAAATGTCCTAAATAGCAACTAGAAAGAAGTCGTGCATATACTAGAAAGAATTTGTCATCTTTTGATTTCTTTCTGATATAAAATTTTCAAAAACTTCATAAACGTTTCTCAGGCAAATTTTAATGTTTCACGTTATTCCTGCAATCACCTATCAAGTGCGATAGAAGGTAAGCAGAATGAAATCATGGTGCTGCTAAATAATCATTGACTATCTTTCTATTTGTTTACTTATAGCATAAAATCTTACTAAGTTTTCCAAATAACTCCCGCTTCTTTGCCATCTGTTCTTCCACTGCAATAGATGGAGAAAGGCAAGGCGTTTGCTATAGAGGAACAGAGACATGAACATAGCACCCGATTCCATTATTTCAGGATTGTTAGGTCATGGAAAACAATAGAACTAGATCTCCACATTTGTAACATGTATTCTTAGAAGAAAGAAAGCAGAAATGGACGCGGCCTATCGGAGTAACCACGTTGTGAACAACGTAAGTAATACATAAAATGATAGTGCAAAAAGTAATAAGAAATGTTCGTTCCATATTCCTCGAATGAACATAGCGTCCTTTACATGAATTCAAGGTTTCAAGGATGGGCGGACAAAACAGCGACGGGATGAGTCTTCATCATCCCGCTCATCATCATTGACTTAAAGCGAGATGGTGATAGACTGTTGCAGCCTGACAAAAAGTCATCAGAAAGAGGAGTTTCCCCTAGTAGCGAAGAGCCCTCTCCCCGCGCGGTGAGTTGCAACCAAGAACAAAAAAGCGTGAAAGTAATTGGAAAATTTGACTGTTTTCATACTGTAACAAACGCCAACAGCCGCAACCAACGTTGTGGTTCCTCCGAAGAAATGCCCAGACAGGTGGTCCTGGAGAAGATTTCCACCCGAAGCACTTCCAGACCACCACCTTTAGCCATCAACAGTAGGCCGGGTTTGTAATATCATTTTCCGCTCCTCAGCGTAAGAAACTTCTAGAAGGTAAGCAAAATGAAAAGTAGTGATAGTGCTAAATAAGGGTATTGTGTATGCTTCTTTTTGTTTTCTTTTTAACATAAAATCGTCAATAATTTCTGCAAACTGAAACCTGCGTTATGCGGTATTCTACACATTAATGATGCTCCTCATTTCAATTTCCATTTGGTTTCTTTCAGTCATAAAACCTTTGAATACTTCCTCTTCAAGCAACTTTGGATAATACGGCAAGCTTTTCTTACTTGCTATCAAGGTTGGTAGGTAGTAAGTCGAACACTGTTCATGTACAGAAAGCGTAGGTATAACCACATTTCTCATGCTCTAAGGATGTAAGGTTGACTTAATATGGTGAACACCACTTCATGTGCAACAATATTTTAGAAGGCAAGCAGTTTTTTTTTCTCTTTCTGGCATAAAACATTAAACTTTTAAGTTATTGGTGTAGTTATGTATCAATTATGTTGAAAAGCAAACAGAAATAAGTCGTGGAGGTGCTAACTGAAAGTTCATCACATGAAGAATCTTCAACATATTATCAAACTGATTTTTAGCTTTTACTTTACTTTTAAAATCACATGTCAAATATGTTAGATGACAAGCAAAAAAGAATTAGTTAGGATGTTAAAGGGTCATCTTTCCTGCTTGGTTATACTGCTTTCTTTGCTATCTTTTTAAGGCGATATTACACGATTCAACCAAGATGATTCACTTTTATTGAAAGGAATATGGATAAAACATTCACTCATAGGAAATTACACCCGATTATATCGAAGTATATAGATAAATAAATCTATGTGCGATAAAATGCAAAATATGAAGCTATATGCAAAACATATAAATCCGATTTCTATTAATCACATTTGATTCTGTTATGCTTTAAATAGATGTTGCGTAGATGTTAACTGCAGCTTCATATCTATTCATTTCATTTTCATCTTTCTGGCATAAAACTTCAAGAATTTGATAATCTTCTTCAAATCAAGTAGAGTGAAATTTATTAACGTTATTTTGAACTTATTTTTTTGATTATCTACTATATCAAATATATTCACTATATTTATAATATATTACGTTATGTCAGTGCTAAAAAGGGTCATTTACGAGACTTCTTTTTGCTTTCTTTTCATCAAACAACCTTTTAACGTTTGCATTATTCTACATACGTATATAAAACAATGGCAAGACAAGCCAAATGAAGTCGTGTCGGTTCTAAATCATGATTATTGTGTGTAATCATTATTGTGTATTACCATAAAATCTTCATAAATGTGCGTCAATTATATTCTTTGAACATTGTATTCTTATAAACACAGGTCAATTATGTTGAAAGGTAAGTAAAAAGAAGTAGTAGTGATGATGAGTTAAGGTCGTTACACCTGCTTCTTCTGCTTGCTTTCTGTTATAAAATCTCCAAGAACTTCTTGAACTTTTTCCTGAAGGAGGGGAAACCAATGCCAGAATCCATTGTTTCAGTTTTATTAGGTGACGAAGAACATTGGAACAAGATATCAACATGTATTTAAAAAGAAACAGAAATGGACGCGGCCTACCGGATTAATCACGTTGGCAAACGATGTAATACAGAAAATGACAATATATAAAGTAATGAGAATTTTTTATTCTATATTCTTCCAATAAACATCATTTCTTGTACACGGATTTGAGGCAACGGGATGGTGAAGATCACTGACCCCAAGCTAGATAATGATAGACCGTGATCGTCTGAAGTGAAACAAACAGAAAGGGGAGTTTTCTATCTCTGGAAATGTGGAAAACGGAGTGGTTCTCTCTTAAGAGTGAAAAGAGCCCCTCTAAACGTGGTGAGTTACACCCAAGAGCAAAAAGGACATACAAGTAATCGGAATGTTTTCATATTGTAACTCACGCCAAGTACCAATCAACGACGTCCCTTCGAAAGGTTGTACCAAAAGGTGGTCCCGGAGAAGACACACTTAGATAGCCTGAAGCACACTTAGCCACCGTCTTTAAATGCCAACAATAGGCCGGTTGCGTAATAACATTTTCCCCTGCGCAAAAAAAGCTAGAAGGTAAGCAGAATGAAAGGTTGTGGTACTGCTAAGCGAGGATCATTGCCTATGCTTGTTTTTGTTTTTTACCATGGAATCTTCATGGAATCATCTTTGTCATCCAACAAATTTTGAATGATTGTCTTATAATTCAGTTACATATCATATATGTTAGAAGGCAGGAAAGAAGAAGCAGTGACGATGCTAAATCGTCACTTTCATTGCTCCTCTATCCTTTTTTTCTAGCATAAAATCTTCAAAAATATTCGTCTCATCCACATTTTAAAATTATACATTATATCTTCAATTACATGTCGAGTAAGGGATGTTAAATAAGCTAAATAAGGATCATTGACTATGTTTCTTTTCCCTTTCTGTAGCATAAAATCTTCCAGCAATTTCCGCAAATAAAATATATTATAAGGTAACTAGAAAGATATTGCAGAGGAGCTTCATCGTAGTTTGTTTTTTCTTGCATGATGTCTTCAAGAACATTTTCTGCAATCCGGAATTTGCCTTGTGGAAAGATACACACTTCAGCGTTGCTCGAAGGCGAGTAAGAAGGATCCAAAAAGATGCTAGAGAGAGGCTTATGATGCTGACTTCATTTTACCTTCTTTCTGGTATAAATCCTTCAAAAACATTTTCTTTTGTCAACCTTGTAGTACATATTATGGGAACAAGGAGAAAGTTGTCGTCCGTGTGCTAAGCAAGGATTCATCGTATTGACATCTTTTTGCTTTCTTTCTGGTATAAAATATTCAAGAGCATATCAAATATATTAGAAGGCAAGCAGATGGTAGTCACGATGGTGCTAAATAAGAATCATAGCATGGCACTTCCTTTTGCTTTCTTTTTAGCATAAAACTTCAAATAGTTTACGTTTACACATTCGTATGTTTAATCGTTCTTCCACTGCAATACATAGAGTACCGCGAGATGTCGACTAGAGAAGAACATACACCTAAATATAACTCCAGAATCTATTGTTTCAGGATTGTTAGATGACGAAGAAGTGCAACAAGATCTCACTTTTGTAACACGTATTCTTAGAAAAAAGAAAGCTGAAATGGACGTCACCTATTGAAGTAACTACGGTGGTAGATGGCGTAAGTAATACACAAAATGATATTGCAAAAAGTGATACGATATTTTCGTTCTATGTTCCTCCTCATATCTTTCTGGACACGGATGCGAGAACTCGAGGATGGGAGAACATAACACCAACGGGATGATGAAGAGCACTGACCTGGAGGGAGATAATGGCAGACCGTGATACCCTGCCACCAGGAAGAGGAGTTTCCCATCTCTGGAAAAATAGAAGAGGGAAGTGGTACTCCCCTAGGAGTGAAGAGCACTCTTCCAAGTACGGTGAGTTGCAAACAAGAAGAAAAAAAAAACGTAAAAGCAATTTCGTCATTTTTCTGAAGAAATGTCCAAAAGGGTGGTCCGAGAGAAGACTTTCACTCGAAGCACACTTTGCTATCAAAGATGCTAGATAGTAAGTTAAACATTGTTGATATCCAGAATGCGTAGGACTTAATTTGGTAAACTCCACCTCATGTGTGTATATCATAAAATAATTCTTCACAGAACTCCACCTTATCTTTAGGAAAAAATATTATTTCGGACGAATATTCACAATTAAAAACTAAAATATTGCACAGGTCTGCAATATTTAAACGATGCTTTTGCTTATAATGTTGAACGATAGGGTTCCGGGCGAATCAACTGATAAAACTGGCCGGCAATTTCTGAAAAAGGTTCCAGTAATAGTTCTAATTTTAATTCAATTGTTTGTTGGGAAAAGAAATCAATTTTTAAGAAAAATGAAATAATATCGTAAAAATAATATTTTTAGGATCTCGATAATAAACAAAAATGATGGTATTCCATTTGAAAACAAATTGAATCGTTGCCATTTTGAAATAATTCGTCTAATTGAATTTCTGATATCACTATCGTGTAAAGCAGAGGTTCCCAAACTATTTTATATCGTAAACCCTCCATGTTTTTCGGTAGCCCCCCTACTTTGTGCGGTAGACTCTGGGTACCGTTAAAAGTTGTTGAAATATGAAGTAAAGTATGCGGTAAAAACAAAAAAGTACATACTTGCATGGGCTAGAATGATGAAAATATAACATTGAATAGTGTTAGTTTGTGTTTTGATGACCAAAAAAAAGCTTCCACCCGGATCTGTTGACTTTTTTTAAATAAACCTCAGAACTTATAAGATAGTGTAATGCAAGTAGGTGATGATAGCCCGTGAGTGCCTGAAGTGAAGCAATCAGGAAGGAGATTTTTCTACACTTGAAAATGTGGAAGACGACATGGGAGCTCCCCTTACACTGAAGAGCGCTGTAAGTTGCTGAAGAAACAAAAAACTTAAAAGTAATAGGAAAATTTGAATGTTTTCATACTGTAACTATTGCCAACTACGAAGAAATATCCAAAAAGATGATCCTGGAGAAGACTGCCGCCGAAACACACCTCACCACTATCTTTAGGCGGTAACTATAGACCGAGAAAATGCTTGAAGTTAAGCCGAATGAGGAGTCATGGTGGTGCTAAAAAAGTGTCTGCTTTATTTTTTCTTAAAGATATCTTGTCTATATTAAATGTTGAATTTTTACATTATACAGTCACGCATCAAAACCAGTATATTTGATTATTTCTTTGGTATATTTGATGAAAAGTTGCGAGGAAATGTAGAAGAGCCAATTGGTGCTTTATCACTCTTAATTTTGTTTTGCTTTTTCTATTATGAAATATTCAAAAGTATTTTCTTCAATTTGAAACCTGCATTACGCGATGTTCCATACGTTACGGATACTCGAAAACCAGTATCGTTAATAAGAAGTCAAAAAGATGGTACAAATGTTATGACTTTTGCTTTCTCTCTGGTATAAAACCTTTAACAACATTTTGTTCATTCAACCTTAGAGCACACATTCAAGATTGGAGCATTGGGGCCAGTAGAATGAAATCTTGAGTTGCTGAAAATAAGTTTTGAATAAGGACTTATGAAATATGTTGTGAAAGATAAGCAGAAAGTAGTGTTGAGTAAAGGCCATTAGCAGGTAGTAAGTTTTTATCAAGTATATTTTGATTATTTTCTAACTTCATGTTTTATTTTAAACCATTATATGATTCGTACAACCAAGAGTGTCAGAAGGAAAACGGAAAGAAGTGGTAGCAGTGCTAAATAAAGGGCATTATACTGTCTCTTTCCGCTTCCTTTCTAGCATAAAATCATCAAGAACATCTACATTTTTACTACATTTTATATTTTAATATTATTAGTAGCTACAATTTTATATCAAATATGTTTAAGGAAACCAGAATGAAGTTCCGCCGGTGCTAAATAAGGGTCATCGGCGGGGCTTCATTTCGCTTTCCTTTTAGCAGACAATCTTCACAAACTTTGCTTAAATGATGTTTTTTGAACATTGTATCCATACGATCATATATGAAATTTTTTGGAAGGCAAGCAGGAAGAAGCGTTATAGGTGCTCAAGATGTTCAAGAATCAAGAAGTGTTTTCAACTATATTTTGAATTATTACAGATAGAAAGATGTTGCGGAAGTGTTAACTGGAGTTTTATAACTCTTAATTTCATTTTGCTTTTTCAGGTATAAAATCTTTAAAAATTTCTTGAACATTTTCAAAATCACTGACGTTATTCTTATCACATATCAAATATGTTACAGGGCAAGCAGAATGAAGTCGTAAATAAGGGTCATGGACCCGATTTCATGTCGCCTTTTTTAGCATAAAATCTGTCCAATTAATCTGTCAACTTTGGACCGCACATTATGGGAGACATCGGATATCAAATGTGCTTGATAGCAAGTAGAAAGAAGTCGTGCATATGCTAGAAAGAAGTTGTCATTTTTTGCTTTCTTTCTAGTATAAAATCGTCAAATACTTCATAAACATTTGCTCAACCGAATTTTAATTTTTCACATTATTTCTGCAATCATATATCAAATATGATAGAAGATAAGCCGAATGAAGTGGTGCTGCTAAACAAAGGTCATTGACTATGTTTTTTATTGTTTTTTTAGCATATAACCTTAACAAATAATCCCCTCTTCTCTGCCGTCTGTTCTTTTTCTACCATAGATGGAGGAACGCAAGGTGTTGGCTAAAGAGGAACAGAAACATAAACATAACACCCAAATTCATTATTTCAGGATTGTTAGGTCATGAGAAGCAATAGAACAAGATCTCCACATTTGTGACATGTATTCTTAGAAGAAAGAAAGCAGAAATTGATGCGGCCTATCGGAGTAACCACGTTGTGAATGACGTAAGTAATGCACAAAATAAATAAGTAATGCAAAAAGTAATGAGAAATGTTCATTCCATATTCCTCGAATGAACATAACGTCCTGGACATGACTGCAAGTCCTTAAGGATAGGAGAATAAGACAACAGCGGGATGATGAAGACCATTAACTCAAAGCGAGATGGTGATAGACCATGGCAGCCTGACAAGAACCCATCAGAAAGAGGAGCTTCCTCTGGTAGTGATGAGCCCCCTTCCAAGCGCGATGAGTTGCAACCAAGAGCAAAAAAACGTAAAAGTAATTGGAAAATATTAATGCTTTCATACTGTAACAAATGCCAACTACTGGCGATATCATAGCCGCAACCAACGTCGTGCCGAAGAAATGCCCAAACGGGTTGTCCCGGAGAAGACTTGCGCCCGAAGCATACCCAGTCACCACCTTTAGCTACCAACAGTAGATCGTGCGTGTAATACCATTTTCCGCTGTTCAGCATAAGAAACTTCTAGAAGGTAAGCAAAATGAAGAGTAGTGACAGTGCTAAATAAGGGTATTGTGTATGCTTCTTTTTGTTTTCTTTTTAACATAAAATCGTCAAAAACTTCTTCAATCTGAAACCTGCATTATGCGATATTCTACACATTAACGATGCTTGAGGGCGAGTTAAAAGAAACCAAAAAGGTGAAGAAATATATCATTCAAAAATTTTTTTCATTCACCCGGAGCAAACACAAATATTTTTGATATCTTATATGCTAGATAACAAGTAGAATGTAGTCGTGCCGCATAAATGTTTTTACTTAAACTGTTGCTTCAATAGTTGGATCACACATTATGGGAAACTTAAAATATCAATGATGCTAGATGGCAAGTAGAATGAAATTGTGAAAGTGCTGAATGTAGGTTTACCACGAGGCCTCCTTTTCGCGTCTTTCAAATTTTCAAGAACTCTCTTAACTTTTTTCTCAATCAAATTTTAATTTTTCGTTATTCCTGCAGTCACATATAAAGTATGTATTAAAATGTGTTAAAAGTCAAGTAAAGAGAAATTGCAGAGGTTATTAACTGGACCTTCATCGTATTTTGCGTTTGTAAATTCAACTTCCAGTTCCTTTCTGTCGGTTTTAAAATTCTCGACAAATTTTTGTTCAAGCAACTTTGGATCATACATTATGGCAAGTTTCTCTTACTATCACAGTTGAACGAAGTAAGTCAAACACTGTTTACTGTATATGGTCGCGGATGGTACGAAGCTGTACATTACGTTTAGGTTCAGATTGCCGGCCGATTAATTTTCCCAATTTTCCTCTCGTCCGTGCAAAAAAAAATGCTAGAATGAAGATGAAGGGCAGAGATGTTGCTAAATGAACTTCTTCTTAGCATTTATTTTTCAAGAAGTTTTTTTTAAATAAAAAATTTCGAGTTGTTCTGTTATACAATGATACATTTTTACGTTGGCAAATAAAAAAAATCCTGGTTGTGTTGATTGAAAGTTCATCACACGGCTTTTTTTTTCACTTTCTTTTTAATAAAACGGCTCATTGACTATGACTCTTTTTGGTTTTTTAGCAATCTTCAAGAAGTTTTCACAAATAACCCCAGCGTATATAGATACGCTATATAGATTCGGAAGCAGCAATCTACGATGCAGTACACACGTTCTTGGTGCTATGTTAACGCTAGAAGGTAAGTAAAATCAGTAATTGTCGTGCCTAGCTTTTTTTTTTGTAAATATTTTGAAAGTAGTATCCATAGTGTAGTTGAAAAATCGACTGCATGTGGTGAATAAGGGTCAGGGTACTTGCATCTTTCTGCTACTATTTTGCATAAGACTTTCGAAAATTCAGAAATGATAAGCCAAATAGTAAGACGTGGTGGTGGTGTTAAGTATTGGTCATTGCGCAACTTTCTTTTTACTTTGTTTGTTAGCATAAAGTATTCAAGAATTTTTTCTCAACCCGGACGTAGCCAACTGGGGTTTTTGGGGTGTTCAAACTCCCCCGAAATGAGCAAAACGTTACCTAATACTATACCGAAAAGTAGTAGGAGTATCAAACTAAACCCCCCAAAACTAAATCCTGGCTACGTCCGTTTCTCATTAATGTTTATAACGTTTTTAGATTATTGATAGTCATATATCAAATATACTGAAAGGCAAAAAAAAGAAAATAATGGGTATACCGGAGAATTGATTTAACACTCGATTCTTTCTACTTTCTATGTAGCATAAGACATAGGGTGTCCTTTTGAAAAGCTAAATTTTAGACCGTTATTACAATTCGTTCTACCTCATGCGAGATATTGTAGTGGTCATTTTTGCTCTTTTCAGTATATAATCTTCAATGATAGAAAGAGGTTTATCATTTTGACTTCTTTTGCTTTCTTTCTGATATAATACTTTTCAAAACAATTACTTCATTCAACCTAAAAGCACACATTATAGGAGGATTTGGATATAAAGTATGTTAGATAGCAAGTAGAAAGTTGTGAAGATGTTAAATGTGGATTCTTTGCACGGGCATCTTTTTGCTTTCTCTCTACTATCAAATGTACAAGTGCTGCATGAACTGTTCTCTCAAGTAAATTTGAATCTTATACGTTATTCCTGCAATCATATATCAAGTATGTTAGAAGTATATTAGAGGTAGCAAAATGTGGTAATAACAATAATAGATCAGGTACTTAAGTGTACTGTATTTTGTTCTCTCTATAGCTTAAAAACTTCATGCCTTGGGTCACCCATATTTTGGATATTGTATACGTACGAACAGATGTTAAATATGGTGGATAGGCTGAATAAAGGCCACCACACCTGCACTTCTTTTTTGCTTTTTCTTTAGGATAAAATCGTCATGAAGTTTTTCAACTAAATTGAAACTAAATGACGCGACGTAAGTAATACACAAAATGACATTGCAAAATATATTGAGAAATTTTCGTGTCAGATTCTTCTAATAAATATAATTTTCTGTACACGGATGTAAGGTCTCAAAGATGGGAGAACATGACGAGTCAGTGGCCTTCATCAGAATACCACTGGTCCGAAGCGAGATGGTGATAGCCCTGAAATGAAGCTATCAAGAAGGAGATTTTTCTACATCTGGAAATGTGGGAAATGGCAGGGGATATCTCCCTGGAACTGAAAAGCGCTGTAAGTTGCTAAAAAGGACAAAGAAGCGTAAAAGGAAATTGGAAAATTTGATTTGAAAGCCAATATCGTTAATAGGTAGCCAAAAAGATGGTACACATATTATGACATTTGCTTTCTCTCTGGTATAAAACCTTCAACAACATTTTGTTCATTCAACCTTGGAATACAAAGATTGAAACATCGGAGCAAATAGAACGAAATCTTGAATGTGCTGAAAGTAAGTTCTGTGCAAGAACCTATGAAATATGTGGGAAAATAAGCAGAAAGAAGCGGTATCGGTGCCTAACAGGTAGTAAGTTTTTATCAACTATATTTTGATTATTTTCTACCTTCTGTGTAGCATAAAAGCTTATAGACATTTTGTACAGCGAAATTTTAGATCATATTATTCGTACAACCAAGTGTGTCCGAAGGCAGACGGAGAGAAGCAATGGCAGTGCTAAAAGAAAGACATTGTACTGCTACTTTCCGGTGTATTTCTAGCATAAAATCATCAAGAACATGTTTTTTAACTATATTTTAAATTTTTATAATATTGGTAGCTACAATTTCATATCAAATGTGTTAGAGGGAAAGCAGAATGGAGTCGCGCCGGTGCAATATAAGGGTCATTGGCGGACTTCATTTTGCTTTCGTTTTAGCAGACAATCTTCACAAACATTGCTTCAATCATGCTTTTTGGACATTGTATTCATAAAATCTCTTATGAAATTTATTGGAAGACGAGCAGAAAGAAGCGGTATCGGTGCTCAAGAATCAAGAAATGTTTTCAACTATATTTTGAATTATTACAGGTAGAAATGGAAAGATGTTGCGGAAGTGTTAATAATAACTCTTAATTTCATTTTGCTTTTTCAGGTATAAAATCTTCAAGAATTTCTTGAACATTTTCAAAATCACTGACGTTATTCTTATCACATATGGAATATGTTAGAGGGCAAGCAGAATGAAGTCGTAAATAAGGGTCGTGGACCCAATTGCATGTCGTTTTCTTTTAGCATAAATCTGTCTAATTAATCTGTCAACTTTGGACCGCACATTATGGGAGACATCGCATATCAAATGTGCTAGATAGCAAGTAGAAAGAAGTCGTGCATGTGCTAGAAGGAATTTGTCATTTTTTGCTTTCTTTCTAGTATAAAATCTTCAAATACTCCATAAACACTTCCTCAATCCAAATTAAAAGGTAATAACGTAATCTTTCACGTTATTTCTGTAATCATATATCAAGTATGATAGAAAGTTAGCCGAATGAAGTCGCGGTGCTGCTAAATCAATGTCCCTTATTGACTATGTTACTTTTTGATTTTTAGCATAAAATCTTAAGAAGTTTTCACAAATAATCCCCGCTTATCTGTTATCTGTTCTTCTACTGTCATAAATGGAGGAACACAAGATGTTGGCTATAGAGAAACAAAGACATGAGCATAACACCCGAATCTATTGTTTCAGGTTTATTATGAAAAACAATAGAACAAAATCTCTACATTTGTAACGTGTGCTCTTAGAAGAAAGCAGAAATTGACGCGGCCTGTCGGAGTAACCACGTTGTGAACGACGTAAGTAATGCACAAAATGACAGTGCAAAAAGTAATGAGAAATGTTCGTTCCATATTCCTCGAATGAACATAACATCCTGGACATGACTGCAAGGCCGTAAGGATGGGAGGACAAGACAACAACGGAACGATGAAGATCATTGACCCAAAGCGAGATTGTGATAGACTGTGGCAACCTGACAATAAGCCATCAGAAAGAGGAATTTCCTCTGGTAGTGATGAGCCCCCCTCAACATAAAAATCTTCTGGAAGGTAAGCAAAATGACCAATGGTGACAGTGCTAAATAAGGGTATTGTGTATGCTTCTTTTTGTTTTCTTGTTAACATAAAATCGACAAAAATTTCTTCAATCTGAAACCTGCATTATGCGATATTCTACACATTAACGGTGCTTGAGGGCGAGCCAAAAGAAACCAAATAGGTGTTAGAAAGAAATTTATCATTCAAAAACTTTTTTTCATTCAACCTCGGTGCAGACAGAGAGACTTCTGATATCTCTAGTTTTCTTCTATTGCCACAGCTGGAGGAATGCAAGGCGTTGTCTGAAGACGAACACAGACCTGAACATGACACCAGTCCATAGTTTCAGGACTGTTAGAATTACATTTGTAACATTGGGTTACATTTGTAGCCCGAATCAAGCTAATAATAGACCATTCCCGTGTAACTAAAGAGCAATCTCCAAGCGCGGTAAGTTGCAACCAAGAACAAAAAAAGAACATAAAAGTAATTGCAAAATTTTAATGTTTTCATGATGTAACTGATATCAAGTACTGACGACACTATAGACGCAATCAGCTAACAACGTCTTTTCAAAGAAATTGCCAAAAGGGTGGTTTCCGTAGGAAGACACTGCGAGTCTCAGACTGCCGGCGGAGTAATTTTCCAAATTTCCTTCTTTTCAGCGTAAAAAGGAATGCTAAATTGTTGGCATGCTGATTGGAAGCTCACCTGACATGCTTCTTTTTGTTTCTTTTTGATATAAAGTTTTCAACATTTTCGTTATTAGAGTAGTCATGTATCAATTATATTGAAAAGTAAGTAAAAAGAATCCTGGATCTGCTAATTGAAAACTTATCACGCTGCTTTCTTTTCACTTTCTTCTTAAAGTAGATGTTACTTTACTCATGAAGAATCTTCAACATATTATCAATCACATTTTGAACTTTTACATTATGTATACAGGATGAGGCAGGTTGGACCACACATTGTGGGAAACTTCCAACATCAAAGATGCTAGATGGCAATTAGAATGAAATCGTGGAATGTAGTAAATGTAAGATTACCAGGATGTCTTCCTTATGTATAATTCACGGTATTAAATCTTCAAGAACCTTTTGAGCTTTTTCCTTAAGCAAAATTTAATCTTTTAGGTTATTTGTGCAATCTGCTACCAAATATAGAAGGTACGCAAAATAATGTCGCGGTGGTACTAAATATGACTCATTGACTATGCTGTTGGTTTTTTAGCAATCTTCAAGAGGTTTTCACAAATAACCCCAGCCTATTTATATTCGGATGCAGCAATCTACATTGCAGAACACACGTTCTTCTACTGCCATATATTGTAGGAGGCAAACATAACAATAGAATCCATTGTTTCAGGATTGTTAGGTGACGAGGAAAAGTGGAACAAGATCTCCACATTTGTAACACGTATTATAAGAAAAAATGAAGCCGAAATAGGCCTATAGTGTTACTGATGTCAAGTACTGATAACTCCACAGCCGCAATCAACCAACGACGTCCCTCCGTAGAAATACCCAAGAGGGTGGTCCCGGAAAAGAGACAAACAAAAGCTTGAAAAATGTTAGAAGGTAAGTAAAATCAATAGTCGTCGTACCAAGCTTCCTTTTGTAAATATTTTGAAAGTAGTATACTTAGTGTGGCTAAAAAACATGTTGCATATGGTAAATAAGGGTTACACGGCACTTGCATCTTTCGGCTACTATTTTGCAGAAAACTTTCGCGAATTCAGAAATAAGAAGCCTAATAATAGAAAGGTGGTGGTGTTAAGTAATGGTCATTTTGCAAGTTTCTCTTTACTTTCTTTGTTAGCATAAAGTATCCATGATTTTTTCTTTGCACGGGCGTAGCCAAGGAAAAATACCGAAATAATACGAGGAGTATTTTTTACGAATTAAAACCCCTCAAAACTAAATCCTGACTATGCCTGTATTTCTCAGTCATGTTTAAAACGTTTAGATTATCGGTACAGTCATTTGTCAAATATGTTGGAAGGCAACAAGAAGTGTGTATACCGGAATGGGTGTATTGGAGAAAGGATTTAGCACTCGATTCTTTCTACTTTCTATGTGGCATAAGACTTAGGTATCTTTTGATCAACTAAATTTTAAACTGTTATATTATTCGTTCAACCGCATGCCAGACATTGTAGTGGTTCTTTTTGCTTTTTTTAGTATACAATCTTCAATAAAGATTGCTTGAAGGTGTGAAGTAAGAAGCCAAAAAGATGATAGAAAGAGGTTTATCATTTTGACTTCTTTTCGCTTTCTTTCTAATATAATACTTTTTAAAACAATTTCTTCATTCAACTTTGAAGCACACCTCATGGGAGATTTTGGATATCAAGTATGCTAGATAGCAAGTAGAAAGTTGTCGTGAAGATGTTAAATGTGGATTCATTGCACGAGTATCTCTTTGCTTTTTTTCTAGTATCAAATCTTCAAGTGTTGCATGAACTGTTTTCTCAAGTAAATTTGAATCTTATAAGTTATTCCTGCAATCACATATCAAGTAAGTTAGAAGGCAAGCAGAATGTGATCAATGTGATCAGAATGTGTATCATAGTGGATAGGCTGAATAAAGGCGATCATACCTGCGCTTCTTTTTGCTTTTTCCTTAGGATAAAGTCATCATGAAGTTTTTCAACTAAATTAAAACTACACTACGTAAGTAATACACAAAATGACTTTACAAAAAATATTGAGAAATTTGTTGCTAAAAGGAACAAAAAAGCGTAAAAGGAAATTGGAAAATTTGACTTGAAAGCCAATATCGTTAATAAGCATCCAAAAAGATGGTACACATATTATGACATTTGCTTTCTCTATGGTATAAAACCTTCAACAACCGTTTGTTCCTTCAACTTTGGAGCATACATTAAAGATTGAACCATTGGAGCAAATAGAATGAAATCTTGAATGTGCTGAATCTAAGTTTTGTACAAGAACCTATGAAATATGTGGGAATATAAACTGAAACAAGCGGTATCGGTGCTGAATAAAGGCCTAACAGGTAGTAAGTTTTTATCTACTATATTTTGATTATTTTGTAACTTCTGTATAGCATAAGATCTTATGGACATTTTTATACAACGAAATTTTAAACCATTAGATGGTTCGTACAACCAAAAGTGTCAAAAGGCAAGCGGAAAGAAGTGGTAGCTGTGCTAAATAAAGGACATTGTACTGCCTCTTCACGCTTCCTTTCTAGCAAAAAATCATCAAGAACACCTAGATTTTAACTATATTTTAAATTGTTATAATATTAGTAGCTACAATTTTATATCAAATATGTTAGAGGGCAAGAAGAATGAAGTCGCGCCTGAAAAGAAAGTGTTCTTTTTAGCAGACAATCTTCATAAAACTTTGCTTAAATCATGCTTTTTGAACATTGCATTCATACAATCATATATGGAATCTTTTGGAAGGCAAGCAGAAAGAAGTTATCGGTGCTCAAGATGTTCAAGAATCAAGAAATGTTTTCAACTATATATTGAATTCTTACAAGTAGAAAGATGTTGCTGAAGTGTTAACTGGAGTTTTATAACTCTTAATTTCATTTTGCTATCTTAGGTATAAAATCTTCAAACATTTCTTGAACATTTTCAAAATTATTGATATTTTTATCGCATATCAAATATGCAAAATATAGTCGTGCCCATCTTAAGTAAGGATCATGGACCCGGCTTCATTTCGCTTTCTTTTCAGCATAAAATCTGTCATTCATAAACATTTCCTCAACCAAATTTTAATTTTTCACGTTATTTCTGCAATTATATACCAAGTATGATAGAAGGTAAGCCGAATGAAGTCGTGGTGCTCCTAAATATACGTCATTGACTATGTCTCTTTTATTATTTAAAACTTTGAGAAGTTTTCACAGATAATCTCCGCTTCTCTGTCATCTGTTCTTTTTCTGCCATAGATGGAGGAACGCAAGGTGTTGGCTAAAGAGGAACAGAGACATAAACATAACACCCAAATCCATTGTTTCAGGATTGTTAGGTCATGAAAAACAATAGAACAAGATCTCCACATTTGTGACATGTATTCTTAGAAGAAAGAAAGCAGAAATTGATGCGGCCTATCGAAGTAACCATGTTGTGAACGACGTAAGTAATGCACAAAATAAATAAGTAATGCAAAAGTAATGAGAAATGTTCGTTCCATATTCCTCGAATGAACGTAACATCATGGACATGACTGCAAGGCCTTAGGGATGGGAGGACAGGACAGCAACAGGATGATGAAGACCATTGACCCAAAGCGAGATGGTGATAGACCGTGGCAGCCTGACAATAAGCCATCAGAAAGAGGAATTTCCGCTGGTAGTGATGAGCTCCCCTCCAAGCGCGGTGAGTTACAACGAAGAAAAAAAGAACATAAAAGTAATTGGAAAATTTGAATGTTTTCATACTGTAACAAATGTCAAGTACTGTCGACATTACAGCCGCAACCAACGTCGTGGTTCCTAGGAAGATATGCCCAAACGGATTGTCCCGGAGAAGACTTCCGCCCGAAGCACACCCAGCCACCACCTTTAGCCGCCAATAGTAGACCGTGTGTGTAATACCATTTTCCGCTCCTCAGCATAAAAAACATCTAGAAGGTAAGCAAAATAAAGAGTGGTGATAGTGCTAAATAAGGGTATTTTGTATGCTTCTTCTTGTTTTCTCTTTAACATAATAAATAATAACGATGCTAAATAACGGTCTTAATCCTGCTCCTTTTTGCATTCTTGGCTGACTTTGTGGTTGAATCACTGTCAATCGGCCTTCGATACGAGCAAAATTCAGCCGTCATTGTGAATTATGCATCATATGAAAGAGCAACCATTTTAAAAATATTCTTGTTAAAAATTAATATCTAGATAAGGAGAGAATATTCTCGCCAGTTTCATCCGTTTATCCAATATAGCAACGAAATGTCCATATAAATAGAGGCATTCATACGGCAGAGTCCTCTTTACCATATAAAGTTACATTATTCAAAAGTTACAAAGATGGTTGGCACCTTGCTATTGATGATGAAAAAAATTAATGAGTAAACTAAAATTAAGACCGTCATTAATTCTAATTTTAATAAGGAAAAAGAGAAAATTTTAATTCTTGCGGATAGTCACGACAGGGGTTTAGCCCAATTTTTTTTTTAACTACGACAACTTGTCATTTTTACTCAATTTTTTTTTAATCGACCTTAGAACTTTCATTATGGGAAACTTCCGATATCAATTATATTGGAAAGCAGGTAGAAAGAAGTCACTTCAATCAACGTTGGAGCTCATATTATTGGAAACTGCAATCTTCAAAGATGCTCGATGGTAAGTAGAAAGAAATCGTGAAGGTGCTAATTGCTAAGTAAGTGTCATTAGCTGCGCTTCGTTTTGCTCTCTTTTTAGCAGAAAATTTGTAAGTTTCTCAACGAAACTTTGAATTTTAACATTGTTTTTATTATTAGAAATAAATTGCGTAGGTACTAACTGTTATTTTCAAGAACATTTTCATTTCAAGAAGCGGGTGATTTTTCGGAAACTTTTCGGATATCAGTTATATTGGTAAGCAGGTAGAAAGAAATCGTGGAGATGTTAAATGGAAGATCTCTGCACCACTTCTTTTTGCCTACTTTCTGGTATAAAATCTTCAAAAATGTATTCTTCATTCAACGTTGGAGCTCATATTGGGGGAAACTGCAATCTTCAAAGATGGTAAGTAGAAAGAAATCGTGGAGGTGCTGATTGCTAAATAAGTGTCATTAGCTGGTCTTCGTTTTGCTCTCCTTTTAGCAGAAAATTTTCAAGTTTCTCAAAAAAACTTGGCATTTTTACATTGTTCATACAACAACATATCAAATATATTACAAGAGAAATAGAAACAAATTATGTAGGTATTGACTGTTATCTTCAAGAACATTTTCATTTCAAGAAGCTGTGGGAGATTTATCACTTATACTCAAGACATTTTTTTTAATCGACCTTGGAGCTTTCATTATGGGAAACTACGGATATCAGTTATATTGGTAAGCAGGTAAAAAGAGATCGTGGAGATGTTAAATGGAAGTTCACTGCACGATTTCTTTTTGCCTCCTTTCTGGTATAAAATCTGCAAAAATTTATTCTTCAATCAACGTTGGAGCTCATATTATGGGAAACTGCAATCTTCAAAGATGCTGGATGGTAAGTAAAAAGAAATCGTGGAGTTGCTGATTGAAACATCGCATGGACTTCTTTTTTCTTTCTATCTAGTATAAAATCTTCAAGAACTTTTTCGTAAAGCAAATTTTAATATTTTACGTTATTCCTAAAATCCTAAACTATAAAATGTATATCATTTTATATTTTAAAGCAGTAGAAATAAATTGCGTAGGTACTAACAATTATTTTCAAGAACATTTTCATTTCAAGAAACTGCGGGTGATTTATCATTTATACTCAAGACATTTTTTTAATCAACCTTGGAGCTTTCATTATGGGAGACTTTTCGGATATTAGTTATATTGGTAAGCAGGTAGAAAGAAGTCGTGGAGATGTTAAGTGGAAGTTCACTGCACCACTTCTTTTTGCCTACTTTCTGGTATAAAATCTTCAAAGATGTATTCTTCAATCAACGTTGGAGCTCATATTATGGGAAACTGCAATCTTCAAAGATCCTGAGTGGTAAGTAGTAAGAAATCGTGGAGGTGCTGATTGCTTAGTAAGTGTCATTAGCTAGGCTTCGTTTCACTCTCTTTTTAATAGAAAATTTTTAAGTTTCTCAACAAAACCTTGAATTTTTACATTGTTCATACAACAACATATCAAATATATTAGAAGAAAAATAGAAATTAATTGCGTAGGTACTAACTGTTATTTTCAAGAACATTTTCATTTCAAGAAGCTGCGGGTGAATTACCATTTATACTCAAGACATTTTTTTAATCAACCTTGGAGCTTTCATTATGGGAAATTTTTCGGATGTCAGTTATATTGGTAAGCAGGTAGAAAGAAGTCGTGGAGATGTTAAATGGAAGATCACTGCACCACTTCTTTTTGCCTACTTTCTGGTATAAAATCTTCAAAAGTGTATTTTTCAATCAACGTTGGAGGTCATATTATGGGAAGCTGCAATCTTCAAAAATGCTGGATGGTAAGTAGAAAGACATCGTGGAAGTGCTGATTGTTAAGTAAGTGTCATTATTAGCTGGACTTCGTTTTGCTGTCCGTTTAGCAGAAAATTTTCCAGTTTCTCAACAAAACTTGGAATTTTGACATTGTTCATACAACAAATCAAATATATTAGAAGAAAAATAGAAACAAATTATGTAGGTGTTAACAATTATCTGATGACATTTTTTTTAATCGACCTTGGAGCTTTCATTATGGGAAACTTCGGATATTAGTTATATTGGTAAGCAGGTAGAAAGAGACCGTGGAGATGTTAAATGGAAGTTCACTGCATGATTTCTTTTTGCCTCCTTTCTGGTATAAAATCTTCAAAGATGTATTCTTCAATCAACGTTGGAGCTCATATTATGGGAAACTGCAATCTTCAAAGATCCTGAATGGTAAGTAGTAAGAAATCGTGGAGGTGCTGATTGCTAAGTAAGTGTATTAGCTAGGCTTCGCTACTCTCTTTTTAGTAGAAAATTTTTAAATTTCTCAACAAAACCTTGAACTTTTACATTGTTCATATAACAACATATCAAATATATTAGAAGAAAAATAGAAACAAATTACGTAGGTATTAACTGTTATCTTCAAGAACATTTTCATTTCAAGAAGCTGCGGGAGATTTATCATTTATACTCAAGACATTTTTTTAAATCGACCTTGGAGCTTTCATTATGGGAAACTTCAGATATCAATTATATTGGTAAGCAGGTAGAAAGAGACCGTGGATATATTAATGTAAGTTCACTGCACGGTTTCTTTTTGATTTCTTTCTGATATAAAATCTGCAAAAATTTATTCTGCAATCAACTTTGGACCAGATATTATGGGAAACTACAATCTTCAAAGATGCTATATGGTAAGTAAAAAGAAATCGTGGACATGCTGATAGAATCATCGCAAGGGCTTCTTTTTTCTTTCTTTCTTGTATAAAATCTTTAAGAACTTCAATTTTCGTAAAGAAAATTTAAATTTTTTACGTTATTCCTACAATCAAAATTCAATAAAATGTTTGTCATTTTATATTGTAACTTTGTACTGTAACGTCTATAAAATTGTAATTTTAACGTTTTAAGTTATTAATATACACAAAAGAAATAGATCATATTCATGTACAAAAACCTATTAAAATGTGCTGCAATACGTTATGCTTGAGATAAGAATAATTTTGAACAACTATCTTTATTGATTTAGCGATGCTTCTGAAGATGACCTTTGGTCGAAACTTGTAAAGCAATTTTTATAAATAATAAACCAGTAAACAAGTACAGATTTTAGTCAATTTTTTTCTTAAAATTTTCACCAATATTGAATATATTATATTTTTCCATGGTTCAAGAACAAAATAAAAATACCGGAATGCAGGTTAAAAGAGTGCTCTTCCGGCAGCACCCACATCTACATATGTAAAACAATAATTGCTATCAACTAAAGCAAGCATGATAACACTGAACGATCCTTTGCAATCATAAAATGTGGAAGAACTTTTAGCAGGATATTTTATTGCAACATGTTTTCCGTCTATCCCCCCATAACATCCAGGAAGAATCCATCTTGTTGCAAGATTTGTACTCTGTAGCAGCATATCCATCGTTATAAAATTTCATGTTTATATTTAGAAATCACAAAATATTGAAAAAGATGCGAAAATAGCTAAAGATCCGAATAACACAAGTCGTTAAACTGACTTATGTTGACATCACTAATCAAGAATCAGAGATCCATATAGACCCTGACAGAGTAGCAACACCATCACTGAAACAATTGAGTCAAGGCTGTATAAAAAATATTCACTTAACAGACTACTTTACCAGGTCGATTAGTTTCTAAGGGGAGCTGACAACCGACGTTCGGAAGCAAGAAGACGGAGTTTATTTCGTCTTCCAGACGTATTTATTTGTATTTTGTACGAGAAATAGGAATAATCTTTTGTAGCAAACAAATTGTAGCAAAGACAAGGAGATTTAAGATTTTGGATATTGAGTTTTTTTAAATTCAGTTTAAGGAAAAAATCTATTGCAAGTGCAATAAACTAATTACATCTTTATATTATTATGATAGAGTAACACCGTGCAAGTAATTTTATTTGAAACCAGAGGATGCTACTCGAAATAACTAAATGTGTAATAATTAAATTCTAACAAATGGACCCCTCCCCCTATCAATCATGACCTATAAAATCTCTTACCACTTGAACTCTTTAAAGATTTATGGGAAATTGAGGTCCTCGATAAACGCTTAATATTCCTGCAAAGTCTTGTTTCTTTTACCACCAAGTGTCAAGCAACCTTTTCCGAAAATTTCGTATCTTAGAAGGTCGCATTCACCCAAAATAAGTTCTGTGAGCTCTGATCCGTCGTTGCAAGAACGACCAATTTGATCCTAAGATTATCCAATGTCAAAGAGGTGTAGTGAACCGCGGGTTCTATTAAAATTTATTGATTGATTTTAGAATTGATTTTCAATTTTTGTTCGTTAATTTAAACAAAAGGTTCCCTATATGATTTCTTTCTTTACATTTAGTTTAAGAGCGAATGGTTTTCGTCCGAGTTGTAGGACCAATGAAATTAATTGTTTAGAATAAGAAGAAAAAGAAGGGTATAAAAATCTCAGACGGATTAAAGAAAGGCAGTCTCAGGCAGTCTAGTTTTAGTCTCGGTCTTGAGTTCAGTGAGTCCCAACCCGTGGTCAGCCTCAAGGTCCAGTGCCAAGGAAGCCCAAAGAAGAAGAAGAATCCTTCACCAATCCGGGGAGCTTTGAGAAGGGTTCCAAATCCGGAAGTAGAGATCCATCTTCGGGGGCGAACTAATTACCAAGGGTGGCGCTGGGACCAAGAGCGAGAATCGATCAATAACCGTTACCACGATGAGATTTTTAACCCTCTGTAAGTTATGTTTTCTGTAAAATTGCTAACAGCTTCCGTTCTATAATTTGGTATGTCTAAATTGTATGAAACTATTTGGTAACTTTCGTCAGAGGAATCATGCTCAACAAATTCAATTGATAACTTCTTGTTCAGTAATTTTTAATCAGTTAATAATTTTTGATCGGAAATATTAGTTTATTTTCAATTTTGTTTAATTAAAAGTTTTATTATTTATCATTTTTTTTTCTTTTATCTTTTATAATTTGTTTGATAACTCTATTCATTAAAGTTTATTATATTAAATTTTACTCTTATTTTTTTTATTATTATCCTTTTGACCAAATAAACTTCTGCGTGACGATTTTCAAATTGTTGCATACGCATTTGCAAGCCCACCCGCAATGTAAGAGCCGCTCCTTACAGAGGTAGTACTTAGTGGTGTATATTTTAGGATCACCTTTGCTGAGACATGCAACCTTTTTGGTATCTTCTGGGATAGAGTTAATTTTCGCCTGTGTATGCCTGGAAGTTGAACAAGACTACATTTGAGGATTTTTTTGTAATTCATTTTAAGGTATTTGTGGCACGGAGTAACTTGATTGCCCCTAGTTCACTATGATAAGGCACTTAAAATCAAATACCTCCTTTTGCATTGTATAGATATGGTCTGGTGTATGGGTAAATGAGCAGCCAAGATCTCATTGCATCCATTACTACTAGTTGGATTTATATAACACTTTATTAATAATAAATAGCTATGAACCAAAATAAAAAAAAATGTTTTCCATTGGATAATACACAACCAACATTTTGACACCCACCAACATATAGAAACAAGACTTTAAGCAAAACCTTAGAAGGGCTACATTTATAATATATAGGGCTGGATTAAAGTATCGATATATCGATACAGCAGTGCGTATCGAATGGCCGATACGCTCATCAGTGTAATATCGATATATCGCCACATTGATACATTGATACAGAGAAACAAAAAAATATCGATATCGATACGAAGAAAATATCGATATATCAAAACAAAGAAAATATCAATATCAATGCAAATATCTTATCTAGTAAGTATCTAGACTTCTTTCATAAGCTTTTAGCCTTCAATTATTAATATAAGCCTCTTAATAGCAAGTATCTTTTGTAAAGAGAATATAGTCTCCAGTTATTAAAGTCTAGCTTTCTACCAAAAGTAGGTATTTAGATTTCTGCCAACAGTATCTAGATCCCTGTTAGCAGTTTTTAGATATTTGTGAGTAGTTATAATCTTCTTCATATGGCATGCATACTTCTTTCGGAAGTATTTAGCTTTGCAATTGTACCCGGGTAGATGATTTATCCTCGTCTCTGAATACGGGCCATAGTCTTCAATTATCAGGATCTAGTTTTCTGTCAACGGTATCTACCAGCAGTTATAGTATAGCAATTTCCAGACTTCTGTTAGTAGTTATAATCGTCTAAAAGCCATATCTACTACTCTTTCAGAAGTACTTATTAAGTTAAGTAGCAATATGTAAAAATTAAATTTAATAGCAGCATTTTGTGTAAAAAATATATATTCTTCAATTATCAATATCTAGTTTTCTGCCAACAGTGTCTAAACTTCTGCCAGCACTTTCTAACTAAAAAGTTATCCAATATTGATATGAGTATCAATACATGTATATTTTCGATATATCGATACTATGTATATATTGAATATCAATACATTTCATACTGTATCGCAAACCCGTAATAATATATAAGTTGGTAAAACTTTACGTAAACTGTATTAACATTGAAATGAACACTACAAAAAGAATTGACGGGGATGGAAGATTGTGGCTTTTCCGTAGAAAATAAAAAAAAATGTTTTTATGTCATCATACATTACCGTCAAAGCTGCATCGATTAAAATGATTTTCAACTATACAGGATGTTTCACTATTCTAGGGCGGTATTTAACTTCATTTTTTAAATGGAACCCTATGTATCTTTTCACATATGCTAATTAGTTGTCTTAAATGCTATAAGTGCATACCTTGTTTTAAAATTTTGGAATGCAAGGTTGTCAAGTAATTTTGCAAAAATTTTGGAAGAATAATGTGGTGATTTGTGAATTGTATGATTTCAACTGTGACAACTTTCTATATGATCTCCGTAATTTACCGCTTGCTAATATTTACGATACAGATGATATGGATTGGATGGCAAAATTCTTAAATAATGCGTTAATACACCTAATGAATTGTCATATGCCACTAGTAACTAGTAAAGCCACTAATAAATGCAGTGTCTTCGCGACAAGGCTTATAGGAAATTTAAAAAGAATGGGACACATTCTTCTTGGGATTATTATAAATCACTGCGAAATCTTACCAATGAATCTATACGAAGAGAGAAACGTGCGTTTTTTGAATACAAGATTTGTCGTTGTGGGGTAAATAGTAGGGAGGTTTGGAAGTTGTTAAGGAGAATCGAGTTGGGTCTGAATCGCGCTCGTTTTGCATTCCCGATGATCTTGCTGGCCCTGTTATCATAAATAGGTTCTTTATAGACTCGTTACCCAATATTCCACTCGACAATAAAATGTATGATTTTTATATGACTCATAGGATAATCGTAAATAACTCGGCGGGTCTCAATGGTTTAAAAATTAAATTTATTCAACTATGTTCTCATATTTTGTCTTTTATCACACGTTTGATAAACCGGTGCTTCTCTGTAGGTCATTTCCCCACCTGTTGGAAGAGGTCCATGGTTCAACCTCTACCAAAGAAAGCGAATGTCAATCATCTCAAAGACCTTCGTCCAATTAGTATTTTACCGATATTAGCAAAAATTACAGAACGAATAATCGAATCACAACTAAAGGACGTTTACCGCTTTCACAGTAAAGCTTTAGAAAGCATTATGACTGTAATACAGCTCTATCGAACATTGTGGATGACATCATTGGAAGCACAGATCAAGGGAGATTGACAATCATGACTTGATGTATACTATGCTTCGCTATATTGAGTTTCAAGATCTTGCATCGGGGTTCTTGTACAATTATTTGACGGACAGAATGCAGTGCGTGAAGGTGAATGGTCACGTTTCATCGTTTCTTCCGACAGCGTCCGGTGTCCCTCAGGGTTCAACTTTGGGTCCATTGCTATACTTACTTTACACATCGTATTTTAACAAATACACAAAAAAATCAGACGACACCAGTTATATATATATATATATATATATATATATCTTTTCTGCCATCGGATGTCGATAATTCTTGTTTTGGTATGACTTCGGATAGATGCCTTGAAGCAGATTTCTGGGCGTCACTGCCTTTGTCTGAATGCTGCTAAAACTGAGCTGATTTTGTTCGGCCCAAGGAAGGTGATAAATGACAGTTCTGTTCGGGATAGGGTCAGGATAGTGGCCAATAATTAAGTATAGCCGCTGAAAGATTTTATGAGAAACTTGAATATTTAGAAAATTTTGATAGTCACATAAACAAGGGTACTGCATCCGCGTACGCTGCTCTTAAGCTAATTTATGGTAGTAGGTCGTTCCTTAACCGCAGAGCTCTTGTGCGAGGCCTTGGTGTTGTTGCATTTTAACTATTGTGATACATTGTATGATCCGTGCATCTCGTATAATAATACGAGAAAAATTCAAAAAGATCATAATTCTTGCTTGCGTTTGATATTTGGGTTGCGGGGGCGTCAGCAGGTATCGCATGAATTGAAGAATTTAGGTTGGCTTAACATGAAAAACAGGCGAATACTTCATTTGCTCTTTAATATAATTAGTTTGAAGCAACCTCGATACTTGTTCACTAGAATAAATTGTCGTACCAATGTTCACATCTTGAATATTCGATTCAAAGGTACTCTTATGGTGGGTTTATGCAACATGTTTTAGTTTTAGTCGTAGTCATAGTCTTAACCGTTTGCGTTAGCTTTAGTAGTAAGAAAAGGCATTGATTCATGCAATATTTAAGCACAGTTTATTAAGCAAAATTTTGACATATAAATAATTATGCCAAATTAAAAATACAAAAAGAAATCTGGAATGAAACCGTTTTATTTATTAGGAATATTATGTTTCTAACATTATTTAATATCATTAATAAAATAGAAAACGGAAATTGTTGTCACTGCTAGTGTAATGTGCTTGATTTAGGGATCACAATCCCGGGATATCAGGATCCCTAGATAACCAGGATGCGGAAAAATTTGGTAATCCGTGATAGCTTCCATATTAATCAGTTAGCCAGTCCAGGGAACCCCAAAAATAGAAAGATGCAGAAGAAACATGATTCTCGAAAGAAACCAAAATAAAGTTGCCAACCATTAACATGTCGTTGATCAATGATGGTCAAATGTTCAAAAAATCTCCAACAGAAAACGATTTTCTTTAAAAATATGTGAAAGAAGAACACGAAAAAGAACTAAAACTTCAACTTGACATCAAAACATGATGGAATAGCCTTTTAATCATGTTAAAGCGGTATAACAGTCTAAAAAACTGTATTATAAAAGCAATGAACCATTATTAGTGACAGTGAATTTCAAATTATTAGGAGTTGGTTCGTCTTTTAGCGTCGATCAAGGTGACTGTTGAAAGTAGTTGTCATCGAGGCATGAATCTTAATAAACCAGATATTGCTTTAAAATGCATGTTTCAAGTAATTAAATAAATTAATGCTGCTTTAGGAAAAACCTTAGAAGATTGTTTGATTGTTCAACCTTCGGCGATATTTAAGTGACCCAAACTGGATTTCCAGTAACAATGACGTTTTGCTTAATAAAACAAAGAATAATAAGAGTAAAGGGGACGTACCAATGAAAGAGATAAAATATATGTATAATAAAAGGACTTAGAGGAACTAATCGTGAAGATGACAAAGTCGACCATGAAGATGAGGGCGATATTTCATTTGTTGAGTTGCAGAAGAAAGTTTACCAGGAGAACTTCGTTTTCAAAGTCTTTTAAAAACACTCTTGAAAACGCATAAAACAATCCCGAAATCAATCCCGGGATTGATTATCCTAAATTTCCCGTTATTGTGTATTTGCTTCAGGATTGTAATCCCTAGCTTGAATGCAGTTTTATTAATCGCACAAAGATCGAAGAATAAAAAAATTAACATTAATTTATTTGTATGATCTTTGTGTCCTGTATCATAAAGATATTGGTACGCTTGTACCATTAATTTCGAATCAATTTGATCTGGGTTTGATGCCATTGAAATTATTGCTATAATTGTAATAAAATAAAATACAAAAGCTAATCAATCCAATCTCAATTAATAAAATAAAACAAAATACTGCCATTAAAGGTGCGAAAAAGAAAAGTGAGCATACGTCAAGTTGTGACCGAGAGTTTTAGCTTTAAGAAGTTAAAAGTTGGGCAACTCTTGTGACTAGGACAAAAACCGTTTTAGTCGTAAGATGTTGGATGAACAGTGCTACTACAACACAATACCTTAACTTTTCACGCTTATAACTACGATTACGACTAAAACTAAAACACGTTGCATGAACTCACCATTACCCCGCTTATCCATCATCACCAGCTATTTAAGACAGCTGCAACATCGCTTACACTTTTTCTATTTACCACCCTTCAAGTTTAAAAAAAAAATGTACACTTACATTTAGGCATAAGTTTTTTTTTAGTGTGGTATAAGTACCGCAAACAAAGAAACGAAATATTACTAATAAAAAAAGCGGTGTAAATACATCTAGATACTTTATAAGATTTATGCACTTCTGTGATTATGAAAACGGGACGTTTCAGAGTTTATTCGGGACGATGGGACTACTAACAGAAGAACGGGACAATCCCGTTCAAAACGGGACGTATGGCCACATAATATATGCATCACTACTTGTAGTGATGGGACTCCATGATTCGTTACTGTTAGGGGTAGTTTTAGATATGAACCGTTTTTCTAGAAATCCGCGTAAAATTATCCTCATTTCTTTCTAATTTTCCGCAAGTTTTAACAAGAGTGTACAATTTTTTAAAAATGCGCCCCCATTTTGTGCCCGCCATTTCGAATTCTCGAAAGCGGACATCAGATTCGTCATCAGCGACCCCCAAAACCCCCTAGTAACATGATTTTGTAAGAAACGTGAAAATAATTCGTAATATAATCGAGCATATCTCTAAAATTAGTAATGGTGATTTCTACCCTTAAAACGGCGAATATTTTTCCATTGAAAGAAGACGCTGGAGAGGCGGCTAAAGATGAAATGTTTAAAGCTAGTAACAATTGGTTTAGCCGTTTCAAAAGTCGTTGTAATTGGCATTTTATCGCAGGAAGTGGAGAGGCGGCAAGTGCTGATAAAGAAACGGCATCTCTCTATACAGAGAAACGGACGTATGGTCACATAAGGTAAGCATGAGACAAGTGTTCTTTGTTGTGAGTTCAACACTTCGTCACGAAAATAAAACGTAAATATAACATTTATAAGTTTTTAGGTAGAATTGATTTACTCAGTTAATACGAAGTAATCAATGTTAATCAAATATTGAATAAATATTTTGAAAATAGTAATAACGCAACCAACAATTTATCTAAATAATTATCAAATTAATCATATTTAAAGTAAGTAAAATGTTTATATTATTTTTGAAGAAACGAATAATAATAAAAATCAAAACTATATAACTCATATAACTTATTATATATATTGTACGCTATATTCCGGATTGGTTTTGTTACTCTAAGTTTTTATAGTATTATACATAAGTAATGTACGCCTTTTATTTTAATTACAAGCATACACTTACAAACAGCAAGTGTATGCTTTTCATACCAGATAATACATATTTTTAATGATTTGCCGTCAACTATAAAATGTAGCACTTCTTTAAGATTATTTCGTCATAGAGTGAGCCCCTCACTCCGCTTGAATCCGTTTATTTCAGATTCAAGCAGTTTACATTTAATAATTTATTATTATTTCAGTATCGGTTCTTTTTCTTTCTCTTTTCCTATTTCTTTCTGTTTTTCTTACCTTTTTCTCTCTTGTATGTTTAGAATTAATTTTATTAGGTTTGAGTGGAAGAGCAGGTGCAGGTACGGCTGTACCTGAACTCCGCCTAATTTGTCCAGAGTTTAATTTATATTCATTATTTTATAATCAATGCGACAAATAAAGTCATATTATTATTATTATATTGTGGTGGAGGTGGGAAAGAACGATGATGGTAGGTAGTTTATGAAAAAGAAGTGTCGAGAGCTATTTACCTACATCAATGGTTCCCAAAGTGGTCCATACGGACCCCAAGGGGTCCCTAGGATCATTCAGGGGGTTCTCGGAACATTAAAATCGATTTGGGGGCCCCTGAATAACGTCAGGGGGTCCGCGCAAGGTTTAATAAAAAATAAATAAATTGAGACACTTCTTTTTTAATACGGAAGTTAAAATAATAAAAAATCGCATAAATATAGACAGGTGCATAAAATTGTACTTTATTGTACTTTATCGTACTAAATTGTATGTAATTGTATTTTATACAAGTAATAACAGGCATCACGATAGAGGCTTATGCCTGCTCGATCTTGTATAAACAGGAATAGCGTCGATCCCTGCACCAACTAGTGAGTGTATACAACAATTCAGTTCTGTCTTGTGCGTGATGTGAAAAATTATGTATCACAGTAACACTCACTAAGGATTTCTTTTTTATTAAAATTTTTTAAGGAATTTTAAGTTTCTTCAGTTAATGTTTCGAATTACTGATATATATAAGTACTTTCCTGTACCGTTTTGTACCCTTTTTTCAGATAATAGTATGAGTGAACCGAAGAAAAAAATGCAGACAATACAGTGTTGAATATATTAAATTTGGCTTTATTCCGTCACTAGGAAATAGTACTTTTTCTTTCTGTCTTCTATGTAATAAAACAATGTCAAACGATTCAATGAAACCTTCTAAGCTTAAGGAACATTTAATAAAAATCCATAGTGACAAAAAAGATAAGGATTTAACGTTTTTTCAAACACTCAAAGAAAAATATTTGAAAACACCGAAATTGCAAGAACTCATAGGGACAACATCTCAGAGAGATGACGATGGACTGCGTGCTTCTTGTAATATATGCGAAGTCCGGAAAGCCGCACACTATTGGCGAACAAGTTATTCTACCAGCTATAAGTGAGGTAATACGCACCGTGATGCACAAACCAGCTTACGATATTATAAAAAGAATTCCATTGAGTAATAATACAGTACGAAGAAGAATCGACGAAATGGCTCAGAGCGTGGGAAACTCTTTATGTGACTACTTAAAAACATCTCAATACTCTATACAGCTTGTATAGAGATATTTGGAAACTGATACGAAAGGTGAAACATTATATACTGAATTAAAAAGATTTCTTGATATAAAACCTATACCCTTGACTAATATCATCTCCGTTGCTACTGATGGTGCTCCGGCAATGGTAGGACGACACCGAAGCTTTCTGGCGTATTTAAAACAAGTCATACCGAATGTACTATCGGTACATTGTGTTATTCATCGACATCATTTGGTGGCAAAAAACCTTAGTGGATGTTTGCATGCATCACTACATTATGTAATTAGAGCAGTTAATAAAATCAAAAGGAAAATAAATGGAAAATCTCTCTTAAATGAGAGATTATTTGCTCAATTTTGTTTGGAAAATGATGATGACTATAATCGTTTACTACTTAACACAGACGATGGTACGATGGTTGTCTAAAGGTGCGTGTTTAAATCGCTTCTATTCGGTTTTTGATTCAGTGTTGGAAATCTTGGAGAGTAAAGACAATGATTTGCGTCATAATTTAATTATCTCGAAAAATGACATCGTTTATATGACTGATTTATTTGCCAGATTCAACGAGACTAATTTGAAACTACAAGGTGACACACTAAATTTAATGAAAACTAAAACTGTAATATCTGTCTTTGTTACAAATCTTTTGCTATACACACAAAACTTGGGAAGAGGAGAATGTTCTCAGTTAGTAGATAGATAATGCCGATTCTGGAGCGGAAGTCCTCCGGGAGGATCGGAGGATCGGAGGATCGGGCGACGGTGGCGCCACCTAGCGGTGAGTAGTGAAACTAAGCATGCGGCGGGCGGTGGAACTACTGAAGTTAGTCCTCAGAGGATCGGTCGATGGTGGCGCCACCTAGCGGCGGGCGGCCGAACTTCTGAAACTAGTCCTCCGAAAATCCCCAGAGGAACCTTCCTCAAGTCCCGGTCGACGGTGGCACCACCTAGTGACGGTCGGCCGAACTTCTGAAGGTAGTCCTCCGAGAATCCCCATAGGAACCTTCCTCAAGTCCCGGTTGACGGTGGCGCCGCCTGACGGTGGGCGACGGAATTTCTGGAACTGGTCCTCAGAGGATCGGTCGACGGCGGTGTCGCCAAACGGGATCGTCAAGGAAATAGGTCGCTGTCCGACCGACCGACCGACCGACCGACCGACGTTTCGATCCTCCTCGAGGACGACGACGATGATGATGATGTCACCTACCAACCGACGCACGCAATGTTGCGCAATGTTACGCAATTTTTTTTTTGCTAAGTGAGAATTCTGAAGCGGAATTTATCCGTGAGGAATGAGAATTCTGAAGCGGAATTTATCCGTGAGGAATGAGAATTCTGAAGCGGAATTGATCCATGAGGATCGAAAGGATCGATCGATTGATGGTTACCCCCCACCCATTCCCCGAATCGAACTCTATATGTAGGGTTGTTGTTTGAATTTGGTGTGTAGTGAGTTCGTGAACAAAGCGTCAGCTTCTTGATGGACAAAAAAAAATATAAAAAAAAATAAACAATGAACTCTTTAAAGACATCAGATTTAGAATTCGATAATGCAGTTGTTGTACCCACTTGTAATTACAACCAATTTATAGAAATCAGTGTAAAAAATGTAGAAAAGAAAATCTTGAAGGAAAAGCAATTAATCGGTGAATCTAGTTATGAACTTAATAAAACCGGAACCAAACGCGTTCGTACAGGTTTAAGTCTAGCAGGTGGAACAAAGTCGTCAGAGATGTGTGGAGTATGCATATCTCAAAATCAGGTCAGCAAAAAAAGTGTTAACGGAAACGCATTAAGCGCTCTGAACTTTATTTCTCTTCAGTTGGTGGTTCAGATAACACCTTTACGCGTTAAAAGTTAAAAAAAAAAGTGTCAAAGCAATTAAAATGGATAGTAGTAAGTTTTGTGTATTAATTTTTTGTACTTATTTTTGTTATTATTTTTTTTAATTCAGTTTTAGAATTTGTTACAATAGTGGCGAAAGCTTTTCACCCAAACGTAAGATTTTTATTATATTTTATAATTTATTATATTGTTTATATATTTGTTTTCTTTTTTAGCCGAGAATCTATAATGTAGGGCTAAATGCTCTTTTTAATTTAAAACGTGTATGGGGGGATAGATTAATAGTTGGCTATAATGGCAACTACGAAGACGACACTGATTATTTAATCGTGTTGGGGGTTCCTTCGAGAACCCAGTTCTATTACAGTTACTTCGGTAAGTTGTAAATATTAATATCTATATTACTACTTCTATTAAAATTTATTCTTTGAATTTTATAGACGCAGTTCCCGAAGGACTCCAACGTAAGTCATAATTAAAAAAATTTTAAAAATTAATATATACATATATATCTATTTTTTAGATTACAACGAGAACCTTTTTTAGCACGGACGAGGACCTTTTCAAACATTTTAATGATTTTTAATTAATTTAAAAAATAAAATGTAAGTTAAATTAAAAAAAAAGTTGTTTTATTCCTTTAGAAAATGATATAAAATGGTCACATTATATAGAGTACAATTGCTTAATCTATTTTTCTTATGATTAACACAACAAGAATTAGTTTTTATTAACTTAGGTACATTAGGTTCATTTTCGATATTAACAATTTTGTTTACATTTATATATTTTTCTAAAAATTTCTTTTTTTGATATCCCTTAACATAAACGGTAGTAAAATCATCCTTAATGTGTTTATTTAATATTGTTTTAATATTTTCTTCTAAATCAATATAACCTTCATTGTAGCTTATGTTTAATAAATTGCGTTCTATCCAAAAAACTCCACGTTTCACTTTTGACGATAAAAGTTGATACGGAGTGGTAGGTTTGAAGAGAAAATTGAATGTTTCGCTTCCATCGGTTATGCTCATTTCCTTTGGTGTAAAATCGGGTATGTTAAATCCTTGTATATCGATCACTAAAACGTTTTCAGTTTCTTCCTTCTTATGCGTAGAAAATCTTTCGTTATAAATTTTTGAACGATGTGAAGGTGACAGGATCGGATTCAGTATTGTTTGCAAGCGATTAATGTTATCTGAAAACCGTTGTCGATCAATCGCGCTAAATAACCAAGGCGAGCTTCTATCCTCTTCATCAAACCACTCGTACGTTATTGTAACTCCAAAAGTAACCTGTTTACGAGGCATAATTTTTTTTTTGTTTTATTTTACACAATCTTCCGGACGATACCACTCAACGGTTCGTACTGAATGATGTTGTCGTGAAGAATCAGACAGTAAGCCACGGTTTCCGAATCAAATGACCTTGAACACTCGAGTTCTAATTTAATGTCGACGGTACCAGATTTAAGTGATTCATTTTGATTCGAACAATCTATGACGAAAAGCGTATTACCTCCAAATTCATCGTAATCGAGGAGCGGTTCTGCTGCGTTTTTAAAATAAAAGCTCGACTGAAAAGCGGAATAATTACGATAAGCGATTACGTATCGCTTCTCGTTCATTTCAATGTTCATCGCATTGTACGGATAATTTTCCGCGTTCAAATACAATTTAATATTTGTAATTGAAGAATGATCAAAAATTGAGGCATCCTGTTTAAAATTATCTTTTCTATTATTTTGGAAACCGATTATAACGTAGCGCGGCTTTTCTAAGTTTGTACTCGTTTTTACAGGCCATATATCGGTTTTGGTTCTCCGTAAAGCCGGCAATTCGTACAATTCCCATTTTCTAAACGGAATATAAACTGGTTTGTTATCACGTAAATTAGATAGCAGTTGAAGTCGCGTTTCATCGTTAACGGTTACGTGTGGCACGTGCCATTCGATCTTTTCAATTTCGATAGTAGCTTTTCTATTACCGTCAACATTTATGTAGCAGTTATCATCCGTTCTGCTGCGCACCAAAATAAGTTCCTGACTGACGTTTATTAAGATCTTTTGATAGTCTTCGGCGAAACCCACTAAAAATTTTAACGGAATGCTTGCGTTAAATCTAGTCTCTTTGGATGTTGGTTGCCCCTGATTTAAGGGGTTCCATCCGGCGGTGATTAGAGCCCTCGAATCGTTTTCATTGTACGAAAGTAAGCCTTTCATAGTTGTCGTTACACCGGGTTTACTACATCGATCTATTTCAACACCATTGATTTCATAGCGAATTTGTTCAAAAAGGAAGGCATAGGCATTGTTTGTTAACTGACACTTATCCGTAGAAGTAGCATCACCTCCAACAGTAGTAAATTTACCCTCGATGTAGATTTCACTACGTATTTCATCATTTAAATTGAAATTATTATTCCTCGGATAGTAAGTGTGAAATTCCTGTTTGGTTATAACTTCATCAAAATTAGGATTGTCGAATATTTCCAATTTTTCCATTGTTATTAACCTTTAAACCGAGTGATTGAAGAAACGCAATATTTTCAGATGTTAACTGCGTGCGAGACGGACGATTAATGCGAGAATTACATCCACTTCCCTCTTTTAAAGGAATTAGGTCGGAAGTAGTACGTTTTTTTTCGTTGTTAAATACCAAACCCATTATTACGACGATTATTATTATAATTATAGTACTTTTTTAAGCTCGAGTCTCACGACAATTGTTTCTCCTCGAAAATCAACCGGATCACCGTCTTGGTCCAATATAGTAAGAGTTATATTATCGATTTTATTTGTATTGACAGGTAGGAAAATGACGTGTTGAGGTTCAATGTTAATACTATAACCCGGTTCGACTTGCGGAGCGAATTCGTAAAGCGTATGCACCAGACGTGTGTTGTAGTAGGCTGCCGTTGTAATATTACACTCTATACGTATAGTAACGACTTTTATAATCTGCACCGGCAAATCTGAAGCGTGTTCCCGACCGGCCTCCAAAATTTTACTACTAAATCCCAACATTTTTCCTATAGAATTCGATTTTTTGAAATTGATTCGGTATTTACTCTTTATAATACATCTCAATGTATTATTATTGGGTTTAATGGAAATAGATGCTTTACCTAAGAAACCCTTCAAATAGTCCTCAATGTCACTTATCTCATACGATCCTACGGGGATCTCAATAACTTTATCGTCATCGTCATAGTAAAACTTATTCGCACCCTCAACTACGTTCGGTATTGAATTGTACGTGTGCAACCCGATTAACCCCAAAGCGTAATTATCTTTGGAATTTAATTCTATAGGTGGAAAAAAGTCGGCGGACAATACGGGACCTGTACCAGTTAACGTAAACGTATGTGACATGTTTCTCTATCAACGGGTTAAATGAAACTAATCGTTTAAGGTGTTCTTAAGTATTATTTATTAAAAATTCTAAACATAAATGACCGCAAATGATTTGATCGTAAGTTTGTAACGCTTCGTGATTATAAAAAATGTGTACATTCTCATTAACGTTTAAATAATTTATCAATTCAATAGGTGGTTTCAAATTTCCAAATGAATCGAAGTAATCCACTCGATTTCCTCGTTTTACATAGGCTACCCAGTGCGTACCCGGTCCCGACTTGGAATCTAAATTAACGACTGCGCACTCGTTTTTTCTGGGAAAATCCGGTAAAGTGTCTCTTAAGAATACACCCCTAAAACCCGATATATTTTTAGCCATCTCGGAAATGTCATAATTAGAAAGTGGTCGGAGAGGCAGTCGTTCGATTAGTTTTTTTTTCTCGATTGTCTTTTCAATCCCGTTCCTTGTTTGTATGGTTTGAGGTAGAGGCCGTTACCGTCTTTGTTTTTGGCGACTCCCAAACGGGCTATTGCTTCTTCAACAATTTTATTATGACGTTTCGATTCATTCATTTGGTGCCGAGAGGCTTTCGCCTTGTTGACTGCGGTTGCTATACCGGCCGCACCACCCGCTAAACTGCCAAGGGCGCTCAAGCCGGCGAATATCGGAATTAAGGGTAGAACACCGCCGGTAGTTTTAGGAACTGGAAGTGTTCTGGTAGCCGCCTTGATCGTATCCGGTGTTAATTTCGCCTTCTTCTTCTTCTTCTTCTTCTTCTTCTTCTCATTACTGTTCCTCTTCTTCTTATTAATAATACTTCCTTTCACATTTTGTATGGAGGTTTTCCGAAATAATTCCAATCCGTTTCCAGAACGTATCTTATTCTTGTTAGCATTGCATTTCTTCTTTAGACCCATGCCCAATTTACGTTTGATTTTCATAGCATTGGCGACGACCATGGCGGCCGCTTTTTCACCAAAATTCGCGTCGTTCGCTTTAACTCGTTCCCAAGCTCGCTCCTCTAGCGCCCGGTCCGCTTCGTGTCTCTTCGATAGATCTTTGTTCTGTGCGTAAAATATATCGTGAGACTTGCAAGCTGAATCGAGGGGGTTAATGCCGGGATCGCCTCGTGCCAAACGTTTTGCCAACTTCGTACCCGGTCCGCAATACGAATACGATGGAATGTGTAGTTCTACGGGTAACTTGTTGATCAGAGAATTAAGAATACCTCCACCTCGTTTGAGTGACGGCATTGAAATGATATATATTATAGTTTGTACCACTATAAATATTTAGGTAAACGTGTGAAGTAAACTATTCGAAATGCGTCTCGTGAAGTAGAAACATGCCGTCCAGATTGTAAATTTAGACGATGATATCAAGGGAAAAGGTTGTAAATTAATGAAAAGACACGGTGATAATTTTCCGGATAGCATTCGTTGTTTAGTATGTGGACCATCGAATTGTGGTAAAACCAACCTAATACTTACACTGCTCTTCGATGAAAAGGGTCTCAGATTCGAGAACGTGTACGTCTACTCGAAATCCTTATACCAACCGAAATATGAACTTTTGGAAAATGTTATGCGCACCGTACCAACCGTCAATTATTTCGCATTTAAAGAGAGTGAAGAGATCGTGGATCCCGAAGATGCACGAACCAATTCAGTATTCATTTTCGATGACGTATCGTGTCACGAACAGGATAAAATCAGATCATATTTTAGCATGGGACGACATAAAGGCGTCGATAGTTTCTACTTATGTCAATCTTATGCACGAATTCCAAAACATCTAATACGGGATAACACCAATTTTATTATTCTATTCAAACAAGATAATTTGAATTTACAACATGTGTACGATGAACACATCGGTACTGATCTACCATTTGATAAATTCAGATCAATGTGTGCCGAATGCTGGAAGGATAAATATGGATTTCTCGTTATCGATAAGGACAGAGACCTAAACAATGGACGTTATAGGAAAACATTTGAATATCACATTCAACCATGATCGTTCTTATTTAAACATTACTTTATCAAAATATTCTTCATTCAATAGCCGGATGTCAGTCAGTCAGCACTGACCTATCTGCACGTCCGTCCGTCTGCCCGTCTGTCTGTCTGTCGGTCTGTCTGTCAGTCTACCTGTCTGTATCTCTGTCTAACTTGAGTAACCATGCCTCCAAAAAGAACCACCAAAGGGAAAGATAAAGTGAAACAGGAGATTATAAAAGCTAGTAATGCGATTCGAAGGAAGCATATGGCATTAAAAATGGGACGTGCTGAGCTTGCAGAATCTTTAGAGAAGACGTATAAACCAATCACAATGCCTCTTGAAAATATAAACATTGCTCTTAAGGAAGAATCAAGAGCGAGATCAATAAAGAAAGAAGAACAGAATAAAGAGACAAAACAAGAAGAAGAAACACAAATGGATCATAGTACTGCTACAATCAAATCTCCTTTTCGTTCTTCCCAACAACACCGAGAACAATATTTAAAACCACCATCGTACTTTATAGAATCACCACCACGAGTTGGTTTCTTAACTGAGGAAGAACATTTTACATCAAGTCCACCTGCGCCTACAGAAGATGAGCGACCGAAACAATCGTTAGAGGAATATCGCCGACTTTATCGAGATATGAATGAAACAAATCCTCACATAGTTGATCAGTATCTCGAAGCATTCCAACCGTTAGCCAAGGAATACATTGATGGGTTTTTAAAAGATACATCTAATCAATATGATACTACCTATGGTATAACATACGACCCGGAAGTGAGTAAATTTAAATTAGGTAACAGTGTAATTGAGTTTGACAACAACAACGACATGATAATTCAGCAACAGAAATTTAAAGGAACCCCCGGACTGTATGAACTCGTTTTCAAAGTAACACCTCAAGGAGATCTTGAAACTGATAGGGTTGAGTACTTAAAGATTCTCGAGCTTACGAACGTACATCGTCGAGAATTCAATCCTAATAAACAATTGAAAGGTAGTACGTCGTTTAAATGGCAACATGTTATAAAACCACTTTTGCAAAAGAAACGCAAAAAATCCTGGACCGGATATAGTCTCTCGAAAAACAATTTAACTCTAGAAACGGACGTTAAGACTCCGTACCAATACGTATATTGGGACGATGTAAACGAACTCGTAGATCGTTTACGTTTACTGATAGCGTCGCAAAGTGCCGGTCACACTAGCCACACCAATGAAATTGCGAGCATCATTGAAGAATTGAGAGAAATTGGAATTATTCAGTAATAAATACATTGATTTGTTAATTTCAATTCAGTATTACAATGAACACTGACAAATTTGGATGTCACCTTAGTCGTGGTAAAGTTGATTTTGCCGTACAACGTATTTATCAAAAGCAACCGGTCGGATTTACTTTGACTGCGAACGGTGATCTAGACGTTGGCAACAAACGAATCGTAAACGTTGCCACACCACTTGATGAACAAGATATTGTCAATAAGATTTATCTTGATAGAACGATCGAAAAATTAATAGTGTTATTGACTAGTAATATTACCACATATAAAAGCGACTTCGAAAAAAAGCTTGTTGAGTTAAAAAAAGAAATTGTTAATTTATACAAACATGATGATAAGTTATACGAGATCCTTGGAGTAAATTCAATTAAGAAAGATGGCTAAAGCTGACGTTGTAGATGAGTTGCACCGATCTGCCAGAAGAAATTTTTCCAGGAGACAAGTTGTCGTTAAAGGTATCGACGATTTATGGCAGTCTGATATTGGCGAATTTACCCATTACAATAAACAAAATCGAGGTTACAAATACATTCTCTTTACAATTGACTGCTTTTCCAAGTACCTCTGGACGCAACCGTTAAAATCTAAAAGTGCGATTGAGGTAAAAAAGGCAATGGAAAATGTTTTTCGTCAAGGAAGATATCCAAAAAATTTACAAACCGACCAGGGAAAGGAATTCTATAATCAACAATTTCAAAGTACAATGCGAACCTACGGTATTAACCATTATTCAACTTATAGCACCAAGAAAGCCTCAATCGTCGAAAGAGTGATTCGAACTATTAAAAACAAATTATACAGAGAGTTTAGTTTACGCGGTAGTTTCAAATGGATCGATATAATAGAACCAATAACCAACAAATATAATTCAACTATACATAGAACTATCCGAATGAAACCCTGTGATGTGACTGCAAAGCACGAAAAACATCTGCTATCTTCCGTTTACTATACCAATATTAATAATACGAACAAAAAATCGAAATTTCAATTGGGTAATGTAGTTCGTATAAGTAAATATAAAACAACATTTGAAAAAGGATATACGCCAAACTGGTCTACGGAATTGTTCAAGATATCCAAAATAAATAACACATCTCCGCAGACGTATTTACTGGAGGACATGGCAGGGAAGGTTTTACTCGGATGTTTCTATGAAGAAGAACTACAAAAGGCAAAACACGAAGACGTCTATTTAATTGAAAAAATATTACGTCGTAAAGGAAACAAGGTGTACGTGCAGTGGTTAGGTTTAGATAAATCTCATAACAGTTGGATTCCTAAAACTAATGTATTATAAAAAGTAAATAAATAAACGTAAATGTAATAAGAGTTTTTTGTTTATTTTATACTTCTTCACTATGTAAGCAAAATTATTTATAAATAGTATCAACGATAACGTGAGCGAGGTCACCATGCGCTCCCGACTTCTAATACTACTTTTATTTCTTTTCTTCAAACTTCAAACCATCACCGCCGCCGCCGTTACGACAAGAAGGACATCGATTAATTGGAGGTGGACATCCATCTACATGGGTACTTTGTGTTGGAAGATTAAAATGTTTCCAACATGGTCGAAAAGTTTCTAATTCCATTTTTTGTTGTGGCGTTAATAAATCCCATTTATTTTCTAGCGATTGACTTCGAACTTTGGTTTGAAGTATGTAGATTGGAATGTATTGAAAAAGATTCGGTTCGATATCCTGTAAATTTCCACCATTTACTTCTAATATTTCAATAATAGCCCCAATTTTATTTATAACGGTTTCCATACTGTCAATATATAATTTGCAATATGCTAAACAAATATTTTTATTTATTATTTTACACTGGCCTAATTTTTAATAGCTCGAAATCGTAATGCACACTACTGAAAGCAATCTGTACCGCTTCCAACATATAGAAAGCATTTACTGAATTAAATTGGGATAATATTAATGCTTTTATATTTTCATACAAGCCCCCTTCCAGTGTTAAGCATTCCCTCAACACGTAACTATAAAACTGAGTAAATCCGCAATTTTCCAATAAAATTAATTTATTGTTTATCAACTCTTTCATTTTGTGTAAATTATTATAACAGTCGTCTTCAAATACAATTTTCTTTCCTCTACTTATAAGATGAATTTCCTCTTTTCCTTTATCAGTGACGAAAACTTCCAATCGATGATTCATTTGATCAATGGTACCTAATTTTTCATCCATAAAGTCCTTCCATTCGTCTTTCGTAAAAAATATACATCTACTTCTATATGTTATCTTTACAATTGGTATAATTCCACCTGCTAGACTTAAACCTGTACGAACGCGTTTGGTTCCGGTTTTATTAAGTTCATAACTAGATTCACCGATTAATTGCTTTTCCTTCAAGATTTTCTTTTCTACATTTTTTACACTGATTTCTATAAATTGGTTGTAATTACAAGTGGGTACAACAACTGCATTATCGAATTCTAAATCTGATGTCTTTAAAGAGTTCATTGTTTATTTTTTTTTATATTTTTTTTTGTCCATCAAGAAGCTGACGCTTTGTTCACGAACTCACTACACACCAAATTCAAACAACAACCCTACATATAGAGTTCGATTCGGGGAATGGGTGGGGGGTAACCATCAATCGATCGATCCTTTCGATCCTCATGGATCAATTCCGCTTCAGAATTCTCATTCCTCACGGATAAATTCCGCTTCAGAATTCTCATTCCTCACGGATAAATTCCGCTTCAGAATTCTCACTTAGCAAAAAAAAAATTGCGTAACATTGCGCAACATTGCGTGCGTCGGTTGGTAGGTGACATCATCATCATCGTCGTCGTCCTCGAGGAGGATCGAAACGTCGGTCGGTCGGTCGGTCGGTCGGTCGGACAGCGACCTATTTCCTTGACGATCCCGTTTGGCGACACCGCCGTCGACCGATCCTCTGAGGACCAGTTCCAGAAATTCTGTCGCCCACCGTCAGGCGGCGCCACCGTCAACCGGGACTTGAGGAAGGTTCCTATGGGGATTCTCGGAGGACTACCTTCAGAAGTTCGGCCGACCGTCACTAGGTGGCGCCACCGTCGACCGGGACTTGAGGAAGGTTCCTCTGGGGATTTTCGGAGGACTAGTTTCAGAAGTTCGGCCGCCCGCCGCTAGGTGGCGCCACCATCGACCGATCCTCTGAGGACTAACTTCAGTAGTTCCACCGCCCGCCGTATGCTTAGTTTCACTACTCACCGCTAGGTGGCGCCACCGTCGCCCGATCCTCCGATCCTCCGATCCTCCCGGAGGACTTCCGCTCCAGAATCGGCATTATCTATCTACTTCAGTTTCCAAATCTTTCAAAGTTGCAAAATAGAGACGAAGTTTGCTTGCTTATTGTCAACACTTAACGGCACTCCATTCGGACATTACTCAAACATTTGAAGACTTTCTTCACTTGGATATTCCCAACTGGGTGTTGAACCCTTTTGTAAGTAGTCAAACTCAGAGCACAAATGCAGATGAGTACATGCCAGTACAGGTGCAACTTATTGAATTATCCACAAATGAGGAGCTGAAATCAATGTTTAAGCAAGGATACGAAAATTTCTGGTTACAAAAACAGATCCCAATTTTATATCCAGCATTATGGGTTATTGTACAGAAGCTGTTGATTGCTTTTCCGTCTTCGTATTTGGTAGAACGTGGATTCAGTGCCGTTATGAGCCTCGTCACAAAGAAAAGAAACAGACAGAAAATTAGTAACCGGGGAGATTTGCGGTTGCTACTGACAAACATCGAGTCAAACATAAATAAGCTCATAACATCCCATCAGGTTCATACAAGCCATTAATATTGTATTGTATTTTAGTACAAAAGTTATAATCAATAAATACTTCTTATTTCTTCTATACTCTCTAATACTTCTTCTATTCTTTACTTTCTCTATTTACCATTAAGACAACAAAGTTAAAGTCTTCATTTTTCTATTATGTATTTAATGTAGTTTTTCACCCTGGGGGTCCGTCGGCAAGGTTTGACTAAGAAAAGGGGTCTGTGGGCCAAAACACTTTGGGAAACACTGACCTATATAAAGGCCCCACAAAACTATTTTGCACCAGGCCCAGCATTTGCTAAAGACAGCTCTGTTAAAGAATTTTTGAGAACTTTTAATACTTTTGTAAGTAGATGTCAACCAAAATGGAAGATGTGGTATAAATTCTTTAAAAAGTCTTTTTGCAGTGATGTTTGAAACATTTAGAAATTCATAGTATCGGTTTCTAAGATCTCTGTAAAACATTAGAATTACTAGAATTAATAGTTAATTAATTAATAATTCTGATTTAGTACTTGATATATATATTATGTGACCATACGTCCCGTTTTGAACGAGATTGTCCCGTTCTTTTGTTAGTAGTCCCATCGTCGCGAATAAACTCTAAAACGTCCCGTTTTCATAATCACATAAGTGCATAAATCTCATTAAGTATCTAGCTGTATTTACACAGCTTTTTTTATTACTAATATTTCATTTCTTTGTTTGCGAGACTATACCAAACATGCCTAAATGTAAGTGTACATTTTTTTGAAACTTGAAGGGGGTAAATAGAAAAAGTGTAAACAATATTTATACAAAACCGAGCACATTGTTGGAACAAGAACTAATAGGGATTGGCTGTGAAGCTCATAATGTCCACAATTCTCATCTTGTTGTTTACCTCTTTGGAATTTAATATTTAATTTATATATATACTTTTTGTGTTTCTTTTTTATATTAAAACTATTATCTATAAGTTGTGCGGCTATAATAAGATGTAATTTAATTTAATTTAGTTTATGTTTGGTTTTTAGGTTATATAATTTGTTTATTTTTTGTTTGTTTCTTTTTTTGGTTGTTCGAGGGGTTGATGAAAAACAATATGCCTGCTTACAGGTGCATTGACTCAACCCCTTTTGATGACCTCTATCTCTGTTTTCTTTTTTTATATATTGTATCATGTTATTTTGAGGTACATCAATAAATATTATTATTATTATAATGCAATTAAAACTGCCGATTGGTTACCAGTTGATTTAGAATGCATTATTGTCAAAATTTACTTTTTTAATATTTATAACGTACGCATTGAAACTGTAAAAGAATTCGATGGCTTGATAGGTACAGAGTATAAAAGAATGTTGGGTTACAGTAAATCTAAATGGCCTGTACTTGAATAGTGCTTAAAATGTTTGTGAGATTAGAAAACTATTTTATTGCTAATCTAAGAAAATAGTCCTCTAATAGGCATTCATTCTAATAGTTACTCTCCTAATAATCAGTCATCTAATGCCCGAATATATTGAAATTGTTTTTTGGCAATCCCAGCTCCGAATGCTTGTTATATTTTGTGCACGCCCAAGAAGTTGGTTTTCACCAAGCCGCTTTAAATAGTGAAGGACAAAATATATCAGTAATGGAGGTAAGTGTAACAAACCGTTTAAAAGGACGTCTTTAGAAAAAATTCAGCTTTTATCCCACACGTTACACGAAATTTATTAGCAAAGTTGATCAAAATCAGAGCTTGGCTAACTGCTTTAAAAAACTAGTCGAGTATAATTACTAACGATTTCCACGAAAATAGAAGCATAGAATAATTACAGCTACTACAATTAGTAGTTAAGTATCTAATTACAGTAAAGCTTCGCTAATCCGAATCAATGAAAATCAGTTGAATTTAGATGATGGAAGCATGCGGATTATAGAGTCAAATTGTATTAGATTATAACATTATCTGCTGTTTATCTTGCAATACATGATACACTAAAACATTTACTAACTTCCTCACTTTTAATTCGGTTATCCCAACATCTTCATGTCGAAATTGCCTTATTTACTGCAGCATGATACATAAATTATTGAATGGACAGTGGAATGCCGCCATCAGGTTCTTCCTCCTCAGCTGATTTTTGAAATACACATCTCTACCATTTTGCTAATAAGTTACAAGGATTTGCAATCCTTAGAAAGTATGGACTCAGCATTTTTGATAGAAATGCTCTTCAGTGTTTTGGAATTAATCGTCTTTCTCTGCAGATAGAACGAATAGTCTTTTCCGATTGGCCAATCTCTTACCAATTCTGATTACAAGGAACATAATGCAAATTTAACGTTTTTCAATTTTGTTCATATTACCAGGGAATTCGGATTTGGGGTTGTACGAATTAACAACGCTTTACTGTACTTCTTTAACTACATAATAAGATGCAGTAATGTCTAAAAGGGATTGGCTTGCACTCTCCAAAAAAGTTTGATAAAACAAGCAAAGTTTTATAAGCAGTATCTAGTCTTTAATTGGCAGTTTTCAAACTTTTTTCAGTTTTTTTGTCAGTATTTAGCTTTTAGCAGATATGATGATGTTGTATTTTGCCAACAGTATTTGATATTTTGGAAGGAAAATTAAATTTTATTAACAGTCCTTCGCTTTTTACCATAAAATATTTTCTGCCAGCAGTATTTAACCTTTAATTAACAGTTTATGGACTTCTTATGTAAAAGTTGTGCATTTTGTTCAATAGTATTTAATATTTTCAAAGCATAGTCAATTGCTTCATGTCGAAATTGCCTTATTTACTGCAGCATGATACATAAATTATTGAATGGACAGTGGAATGCCGCCATCAGGTTCTTCCTCCTCAGCTGATTTTTGAAATACACATCTCTACCATTTTGCTAATAAGTTACAAGGATTTGTAACTTGTATGTATGTATGTATGTATGTGAGGAGTGCGTATTCTATACGCGGCACCTAGGCCACAACGGGCCCCTTGTACACTGACTCCCTCTAAGAGGTTTGAGATGTTAATGCGAGTAAACTCGATTTTTGGCTGATTCCGCTTCCTGACCGACCCCCCACCAAACCGGGCGTGCTATGGCACAGGCCCAGTGTGGGTTCGCCCCTGTCAGGTGCCGCTCCAGGAGTACCACATCCTCGTGGACCCCTACGAGGTGCAGGCCTCCAGGGCGCTAACGCGCATTCAGCCAGTTTTGTTCAAACCCCTTACACACATAGTGATAACGACAGCCAGAGATGAACGACTGGTTGCCGGGACCGACGGCTTAACGTCCCCTCCGAAGGACGGGGGGCGACCCAACGTGATTACACCGGGATTCGAACCCGGGACGTCTGCGTGTTAACTCGAGATTTGTAACTTATGTACTATAAGTATGGACTCAGCATTTTTGATAGAAATGCTCTTCAGTGTTTTGGAATTAATCGTCTTTCTCTGCAGATAGAACGAATAGTCTTTTCGATAGTATTTAATATTTTCAAAGCATAGTCAATTGGTTTATCAACAGTATCCAGTTTTTACAAACAGTTTTACAAGTAGTATCAAGTCCTTTGGAAGTATTTCAAGTCTTCCAAGGGCAGTATCAAATTTTCTGGAAGTAGTATTAAGTTTTCTAAAAGCAATATCAAGACTTCCGGAAGTAGTATCAAGTTTTCTAAAAGCACTTCAAATCTTCTGGAAGCAATATCATCTCTTCTAGAAGCATTTTAAGTCTTTGAGAAGCAATATCAAAACTTCTGCTAGTAGTATCAAGTTTTCTAGAAGCATTCCAAGTCTTCTAAATCATTTCAAGTCTTTTGGGAGCATTTCAAGTCTTTTGAAAGTAATAACAAGCCATCTAGTAGTTCAAATCTTCTGAAAGCAATATCAAGTTTTCTAGAAGCATTTCAAGTCCTATGAAAGCAGTATCAAGTTTTCTAAAAGTATCTCAAGTCTTCTGAAAGGTTTTCAAGTCTCCTTGAAGCAGTATTAAGTTTCGTATAAGCAACATTAAGTCCTCTGGAAGTAGTGTCAAGCTTTCTAGAAACATTCTAAGACTTCTAAAAGTATCGACAAAAGTACCTAGATTTGTCCCGTTTTCAGTCGAAATAAAAACGGTCACATTATATATATGTCGTAGGTAAAAGCCGTAATCCGTCATTTCACGAAAAGCCTAGTCATTACACGTATTGCCGGCAAACGCTGTAATAAAATAATTATTCCCATGTTTGACGGAAATTTTCCGTCATTCCGCGGAATGCCTTCATAAGATTAGTCAGACAGCGTAAACATACACATGATTCACCATTACAGCGTCTGCCGATGTTTTGTTTAGTCACTTACTGTGATAGTCGAGTTTGGCGCGTATTCATAGGTTAATTTAGTTGTGTGCAATTTCATAAGAAATATGGATACTCATAAACGTTTATTTTATGAAAAACTGGACCAATATTATATAGTGAACAAAAATGCGAAAAAGCAATGGAATTATGATGAAATAAAAAAGGTAAATATAGAGGTGTTTTTTAGTGTTTTTTTATAGATCAGAATTACCAAACATGGAACACTGCTAATAAAAATAATGAAAACTATTAACTTATACAAATAATGAATTTTTTTAGGCCGTAAGCAACATTTTGCTTGCCAAGCAAAATAAAGGGAGAAAACCCGTAGGCAGTACCACTTACTAACTCTCTATGATACAATGCAGGTAGAACATAAACAGGTGATAATTAAGAAAAGATTAGAAGACAGTAACAACATTATCTATATCACGCCATACGAAGAGTAGTTTGATGCATTATACTCAACACACATTGCAGTTGGACATGGTTCCAGGGATAAAATGATATTTAGTTTGAAATCAAAATATTATATTTCTCGCCCTGTAATTGAAATATTCTTAGAGGCTTGTGAAACATGTCACAAGAAGAAAACCAATAAACATGCAAACCTGGTAAGCAAGCCAATTATTTCAAAAGAATTTTGTTCTCGGGCTCAAGTAGATTTAGTTGATTACCAATCATGTCAGGATGGAGAGTACAAATGGTTATTAAATTACCAAGACCATTTAACAAAATTCATCTGTCTCCGTCCGGTACGTTCAAAAAAAATCCACTAAGGTGGCTGTAGAATTGTTAAAAATTTTTCTTGAATTTGGAGCACCTGCGATACTGCAAAGCGATAATGGCCACGAATTTGTGAACAGTGTAATTACCGAATTAGTAAAATTATGGCCTGATCTAAACATTCTTCATGGACGACCACGACATCCACAGTCGCAAGGCAGCATAGAACGATGTAACCAGGATATGGAAAATATGTTGAGGGCCTGGATGTTAGATAACAATTCTACCAGTTGGTCAATTGGTTGTTACTTCGTTCAATTTCAATAAAACAGTTCCCATCACAGAATTATAGGTCGTAGTCCATACAATGCATTATTTGGAACAAACCCAAAAATTGGTTTATTTTCAACAATTTTATCAAGCGACATCATTAAAAATTTACGTACAGAAGAGGATCTTAACCCTTAATTAGGCGCGTCAAAAAAATAACATGATTGGTCGCGCGATGTATTTTAAGCACCACCAATAATGTAGTGAAATTATCAAGTGTTTCAATGAAATACTTTTATGTTTTTGGTTTTTATTTATTTAAGATATAATAAAATCTCGTTTATAGGAAATAAACTACCAAAATAACATAGACTTTATTGTGACTAAAACAGAAATGGACGTTTACAAAAAAAAATGAAAAGAAAATAAACATAACTCTAAATAATAAATATAAATTAATACTTTGATTCCTAAAAAATATTCCATGATACATACCAATATGAAATACTCTATCAATTTTCATCTTCTTGGAAAGTGTCCTATGAGCATTGTTTACAACGTAAGCATTTTTTGCTGTGCTCCTTACACACAAATAAATAGCAAAGATCACACCGCATAGTTGTTACTCTATTCTTCCTTCTGCCGCAAATATGGCATCTGCTTCAAATTTTTGGTGGGGGTTCGTCTTCTCTTTCCCTCTCTTCTTACTCCTCGACGTGTTTCTTCAATATTAGTTTTATATCTAAAGGTAAACTTTTATTACGGAGACGATCACGGAAATAAGGCTTCATAAGGCTAATAGCAAGTGTTTTTAGAAACAGTCTTCTTGTGACTGCTTTATTGGAAATGTTATTATATAATATTTGAGCGTTTATTCCGGAAATATTTAGCAAGTGAAAAAATGTACACAAAGGCCACCTCTTTGTTCTTCTTGATACTGAGTAGTTTGAACAAAGTTGATCAACGGTATCTACACCGCCTTTCGTCATGTTATAATCGTGAATTACTTCTGGCTTCTTTGCGTCCTTATTTAGGGAGCTGTCATTATGCATGGTTGAAATTAAAACAACAGATTTATTTTTCTTAGGTACATAGGAAGTAATTGTGATTTCTTGCTGGAAACCAAATAAAACCCAACTAATAGGACCCAACTTCTCTCTTTTTATTAGGCAAAAACTCAGGAGGGATTTCTTTCTTATTTTTTCGCAACGTCCCTAGGTATGTGATTTTATTAGCAAGTAATGATTTTGCTAACTGATAACTGCTATATCAATTATCGCATGTTAGATTCCTATTCTTTCCTTTTACATGATCCACTAATCTTGAAACAATATTTGCAGGTGTGTTATTGATAAAATAAGGCCCATCTGGCTGCTTTCCGCAATAAATTTCTATTTTACTAGTGAAGAAACTTTTAGCATCGCAAAGTGCAAACATTTTGAGACCGTATTTTGCCGGTTTGCTTGGTATATATTGTATAAAATTGCAACGATCTTGAAATGGAACTAACATTTCATCGATTGTCATGTACTCGCTTATGTAATAAGTCTTTTTACAGTTTTCGTTTAGAGCATCCAATATCGATCTAATTGGTGCTAGCTTATCCAGTTCACGTCTTTGTTCCCTTGTCGTTATGTCATCAAATCTCAGAACTCGTAATATAAAAAGAAATCTCTTATAGTTCATGCAGGCTCGAAATATCTCAATACCTGTACCATCAGTTGCCCATAACTCCAAAAAAGTTGTATGATTGGCTCGTTTCATGCCAGATAAGAAAAGTAACCCAATAAATGCTAACATTTCATTTTTAGGTATATATTTGCAGTCCCTTTCCCTTTGAAATTTCTGTTTTATACTATCTATATATTTATTTGAGTACATAATAATTTCATGTATCATTTCTAATGAAAATATTTTCAAAAACTGTCTATCTCGTTTTCTATATCGCGAGCATCCAATTTTGGCCCTGGCAATATTTTGACTAAATTACTTGCCTTTGTTCTTACTGCCTTACGAACTAAACTTACTTTAGACCATTTCGTCGTCTTATCTTAGCCAAAATAAAATTTATCACTGAAAATTTCAGTATCTAAATTTTTTTCTTCACTATCATCGGTTGAAATTTCAGAATTGCTGCCATGCTCACTAAACGACACTTCTTCATCATCCAGATCATCGTCCTCTTCGTCATCTATTTCTACAAATGTTTCGTCTTTATCAACGTCTATAAGGAGCCCCAGCTCTTGATTTATTTCTTTCTTTTTTGAACTTCTGGTTTCCATCTTATCTATAATAAATAGAAATAAATAAAACGAAAACAGAAAAAATTATAAAATACCAAATCCGTAATAAAATAAAAATGTATAAAGATGTATACAATAAAAATAATGTAATAATATAAAAATGATGTAATAAAATAAAAATGATGTAATAAAAATAATTGTAAAAAAATAAAAATGTACTTACATAATTGGTCGTGCGGTATGCTTTAAATACCAACTTTTCTAAAACTCAAAATAACCACTTTCTAGCACGTTTTAACAAGCCGACGTGATACACCGCTAAACACAACAGTGAGATAGTAAGGTACCTAGCGGCGCAGAGGGAGAAACGCCATATAACTATTTTTATTGGACATTTTTTGTAAATGGTGTACAAAATACACCAGCGCGCCTAATTAAGGGTTAACGAAATACTATCAAGAACGGAAGAAAGGGAACTTGAAGATACAAGTGAATTACCTGTTGCAATGTCCGATGTCAATGTAGCCGAAGAACAACCTGAACAGTTAAATGAACAAGTCAATACTGAAAATATTGTATCAGAATTAATGGAAACTACAAACGTTGAACTAATTCCGTTTTCTGGTCTGCAAGATAACGTAACCGAGTCGCAAGAAGTAGTAATGTCAATTGATTGCACAAAAGAAAAGAATGCATTGTGTGTGTTGTGTTCTCTTCAAAAATCCATTCTCACCAATAGACGTTAATGTCATTCAGGGCAAAAAAGAGCAGCCGAAAAAATGTTAACAAACACCATTAAAAACTTACCGCCGTTAACAATTGGTAACTGCGTGCTATTGTCACTTGAGAAAATTGATCGAGGCCCAAGCAATATGTAGAATTTGATATGTGTAATCGTCGATTGCAAAAGCGGAGTGTATCAGTTAGGATCTGCAATCGGTAAAATTAAGGGATGGTATAATCGTTCGAACCTTGTTGCAGCAGATAGTCAGTTTTTAGAGATTAAAGATGTTCCTGATAAATTCGTTTCAGTCCGAGAAGCCGTCTCTGGAGTCTCATTGCGCCGTGGTCAAGGATATTTCAAGTGTTCTTGCAAGCCTTCTAAAACGGAATGCCAAACAAATCGATGCGCGTGTTTCTGTGTAATTCTAGATATCATAATAGTGCTACTTGCTTACATAAAAACTAGTAAAATATATGTTAAAGAAGATATTTATAATAAACACAGAAAGTTTTCTGGTGTATAAGTTTCCAATATTCTACAGGATGAACGTATTTCTCATGCAGTTTTAGTTTAATAAAGTTTAAGTAAATTTAATAAAGTATTTTGTTAAAACAAACATAATGTGTGTTATATACAAATATTTCTTTTGTGTAACTAAAGAATAGGGCTGTTAAGATCAAGCAAATATGGGCCTATATATTATAGTTGATTTTGTCATGTTATTTTCCCTAAATGACTAAACAAACCATCGGCAGACGCTGTAATGCTCACTCGTGTGTGTGTTTACGCTGTTTGCCTAATCTTACGGAAAATTTCCGTCAAACACGGAAATAATTATTTTATTACAGCGTTTGCCGGCAATACGTGTAATGAAAATATTCCGGAAAATCCGTGAAATACTCCGGAAAATCGGCGTATTTTCTAAACTTTTGGAGGAACAATCTAGAAAATTGGATGATCTTGAAAATTATACTCGAAGAACTTGCGTGGTCGTGCACGGTATTGAGGAACCTGAAAAGGAAACAGCTATGAGTTTGGAGGAAAGTATACTATCGTTATTTTCTGATCTAAAAATTCCTAATTATACACCAAATATATCAGTAATTGATCGATGCCATCGCCTTGGTCGCTTTAATAAAAATTCACGTTACCACAGGCCTATAATCATTAAATTCTGTTCATGTAGACATAAGAAATCTAGTATGGACGCATAAAAAATATCTGAAAGGTTCAAAGATTGTCATATCAGAATCGTTATCGGTTAGGAGATTGGCGATTTTTAAGGAGGCGAGGAAGATATATGGGGCCAAAATGGTATGGACGGCAGATGGGCGTATTAGAATCAAGGGTCCGGATGGGAATATCCACACCGTTTTATATGAGGAAGATCTCGCTTCTCTATTAGTAGCACACTCACTTGCTGCATCACCACTTTCCCAGCCGTCACAAAATACAAGAGCTCAAAAGCACAAAAAGAAATAAAGGCTAAGCACATTATATCCTTCAGGAGCGTGGCTAAGTACCTTTAAATAGCGAAGAATAGGAAGACGTAAGGTAGCGGAAGTGAACGGGAAGTATAGGAATAATAGGAATAAAGGGTGAAGGAAGGTACAAACCGATAAAGCTTATTATTATTATTTTTAATAATTTTCTCTCATTTATTTTAATTTAGTTTTGATTCTGTTTTGTATTATTTTGCTTGTTATTGTTATTTGTTTGAGGTTGTAAACTACATGGAATAAGTCTTTTGTTGTGCTCTCGACTTCTATAAAGTGTATATTTCTATCTCTCTTTCTCATAGTAATAAAGAGATTGTATGTTTAATATAAATATTATCTTCAGTTTTACGTATCGACCGCACTTTGGATGCTTGATACTGTATGAAGATCGCTCATTTGAATGTTCGGTCCTTGTCAGCTCATCTTGCTGAAGTATCTAATGTGGTTTTGGGACATGATTTTGATATCTTTGGAATGACTGAAGCTTGGGTCTATCCATACTCTACTTTCGATATCTACACTTTATGCGGTTACCAGTATGTGTTTGTTGGTCGTGGTGATTGAGTTGGCTTATATATCAAAGATTGTTATCATTATGAAGTACTTAAATCTAGGTAACACCTTTCATTGAGCATGTATGGATAAAAATTAAACTCAAGAATGTGGCCTTAATAATCGGCGTGATTTATAGACCACATCCCAACTTGGCGTCTTTTTTGTCTTCATTTGAAGATGCTTTGTCTGTTTTTGTTCCTGATTGTGATGAACTGGTCTGTCTCGGTGACTTCATCATAAATGCGATGGACGTTAGAGGTCCTTACGTTACTCGCTATTTACCAGCGATCGAAGCGTTTTCTTTAAAACAAATAATTGATATGCCTACGCGTATAACTGGGACCTCCTCTACGTTGATTGATTTTATAGTCATCACTCATCATGATGATGATGTTGTTGATTCAGTTGCTATTGACACTCATAACATTGCTGACCATCACTTGGTTTTTGTTGTTTTGAACCTGACTTACACACATACTTTACTTTTTCGACATTAGGTGTTGTTCCAAATAAAAATCGCGCTATCCCTGATCATATTGGTTCAGCTAATTCAATTAACCATTTCTTTTTGTCAACCCAAACTCTTATGACAGGAGATATTGATATCATTTCTAGATATGGTGCCACTGTAATCCCTCAAGTTAGCGAATGTTTCCAGATCTCATTGACAAATGAGGAGGAAATTTGTAAAACTTTGAATAGTATAAAGAGTAATGCCGTTGGTGTGGATAGGATCAGTCTGAGGATGTTACAGTTGTGTTGTCCAATGATTTTGCCCTATTTGTGCCATATCTTTAATTGGTGTATCCAGTTTTCAATCTTTCCTGAACAATGGAAACTTGCTGCAGCTATACTCACTGCAAAAGTAAATAATCCCAAGGAGTTAAATGATTTGAGGCCTATAAGCATTCTACCTATTTTATCAAAAATTTTTGAAAAGATTGTGTCTACTCGCTTACGAACATATTTGGATAATTTCAATATTTTACCCCAAAAACCATCAGGGTTCAGGTCAGGTTTTAGTTGTACCACTGCGTTATTGGATGTTGTAGATGACATAATTTCGGCGCGTGATGATAAAGTAGCAACAGCTCTCGTCTTGCTTGACTTTTCCAAAGCTTTCGATACACTTCATCATGATACCTTGCTTGCTTTATTACACAAATTTAACAATGAGCAATCGAGCAGTCTTCGTATTGTGTCCGGTGTTCCCCAGGGGTCGGTGTTAGGTCCGATCCTGTTTTTGATATACACATCTCAACTGTGTAATACGCTCCAGCACTGCTCAGCTTAAATGTACGCTGATGATACTCAGTTACTCCATAGCTTTCACTCAAATATTATTAATGTTGCTCAAGAACGAATAAATTCTGATCTGGGCGCACTTATCAGTGAAACCAACAAACTATGTTTACAAATTAATCCAAAAAATCTGTTGTTGTGCTGTTTGCGAATGATGGGCTATTTGAATCAATCAGAGATAATTTGAGTATCGTCATTGACGGCAATAGGTTGGACATTCTTAAAAATGCACGTAATCTGTTAGTTGTGTTGGATAGCAGTCTGAGGTTTAGGAGGCATGTCAATATTTTATTACAACGTGCTTATTCCACCCTTAAATTGCTGTATAGTAATAAAAATCTATTTAACACTCAGCTTAAGATACAACTTTGTGATACCCTTGTGTTGTCACTTTTTAATTTCGGCGATGTGCTTTATCACCCCTGTCTGGATAGTGTAGACGCATGTAGAATACAGAGAGCGCAAAATGCGTGTTTACGTTTTATATACGGTCTTCAAGATCGAACTAGGGTGTCTCACACTTTGCAGTGGGCTGGCTGGCTAAATATGTCCCAGCGACGTATTCTGCGCACCGTATGTATGTTTCGTCGCATTATTCTATACAAATGCCCTCCCTATTTGTACCACAAAATTCGGTTTCGAACTGATGTCCATAATATAAATGTTAGGCATCGCCATTGCCTCACAATACCGCGCCACAAAACTCAACTTTCTAAAAGATCATTTTCTTATGGCATGCCTAACATATATAACAAATACATAGCTACAAGGACTGATGCAAGTGAGTGCTCTTTTAAGAAGGAGGTTAGATATTTATTGTTTCAGCAGCAGAGAGATATTTAACTGTATTATTTAACCGTTAAACTGTATTTCTTGATTGATGTTTTTAGCTACCTCTCTGTATCCGAATATGATTTTGTTGCATTAACAGAAACCTAGTTATGTGCCGATATAAGTAATAGTGAATTAAGCCCTGATAATTATACTGTTTTTCGTTGTGACCGACTCATGGAAATGATGGGAGTTGCAAGGGGAGGAGGCGTTTTGCTGGCAATTCGCAGTGCGTTGCGGGCTGTTCAACTGGATTTGCACAGTATAATTGACATCACTCCTACCTTGGACGTTGTGGGGCAAAGATTTTTGGCTTGAATGGACAATTATGTTTTTTCTTTGTTGTTTACGTACCGCCCTCCACCTCTATAGATGACTTTGAAACATTCTTGGAACAATTGCAAGCATTGCACTTTATTGCTGATCATTCGGTTATGGTGATTGGTGATTTTAACGTTCCTTTTTACTCGTATCCTGCCAGATGTCATCGCTTTGCTTCTGCACTTGAAAATTATGAGAAATTCAACAACTTTACCCAAGCGAATGCCGTCATGAATTTCAACAACCGATTACTGGACCTGGTGTTTAGTAATTTTCCGTGCCCGGTTGACAATAATTTAGATCCTATTGTGGACGAAGATCGTCACCATCCAGCACTTCGTGTTGCATTTTCATGTATGGAATCTTCTTCTCCTAACTTCCGGGCATCGTCTGGTGTAGCTGGTTACAATTTCAAGCGAGCAGATTTTCCGTTGCTCTATGGCTTATTAACTGCCACTGATTGGTCGTTGGTGAACAATGCAGCGGACGTCGAGGCCGGATGCGCAACATTTTATGAACTAATTTATAAAGCTCTTGATATCGTCGTGCCTAAAATGAAATTTTTGAATAAAGCCGGGAAGAAGTATCCTGCGTGGTTCACTTATGAAATAAGAGAAGCTATTCGGCTCAAGGAAAGTGCGCTTAGGAAATACAGTATGCATCGAACTGCTTACTATTTGGATAGTTTCAAGTACAACAGATCCCTCAGTAAAGCCATGATAAGTGCCGCGTACAAACTGCACTTAAATAATTGTGAAACTGCAATCCGTAATGACCCGAAAACTTTTTGGGGGTACGTACAGTCGAGGAATCTCGAGTTTACTACAGGTTCGTCGATTGTGGATGGGTTTGCCGAATATTTCGGTCAAGTCTATACTGTTTCTGACCCTTGTAATGTACCTATTTCCGGTTTATCAGTGGAACGGACACTCCGAATCGATGGCTTCACGCAGGATGATGTTCGCTCAGCACTAAAGCTTTCAAAAAATAAACTTACTGCAGGTATCGACGGCATACCTAGCTTCCTTTTGAGAGACTGCGCTGCTATTTTTGATGTTCCTTTGATCCATATTTACAACATGATTCTTAAGTACTCTGTAATGCCTGTGCAATGGAAGAAGGCTTATGTTTGTCCCGTTCATAAGAAAGATGATGCCACCAATATCGAAAACTATCGACCCATTTCCTTATTATGCAATTTCTCGAAGATATTTGAATCAATCTTATACAGATATATCTATACCTACGTGAAGCCTTATATAGTACCCTTTCAACATGGTTTCGTGAGAAACCGTTCTACGGTATCGAACGTGGCGTGCTTTACGCAGTATCTATGCGATGTTCTTGACGATAGAGGTCAAGTTGATGTTATCTACTTAGATTTCCAAAAGGCATTTGACCAACTTGACCATTACGCACTGTTATCCAAACTCAGTTTGATTGGCTTTAGTGATCAATTGAACGCACTTATGGAGTCTTATCTTCGCGGAAGAGAGCAGCGCGTTAGATACGCCAACTGCACATCACAGTCTATTCGCCTGACGTCGGAAGTGCCTCAGGGATCGAACCTCGGACCGCTTCTCTTTCTCATTTTCATCAATGACATCACGGACGCCATTCATTGTGGGAAACTGCTGTTTGCACATGACATGAAGATTTTCACTTCGGTTCGGTCACCGGCGGATGTTACGGTTCTTCAGAGTGGATTGGACAGTGTCGTTGAGTGGTGTGTGAGTAACCGTTGAGCCTAAACGTATCTAAGTGCGCCGTCATGTCTTACACTAGAAGTTCTTTGATATCATGCGAATACTATATTGGCGATGTTCACTGGCGTAGAACGAGTACTATCATAGACTTAGGAGTAACCTTTGATTCTAAGCTAACATTTGTAAATCATATTTCTGATCTTTGCACTAAATGCTACCGAACGTACGGATTTATTAATCGCAATTGTAAAGAATTTTCAACCGTAGGGCTTCTTACTGTTTTTAATGCCTTAATTCGTTCGCGTCTTGAGTATGCCGCATTGATTTGGCAACCTTACTTCAATACTAATATTAATTCCGTAGAGCGCATACAAAGATTATATTTAAAATTTTTGTCATATGGTATTGATGCAACTTACCCGCCTAGAGGTATTGATTACCGCTCATTACTGAACCGATTTGCTATGGTGTCTCTATCTACACGTAGAGTAGTGATCGCTGTCAAATTTTTATATGGATTGTTGCATGGTACTATTGATTGCTCGCAGATTCTGTGTAACATTAATTTTAACGTGCCCAGATTAAATAATAGGTCTACGCGTGTGTTCTATTGTAATTTTAACAGAACGAGGGTGGGTCAGCGTGCGCCTGTGACACTGATGTGTAACTTTTTTAATCAAATTTCTGATGAATGCGATATTTTTTTTTGATTCTTGGTCGTTTCTGGATGATCGACTTGTCAACCAATTTGAGACTTGACAGACCAGTTTGTGCTCTATATCCATTTTTATTATTATTTTTTTTTGTTTCATTTGATACCGTTCAACCTTAATTTAAGTTAGTAATTTTGTTTTCCTGTAATTGGGTGTGGAACCTGATTACGGCTTTTACCTACGACATTTACACATTTCAATTTATTTATTTTTTATTTATTAAATTACGTATACTCTGCCATCTTGCATTGCAAAACTAAACTTTTCATCTCATAAAAAGGATTCTTTTCTTAAATCAATTGGATATCTTTCGAAAATTTCTCCTTCATCTTGACTCCTATAGAAAAATGTAAATTTGTTCAAATTAAAGCTGTGGAAGTATATTTACATCTGCTCCTGTATTTAATTTAAAACTTATCTCTTCTTTATTTATAATTAATTTTTTATATAAACTTGTTCCTTACATTTTCGTCCATTTCTTTCTTTTTTCTTGAAACTATTTTTGTAATCTTCCCTACACTTAATACTTTTAATTGTAATTGATTCTCTTAACATTTTTTCTGTAACCCTATATTTTTATTTCTAATAATATTCTACCTCATACTAAAGATTCTTTTTACATTCCAAAATGAACATTGTAATATTTCAAATTAACAATTTTTATTAAGAATAAGAAAACAAATAAAAATATAAATATTATTTTATTGTCATTTTAAGATAAAGTTTGTAATTCATCTATTTTAATTTGAACTCCTTCTATGGCATTATATAAATTGATAATCTAGGTGGACTTGATATTTTTCACATTTGATGTGTGTCCTGCTCTTACACGACATCATTTTGCACCTAGACGCAAAGCTTTTGTCATCAAACACTGGAAGGTGGTGTAGACCATCTAAGCGTATGTCGGGGATAGGTGAAGATTCCGGGTTTTGTCGGCTCGTGGATAATGATGAAAGTGGTGAATCTTTTAGAGGTCTTCCGCGTGCTTTCAAAGGGGGTTTATTAGCTCTCGCAGGTTTCGGTATTACCCACACTCATAAAGTTCGATGCCATTATTACACTCTTATTATCAAACCATTTGGTAAGAATTACCTCACCATCGTTACTCAAAACTTCCTCTGAAGTACCTCGTCCTTTTTGTTTCATATCGGCGTCAGAAGAAAAAGGGGGCTTTTGAAAGCGGTCAATTCTTGCAGTTCCAGCAGCATATATATATATATCTGTGCCTCAAATACTGCAGCAACTGATAGTTTGAAAAAAAATTATCAAAATATAGTTGCACGTTTACTTCTTGTATTCGTTCAGACAGCTTGAGCACTGCAGAGGCTCCCACACCAAAGATTTCAACTTGATCAGAATTGAATTCTGTTGTAGTCCCCTGATAAATTATGAAGTCATACATAACACCACTTGCTCCACATAATGCGTAAATTTTTACCCCCCAAGGACTCGTCTTATTTTTAACGTATTGTTTTACATTTAACCTTCCTTTGAAAGGAACCATCTGTTCATCAATATTCAACTTGGTTTCCAGTGGCAATTGTAACATTCGTTTCCGAATTGTATCGTAGAGTGGTCGTATTTTCCAAAATCTATCTTTGCATTCAGGTGGTTTTTCTTCTACGTTCACAAAATGTAAGAATGACCTCAATTTGTGAAATCTATCACGAGGCATTGCATCGGCGATAGTTGGGATACGTAGTTTATTTTCCCAGTAACACTTAAGTCTTGGATAGTGCAAGTTTCCCATTTAAAATATGCATGCCAACAAATACTTCTAATTCATTTTGAGTTGTTGCTGTAAATCGTGCGTGTTGCTGAACTGCAAAGAGGTTCGTATTTAATACCATAAAATTTCTCCTTCATCTTGACTCCTATAGAAAAATGTTAATTTGTTCAAATTAAAGCTGTGAAAGTACATTTACATCTGCTCCTGTATTTAATTTAAAACTTATCTCTTCTTTATTTATAATTAATTTTTTATATTAACTTGTTCCTTACATTTTCGTCCATTTCTTTCTTTTTTCTTGAAACTATTTTTGTAATCTTCCCTACACTTAATACTTTTAATTGTAATTGATTCTCTTAACATTTTTTCTGTAACCCTATATTTTTATTTCTAATAATATTCTACCTCATACTAAAGATTCTTTTTACATTCCAAAATGAACATTGTAATATTTCAAATTAACAATTTTTATTAAGAATAAGAAAACAAATAAAAATATAAATATTATTTTATTGTCATTTTAAGATAAAGTTTGTAATTCATCTATTTTAATTTGAACTCCTTCTATGGCATTATATAAATTGATAATCTAGGTGGACTTGACATTTTTCACATTTGATGTGTGTCCTGCTCTTACACGACATCATTTTGCACCTAGACGCAAAGCTTTCGTCATCAAACACTGTAAGGTGGTGTAGACCATCTAAGCGTATGTCGGGGATAGGTGAAGATTCCGGGTTTTGTCGGCTCGTGAATGATGATGAAAGTGGTGAATCTTTTAGAGGTCTTCCGCGTGCTTTCAAAGGGGGTTTATTAGCTCTCGCAGGTTTCGGTATTACCCACACTCATAAAGTTCGATGCCATTGTTACACTCTTATTATCAAACCATTTGGTAAGAATTACCTCACCATCGTTACTCAAAACTTCCTCTGAAGTACCTCGTCCTTTTTGTTTCATATCGGCGTCAGAAGAAAAAGGGGGCTTTTGAAAGCGGTCAATTCTTGCAGTTCCAGCAGCATATATATATATATCTGTGCCTCAAATACTGCAGCAACTGATAGTTTGAAAAAAAATTATCAAAATATAGTTGCACGTTTACTTCTTGTATTCGTTCAGACAGCTTGAGCACTGCAGAGGCTCCCACACCAAAGATTTCAACTTGATCAGAATTGAATTCTGTTGTAGTCCCCTGATAAATTATGAAGTCATACATAACACCACTTGCTCCACATAATGCGTAAATTTTTACCCCCCAAGGACTCGTCTTATTTTTAACGTATTGTTTTACATTTAACCTTCCTTTGAAAGGAACCATCTGTTCATCAATACTCAACTTGGTTTCCAGTGGCAATTGTAACATTCGTTTCCGAATTGTATCGTAGAGTGGTCGTATTTTTCAAAATCTATCTTTGCATTCAGGTGGTTTTTCTTCTACGTTCACAAAATGTAAGAATGACCTCAATTTGTGAAATCTATCACGAGGCATTGCATCGGCGATAGTTGGGATACGTAGTTTATTTTCCCAGTAACACTTAAGTCTTGGATAGTGCAAGTTTCCCATCAAAATATGCATGCCAACAAATACTTCTAATTCATTTTGAGTTGTTGCTGTAAATCGTGCGTGTTGCTGAACTGCAAAGAGGTTCGTATTTAATACCATAAAATTTCTCCTTCATCTTGACTCCTGTAGAAAAATGTTAATTTGTTCAAATTAAAGCTGTAAAAGTACATTTACATCTGCTCCTGTATTTAATTTAAAACTTATCTCTTCTTTATTTATAATTAATTTTTTATATAAACTTATTCCTTATATTTTCGTCCATTTCTTTCTTTTTTCTTGAAACTATTTTTGTAATCTTCCCTACACTTAATACTTTTAATTATAGTTGATTCTCTTAACATTTTTTTTCTGTCACCCTATATTTTTATTTCTAATAATATTCTACCTCATACTAAAGATTCTTTTTACATTCCAAAATGAACATTGTAATATTTCAAATTAACAATTTTTATTAAGAATAAGAAAACAAATAAAAATATAAATATTATTTTATTGTCATTTTAAGATAAAGTTTGTAATTCATCTATTTTAATTTGAACTCCTTCTATGGCATTATATAAATTGATAATCTAGGTGGACTTGACATTTTTCACATTTGATGTGTGTCCTGCTCTTACACGACATCATTTTGCACCTAGACGCAAAGCTTTCGTCATCAAACACTGTAAGGTGGTGTAGACCATCTAAGCGTATGTCGGGGATAGGTGAAGATTCCGGGTTTTGTCGGCTCGTGGATGATGATGAAAGTGGTGAATCTTTTAGAGGTCTTCCGCGTGCTTTCAAAGGGGGTTTATTAGCTCTCGCAGGTTTCGGTATTACCCACACTCATAAAGTTCGATGCCATTATTACACTCTTATTATCAAACCATTTGGTAAGAATTACCTCACCATCGTTACTCAAAACTTCCTCTGAAGTACCTCGTCCTTTTTGTTTCATATCGGCGTCAGAAGAAAAAGGGGGCTTTTGAAAGCGGTCAATTCTTGCAGTTCCAGCAGCATATATATATCTGTGCCTCAAATACTGCAGCAACTGATAGTTTGAAAAAAAAAATATCAAAATATAGTTGCACGTTTACTTCTTGTATTCGTTCAGACAGCTTGAGCACTGCGGAGGCTCCCACACCAAAGATTTCAACTTGATCAGAATTGAACTCTGTTGTAGTCCCCTGATAAATTATGAAGTCATACATAACACCACTTACTCCACATAATGCGTAAATTTTTACCCCCCAAGGACTCGGCTTATTTTTAACGTATTGCTTTACATTTAACCTTCCTTTGAAAGGAACCATCTGTTCATCAATACTCAACTTGGTTTCCAGTGGCAATACATTCGTTTCCGAATTGTATCGTAGAGTGGTCGTATTTTCCAAAATCTATCTTTGCATTCAGGTGGTTTTTCTTCTACGTTCACAAAATGTAAGAATGACCTCAATTTGTGAAATCTATCACAAGGCATTGCATCGGCGATAGTTGGGATACATAGTTTATTTTCCCAGTAACACTTAAGTCTTGGATAGTGCAAGACATTCAATTCAGTTCATTCAGACAATTCATTTTAAGTTGTTGCTGTAAATCGTGCGTGTTGCTGAACTGCAAAGAGGTTCGTATTTAATACCATAAAATTTCTCCTTCATCTTGACTCCTATAGAAAAATGTAAATTTGTTCAAATTAAAGCTGTGGAAGTACATTTACATCTGCTCCTGTATTTAATTTAAAACTTATCTCTTCTTTATTTATAATTAATTTTTTATATAAACTTGTTCCTTATATTTTCGTCCATTTCTTTCTTTTTTCTTGAAACTATTTTTGTAATCTTCCCTACACTTAATACTTTTAATTGTAATTGATTCTCTTAACATTTTTTTTCTGTAACCCTATATTTTTATTTCTAAAGGTGCATGTCCACTAGCAACAAAATTGCGACACTGGTCTCAGAAATAACTTTCAAAAGTGTATCCACTAGACGCAACTTTTTCCGAAAGTTACTCTCCGCAATTAAGTTCTGAAATTGATCTCGGGAGTTATTGCTTGTAAAGTGTAGGATGTGTTTACATTATAAAAAAAATTATCAGAACTATAATAACGTAAAGTAGACTTCTTGATTATTTAGATTTATACTAAAGTTATACTAAAATGGCATATCAAATTAAATGTAGTGCTGCATATATTGTAATTCATTTATTACAACAAAAGAAGAAAAAAAGAAAAATGTGGGTGAGGAACTGGATATTACGGAGATGCGATCTTGGAATTTATGAAACGCTGTTGTCGGAATTAAAGTCGGAAGATCCTTGCCAACTTGATAATTTCTTTCGAATGACAGCTACTGATTTTGAGCATCTTTTGGAAATTGTAGGACCCACCATTACGAAGCAAGATACCAAAATGCGTTGTGCCATCACTGCGCGAGAGCGTCTGTGTGTGTCACTGAGGTTCTTAGCAACAGGTAGGTTTTCAATTGAAACAACAGTTATACGTAATTATTTATTAAAGATTACTTAAATAAGAATAACATTATAATATTTGTAGGAGATTCATATCATTCGTTGATGTATCTGTTTCGGATACCAGTGTGTACGATTGCTCGTATAATACCTGAGTGTTGTGAGGCGCTCGTTGAGGGTCTAAAAAATACATATATGAAGGTAAATAGTATGACATGACATGACATTTTTTTAGATTATTCATACCTTGATCAGTAGGACTAGAGACAAAACTTGAATTATAAGATGCAGTCGAGGAAGGGCGAGAAGTATCTTGTTCAGCTACTTCTAGTATTGCACGTTGAATCATACGTTTTAACCTTTGTTGTTTTTCTCGATTCTGTAAATTTCTTAATTCACAAGCCACAAAATCTCCAAACATTTGAAATTCATCGGCTGGTTTATCGATTATTTTCATTGCTTTATTTAAAAGATCATCCTCCTTTAATTGACTGTTATCCTTTCGTTTTACCCTTTTCTTTTTCATGTTGTCAGGATTCTCGTTTACATTAACAATCGCCTCAGCATTTTTTGATTTGTCCTCTTCTTCCTAGAAATATACAGCCAGTTCGCATTTAGTTTTATCTCTAAACCGATACTTTATATGTACATATAAATAAGTATAACTTTAAAAATGTTTTTGATTTGCTAACTATATTTCAGACCCCAAAGACACCCCAAGAATGGCTTCAACACGCAGAACTTTTTGAAAAGTTATGGAATTTTCCGCATTGTGTAGGAGCAATAGACGGGAAGCACATAATGATGCAAGCTCCTTCAAATAGTGGCAGCAATTTCTATAATTACAAAGGATTTCACAGCATCGTATTAATGACATTAGTTGACGCAACTTATAAATTTTTGTATGTGGATATTGGATGTAACGGAAGGGTATCAGATGGAGGTGTATTTAATAACTGCAATTTGTCACGTGCTTTGAAAAATAACACTTTAAATTTTCCAATTGTCCAAAGTTTACCTGGACGGGAAATGTCGGTACCTTACATCATAGTGGGTGATGATGCCTTTGCGATGAAACCTTATTTATTAAAACCATATCCATTTCGAGGTCAACCGGCGCATAACCGAGTATTTAACTATCGCCTATCCCGGGCAAGACGAGTAGTGGAGAACGCTTTCGGCCTTATTGCTAATAGATTCCGTATATTAAGAAAACCAATTGAACTTTGCCCTGAGAAAACCACAGTAATTGTCTCAGCAATATGTGTACTACATAATTTTCTGCTGTCGCATGGTAGTAAATTTTATGCACCACCAGGTACTTTTGATACAGATAACAGACCGGGTGAATGGAGAACCGCAGGGATGTCGCAATCTAATCTTTTAGATTTAGAACATGGAAATGCTCATAACTGTGCAGCAAATGCTAAAGAGATACGTGACGAATTTAGAGATTATTTTATTTCCCCACAAGGAGAAATACGTTGGCAGTATCAAAACATCTAAATTAAATTAACTTCTTTTAGTTAATGTTAGGAACTAATAAATATATTATTTAACTCATTGTGTTAAGTGTTTTAAACGGTTATTTAGTATAAAAATTCATAAATCATTATACGTATTATTTAAAATGATAGTTAATAAAAGTACTTACAAGATTATCAATAGTCTGTTTATTGGAATGATCAGCTTGAATAAACTTTATAGCTTCAAAAAACTCCCAATTGGTTTCATATTTATCTTCCGTTCCGTCTCCACTATGGTTGGCTTTTATTTTTCTTAATTCGCTATGAAATTGAGTTCGTAAATTATGCAATTTACGACCGATTTCATTCTCATTTGTATTTAGCGCAGCTCCTATGGTTCTCAATGCATTTTGTTTTTTTATTCGATTTCTGTAATTTTTATTTTTCACATCCCATAATACGGGATGTAATTCCCAATGAGAAATTAAAGATAATGTCTCTTCTTTAGACCACGACTTCTTATCAGCCATTTTTTTTCTCTCGTTTCTTTCCAGATCGTTTGGAAATTCTTACAAAGTGTCAGCAACAAACGAAACAGTCGTCTACACTAGTAAACACAAACGCTCTCGAGAGTAAATTGTTCAACTAAATTTCGCTTGCAAGTTCACTCTCAGATGTGTATACACAAGTGTCTGTGTTCGATCTCGCAATAAATGTCGCAATTTTGTTGCTAGTGGACATGCACCTTTATAATATTCTACCTCATACTAAAGATTCTTTTTACATTCCAAAATGAACATTGTAATATTTCAAATTAACAATTTTTATAAAGAATAATAAAACAAATAAAAATATAATTATTTTATTGTCATTTTAAGATAAAGTTTGTAATTCATCTATTTTAATTTGAACTCCTTCTATGGCATTATATAAATTGATAATCTCCTCTTCATTTAAATCAAGAACAACATTCTCTGTAGATTCAGTACTAATAATATCACTTAACTGTAATTTTAATTTAACAGTAGGAACAATTTCTTTAGGCGAATAATTGGTGGCAGATTGTAAATTAACTTGCCAAGAAACCCCATTTAATTTCTTCCTTTTGTTTAAATCACCGCAATCACCTTTAATCCTTTCAATCCACATCTTTGTGAATTCCTCAGCTTTTTCTGCATCCAATTTTAAAGTTTGCTCTAAATCTTTTTGAAGATCTGCCGGTTTTAATATAAATTTAACAGCTTGATTCCATGAATGAATTAACGATTGCACTAAAAGAATAGACTTTTCCTCTTCTAATTGGAGTAAACTGCCTAATTTTTTGATTTCATTGAGTGTAAATGGAGCTGATTCGTCAGACTCAAATATTCGTTTTAAAAGGATCTTAAATTTTTGGGATGAGAGCAAATTTATTAGAGCAATTCCTTCTAAAAGTCTGCAGAAAAAAGTAAGTTTATGACATTATTGCTTTAATATTACTTACTTTTTATTTATTGTTATCCAAGGAAGAGACATTTTTTAAGGTAAATTAGTTTACAGAAGTCAATTTAGTTGTTATAACCGCTATACGATTTTATTTATTTCTTGTAAGAGAGGTTAAGGATGGGCTTGTTATGGGCTTGTTATATGAGGTTTAGTTTATTAACACGAGATGGCAAGGTAATACAATTTTATTTTGAGAATATGATTTAAATATGAAATTTAAAAAATAATGAAATGGGTATATACCAAATACTAAATCAGAATTACTAATTATTTAATTAATAAGTTACTAATTAAACTTATCTACTGATTGCTAATTCTCAATCAAGTTACAACTTCACTGTATATTATTATGAAACAGTAAATACACAGAATTGAAATACACACATAGTTCGACAGATTAAAGTATTTCGTGTTCTAAACGAGAAAAAATTCTAAAGATTGATATAAAGCATAATAATATAAATTATCAATATTTATATTATAAATATAAATTGTAAAATAAGTTGCATATATTTCAATATATCTTGTATACAAGAAAATCAATAATGTGTCCTTTAGGTGTTTAACCCCTTCGACCCCGACTTTTTTGTAAACGAGTAAAAAATTTGAAACTTTGCATAATAGTTACTTAATCTATTTTATGATTTTTTGTTTTTGTCTCCTACTCACAAAATTTGTCATTTTTTACTTTTGATGTATACACTACAGTGCACACTGGGATTTAATGGAGTAGGCGTATGTACACTATAGTGTACACTGGTATTAAAAGTCGTAAATTTTTCGGTGTAATAAAGAACTAAGTATGTGTATTTCACCATTTATTAAAGAAAAAAAAACAGCAAAAGAACAAGTAAAACGGAAATTAACAAAGTAATTTATTTTTTCGTATGAAAAGTGGCAAAACAATTTTGCTTTTTGCCAATACATAGGTGACATAAAAGTAGTAGTCGCAAAAAATTTGTATGGTCGCGCATTTGCGACTGATTAATCGTGACTAGACATGGTATCAACCATAGACCTAGTATCAACATGGACTTCATAGAAACCGCTTGTATAGTGGCTCTGTTATTACGAAAGAAATTAAGAAAGCAACGGAAAAGAAAATTTTGGGTGCATCCAATTTTATCTGACAGAGAACATCGGGGTCAATTTTACATTATTCATGAAGATTTAAGAAAGCATCCTCGTAAATTCTTTAACTATTACAGAATGAGTGAAAAATCTTTTCTTGAATTATTAAAAATAATAGGACCGAAAATATCGTACCAAAATAGTAAATGGAGAAAATGTATACCACCTGAGGAATGTCTTGCAGTAACAATAAGGTAAGAAGGTACTTACCAGCTTTTGTTTTGTGTCATCGTTCTGCCAAATTAACTAGATATTTTCTGCAAACTACTATTAGACTAGATATATAGAAGTAGATATTAAAAATAAGGTTAAATAATAAATATATGTTCTATTTGTTTAATTTAATTAATTTATTGATTTGACAAGTCAAAATATGCATTGTCACCATCAGAAAAAATGGTTGCTGATGGTGTGGACTGTGCAGAGTTGACCGTTGATGTCGATGGCGCGGAGTAAATACTTTCATTGCCTCCTTGTTGCTGTTGTTGAAAATTTGATTTTGGAAATTGCACTTGGTCTATCGGACGGTTAGGATAAAGATGAGAATAAGATTGTTGCATTGAACTGTAAAAAACTGGAGGATTTCCGACGTTTTTTGCATTTTTCATGATATTTAAGATTTCAATTTTCGCATAATGTTTTTGGTCATCAGTTAATTTTTTGAACATTGGAACAAGCATAAGTGAAAAATTTTTATCTTCGTCGATTGTTTCACATTGCTTATCCTCCAATATTTTCAGTAACTTTTCTTCATATGGAATTGTTTTAAGCACAGTTTTTCTTGCAGCCCTTCTTTTAGATATGGATGTACTTTCCGAATTTTCTGTATGACTGAACAGTCGCATGTGCGTGCATGTTCATTCTTGTTCATGTGATACATTTAAAGACGCGACAATCGCGTCGTTACAAAAATGGAGCAGGTTACATCTTTTTAATCGCTGCTATTATTTAGTCGCATATGCGCGCATTTGTATTTAATGCTATGTGTGTTATTTTTGCGACCAAACAGTCGCGCGACAGAAAATCGCATGTGCGCGCCTGGCCTAACCTGCTCCATTTTTGTAACGACGCGATTGTCGCGTCTTTAAATGTATCACATGAACAAGAATGAACATGCACGCACATGCGACTGTTCAGTCGTAGTCGCAGCACAGGTCAAAGTTGGTGTATAGGATAATTATTACAACAAATTTATTAAAAATGGCTGAATCTTCAGAAGTGTCTGATAATAGTGACAATGACTTGACATCTAGTGTCTTAGACACAGAAACTATTATTATCGAGGTAGAAAAAAGACCAGCTCTTTACAACAAACATTTGAAAGAGTATAGTGACCGAAATTTAAAGGAAAAATTGTGGGGAGAAGTGTATAGCAAAGTTATATCCACTTGGAACAAGTTATCGGCCGAAGAAAAACACAAGAGAGGTACGTGATATTGTTTTTATTTAATAGTTTTTAATAATCTTATGTAATAAATGTTGTGCAGATAAGTATTTAAATTTTATCATATTGCCACGGAACTGAACCTTCGGGGGATGTAAAGTAATTTGCCATATAGTCTCTTATATTAAGACCAACTCTGTTAGGTCTTATTCCAGCTGGAGGACAGCTCTGTAATAAACACTCATAAAATTCGTCCTCCATTTGCACACCGTCTTTCTTTCGCACGAAGTTATGTAGAATGCAACATGTTTTAATGATAAGGTCGGCAAATTCGACTCGCACGTCTAATGATCGATGCAAAATACGCCATTTGTTCGCTAAAATACCAAAGGTACACTCTACCATACGCCGTGCACGAGTCAGTCTATAATTAAAGACTCTTTGTTTCATTGTTAAGTTTCTTCGAGGATAAGGCCGTAAAACATTTTGTGATAACGCGAATGCTTCGTCTCCTACTATCATGAAAGGTATGGGTTCTCCCATCTCGTTGTTTGGTAATTTTTGTGGAGTAGGAACATTTAATTGGTTATTATGTAATCTTTGACCAAAATTCGAATTCTTAAAAACACTGGAATCGCTTCCAGCACCATATGCTCCTACATCTATTGCTGTAAAACAGTAGTCGGCGTCTACTATACCCAAAAGAATAGTCGAATAAAAGTTTTTATAATTACAAAATTCGGAACCAGTATTATTTGGTTTCTATAATCTAATGTGCTTGCCGTCGACTGCACCGATACAGTTCGGAAAATTTGTCCTATCGTAAAACTCTTTGGCAATATTTATCCAATCTTCTTCAGACTTTTCTGGCATGTATAAAGGCTGTAAATAGTTCCATAATTGGTTACACGTGTCTTCAACAATTTCCCTTATCGTGGTAGCCCCAAGTAAAAATTCAAAGTGTAAAGAATTGAAACTATTGCCGGTAGCAAGGTATCTGAAAAATAAATAATAACTGTTTTTTATTGCAGGAAAAATTATTCAAAAAAAATGGAAAAATTTAAAAGATTGTTTCGCTAGGGAATTAGCAGCCCAGCGTAAAGCAGTGTCTGGGCAAGCAGCAAAAAAAAAAGAAGATATATTTATTTCGACCAATTGCAATTCCTTTTCCCAATAATGAAAGATAGACCAACTACCAGCAACACCGGACCTTCTCAATCAATTGAGATTGATCAAGAAAATCAAGAAATGATATCTTCTCCTTCTTCAAGTGCAATTTCCAAGATCAAATTTTCAACAACAGCAACAAGGAGGCAATGAAAGTATTTACTCCGCGCCATCGACATCAACGGTCAACTCTGCACAGTCCACACCATCAGCAACCATTTTTTCTGATGGTGACAATGCATATTTTGACTTGTCAAATCAATAAATTAATTAAATTAAACAAATAGAACATATATTTATTATTTAACCTTATTTTTAATATCTACTTCTATATATCTAGTCTAATAGTAGTTTGCAGAAAATATCTAGTTAATTTGGCAGAACGACGACACAAAACAAAACCTTCTTACCTTATTGTTACTGCAAGACATTCCTCAGGTGGTATACATTTTCTCCATTTACTATTTTGGTACGATATTTTCGGTCCTATTATTTTTAATAATTCAAGAAAAGATTTTTCACTCATTCTGTAATAGTTAAAGAATTTACGAGGATGCTTTCTTAAATCTTCATGAAGAATGTAAAATTGACCCCGATGTTCTCTGTCAGATAAAATTGGATGCACCCAAAATTTTCTTTTCCGTTGCTTTCTTAATTTCTTTCGTAATAACAGAGCCACTATACAAGCGGTTTCTATGAAGTCCATGTTGATACTAGGCTCTAGTCACGATTAATCAGTCGCAAATGCGCGACCATACAAATTTTTTGCGACTACTACTTTTATGTCGCTGCGACAAATAATCGCATGAAAATCGCATGTGCGCGCCTGGCCTTACATCTTTTTAATCGCTGCTATTATTTAGTCGCATATGCGCGCATTTGTATTTAATGCTATGTGTATTATTTTTGCGACCAAACAGTCGCGCGACAGAAAATCGCATGTGCGCGCCTGGCCTTACACGACATCATTTTGCACCTAGACGCAAAGTCTTTGGTCATCAAACACTGGAAGGTGGTGTAAACCATCTAAGCGTATGTCGGGGATAGGTGAAGATTCCGGGTTTTGTCGGCTCGTGGATGATGATGAAAGTGGTGAATCTTTTAGAGGTCTTCCGCGAGTTAAAATTCAGAGTCTTGAATTTTAATTTTTAAAAAGTTTATTTGAATTTTAACACTAAATCTACAATTTTTAATTATAACTTTAACTTTTAACTTTTACAATAAATTGAAATGAATTATTAATATTTTGTTTGCTTAACTTTTTAACTTGTTGTTTCTTAAATCTAAGTATCGAATTTTACGAATTGCGGGACGTCGCGATTGTAGCTAAGTCTTGCGTTCGTAGTTGCGCTCTGGTTTATATATTGTAATAAATGCTTATTCGGCATTTGTTCCTTAGGAGGGTATCTATAACTCCTCCCGCCGAAGAGGGAAACATATCCTGGAATTTTTCTTAAAATGACCATGTTTGTTTTCCTAAGTTTCCTTTGGGTGGTTCTTCTTTTGATGGTTTAAACGTTTTCTTTCTGTAAGTTTTCTTAATTATAAATCCTGCAATCAGAAATACAATTAAGCAATATAATAAGATGGTCCATATCGTGATTGGTCTTTCGTGTAGATATGGTTCTTCGATTCTCTTCATATCTTCGGATAGCTTTTTGAGTTCTCCAATGACATCTTGAACTTTACTATCTCGGACTTCTTTTAGTTTCTCTATTTCTCCGTTCCAAGGTAATTTTTGTTCAGGTATATCAGTTATCTTCAGGTGTGGTATCTTGATTATTTTTTCGGTGATTAGTCGAGATTGGTATGCTTTCAGTGTGGCAGTACCAATTTGTAGGAAACATCCTGGTGTTATTTTGATGGTGTAGGTACCATTTAGTATTTCAAATTCTTCTATCTTCCTACAGACCTTCTTTACTTTCTGAGGTGTCGATGTTGTGATAAGCCATCGATCGTCTGTTATTCTTGTTATTCGTGGGGTTGTTTTTCGTCCATTCTTGTCTCGCAATTTTCATATTGTCCCATAATAAGCATCAGTCGTACTTCGCTTGGAGTTTCTTCAAGGCTGATATGATGACTTGTCTCATAACATACAAATTCTGATGGTAATACTTCTTTGCATGCCGCATGAGTAGCTATAAATTTCTCATTATTGATTGCTAAATATGGAGTTTTTGGAGTTATCGAAGCAAAGGTGGACAAATTATATCTTCTCGGAAGTGGAAACAATTGATATAAGGAATAAGGTAATTTTTCAACGATAGGAATCATAAGAACATAATATAACTTCAAATCTTTCATAAACGCTTTAACTGTTATTATTTGTTCAATGTAGTACATGCTGTCTTCATCTGGACTTATTGGTAATTTATCATCTATAAGCTGTTCTTGAATATGAATTAATTCATGATGTAAGGTGTTTTTGTCTAGAATAGATGGATGGAATATACCTGCCTTTGCGAATACTATAGAATTTATTATAGTAGATAAGATGTTGTTGACTCTGTCGATCATAGATATAAGTTGATTAATGATAGCATGCATCGATATAAATTTTCGGGATTCCAAGGCGAAATAGGATGCGTTTTTCATCGCAGCTCCCATCTGTAGTATTCTGGATATAAGGATTTCTTGATTTGATCTAATAATCTTTATTGAGTCATTAAATTCTGTCAAAGCTTTTATCGATAAAGTAATCTGTTTGTCGACAATGGTTTTAATTTTATTTTGAGATGATCTTCTTCGTCCAGATTTCCTGTAATCGCTTTTATTATACTCCCTGCAATGTTAATTGCACCTCTTTTAGATTTTGGATGATTTTTCGGGAACATTTCTTCGACCTGTCTCGTCATTTGTTCTATTCCGGTTTTCATTATGGATATAAAATTGTACATTTCCTTTCCGTAAGATGATTCTGCTTGTTTGATCATTTTTAAACAATCTTCATAATGTTGTTTAGTTGTCTCTACTTCGTGTAGCAATTGTTCTAGATTGTAGACGGTTGTTAGACTCCAATAACTATGAGCATTTTGAACTCTGTCCAATAATACGGGTAAAAGTCCTGTGTTGTCTTCTATGTTGGTTATTGTAATGTCGCACCAGTAACCACGGAACATGAATCCGAAGTATCTGTAAAAATTGAATGTTTTAGAGTTCTGGTGTGATACCCTTTTTCTCCTGCTTTAGTTTTGACTATAACAGTTTCGTCATTATTTATTTTCGTAATTTTGTAAGGACCTAAATAAGGATTTTGAAGTTTGTTTCTTCCTGTGTTCCTCACATACACTAATTCGTCTACTTTAAATTGTTTTACTTTCGACTTTTCTCTTTGTTTATTTACATATTTTTCCTTATCTGTTTTATTTTTATCTTCTATTGTTTTATAAAGATGTTTAAGTCGTTCTTTATGATCTTGAATGTATCTGCAAAATAATCTTTTGAATACAATAAATCCATGGGATCTCTTAATGATGTGTGACCAAAGACTACTTCTAATGGGGTAACTCCAATGGGTTTTGAGATACTGTTGTTATATGCAATAACTGCTAGTTTTATAAGATAGTTTGTTGGTTGGTCTTTGTTGATTTCACGAAGTCATCGCATGTGTTCCGTCAACGTGGAATGAAATCGTTCTATATTTCCCTGAGAATTTAGTGTTTTTAATGGTGTTCCAAAATGAATTGATATTTTATGCGCTTCCAATAACTGTTTAACAATGGAGTTGTTAAATTCAGTGCCTTTGTCGCAACTGATCTCCTCTGGTGTACCATAAAATTGAAAATACGTAGTTAAGCCGTCGGCTACATCGGTAGCATTAGCGCTCTTCAAGGGGATAGCTTGAGCCATTCTAGAGAATACATCGATGATTGTTAAGTACTTTTTATTATCAATGGAAATTAATGTGTCCATGAATAATTTTTTGAATGGTCTATCTGGAGTCTGTGTAATTTGCAGATGTGGTTGTGGAGGATGTCTATCGTATTTTGCACGATTACAAATTTCGCATTTCTTAATGAAATTTGTGACTGCGTGTCTCATGTTATTCCACCAATATCTTCTTTTTAGATATGACAATGTTTCTTCTATACGTCTGTGATTTGACTTTCCTTCATGATGATTCATGAAGGAAACACGTACAAAATCATCATGAAGGAAACTTCATGATGATTTTGTACGTGTTCTAGTTGTTCACCTTTATCACTTACAACAGTTACACGCTTTGTACATCTGACAAGTGTTGGACCATTTTCATTAAAATGTTTGGCATAAACACTACAAAAATCGGTGTAAAGTGTTGCGTTATTAAAATACAAATAGTACTTTTCTTGTGCTGCCATGTATTCCTTTATGAATTCGAATATTAATTTCTCGTTGTTATCTTTTAGAATGCGTGCAGTTATTATTTTTCTGTTGTCTTTATTTATTCTGCTTCCTAGTAATTCTATTGATGTCGTTATTTCTTCTCCTCTTCCAGCATAAATGAGGAATTGTGTTCTTTGTTTGTCGATTGGTTCAACAATAGTTTTAATATTTTTATTAGATCCAATAGATAGGTTAGTTTGTCTTGTATCATCATCTTCTCCGGGAAGTAACATTTCTTAACTGTCGCTTCCTCTTAGTTCTTCTCTTAGCATGGATAAATTTTTTCCTGTGCGTTTTGGTAGAGGTTGATTGGTATGAAACTAGGTATTGGGTAGTTCATCTACGTTCGTAATTATTTCATCTCGTAAAAGTTCATCGACGAGTTGATCTAATTCTTCCCTAAAAGTGGGTGCTGAAGTTTTTCCGTTTTCTGTTGCATTTAATTCTTCGAGTCGTATTCTTCTTCTAATTTTAACTTCCATCTTATTAATTTTGAATTTGGTTCTTTTAATTCCCAAAGCCATACTAAAGGTCTATGGTCTGTATATATTTTAAATCGACGACCATATACGTACGGTCTGAAGTACCAGCCCAAACTATGCTCAAAAGCTCTTTTTCTGTTGTACTGTATCGTTGTACTGTTTCGCTAAATGTTCTTGAGGCGTAACATACAGGTTTATCATTTCCGATATTACCTTGCGATAAAACAGCGCCGATTGCGACGTTCGATGCATCGGTGGTTATTATAAATTTTTTCTTGAAATCCGGGTACTGTAACAATGGTTCGTTATTCAAAATGTTTTTACAAGTTTCAAATGCGTCTCTATAATTGTCATCCAATACTATTTTAGCACCTTTTCTTAAACATTTAGTGAATGATTTTGTAATATCAGCGTAATCTTTGATGAATTTTCTATAATATCCTACCAGTCCCAAAAATGATTTGATTTCTTTCGGAGTTTTAGGTAGAGGTAATTTCGAATAGCTTGTACTTTCTCTGGGTTTGGTTTCACTCCATCTTCTGTTATTAGGTGTCCTAAATACTTGATTTCTTTTCTTAAAAACTCGTATTTTTCTAATTTAATCTTGAAATTCGCTTTTTCTAATCTGTCGAAAACTTTTTGAAGTTTCACTACATGTTCTTGCAACGATGTTGAATATACAATTATATCATCTAAGTAAACTAAACAGGTGTCTTCTAAGAGTCCTTTTAAGATGTTATCCATTACTCGTTGAAATGTCGCCGGGGCGTTTTTCAAACCAAAGGGCATTCTTTTGAATTCATAGTGACCTTGTTCTGTAGAGAACGCCGTTTTTTCTCTGTCACTTGGGTCCATCTCAATCTGGTGATATCGAAATGCCAAATCTATACTACTAAAGTAATGACATCGTCCTAACTTGTCCAAAATATCCGCAATATTCGGTATTGGATACTTATCTTCTAACGTCTGGTCATTTAATCTTCTATAGTCGATTACCATTCTTTTCTTAACTTTTCCATTCGCTGTTTTTGTAACGATATTTACTGGGCAACTCCAAGGTGAGATTCTTTCTTGAATAATGTCTTGATCCAATAATTCAAATACTTGCTTTTTAATTTCGGTTTTCGTATCTTGTGATTGTTTGTACATCTTGACATAAATTGGAGTATCATTTTTTAAATTTAATTTATGTTTGATACAATGCGTAAAACTTAAACGTTGTCTTTCTGCCTGAAATATATGTTTATATTTTTCTACGAGGACTTGGATGCTAGCTTTTTCTTCCAAGCTCATTCCTTTTGTATTTAGGTGTTTCTTTATATTTTCTTTTAAAATCGTGTTAAATTCTTCTTCATACATTATCATAACAAGTGCTTCTCCGTTTACGATGTTTACTACAGAGTCTCTTATCTTTACGTTCGGAATAAACTCTCGTTCTTCTACGTAAGCAATACCGTCCATCTGATTCACGGGTATGCGTACGGGTTTTGATTCGAGTGCATTTAACAGTAGTATAGTAGTATAGCAATGAGGTTCCTGGGACAGTTTGACCTTGATAATCAAAGTGGATGGCACTTGAGGGTTCACCACTCTTTGAAGGGTAGTTTGGAGGGTTGAAAACCCTGTATAGGGTTGTTCTTAAGCAACCCTATCTATACAGGGTAGTTCTTAAGCAACCCCATTAAAAAAAAAAAATGATGCCATCTGTGAGTGAAAGGTGAAAAAGTGCAGGTAAGTAAATTGTTCAATAGATGGCGCTGTAAATTTTGAATATTGTTCAATAGATGATGTTGTAAAATTTGAATTTATGATGATATGATGTGGCGCTAACTGGTTAATTCGGTGCTGTAAATAATAGATGGCGCTGTAAATTTAATTTTACTGTACTGTATTGTAAATTTAAATTTGGTTTAAAAAAAAAACAATAGGAAATTAAAAAATATATATTATCTTTATTTACATTGACGTACTGATTTTTTTTTTATTAATTACATTTACGTACTATTAGGTAATGTTTCATAACATTTTATATCGTTTGGTGAAGTAACACTTTTTGGTAGCGTTTTTCTAACAATTTTCACATTTACGTACTATTAGGTAATGTTTCATAACATTTTATATCGTTTGGTGAAATAACACTTTTTGGTAGCGTTTTTCTAACAATTTTCACAACAATTTGTATTTATTATCTCAGTAATGTTCTCAAAACATACTGAACATACTGGAGATCTATACTCCATTGTTTCTTCTATGGAAACTTGATGTTTTTCCAACGTCACATTTAAAAGAAAAGGAGCTGGTCCATGATTAAAAATGTTAACGCACTCGAAACAAATAAAATATGCAATATTGTTCTCAAAATAGATGTATGTATCTAAACAACTAATACAACGTTTATCTGTAAAAAAATAAGATATATTATTTATGAATTATCAAAAAAGTATTACATCTTATTTTACCTTTGTTACCATTTGCTTGAGTTGACATCGTTGATTGAAAAAAATTTAGAGTTAAAAGAGTTACGAAGAGTTTTGAAAATGTGAAATCACACTAATAAATTTGCTACGAGTTGTAATCTCAATTTATAATAATTTGTACACATTGAGGTTAATTTTATCTCCTCATGGTTCAATTTACATGAATTAGGATCCGCAACAATTTATCTTGTTTTTCTTAAATTAATTTGTTGCAATTGCAATAATAATTTTTATCTCCTCATAGTTATATTGTTTTTGTCTATTACGTATCTTTATGTTCATGGTTCAATTCAAATTAGGTTTAGTAACATTTTATCTTAACTCAAATTGTAGGTACACTAGAAGTATAATAAGGAATTAAAAAAAAAAAAATGTTTATATATATTTTTTTTAATTTGATTTACAATAATACAGTATTGTCATTCATACAAGATTTTATATTAATTTTGATATGAACCTAGAAATGATTTACAATTAATACAGTAATGATTGATATTCATACAAGAGTTCATACAGTATGGAATACAAATACAAGGCCAACACCTGTAATTATAATAAATGAAAAAATTATATTAATAAATTAATTTTTTTCTTACCCAAATATACATAAGATGAGAGAAAAAAGATGAGTTATAACTGTAGTTTTCGTTTTGATATGTGTAACCCCCATATGAAAACATTTTGGACAAATAACCATTTCAGGTTTAGGACCATAATAATTATTCATGATGTAAATTTGTTTTTTGGTTATTCTTTGAAAGATTTACGGTTACTAAATGCAGTTTATTGTTGTAAGATCTAACATAAATATGTATTAACACTATTCATAAATTTAAGACGATCATTATGCAAATGCAAAACTTCAAGGTGACATATTTGTATTTTTTCCTTGTACTGTTAATTATCAACTTTTATCATTTGTACATTAAATATCATCTTCTGTAATTCCTTATTCAAATTGTCAATAGTATTTTCTTGACTGATAATTCTATTTTCAGATTTTAATAGTTTTTCTTTAATAGTTGATAATATTGTAGTTAATTGTTCATTATGCGTTGTTAAAAGTATATTGTTATCTATTAAAGTTTTCATCTTGTCCAATGTTTCTTCGTTTTCCAATTTTTTAGTAAGCAAAGCAACTTGACTAAGACAAATTGCATTGTTATCTGGTTTATAACATTTTTCTAATCTATTTTTACATGTATGATACGCATTATAGCTATTGTTATAAAGAATTTCATAATTTTTATATATATTTTCATATTAATATATAATATTATATAATTATAATTCTCACAGCAATCTTTTTCACTTGTTACAAAATTAAATAGAAAGATAAGTATACATATTTTTATCATTTTTTTTTTGTTCTTGTTGAAACGTTAAAATGTAATATAAGACTAACAAAAAATGTTTGATTTATCATTATTTATATTAGTAAACAAGTTTAAAACATGTTTCAACCTGTTTTATCTCATAATAAAAAAAATCGATGAGTCATAATATAATATTATACTTTAAACGTAATAACCCCAAGGTTTTGTATCAGTAAATGTATAATTAACTATTCTCTTATCATCATAACTACTCAACGCAACTTTCTTTTGTTTAATTGTGTATACCTGATGTTTCTCTGATCTAATTAAATTTTGATTCGTAAAAAATGTTTCATTATTAAATAAACATTGATAATAATCTTCAAATGTAATAGACTTTAATGAAGATGATTTAACTCCTTTTGCTTTTTTACTAATTCCGATGTTTGATATAGCAATATTAATTTCATTGCTACTTTCACCTTTACTAATAAGTTTATTTTTAATATTTATGATTTCTTTTTCAGAAGTTTGAACTTTAATTGCATACATTTTAGATTTTAAACCAATAAATTCAGTCATGATAGATCCGTTATTTTCATCTTTCATTAAACCAATTACTTTTTTATTTTTTTGAGGAATATTATAAATATTATTTATTGGATAATCTGATGTATCAAAACGATCTATATCTTTTTTAATTTCTTCATAAATATCTGTTTCAAAAAAATGATAAATTAAACTATCAGTATCAGTATATAATAATTTTGCATTATTTCCAAATTTTTTTATAATGTAATTATAATGAAAATCATAAAGAATTATTTTTGATAGATCTAAAATTGCCATTCCAGTATAGATGGGTTTATTAAAATGAATTTTAAATTTTTTCATTTCAATAAGAATTAAATCTTTATCAATTATTGTACAATTATAAAAATTTGGTTGTGCTATATAATATTTCGCACCATAACGTCCGTTCCAATTGCTTACTAATTTAACATGTCTATATTTGCGTACATTTTCCATAGTTTTACCAAAAACTGCATTATTCATTAGTTTAAAAAAATTTTTTTCAAAATCATTATTTGATTTTTTTCTCATTTCAGTGTTTAAATGTATGTATTTTGCTAACCAATCAGATTGATTAAATTTTAATACTTTATGAATTTTAATAATTTTAATACCTAACTGAATAGCCTGTTGTAAGAAACGATAATGAATAACATAATTTTTCTTATCAAATAAAGTTGTCATTAATTTTTTAAGTTTAGATTTTAAACAAGGTGGAATTAAATGTTCTGGACATAATGGTAAATCTTTATGTACTTCAAACAGTTCTTTTGGATATTGTAAATCTACTTCATAAATATAACCAATAGGACTATCGTGAGGAATACTATCAATACTAGGCATACTGTATATATCATCTACCCATTCAAAATTGTCATATGGTAAAAAATCCATCATTGCCATACCATACAAGTTATTAATATCAAAATACATTAAAAATGATGATATTTTGTTAGAATCAAAATCATTGTTCATATATTTATTGTTAGCTTTACCATATCTATTTGAACATTGAGATATACCACCTCTGATACCTCTTTCAATAAATAATATCATATCTATATCAGGAAATAATTTTAATTCAATATTTGTGATTTTTAACATAGCATCAAATGCTAAACCTGGTGCAGTACAATAATGTAAAGGATCTAAATTATAGGTAGACTTACATAATTTACGAAAATTTTCAAAAACATCAGCTAAAATTAATACATCGGTTTTTAAATATAATTCTGCATACTCTTGTAAATTTTGTATATTCATATAACTAGATTCATATTAACTTTTAAATGAAGAATTTCAAAAAGTGCCCAACCAGAATCGCGTTCCTGAAATTCTTCAAGTTTTGTTAAAATTCTATCTATTATATTTTCTTGGTATCAAATTTTTAAATTTGTATTTATATCAATTAAATTATTTTTAGTATTAAAAAATTTAATTTCAGTTTCAAGAGTTTGAGGTTTTATAAAATTACCATAAAAAATAGTATTAACTTTTAACATTGATGTTTTTAATTTTTTTTTAATTTGAAATGAAAAAGATTTAAAAGCTTTTTTAAGAAACATTTCAGGATCTATTATGGAATAATTTATAATAAGTCCACTACAAATTCTACTTTTAAAACATGTTTCTAAATTTTCCCATTTTAAATTTCTATTCTTTTTATTTTCTTTATTATTTTTTAATTGTCTAAATTTTTCTCTATAAAATTTTAAATGACCTAAATTAGCTTCAATTTTTCTATAATTAATATCTTTTATTGATTTATTTTTAATAATTTTTCTAGTAAGCAAAATTTGTCTATTTATTATTTTTAGCCATTTTGTTAAATCTTTTACTTTTTTTATTATTGTACTTACTTGTTGAATTTTAAATAAAACTGTTGAAGACAGTTTATCAATTCTTTCACTTTCTTTATTCATGTTAACAATAACAACAAGAACAAACAGAAAATTTGTTAAAAAGTTTCTTCTTCCTATAATATATAGCAAACTAATTGATAAGTTACAATGCTTTTATTGGTTAAAGATTTATTATAACTTTTTTGGTTATATAGCTTTTTAATATTATAGCTTTTTTGGTAACTTGTTTATTTATAATAAACAAGTTACTATGTTTTTTATTGGTTAAAGATGTATACTAAACGAATTGATAAGTTACTATGTTGTTATTGGTTAAAGACAAAGAATAAAAAAAAGATTTTCATGGTTAATGATTATATATATATACTTACCTAAGAATTGAACCGATTGCTGTAAAGTGAAATTAAAGTACATTAAAGAGAATAAACTAATGAACCATCAAAATCTTTTTAAGTTATGAATAAAACAATAGTAATATGTTAAATATTTTTTATTAAAATAAATCTTCATTATAATCTAAAAAAAGTAATGGAAGTTAAGTACAGGTTATTTAGACGTTCTAAACAACTTACATTCCAATCCTTTCGGTGGAGTAGCTACAATAAAAAAAAATTATTATATTAAAATTATTATTTATTATTTTACAACTTACAAAAAACGTTGTAGCAGAATTCTTCTGTTTCGGGGATGTTTAATCAATTATTAAATAACCCTCCTCCCATTTCCCGTTATAGATTACCATTAGGTAGTCCTCGTACTTTTTTTTTAATTCAAAAAAATACTCTAACGGTACTTTCTTGATTATGGGCTAAAAAATAAATAAAATAATAAAATAATTAAACTTAGTGTAGTACTTACAGTCGGGCTATAAACAGTACACATTTTGTGTACAAGACTTCAGTTACGAAAGATATGACTTTATTTGATCTTTGTAACCTAACAAACGTAAAGTTATATTTAAACTCTGACGTATACCCATATGATAATCTTAATTTGAACTTTGATAAAAATCAATGGTCGATATTATCCGAAATGTATGCACAATTTCAAAATGTTTATTATTTTAAAAATGGTGGGACAGAACCTTGTCTCTCTCCATCACAATATAAACACGTTGGACCTTTTGTAATAATTGATTGCAGTCACCAATCAGAAGTAGTGAAGAACGGTGCTGTTGATATTAGACTAGAATTTGAAACATCTAAAAACGTAGAGGAAAAAACGAGTGCATATTGTCTAATATTACATGATAAATTAGTTAAATATAATCCATTAACAACTGTAGTAAGAACATTTAAAAAAAAAATTACATGATAAATTAGTTAAATATAATCCATTAAATCCATTAATCCATTAAAAAACTATGTTCATTATAGATATTCAAGGATTTCAATATGGAAAAAGTGATTTTTATATTCGAGAGATATTTATGTTGGATGTTCGAACTAAAATTGATTACCATTGTTTTGTAACATTACCATTTGAATTATCATGGTTTAATAATAAAATTACAAAACATTTTAATTGGTTAACCAAAAATCACCATGGATTGTCTTGGAAGATGATAACGGAAAACTATTGGGAAGTAGATAATACTGTATTAAGTAGTTATATTAAAGATATAGTTAAGAATAATGTTATTTTAGTTAAGGGTGATAATAAAAAAAAATGTTTAAGTAAATTTATAGATAATGTAATTATAGATGTAACAAAAATTAATTGTCCTAATTTTAATTGTTCTCAAGATTTTAGTAATCATTGTAATGGACATTTAATTAATAATTTAAGTTGTTCGTTAAATAATGTACATAAAATATACAATTGGTTTATTAATTAAAAACAATACTTTTAAGATTTTTTTTTTTTTTCTTTATTTTAAATATTTTGAAAAAGCAAATTCATTTGATTTTTAAGTTCTAGTAATATGGCTAAAAATAATAAATAGACAAATTTTGCTTACTAGAAAAATTATTAAAAATAAATCAATAAAAGATATTAATTATAGAAAAATTGAAGCTAATTTAGGTCATTTAAAATTTTTTATAGACAAATTTAGACAATTAAAAAATAATAAAGAAAATAAAAAAAATAGAAATTTAAAATGGGAAAATTTAGAAACATGTTTTAAAAGTAGAATTTGTAGTGGACTTATTATAAATTATTCCATAATAGATCCTGAAATGTTTCTTAAAAAAGCTTTTAAATCTTTTTCATTTCAAATTTAAAAAAAATTAAAAACATCAATGTTAAAAGTTAATACTATTTTTTATGGTAATTTTATAAAACCTCAAACTCTTGAAACTGAAATTAAATTTTTTAATACTAAAAATAATTTAATTGATATAAATACAAATTTAAAAATTTGATACCAAGAAAATATAATAGATAGAATTTTAACAAAACTTGAAGAATTTCAGGAACGCGATTCTGGTTGGGCACTTTTTGAAATTCTTCATTTAAAAGTTAATATGAATCAATATTCTCCTATCAGTTATGGTTGTTATTCTACGTATACTGATTTACCTCAATTTATAAAAAATAAAAAGGCTGTAATTAATATAAAAAATAATGATGAATTTTGTTTTCTCTGGTGTATTGTTGCCTCTAAATTTCCTTGTAAAGAAAGTCAAAACGTATCTAGAGTAACATCATATCCACACTTTAATCGAATATTAAAATATGATCATATTAAATTTCCAATTAGATTAAAAGATATTCCAAAATTTGAGTTCAAAAATAATTTATCAATTAATGTTTTTGCAATAAGTAAAGAACAAAAAAATAAAAAAGAAATTGTACCTGCATATTTAAGTATTTATGATTTTAATGAAAAAATTAATTTACTCATTACTTCAATTGAAGATGATAATAACTATGACAATGATGATGATGATGATGATGAATGTAATTATAATGAAGCTTCATATAAAATTTTAAAAATATTTTAGATGTACCATTTGTTATATATGCTGATATAGAAAGCCTACTAATAAAACAAAACGATCCAAAAAAAAACACACACATTAAATCGATATCAAAAACATCAGGCTTTTAGTATAGCTTTTTACATAAAATGTAATTTCGATGATTCTCTTTCAAAATTTTCACTTTACACTGGAACTAATTGTGCAGAATGGTTTGCAAAGCAATTAAATACATTTGGTTTAGAAGTTAATGATAGAATTAAAAATGTTATTCCACAAAAGTTATCATTAGAAGAAAAACAAACATTTATAAATGCTAAAGTTTGTCATATTTGTTTAAGATATTTTAAAAATGATGATATAAAAGTAAGAGATCATTGTCATTTAACTGGAACATTTAGAGGTGCAGCACATAATAGCTGTAATCTAAATTTACAAATTAATCCTTGTATTCCTATAGTATTTCATAATTTGTCGGGATATGACTCTCATTTTATTATTAAGTCTATAGCAACTAATATAAAAGGAACTATGCAATTGTTACCTATTAATGCTGAAACGTATATTTCATTTAAAAAAAAAACATTTTAAACACAAACATACATTTGAAATTTATTGATTCATTTAGATTTATGTCATCCAGTTTAGATAAACTTTGTTCATATTTAACTGAAGATCAAAAAATTATTGCAAAAAAGTTTACAAAAAATAATGAAGAATTTCAATTATTACAAAGAAAAGAAATTTTTCCTTATGAATATTTAGACTGTTGGGAAAAACTACAGGATACAAAATTACCTCAAATTAAAGATTTCTATAGTGATATCAATAAAAAAGATATATCTGAAATAGATTATAAACATGCTCAGAACGTTTGGAATAAATTTAATATACAAAATTTACAAGAGTATGCAGAATTATATTTAAAAACCGATGTATTAATTTTAGCTGATGTTTTTGAAAATTTTCGTAAATTATGTAAGTCTATCTATAATTTAGATCCTTTACATTATTGTACTGCACCAGGTTTAGCATTTGATGCTATGTTAAAAATCACAAATATTGAATTAAAATTATTTACTGATATAGATATGATATTATTTATTGAAAGAGGTATCAGAGGTGGTATATCTCAATGTTCAAATAGATATGGTAAAGCTAACAATAAATATATGAACAATGATTTTGATTCTAACAAAATATCATCATTTTTAATGTATTTTGATATTAATAACTTGTATGGTATGGCAATGATGGATTTTTTACCATATGACAATTTTGAATGGGTAGATGATATATACAGTATGCCTAGTATTGATAGTATTCCTCACGATAGTCCTATTGGTTATATTTATGAAGTAGATTTACAATATCCAAAAGAACTGTTTGAAGTACATAAAGATTTACCATTATGTCCAGAACATTTAATTCCACCTTGTTCAAAATCTAAACTTAAAAAATTAATGACAACTTTATTTGATAAGAAAAATTATGTTATTCATTATCGTTTCTTACAACAGGTTATTCAGTTAGGTATTAAAATTATTAAAATTCATAAAGTATTAAAATTTAATCAATCTGATTGGTTAGCAAAATACATACATTTAAACACTGAAATGAGAAAAAAATCAAATAATGATTTTGAAAAAAATTTTTTTAAACTAATGAATAATGCAGTTTTTGGTAAAACTATGGAAAATGTACGCAAATATAGACATGTTAAATTAGTAAGCAATTGGAACGGACGTTATGGTGCGAAATATTATATAGCACAACCAAATTTTTATAATTGTACAATAATTGATAAAGATTTAATTCTTATTGAAATGAAAAAATTTAAAATTCATTTTAATAAACCCATCTATACTGGAATGGCAATTTTAGATCTATCAAAAATAATTCTTTATGATTTTCATTATAATTACATTATAAAAAAATTTGGAAATAATGCAAAATTATTATATACTGATACTGATAGTTTAATTTATCATTTTTTTGAAACAGATATTTATGAAGAAATTAAAAAAGATATAGATCGTTTTGATACATCAGATTATCCAATAAATAATATTTATAATATTCCTCAAAAAAATAAAAAAGTAATTGGTTTAATGAAAGATGAAAATAACGGATCTATCATGACTGAATTTATTGGTTTAAAATCTAAAATGTATGCAATTAAAGTTCAAACTTCTGAAAAAGAAATCATAAATATTAAAAATAAACTTATTAGTAAAGGTGAAAGTAGCAATGAAATTAATATTGCTATATCAAACATCGGAATTAGTAAAAAAGCAAAAGGAGTTAAATCATCTTCATTAAAGTCTATTACATTTGAAGATTATTATCAATGTTTATTTAATAATGAAACATTTTTTACGAATCAAAATTTAATTAGATCAGAGAAACATCAGGTATACACAATTAAACAAAAGAAAGTTGCGTTGAGTAGTTATGATGATAAGAGAATAGTTAATTATACATTTACTGATACAAAACCTTGGGGTTATTACGTTTAAAGTATAATATTATATTATGACTCATCGATTTTTTTTATTATGAGATAAAACAGGTTGAAACATGTTTTAAACTTGTTTACTAATATAAATAATGATAAATCAAACATTTTTTGTTAGTCTTATATTACATTTTAACGTTTCAACAAGAACAAAAAAAAAATGATAAAAATATGTATACTTATCTTTCTATTTAATTTTGTAACAAGTGAAAAATATTGCTGTGAGAATTATAATTATATAATATTATATATTAATATGAAAATATATATAAAAATTATGAAATTCTTTATAACAATAGCTATAATGCGTATCATACATGTAAAAATAGATTAGAAAAATGTTATAAACCAGATAACAATGCAATTTGTCTTAGTCAAGTTGCTTTGCATACTAAAAAATTGGAAAACGAAGAAACATTGGACACGATGAAAACTTTAATAGATAACAATATACTTTTAACAACGCATAATGAACAATTAACTACAATATTATCAACTATTAAAGAAAAACTATTAAAATCTGAAAATAGAATTATCAGTCAAGAAAATACTATTGACAATTTGAATAAGGAATTACAGAAGATGATATTTAATGTACAAATGATAAAAGTTGATAATGAACAGTACAAGGAAAAAATACAAATATGTCACCTTGAAGTTTTGCATTTGCATAATGATCGTCTTAAATTTATGAATAGTGTTAATACATATTTATGTTAGATCTTACAACAATAAACTGCATTTAATAACCGTAAATCTTTCAAAGAATAACCAAAAAACAAATTTACATCATGAATAATTATTATGGTCCTAAACCTGAAATGGTTATTTGTCCAAAATGTTTTCATATGGGGGTTACACATATCAAAACGAAAACTACAGTTATAACTCATCTTTTTTCTCTCATCTTATGTATATTTGGGTAAGAAGAAAATTAATTTATTAATATAATTTTTTCATTTATTATAATTACAGGTGTTGGCCTTGTATTTGTATTCCATACTGTATGAACTCTTGTATGAATATCAATCATTACTGTATTAATTGTAAATCATTTCTAGGTTCATATCAAAATTAATATAAAATCTTGTAAGAATGACAATACTGTATTATTGTAAATCAAATAAAAAAAAAATATATAAACATTTTTTTTTTCTTAATTCCTTATTATACTTCTAGTGTACCTACAATTTGAGTTAAGATAAAATGTTACTAAACCTAATTTGAATTGAACCATGAACATAAAGATACGTAATAGACAAAAACAAGATAACTATGAGGAGATAAAAATTATTATTGCAATTGCAACAAATTAATTTAAGAAAAACAAGATAAATTGTTGCGGATCCTAATTCATGTAAATTGAACCATGAGGAGATAAAATTAACCTCAATGTGTACAAATTATTATAAATTGAGATTACAACTCGTAGCAAATTTATTAGTGTGATTTCACATTTTCAAAACTCTTCGTAACTCTTTTAACTCTAAATTTTTTTCAATCAACGATGTCAACTCAAGCAAATGGTAACAAAGGTAAAATAAGATGTAATACTTTTTTGATAATTCATAAATAATATATCTTATTTTTTTACAGATAAACGTTGTATTAGTTGTTTAGATACATACATCTATTTTGAGAACAATATTGCATATTTTATTTGTTTCGAGTGCGTTAACATTTTTAATCATGGACCAGCTCCTTTTCTTTTAAATGTGACGTTGGAAAAACATCAAGTTTCCATAGAAGAAACAATGGAGTATAGATCTCCAGTATGTTCAGTATGTTTTGAGAACATTACTGAGATAATAAATACAAATTGTTGTGAAAATTGTTAGAAAAACGCTACCAAAAAGTGTTACTTCACCAAACGATATAAAATGTTATGAAACATTACCTAATAGTACGTAAATGTAATTAATAAAAAAAAATCAGTACGTCAATGTAATTAAAGATAATATATATTTTTTAATTTCCTATTGTTTTTTTTTTAAACCAAATTTAAATTTACAATACAGTACAGTAAAAAATAAATTTACAGCGCCATCTATTATTTACAGCACCGAATTAACCAGACAGCGCCATCTATTATTTACAGCACCGAATTAACCAGTTAGCGCCACATCATATCATCATAAATTCAAATTTTACAACATCATCTATTGAACAATATTCAAAATTTACAGCGCCATCTATTGAACAATTTACTTACCTGCACTTTTTCACCTTTCACTCACAGATGGCATCATTTTTTTTTTTTTAATGGGGTTGCTTAAGAACTACCCTGTATAGATAGGGTTGCTTAAGAACTACCCTATACAGGGTTTTCAACCCTCCAAACTACCCTTCAAAGAGTGGTGAACCCTCAAGTGCCATCCACTTTGATTATCAAGGTCAAACTGTCCCAGGAACCTCATTGCTATACTACTACTACTCTATTGTCTTTGAAATGAATCGGGATTTAAGTATTTTTTGTAATTAATTTTCTTCTTCTAATGTCTAAAACTGCGTTTAATTTTTGTAACAAATCCATTCCTATAAGACCATCATAATTCTTACTAAAATCGAATTTATAGAAAATGTGTTTGATTTTCGTTTTAAATATGTCTGGAATTTCTACATAGATAGCGTCATCGTGACAAGATGTCCCATGAGCTGTTTTTACTTTAAAAGGCATTTTTACAGCAAAATCTCTGAAATTTTCATATATCAATGAATTTAATAACGTTTTAGTGGAACCTGTATCTATCAAAAATTTAAGTCCGGTAAATTCTGTATATGAAAGAGTACTGCTAATGTTATTTAACTCGATTAATTCCGTTTTCTTTTTCGTTATGTGTTTGGGTAATAGAGGCTATTGAATGAAAATTTACCTCATCTTCATTGTCGTTTGTTTGCTTGTTAGTTTCGTTGTATTCGTTATTCGAATCGGTTTCTTCAGAGTACTCAGGTTGATCGTAATAATAACCTTCGTAATTGTCTATTAGTTCATTATCAGATTGTTCTTCTGGATAAGTTTCTTGATAATACAACTTACTAGGTTTTTTATGCATTTTTATGATGCTAGATTCCGCTGGTCTCTTTATTGCAGAGGTATCCATATCCATGGGTGTTGGTTTTGGTAACGGTTGAATTTTATTACCAAACGTGTTATTAAATTGTTGTGGCCTTCCAAACTGTTGTGGTGCTCGACCTGCTGTGTTCCAGTTCCCAAATGAATTTCCAGGTGGGTTTAGAAATTGTCTCAAAGCAGATTGTGGTAACATCATTCTAGGATTTTGAAAGGGTTGTGTAAATGATGGCATTGGCGAATAATATGGCACGAATATTTGTCTAGGAGACGACGTTGGTTTTTGTGGGGGGTGTATTTGTTGTTTAGTCTCAACTTTGTGCAGATGATTTGGTCTTCCCGCTCTGTAATTGAAGTTTTCTACCTCAACAACATAACTCATTGCTGTTTCTAGGTCTCCGGGTTGTTTTACCTGTTCCATAATTCCCATGTTTGTATCGATTTCGAACAAACCTTGTAAAAATATTTGAAGTGCCGTACTTTTATAATTCATCAATTTTAATGCACGACTATTTGCATCGTTATCTCGTAATTTTACTTGAGTCAGTAAAAGTTGCATGGTGTCTTTTACTCTTTTTCCGTAGGCGTAAGGAGCTTCACCTCGGTGCGGTTTCAAGGCTGCTAAATCTCCAAATAAGCATTGTTCGCTTCTCTGATCGCCAAAATTATTAAGGAGGATGTTTTTTAAATCTATCCATCGTGTAACTTCTTCGTTGCTGCTGATAGCTTGTAATGCCTTTCCTCTTAATTTTCCTTGAAATATACGTAATAATAAAGAGGCAACTTGTGGCATGCTGATATGTAGGCATTGAGAGTGGTTACATCTCCGTCATAGACTGAAATGGTGTCTTGATAAACGTTGGTGATATCTTTTGGTGTGTAAGGCATTTTGTCTGACAATGAAATGTCACTTATTGCGTTTATAAGATCGTTGAGTTCGTTCATATAAGGAACAAAAAAACAAAGGAAACAATCAATAAAATTTACTCACATGCAGATTATATGTTGTGCGGAAATCATAATCGATGTTCAACTGAACCAATATCCGGTATATCCTTGAATTTAAGTAATTCGTCCAATAAAGTGGGCACGATTGTTCTCAGTTTGTTTAAAACACTACACAAACCGAAAAAACGGACCGCGAATTCACGACGATTTTTATTCGCGAATACGTTGTAGTATACTACTGCCAGTTAAAATTCAGGGTCTTGAATTTTAATTTTTTTAAAAAGTTTATTTGAATTTTAACACTAAATCTACAATTTTTAACTATAACTTTAACTTTTAACTTTTACAATAAATTGAAATGAATTATTAATATTTTGTTTGTTTAACTTTTTAACTTTTTGTTTCTTAAATCTAAGTATCGAATTTTACGAATTGCGGGACTTCGCGATTGTAGCTAAGTCCGGCGTTCGTAGTTGCGCTCGGGTTTATATGTTGTAATAAAAAATGCTTATTCGGCATTTATTCCTTAGGAGGGCATCTATAACTCGCTGTTAAATCATCGAAATCAAACAATCTTCAAAGGTCTTTTCTAAAGGAGCATAACTTTTTTTTAAATTTCTTGCAGCATGCATTCTAAAGCAATATCTGCTTTATTCAGATATCTCGATGACAAATACCTTCAACAGTCACTTTGACCCGATCTAAAAGTCAAACCAACTTCTCATAATTTGAAACTCACTGTCATTAATGTATATAATGCAGTAGTTTAGACTGTCATATTGCTTTAACTGATTAAAAGGCTATTTCATCTTCTTTTGCAGTCAAGTTGAAGTTTCAGTTCTTTTCCATGTTCTTCTTTTACATATTTTTGAAGATCTTTGTTTTTTTGTTAGAGATTTTCTGTACTTTTTTGACCAACATTGATCAACGACAAATCCCAGATTAATAAAAATTGGTTATTATGGGAACAATTCCGGGATCCAGGGATCCCGAGCAATTTTCTTTTTATTCCTATTAAATAATGTTAGAAACAAAATGTTTCTAACACATTTGAAGTATGTTTCACTCTAGATTTCTTTTTGTATTACACGACTGTATATATGTTCAAATTTTGGTTTAATGTGCTATGCTTACATATTGCACGACTACACAAACGGTTAAGACTAATGGTGGGTTCATGCAACGTGTTTTAGTATTAGTCGTAGTTATAGTCATAAGAGTGAAAAGTTAAGGTATTGTGTTATAGTAGTACTGTTCATGCAACATCTTACGACTAAAACGGTTTTTGTCCTAGTCACAAGAGTTCCCAACTTTTAACTTCTTAAAGCTAAAACCCCCGCTCGCAACTTAACGCATGCGTACTTTTCTCATTCGTGCCTTTAATGGCAGTGTTTCGTTTTATTTTATAAATAAAAGTTAAGTTGGTTAACTTTTTGATTTTATTATATTGCAATTGAGATTTTATTTATTGCAAAACATATCAAGTTTTTTCATCAAGCATTTCAAGTCTTCCAAAAGCAATATCAAGTTTTCTGGAAGAACTTCAAGTCTTCTAGAAGCAGTATTAAATCTTTTAAAGTATTACAAGTATTTGAACATTTCTTTATCTATTTTGACTATTTTGAAGTCTTTTGGAAGCAATATCAGGTTCTTTAGAAACAGTATTACGTCTGCTATGGGCCTATCAAATCTTTTGGAAGCAGTGTAAGTCTTTTGTAAGCAAAAGAAAAACAGTATTAAGTCTTCAAAGAGCAGTACCAAGCCTTCTAGAAGCAATCCATGTCTGTAGGAAGCGACATCAAATCTCCTGAATGCAGTATCAAGTCTTCTGGAAGCATTTCAAGTCGTCCAGGAGCAGTATTAAGTCGTTTCGAGGCAATATCAAGTCTTTTGAAAGTCTTCGAAAAGTAGTATGAAATTTTCTGGAAGCATTTTTAGTCTTCTAAAGGCAATGTCCAGTTTTCGGGAAGCATTTCTTTGAAGTATTCTGGACACATTTCAAATCCTTTTTACGCAGTATCAGGTCCTCTATAAGCAGTATTAAGTTTTCTATGGACAGTATCAAGTCTTTTGGAAGCAATATCTGCTTTATTAAGATTTATGTCTCGATGACAAATAAGAGCCGATCTGAAAGTCAAACTAACTTTTCATAATTTGAAACTCACTGTCATTAATGATGACATTAATGAACTTGGTTTTTTGTTAGTGATTTTTCTTATTTTCTGACCATCATTGATCAACGACATTTAAATCCCAGATTCGGAAAAATTGGTTATTATAGGAACAATCCCGGGATGCAGGGATCCCGATATCCCGAGATTGTAATCCCTAATTTAAACGCATTACGCTAGCAGCGACAACAAATTTATTTTTATTCATATTAAATAATGTTAGAATGTGTTAGAAACAAAATGTTTTTAATAAACAACACGGTTTCACTCCGTTTTCCTCTTCCGTTTTTCACTTAGTTTTTTTTGTATTTCTAATTTGCGCGACTTTATATGTCCAAATTATACTTTAATGTACTTGGTTAAATATTGCATGAACCAATATTTTTCCTTACAACTAAAGCTAACGCAAACGTTTAAGACTAATGGTGGGTTCATGCAACGTATTTTAGTTTTAGTGGTAGTTTTAGTCTTAAACGTTTGCGTTAGCTTTAGTTGTAAGGAAAGATACTGATTCATGCAATATTTAAGCACAACATATTAAAGCAAAATTTTGACATATAAACAGTCGTGTAAAATTAAAAATACAAAAAGAAATCTGGGGGATAAGGAGTGAAACCGTTTTGTTTTTTAGAAATATTTTGTTTCTAATATTATTTGATAGTGATCATAGCGATTTAATATGAATAAAAAGAAAATTGTTGTCGGTGCTAGTGCAATGCGTTTGAATGCAGCATAATTAATCGCACAAAGATTGAAGAATAAAAGACGATGGCGTTTTGGTAGAAGGCCCATCAATAAGAATCGAGAATTAGAGGAGAATTATGCCACTCTTATTAGAAATATGTTAGAAAAGGAAGAGGACGATTTACAATTTTTTTAAATATGTCCGCATGTCATTCGAAGAGTTTAAACAATTGTTAAAACTGGTTACATTTTTTCTATGAAAAACACCAAATAAAGGTACAATTTCACCATCTGAAAGGTTGATAATAACCCTACAGTAAGTTTTTATTTACACCGTGTGCATTAACTTTAGTTGTAAGGAAAGGTATTGGTTCATGCAATATTTAAGCAAGTACATTCAAGTATAATTTGGACATATAAAGACATGTCAAATTAGAAATACAAAAAAAAATCTGAGTGAAAAACGGAACAGGAGAAAACGGAGTGAAACCGTTTTGTTTATTAAAAACATTTTGTTTCTAACACATTCTAACATTATTTAATATGAATAAAAATAAATTTGTTGTCCCTGCTAGCGTAATGCGTTTAAATTAGGGATTACAATCTCGGGATATCGGGATCCCTGCATCTCGGGATTGTTCTTATAATAACCAATTTTTCCGAATCTGGGATTTAAATGTCGTTGATCAATGATGGTCAGAAAATAACAAAAATCACCAACACAAAAACCAAGTTCATTAATATCATCATTAATCACAGTGAGTTTCAAATTATGAGAAGTTAGTTTGACTTTTAGATCGGTTCTTATTTGTCATCGAGACATAAATATAGATAGATATAGATACTGTCCATAGAAAACTTAATACTGCTTATAAAGAACCTGATACTGCTTAAAAAGGATTTGAAATCTGTCCAGAATACTTCAAAGAAATGCTTCCAGAAAACTTGACATTGCCTTTAGAAGACTAGAAATGTTTCCAGAAAATTTCATATTGCTTTTTGGAGACTTAACGCTAGCTTCAGAACACTTGATATTGCCTCCAAACGACTTAATTCTGCTCCTGAATGACTTGAAATGCTTCCAGAAGACTTGATACTGCATTCAGGAGATTTGATGTCGCTTTCAGAAGACATGGATTGCTTCTAGATGGCTTGATGTTGCTCTTTGAAGACTAATACTGTTTTTCTTTTGCTTCCAAAACATTTACAATAGTCCCAAAAGACTTACACTGCTTCCAGGAGATTTGATAGGCCCATAACAGACTTAATACTGCTTCTAAAGAACCTGATATTGCTTCCAAAAGACTTGTCAAAATAGAAAGAAGAAATGTTCAAAATACTTGTAATGCTTCAAAAGATTTAATACTGCTTTTAGAAGACTTGATACTGCTTCCGGAAGACTTGACATTGCTTCCAAAAAACTTGATAAGTTTTTAGAATGCTTGAACTTCTTCCAGAAAAGTCTATATAGCTTCTGAAATACTTATTGCTGCTTTTAGAAGAATTGAAATGCTTCCAAAACACTTGATATTGTTTTTAAAACTTCTGGCAAAAAACATTTTCATTGCAAGAACAACACGAGGCAGATTGATCTAGGCAATTTTGAACTGTGGATTTTTTTTTAACTCCTTGGATACTATTACATAAAAATTATTTTAATAGCTACATCCGATGTGGTAGCAACCAATACTAAGCGACTTTTTCTTCCTAAGATTTAATACGATTTACTTTAAATAACAGATTAGGAATTGATAAAGCAGCAAAAACAGTCTGCATATTTCAAGAGTAAAATGGAGTAAATAGTGCATCTAGCAGAAACGAGTAGTGATTTTTTATTACTCGTTTTATTATTTTTTATTTTTTAGTTGTAATGTAAGTTTGGCGATAAACATACGTAAAAGGAAACTAAAACATTCTAGTTTTTAAACAAAACTGTTCTTTCAAAAAACACCCCATGTTTTAAATCACCTTTTGAACTGTTTGAACATTTTAAAACATATCATACGGTTTTAGAAATGTTTGTTTTAAACACTTTATTTAAAATATAACAACCCTGATTGAAATTATTATTATAATTGAGGCGCTGATGCATTTTTCATTAATTTGAATGTTTACGATTTGTTCTATCTAACAATTATATTAAGTTTGTCCTTCTTTCCCTTCAAAAATTGAATATCACTCAAAACCGATGTTTGATTTTAAGCAATACGGCTAAGCGTACAAACGGCAAACACAACACGTCTAACCACCGGTTTCATTTTGGATTACGAATAATAAATAAATTTGTTTATTGTATTGAATCGAATAGAATAATCTTTTTTTAAGTAATTATAGTCTGTCTTTGGTGAAAAGTAATGTCTTTGGTAATGATACAAAATATCAAAGTATTAAAAACTATTAAATAACGTTAGGTAGTTTATTTAGAAAAAACTGAAAACTGCCGGATTTGAGTTGATTTTTTACCTCATAACTAAAAAATGATTATTAAAAAACATTTATTTTGAAAAATTCGCCCTTATGTAAAATATCAAAAACAGGGATTTCTCAAAATCATACTTTGTTGAATTCGCCCTTTCTATTCTCAACGCCTCGATTGCAATATAATAAAATAAAAAGTTAACCAACTTAAGTTTTATTTATAAAATAAAACGAAACACTGCCATTAAAGGCACGAATGAGAAAAGTACGCGTGCGTTAAGTTGCGAGCGGGAGTTTTAGCTTTAAGAAGTTAAAAGTTGGGAACTCTTGTGACTAGGATAAAAACCGTTTTAGTCGTAAGATGTTGCATGAACAGTACTACTATAACACAATACCTTAACTTTTCACTCTTATGATTATAACTACGACTAATACTAAAACACGTTGCATGAACCCACCATAAAGGTGCATGTCCACTAGCAACAAAATTGCGACATTTATTGCAAGATCGATCACAGACACTTGTGTATACACATCTGAGAGTGAACTTGCAAGCGAAATTTAGTTGAACAATTTACTCTCGAGAGCGTTTGTGTTTACTAGTGTAGACGACTGTTTCGTTTGTTGCTGACACTTTGTAAGAATTTCCAAATGACCTGGAAAGAAACGAGAGAAAAAAAAATGGCTGATAAGAAGTCGTGGTCTAAAGAAGAGACATTATCTTTAATTTCTCATTGGGAATTACATCCCGTATTATGGGATGTGAAAAATAAAAATTACAGAAATCGAATAAAAAAACAAAATGCATTGAGAACCATAGGAGCTGCGCTAAATACAAATGAGAATGAAATCGGAGTTTTTTGAAGCTATAAAGTTTATTCAAGCTGATCATTCCAATAAACAGACTATTGATAATCTTGTAAGTACTTTTATTAACTATCATTTTAAATAATACGTATAATGATTTATGAATTTTTATACTAAATAACCGTTTAAAACACTTAACACAATGAGTTAAATAATATATTTATTAGTTCCTAACATTAACTAAAAGAAGTTAATTTAATTTAGATGTTTTGATACTGCCAATGTATTTCTCCTTGTGGGGAAATAAAATAATCTCTAAATTCGTCACGTATCTCTTTAGCATTTGCTGCACAGTTATGAGCATTTCCATGTTCTAAATCTAAAAGATTAGATTGCGACATCCCTGCGGTTCTCCATTCACCCGGTCTGTTATCTGTATCAAAAGTACCTGGTGGTGCATAAAATTTACTACCATGCGACAGCAGAAAATTATGTAGTACACATATTGCTGAGACAATTACTGTGGTTTTCTCAGGGCAAAGTTCAATTGGTTTTCTTAATATACGGAATCTATTAGCAATAAGGCCGAAAGCGTTCTCCACTACTCGTCTTGCCCGGGATAGGCGATAGTTAAATACTCGGTTATGCGCCGGTTGACCTCGAAATGGATATGGTTTTAATAAATAAGGTTTCATCGCAAAGGCATCATCACCCACTATGATGTAAGGTACCGACATTTCCCGTCCAGGTAAACTTTGGACAATTGGAAAATTTAAAGTGTTATTTTTCAAAGCACGTGACGAATTGCAGTTATTAAATACACCTCCATCTGATACCCTTCCGTTACATCCAATATCCACATACAAAAATTTATAAGTTGCGTCAACTAATGCCATTAATACGATGCTGTGAAATCCTTTGTAATTATAAAAATTGCTGCCAATATTTGAAGGAGCTTGCATCATTATGTGCTTCCCGTCTATTGCTCCTACACAATGCGGAAAATTCCATAACTTATCAAAAATTTCTGCGTGTTGAAGCCATTCTTGGGGTGTCTTTGGGGTCTGAAATATAGTTAGCAAATCAAAAACATTTTTAAAGTTATACTTATTTATATGTACATATAAAGTATTGGTTTAGAGATAAAACTAAATGCGAACTGGCTGTATATTTCTAGGAAGAAGAGGACAAATCAAAAAATGCTGAGGCGATTGTTAATGTAAACGAGAATCCTGACAACATGAAAAAGAAAAGGGTAAAACGAAAGGATAACAGTCAATTAAAGGAGGATGATCTTTTAAATAAAGCAATGAAAATAATCGATAAACCAGCCGATGAATTTCAAATATTTGGAGATTTTGAGGCTTGTGAATTAAGAAATTTACAGAATCGAGAAAATCAACAAAGGTTAAAACGTATGATTCAACGTGCAATACTAGAAGTAGCTGATCAAGATACTTCTCGCCCTTCCTCGACTGCATCTTATTATTCAAGTTTTGTCTCTAGTCCTACTGATCAAGGTATGGATAATCTAAAAAAATGTCATGTCATGTCATACTATTTACCTTCATATATGTATTTTTTAGACCCTCAACGAGCGCCTCACAACACTCAGGTATTATACGAGCAATCGTACACACTGGTATCCGAAACAGATACATCAACGAATGATATGAATCTCCTACAAATATTATAATGTTATTCTTATTTATGTAATCTTTAATAAATAATTACGTATAACTGTTGTTTCAATTGAAAACCTACCTGTTGCTAAGAACCTCAGTGTCACACACAGACGCTCTCGCGCAGTGATGGCACAACGCATTTTGGTATCTTGTTTCGTAATGGTGGGTCCTACAATTTCCAAAAGATGCTCAAAATCAGTAGCTGTCATTCGAAAGAAATTATCAAGTTGGCAAGGATCTTCCGACTTTAATTCCGACAACAGCGTTTCATAAATTCCAAGATCGCATCTCCGTAATATCCAGTTCCTCACCCACATTTTTCACTACATTTAATACAGCACTACATTTAATTTGATATGCCATTTTAGTATAACTTTAGTATAAATCTAAATAATCAAGAAGTCTACTTTACGTTATTATAGTTCTGATAATTTTTTTATAATGTAAACACATCCTACACTTTACAAGCAATAACTCCCGAGATCAATTTCAGAACTTAATTGCGGAGAGTAACTTTCGGAAAAAGTTGCGTCTAGTGGATACACTTTTGAAAGTTATTTCTGAGACCAGTGTCGCAATTTTGTTGCTAGTGGACATGCACCTTAAAACTACCACTAAAACTAAAACACGTTGTATGAACCCACCATAGTATGTTCGATTAAATTGTGCTATCTTTCTGTGTTTATTAAGTTCTTTCTCTCTTCTTTAGTTAAGTGGAACAGACGATCACAAAAATGTCGTAGTCTGAACTTTGCCAATTGACTCATTGCTACGTATTTTTAGTTTATTTCTTTTCTATTTGTTTTGTATAATATATTCTACTTAATATAATCTGATATATGATGTATAATACAATGTTATTTTGTAGTAATGGTCAATAAAAGCAGTTATTATTATTATTAAGTTGTAATATGTATACATTTTCTATAGTTTTATTTTCTTTTTATTATGGCAATAAATTATTATTATTATTATTGAAAAATATTGTGATCAATTTTTAAATATTGTTGAATGATCAAAATGTTGTTCTTTATACTGTGAGCGTCAAAAGAAAGTAAACACTAGCTGTTTACTTCTAAAAACCCTTTTTACTACGATTCTGTTAACTTACAATAAAAATTTATATACCAAAATTTACGACTTTATTTGTGAGCAATCCTATCGTAAAAAATAGTTAAGCAAAAAACCCCACAAATATGGTAAATCCCCTTTAGAATAAAAATACCCCGATTTTTACGCGTCAAAAGAAAGTAAACAGCCGGTCCGGTTGTTGTAAATTCATTTTAGATTTAGGGGAAGTACCACACTTTTCGTATAAATACTTATAAACCCCTCCCTGGACAACTTTAGAACATTTTAGAAGAAACAGCAAGTGGTTGAACGTCGAAATTAATTATAAATACCAAAAATCATCATGGGAAAACAAACAAGTATAGAAACGCGTAAAATTATATTAAGTTTAAATAAAAAAGGTAAATCCCTGCACAATAAAAAAAAATTTTGGATAAATACGCAAAACATCATACTGTAGCCGATTTATAACGCGTTGGACGACCAAAGCGCCTTACAGAAGCACAGGATAGAGCAGTGGTAAGAGAAGTGAAGAATAATCCATGTTCAAGTGCGGTTAAAATAGCAAACGATATATCGCAAATAGCGAACACAACCATAAGTTCCAGTACCATACGAAGAACACTCCATAGAAGTGGCCTGCATGAAAGAACACCCCGTAAAAAGCCTTACATATCGAAAATAAATAAACAGAAACGTCTTGATTTCGCAAAAAAAATATCAGAACGAAGCTCCAGATTTTTGGAAAAATATATTATTTAGTGATGAAAGTAAATTTGAAATTTTTGGTAAAAGAAAACCACCAAAGATATGGCGGCCAAAAAATGAGGCCTTCAAAGAAAAATTTGTTACCAATACCATCAAACACGGTGGAGGCTCGGTTATGGTCTGGGGCTGTATGGCGGCGTCAGGGGTCGGTAATCTAGTTTTTATTGAATCAACAATGAATAAAATGGACTATTTAACCATTTTAAAGAACAATATTTCCCCGAGTATTAATGAATTGGGCTTGTCAGAGAACTGGATCTTCCAACAGGATAACGACCCAAAGCACAGTTCCAAAATTGTGAAGGAATGGATGCTATACCGAGTCCCTAAAATCCTTGATCATCCACCGCAGTCCCCAGACCTTAATCCTATAGAACATCTGTGGGATCACCTTGACAGGAAGATCAGAGAAAGGACAATTTCAAATAAAGACGACCTTAAAAAAAGCTTTAACTGAAGAATGGATGAAAATCCCTCAAAATATTACAAAAAACTTGGTGGAATCCATGCCAAGGAGATTAAGGGAGGTGTTGAAGGCCAAAGGAGCTCAAACCAAGCATTAAAAGTTAATATTATATTTATTTTTGTACTTAATACCCATTAGTTCCGCATTCTGTTTACTTTCTTTTGACGCGTAAATCCGGTAGATATTTACAATAATCTGAATTATTACGGGTAATGATCTGTTTTTTTTTCATGTTTCTATTGATTTAAATATAGTATAGATGAGTTGTGAAAACTGCAATAAAACTTTTTGATTTTCGTTATTAACTGCATTTTTATTAACCTTTTAATAGAAAAACAACAGCTGTTTACTTTTTTTTTGACGCTCACAGTATTTGATTTTCTATTTTAAATTGTAGATTGGACTGATGATGAGTTTTTAAAAAAAGTTCGAAACCGGTACCGACCAAATAAATTTAAAAGCAAGTAAAGAAGTTTTCTTTATATCTTCAATACATTTAACATTTAATAAAGCTTGCTACATGGATTCAAACAAACAATGATTGCATTATTTTGTTCGTAAATGATAAATTTTCCATAACATATTATAGCAAATATTTAATTCCCTACCAATTTTTTGTATACTAGTTGATATTAATATTCAATTACTATATAATATATGTATATAAATTTCAAAATTCATTATTAAAAACAGAATTCCTCATTATTTATTTTTATATCATTAAAATAAAAGTTCATTTCTGATGCGGTAAAATTTGTAATCAACACGACATTCTAACCTATCTTTTTAACGTAAACTGTGAAGTCAGATATTTGTGTATGAAATCCCGGAAAGCCAGAGATAAGGTTTAAATCGAAACGAGAATAAAATCATGTACACTGATAACGAAATCAACAAAATCCAATTAGAAAAAGGAAAGAAACGAAAATCGCTTTGGGCGTGTATTTAATGACCTCGTTGAGGGAAAATAAACCGGTAAATTAGAAAGTATCACCACTTTCATCTTCATCACACGGCACATTCATTCTTCATCACACACCACACTCAGTCTTCAACACATTGTGATCCAAGAAAACATGTGATATTAGTCCTGTTATAAAAAAAGAAGAAAATGATGGCTCAAGAAAAAGTTAACCCCACCGTTTATGTCGTTTTCATATCCTTACTACTAGATTTACTTGCATTTACCATGATTTTACCTCTTCTACCCTCTTTACTGGATCATTACAAAGCCAAAGACACCATCGGATTATATTCTTGGCTATCAAAACAAGTAGTTGTCTTTCAAGAAATTGTGGGAGCACCTGAACGGTTTAATTCAGTTTTATTTGGAGGATTTCTTGGATCTATGTTTAGTTTTTTACAATTTATTGCTGCCCCTATTGTTGGGGGGATTTCTGATGTTATTGGAAGAAGAAAAGTTATGATCACTTGTTTGGTAAGTTATTTAAAAAAAAATATATATATATATATTCGATTTATATTTATTATTGTTTTTTTATTTTTAGATTGGAGTATTGTTGTCCTATATTTTGTGGGCTTTATCATCGAATTTTGCTATTTTTGTATTTGCAAGATTTATTGGGGGTATCAGCAAGGGAAATGTCTCATTAAGTATGGCTATAATCACGGATGTATCTTCCATGAAAACAAGAGGAATTGGGATGGTAATTTTTTAATTAATTTAAACTTTAAGTACTTGCATGCCATGTATATATAAAAATATTTGCATGGTGTCTATTAGGAGCCAACACAAATTTTCTAGCAAATAACTGAAGGGTTGTGATATATTTATTGCACCATAACATATATCGTGTTTCTAAGTTGATGCAATTGATTTTAAGAGGTAAAAGATTAAGGAAGTCTTTGTTATAACTTTTTATTCAAAATACCTTTTAATTAAAGTTAGCCATCTAAAGCTATGGAAAGAATTACAGTGGCTCCAGGCCAAACTCGGACAGTAGCGTAATAATGGTATTGTATCAAAAATATGCGAACTAAAGCAGATAGAAAAAAAAAGTAAATTGATTTTTAATAGTTTATTTAACGCATTCTTATAAAATAAATATAAAATTACATAAATTCATTAGCTGTCACAAATGAATAGAAAAAAATCAAAAACAGTACAAAAATTCGGAACAAGCCAAACTCGGACAATGACCAACTAAGTGCTAAATTAAGGCAGCCATGAGTAAAAATTGTAATTAACTTCATGTTGAAGTTTTGACAGTTGACAAGGGGAATTCCCTAACAAACTGTTTTGTATTATTCGCGCGATAATTGAGTTTTAACCCTCAACCGCTACCATTAAAAACTGTGACGCAAACGGTATTTAGCGGTATGTGATACCGGTAAGGGATTATCGGTTTATATAGTAGATAATTGCAAAAGAATTAGTTATATTACTTTATCACGACACTAGTTTATGTTATAAAACTCATAATAACAATAAATAGTAAGAAAACATTATTTATCCAGTCCTTTAATGCATGGATCGCACATTTTTTTAGCGTGCTCTAAACAAATGGGCTTTCCACACATTCTACAAACATAAAATGTTTTTCTTTTTAGTTTATAATCACACAAATAACAGGTTTGTTTTACATCCATTCGCTTGTCGCGAATCGTTTGGCTGGGATCATTGATGTCAGGTATTTGAAGGATACCACATATCCTTTATCTTAATTCTTTTGATACTTTTGTTTTTTCTAGTGTACATGAAAGGTGTTGTTAAACTTTTTGCCAATAATTTTAAAAAGTCTTTACGTTCCATTTTTTCTGAATTCTTACAACTTTGATATAATATATACGAATTTACAGTATACGAATTTACAGCCATAGGCCATCGACGGGTTCTTCTACTAGGTGAATAGTTTACACATTTTCTATCTAAACTATCCACGCCCCCTTTGGTCAAATTATAATCGGCAATAATTTCCGGTTTTCCACTTTCTTTGTCATTTGCAATAGCATGGTGCATTGAAGATATCAATATAACGGCTCTATTTTTCTTAGGAACATAGGACATTAGCGTAACATCTTCCTTGAAACCATAAAGAGTGCTGCCGATATCTTTATTTTTATTTGGCAAAAAACAACAGGGAATCTCCGGCCTGTTTCTTCTTATTGTTCCTAGGAATGTGAGTCCTCGTTTTTTTTAGTTCACAAACAAGTTGCAATGTACCAAACTAGTTATCGGCTATCATATTACGATTTGTTTTTTCAATCGGTTTCTTCAACAGATAAAGTTTTTCCGTCCGAATTCTTGCCGCTATATATATAAGCATTATATAAGTAATTATTTCGTGCATCTGTTAGACACATAATTTTTATGCCGTACTTTGCAGGCTTTTTGGCATATAAACTTTAAACCGACATCTACCTCGAAAAGCCACAAGAGATTCATCTACACATACATAAGCCCCCAGCGAAAAATTTCTTTGAGAATTTTCAATAAATTTTTGGAACAATCCGTTTATCGCAGTTGTAGCATCATCTTTCATCTTCTTACCTCTGTTTTGAAAGTCATCAAATCTTAAAGCACAGAGCAACGTCTCAAATCTTCTCTTAGACATCGTACATCGGAAAACATCTCTCCCTGTTCCATCTGTTGCAAATAAACAATCCACATTTTCATTGCCTGATTTGAACACTTCAGTGTAAATTAATAAACCAAGAAATGCCTTTAGTTCTAATACGTCAATATCACATAAGCTAGCATGCGATTTATTTTTATATTTTAGTCGAACTAGTCGCAATTTACAATTTGTCCATCGGATAATTTCCTGCAGCATGTTCTCACTGAACAATACATTCCATAATTCTTCTGGCTTTGGATTATCTCCTAACAAAGCAGCAGGTCCTCTTGGTCCTGGTAAATGTGTAATCAAATTATGCTTCCTTGTTCTTACATTACGAGGTGGTTCACGTTTTGACCTACAAAGGCATTTGAACTAATATTTTCAAATCGTTTCACTATTTACATATTATGTTATGGGCATAATGGGTATGGAAATGGGTTGAGGTTGTTTTTGAACTTAGGAAGTTTTGGAAGTAATCCGACAAAATACCATGGCTTCACCTACCATTTAGTTTTACTTGTTTTTTCGCGACCGTAATAAACATTTCTTTCCCCTGATTCTGCACAAAAATTATTTTCATTTTCCTTGTCTTCGTCCTCATCATTCTCAGCTGCAGATATTTCTGATTCACTATCGTGATCCATTTCAATAAAATTGTTTACATCTATATTTTCATCTTCATCACTACTTTCTTCCATCAAATATTCTTCAAATTCTTCATCATCAGATCTCATACAAGACGGACCTGCTTTCTGAGCCATCTTACAAAGTTCCAAACAGAAGTATAAACTAATTGTCAACTCACTGTTCAAACCAATACTAAGCACTATTCGAAGTTTCAATATTTCAGTTAATATTTTCAATATTTTTCACTAGTAACAGTTTTTACTACAATTCAAAAACGCAACGTAGAGACATATCTCCCACCGATGACTGCTTATATGTAAACTAATATACTTTAAAGGTAGACGGACTATGAACTGCGCAGGAAAAGATTTATAAAAGATACAAGCTCATAAATGTTTATAGCGGTATGACATACCGCTAGGTAGGGGTTGAGGGTTATATTTGAAATGTCTAGACAAAGAGGACAAACAACTATTGAACTTAGAAAATTAGTTCTTAAACATTTCCAGGATGGAAAATCGGTACGGGAAATAGCAAAAATTACCGACAGAAGCCATTCTACGGTGCACGACATAATAAAGCGCTTCAGAAGTCACAATCGGGTAGCAAACAAACAAAAAAGCGCTCACAATAAAATTTTTACTGAATTGGATGAACGGTATTTAATAAGAAAAATGAAAGCAAATCCGTTTCTTAGTGCATCAAAGTTGGCTGTTATTGCTGAGAAAGAATTAGGGAAAAAAGCTAGTGCGGCAACAATTAGAAACATGCTACATAATGCTAATTTACATGGTAGAAAGGCGAGAAGAAAACCGTTCATTAGTAAAAAGAATCAAAATACCAGATTAAGATTTGTAAAAGAGTACGAAAATAAAGATTTTTCTTTTTGGAAAACCGTTCTATTTACTGATGGAAGTAAATACAATATATTTGGGTCAGATGGTAAACCATATGCATGAAGAAGAAAAAACGAAAAGATGCATTTAAAAAATTTAAAATCAACAGTAAAATATGGTGGTGGATCAGTGATGGTGTGGGGATCATTTTCAGCTGCTGGACCAGGTTGTTTGCATTTTATTGAGGGAATAATGGACCAGCATGCATATTTAGACATCTTAAAAACCAATTTACCTCGTAGCGTGGATAAACTATCTCTTGGATGCGACTGGCGATTCTACCAAGACAACGATCCGAAACACAAAGCGTACAAAGTACGTTCTTGGCTCTTATATAATTGTCCTCATGTAATGGAAACGCCACCCCAAAGTCCAGACATCAATCCCATTGAAAATTTATGGAATTATTTGGACACTAAGGTTCGGGAACATCAGGTTTCTAGCAAAACTCAATTGAAGACCGCCTTGTTAGAAGAATGGGAGAAAATTCCACCAAGTTTTTGCGAAAAATTGGTAAATTCAATGCCTAACCGTCTTAAAATGGTCATAAAAAACAAATAAAGTATTTTAATTAAAAATTAAAAATAGGAAAAAATGAACCTCTTACTTGCAAAATTTTTTATTTACTTCGAAACTAGTTTCGAGGCCTAAACCTCATCATCAGTCGAAAACTACAAAGAAACAACAAAAAAATCGTTTAAAAAATATGGTGACAAATGCAAAGATCAAATAAATAGAAATTACTTACAGTCAAAATTTGAAGTGAAACATTAGAAAAACAAGAAACATTCGAAAAATAGAATTGTTCAAACTTAATCGAAAAATTCTTTCACAAAAAAGACAGGTTAAAAATGAAGTACATCTGTAAAAAACATTACAACAGATTAAAATATGAATATAGGATAAGAATATAAAAACTTACGTATAAAGAAATTTTTGTGATAGTTATAAAAATGTTGAAAAATATACACATTAAACAAGAATTAAAAGATAAAATAACAGCACAAAATAACGTGTCGTGTGGCAATGGCGAAAAAGGAGACTAAATATAGGCAAGCAAAACCGGAAAAATAACAAAAAAAGGAAAAGAAAAGGAGAGGGACCAAAATTTAAGAACACTCAAAAAACGTAAACGTTATGTACATTAAAATTGTTTCGAGTTAAATTCCTTCAGATAAGTAAAAATAGGTTTTTGAAAAACCTCAATTTGTTCGTTGAGGAGTTTATATTGTTTATCATCTTTATGTTTTATTATCTCAAGCAATTCCAAAAAATCAAGTTTAGGGCCTTTTTCACATTTATGAAGCAGTTTGATATTGTTGTAATTTATGTGGTGACCAGTCTCGAGATGGTGTTTAAAAACATTAGAGTTTTCTTTCGTTTTATGTTCACGGACGCGAATCTCGAGTCTCCGTCCCGTTTGTCCAATATATATGGATTCGCAATTAGAGCATCTAATTGAATAAACTCCACATTCCTTCATTATGTCATGATTTTTTATGTTACAGTTGGATAAAAGATTCATAATAGTGTTTTTATTAGAAAAGGCCAAATGGATATCAAACTTGGAAAAAATATGTTGAGCTTGTGAAGTAATACAGTTGTATAGGAGAGGTTTGTAGCGCTTATCGTTATTATTTTTATTTTTAGTGAAGAGGGGGTCTTTTTGTTGTTGTATTTTATAGAATAGATTATCAAGAATATGTTTCGGAAAACCATTGTTGTAACCCAAAGTATAAATATAATTTATTTCTTTTATTCTATTATCTTCAGATAAGGGATAACTAAGGACTCTGTGAAATAGAAATCTGAAGTTAGCCAGTTTATGAGATTTCGGGTGTTCAGAATCGTAAGGAATAGTAGTGGGGATGGTTGAAGGTTTTCTGTAAATATTGTATTCTATAAGATTGTTATTATTTCTAACTAGGGAAAGATCTAGAAAATTTAATTGACCCTGTTGTTCCTTTTCGATGGTGAAGTTTAAATTTTTATGTATAGCGTTCAGGTAATCATGGAAGTTGTTAAGATCTTGTTCGCTTCCCGTCCAAACACAAAAAATATCATCAACGTGTCTAGACCATTTAGTAATGTATGTTTTATAGGGATTATTATCATTGATTATGAAGTTTCTCTCAATATAGTCAAGGAAAATGTCTGCTAAAAGACCAGATAGAGGCATCCCCATAGGGAGGCCTTCAGTAACAAAATAGTATTCATTATTAAAGGTGCAATAATTTTGAGTAATTATATGTTTTAGAATAATATTAAGATGTTTAACATTGGTTTTGTTTTCAAAAAAGTTATCTAAAATTTTTGAGGTTATCTCCAATGTGTATTCAATAGGTACGTTCGAGTAAAGGTTGGTAATATCGAAGGAAATCATTATACCTTTTTCCATCTTAATCCTTTTAGTAGAATTAATGAATTCTTCTGAGTTGTGAACCGAAAATCCAGGTTTAAAATCAATCATCTTAAAGATATTAAGCATAAAAAGCGCGAGTTTCTGTGTGGGTGAGTTTATGAATGAAGTAATGGGCCTAATGGGAATATCTGGTTTGTGGAGCTTTGGGAGAGAGTACAGTTTAGGAATGTTGGGGTTCATGTGTAGAAACATGGAACTGCAAAAAAACTTGTTTTTGGAATTCTTTATATGTGGAGTAAATTCGATTAGAGTTTCTTTACAAAAATTAATTACCTCCTTAGTTTTTCTGATTATTTTGTCTAAAGGATTATTTTTAAGTTTATTATAATTGTTGTTTTTTAAAAATTCATAAGTTTTTTTAATATACAGATCTTTATATAAAATAACGATGCCTGCATTCTTGTCAGCTCTCACGAAAATTGCGTCATTTTGTAATAACTTGCTCTTTATTGACTTCAATAATTTCCAGTTATTTAACTGTTCTGTTTTATTTTTATTTAAGTACTTTGTGTTTTTATTATTATTCAAAAAATGAATTAATTCAGTCTTTATTTCATTATAATTGGGGTGATTTTTTATTATGATATCAAAATCAATAGATAGTATTGGAATATTGATGTTAGATGAGAGAGCAAATTTGTGGCCTTTGTTAAGAAGGGATGTCTCTTTATCGTTGAAAATAATATTTGTTAGGTTATTAAATTGAGAAACTGTGGTACCCTCTTTATCTCCACCAAAAATCCTCTTCCCGTTCTCGTCTTCCCTTCTCCTCTTCAAAATATTAAATTTGTTATTTTTCTTCTATCTTCGTTCCCATGGATCACCGCCTCCTTCCTAGCGTCCTTGATGATCTCTTCTAATTCCAAATAATGGAGTCGGTCTCGTAGATCACGTTGTTTAATTGTAAGCTTCTTGTATATATTGTTAAGAACTATAAAATGTCTTTTCTTCTCGTCTCTTAGAATCTTGTGTATTATATGTGTTTCTAATAAAAACACTATTATGAATCTTTTATCCAACTGTAACATAAAAAATCATGACATAATGAAGGAATGTGGAGTTTATTCAATTAGATGCTCTAATTGCGAATCCATATATATTGGACAAACGGGACGGAGACTCGAGATTCGCGTCCGTGAACATAAAACGAAAGAAAACTCTAATGTTTTTAAACACCATCTCGAGACTGGTCACCACATAAATTACAACAATATCAAACTGCTTCATAAATGTGAAAAAGGCCCTAAACTTGATTTTTTGGAATTGCTTGAGATAATAAAACATAAAGATGATAAACAATATAAACTCCTGAACGAACAAATTGAGGTTTTTCAAAAACCTATTTTTACTTATCTGAAGGAATTTAACTCGAAACAATTTTAATGTACATAACGTTTACGTTTTTTGAGTGTTCTTAAATTTTGGTCCCTCTCCTTTTCTTTTCCTTTTTTTGTCATTTTTCTGGTTTTGCTTGCCTATATTTAGTCTCCTTTTTCGCCATTGCCACACGACACGTTATTTTGTGCTGTTATTTTATCTTTTAATTCTTGTTTAATGTGTATATTTTTCAACATTTTTATAACTATCACAAAAATTTCTTTATACGTAAGTTTTTATATTCTTATCCTATATTCATATTTTAATCTGTTGTAATGTTTTTTACAGATGTACTTCATTTTTAACCTGTCTTTTTTGTGAAAGAATTTTTCGATTAAGTTTGAACAATTCTATTTTTCGAATGTTTCTTGTTTTTCTAATGTTTCACTTCAAATTTTGACTGTAAGTAATTTCTATTTATTTGATCTTTGCATTTGTCACCATATTTTTTAAACGATTTTTTTGTTGTTTCTTTGTAGTTTTCGACTAATGATGAGGTTTAGGCCTCGAAACTAGTTTCGAAGTAAATAAAAAATTTTGCAAGTAAGAGGTTCATTTTTTCCTATTTTTAATTTTTAATTAAAATACTTTATTCACTAAACTTGCAACATGGATTACAATTCTAATAAAAAACAAAGGCCTCCATACTAAATATTAGTTATTAAAAACATAAATTAGTTTTATAAATTTTGTTTGCTGTCCGTGTTTGGCACCTAGTTGTTGTAGTGTTTTCGTTTATTTTTATATTTTTTTTATTGTAGTGAATAAATGTTTCTGTTTCGTCTTTGTCTTTTGAATAAGCAATTAATAAATTATTGAAAATCAATTTACTTTTTCCTCCAGTTGCTTTAGTTTGAATATTTTTTAGTAAGAAACTATTATCATTCCAGTGTCCGAGTTTGGCTTGGAGCCACTGTATTTTTATTTAATAAATCCACTATGGAGGATTACGTACGGGTGTGAAGATAGCCATATATCCCAGCCATAAAAAATAAAAATTATTTATAATGAATTCTTCAATTTCGTATTGTTATTATAAATGTTTTGATATTCTATTAGGTTCATTTTAACACGTGATTAACGTTAAAAACCAATTTTTCAAAATTTAGGTGAATTAGAAGAGATTTCCCAAAAAACGGCATTTTGACCGCGTTACCCACTAGTGATTTGAAAATAAATTGCATATTCGTGTTCAGCGGATCATTCTGCTTCAGAATCATCAATAAACCAGAGGGGCATATTTCGTTTAAGGGTAAAAAAAATAAAACTTACGAAACTTAGAGAAATTACAAGTTTTCCGTAAAATTGCCATTTTGACAGCGTTACCCACTCGTGATTTGAAAATAAATTGCATATTCGTGTTCAGCGGATCATTCCGCTTCAGAATCATCAATAAACCAGAGGGGCATATTTCGTTTAAGGGTAAAAAAATAAAACTTACGAAACTTAGAGAAATTACAAGTTTTCCATAAAATTGCCATTTGGACCGCGTTACCCACTCGTGATTTGAAAATAAATTGCATATTCGTGTTCAGCGGATCATTTTGCTTCAGAATCATCAATAAACCAGAGGGGCATATTTCGTTTAAGGGTGAAAAAAATAAAACTTACGAAACTTAGAGAAATTACAAGTTTTCCATACAATTACCATTTTGACCGCGTTACCCACTCGTGATTTGAAAATAAATTGCATATTCGTGTTCAGCGGATCATTCTGCTTCAGAATCATCAATAAACCCGAGGGACATATTTCGTTTAAGGGTGAAAAAAAATAAAACTTACGAAACTTAGAGAAATTACAAGTTTTCCATAAAATTGCCATTTTGACCGCGTTACCCACTCGTGATTTGAAAACACATTGCATATTCGTGTTTAGCGGATCATTCTGCTCCAGAATCGGCAATAAACGAGAGGGAAGTATTACGTTTAAAAGTGAAAAAAGTCGAAATATATGAATGTTCGGTAATTTACAGGTTTCTCATGTTTCCCGTAATGTTTCTATGAATATTAATAAATGTATATTAATTTTAAAGCAATCGTAGATTCATGTTGTAGTAGCGAATTGTTTTTTAGGAATTACTTGTGATAGGGTTTTGTTTGTTGTGCGAATTTATTAGCGAAGTACTTTGCTTGCAGAGTGGTATAGGTATAACCCAACATAATCGCATACGATAGGTTGTGCTACTCTTAGCCGGGCGCGGCGCGGCGAACAAGATATTATACGTATAAAAGTTTCTATACTTTTCTTGGATTTTTATTTCTTTGGTTTCGATTATTTCTTTCTTGCTTTTTGGATTTGCGTTTTTTTCACAGCGGTTTGATCGAAATATTTTCGTTTCTTACTAATCTGGTGTTTTATTTTCTGTTTATTTGAAGTTTTGTATAGTTTTCTAAGTTCTTAGAATTGGTTTCATTTTATATTTCATTTAGGTTAATTTAGTACTATAGTCTTTTATTGTTTTGAGTTCTGTTCGTTATTTTATTCTATATTTATGGTGTTTTTTTGCGTTCGTTTGGCATTTGTTATCGTTTTGAATCGTTGCCTTAAAATAAGTTTAGTGTTTTGGCTTTGGTTGATTTTATTTATAATTTCTTGTTCTTTTTTATAACATTAGTTACATTCTATTTAAACTTATACATAATGTCTGATACAATAGAAATGTTACGCGCATTTCTTTTTAACACTTGTATTAAAATTATTAAAGCAGAGCGATTAAAACATTCCGATGTTATAATTGGGGAAGCAGCAAAGCTCGTGTATGGTAACGATTGTAGGTTGAATAGGATGCATGTACTTCGAATCTTAAGATCTAGTAGTAATGGAGTGTTTCGTGAAATTAATAAATACTTAACTGCAGTATCTAATAGTAATCTACAAGTCAATACAATTGAAGGTCAAATGAAGGAATTGACGGAAACACTAGACATCCAAAAGCTGGATGTACCCATAACTACGTCGATTGAATCTTGTAGTTTGTTATACAGTGAGGATGATCAAAACGATACAAAAGATGTTACAACTGAAATCCCACAAGTTGATAATATTTTAGTCTTTCTATACAATGAGGCTAACAAAGAAACATGTGAAGTTGTTCCAAAATTATCAAAAAATATTTTTCCGGAAACCATTCATAATAAACAGTACAATATTTTGGAAGGAACCGTCGTTATTAAAGATCATGAATATGGACTCATTTTTACATCTTCATCTATGAAAATGAATAAAATGTATCGCTATATAGTAGGGGAAAGATTGAAATCTGTAAATAATATTTGCATTTTTTACTTTAAGCAAAGCAATTACTTGAAAAACGATATAGTGATATACGGCTACTGTGGACATTCAAATTGTAAAAAGTTCAAGTTGCAATGCAAAAATAATGTGTCTTCGTTAAATTACAGCCATGGTGGAAATTTAACGAAATATGTTAAAGGCAAAGAACGAGATATTCTAGGCAGCCGGCTTTGCTATTCCACCGCATTAAAAATTCGTGGTGAGGATATTAAGACCTCGTACAGAAATATTAAGGAAACAAGAAACCTAAAGCGAATCAAATCAGAGGCGGTATATAGAAAAATTAAAGCTGAAACTATTTCTAAAAATGATCGCAATAAGGATGATATATACGACTTACTGTTAATGCAACGCGATAATTATCATTATTTGTGTAAAGTAGCGCAACCATTGATGGTATATGTAATGAGTAAAGAATAAGTCAGTTGTTTAAAATATTGTCTCGAAAAACAATTTCCAACTTTATTTTTGGATGCAACTGGTAATGTTGTAAGAAAACCATCTGTAAGTTCCAAAAGAATATTATATTATGCAGGCGTAATTCAATTAAAGAACTGCAAAATACTACCGGTTTGCGAATTAATATCTAGTAAGCATGATACAGGTACATTAACTGCCTGGTTGACGGAAGTAAGATATTTTTACATCAAGAATAATAGTTGGCCAGCGTATAACGCAGTAGTGACCGATTTTAGTTTGGCTATTATAAATGCAATTTCTAAGGCTTCAATAATAAAGATCTCGGTACCTACCTAAATGAAGCATTTGATCATGTTACAAATGTAAATATTCATTTTAAGTACATTACATTGCAACTATGTTGCGTACATTTAATGAAGTTGGTTGCAAAAGATGTTAATAAATATTACAAAGATAAGCAAACCGCCAGGATTGTAAAACAAATTGTAGCATCTTTTTTTAACATAACAAATTTTAAGACTTTGCATGACAGTTTAGAGCAATTCTTTGTGATCATAACAAATAAAGACGAAAATACTTCGGTTAATAAAGGTCTCAATTTTTTATTAGTCGATCAAGAAAAAGAGTTTTATGATAAAAATGACGATGCTGACATAGACGTAGACATCAAGAATATGGAAACAAACACTTTCTATGAAAGTAATAAATTTTTTATATTATTTAAAACTATGGTAGACTCTCTTGGATCTGATCAGAGAACATCAACGTTCGTAAAAAATAAATTTTTCTGTTATGACTTTGCTGTATACTTTTTGAAACATTATATTCCCTTTGTGCCAATGTGGACAGGACTCTTAAAGCACCGCACTAGCAATTCAATTGCAGAAAATTGGTTTGGGATTGTCAAAAACAACATTTTGCAAGGCAAAGTGCATGATAAATGCTCTAGATTTGTGAGAAAATTACGATGTCACGTCGTTAATGAATACCGTGAAGTAAAATATAATATACCTCGAAAACGCTGTGTAACAAAAATTGCCCAAAACGTCCCGGAAGAAAGTTGGAATAAACGACGAAAACGTAAACATACATACTTCAAAAAAGTTGCCTTGAATAAATTGGATGCAGTAATTCCTTTAAATATTTCCGAAAAACACGTGAAGTATTTAGACAAAGAAGTGCGAGTTCCTATATTATCCAGGAATTATGTAGTTTCTAAATTTCATGGTGAGAAATTATATTACGAAAGTTATTCAACACTTGGTTACAACAAGGATATAAAAATATTCATGCAATATGAAGTTGATAGTATTATGAATGGTCAATATAAAAAAACATATAAAAGCAAAAGGTTTATGTTTCCTATCCTCTCCAACAACTATTGGTTACTGTTGTATGTCAATATACAATATAATCAACTAGTCTTCTTTGAGCCACTTGTAAGGGAAAGTAGAAAAGGAAACATTTACTTTCAAAAATTATCAAAGTTTTTGTATCAACATGGGCTTGACAAAAATATTACAAAATTGGCAGAAACAAACCTGCACTACCCTACACAAACTGATTGGTGGAATTGCGGGGTATATATTTTATATTACCCTGAGGTGCTTTTAAATGATCTATCGTTTGACGAAAGCTTTAACGAAATTGCATATCGCAATAATATAAAAAACTTAAAAATAAACAACTCTGCAGATATATCTAGTGCATGTCTTTATTGTGCAGAAGATAACACTGATTTGCAATGTACAACGTGTAAACGATATTGTTGTTTTGTTTGCGTAACCCATTAAATAAATCAATTATTTATATGCGATATGTGCCGAAATAAAACAATATAATGTTAGTAAAAATTATACTTTAAAAAGTTTGAACTCTACTTTTCGTTGTTTTCTTGTTATCCACAAACATCTAAAAATTCATTCTAAAATGTATGATAAACTTGTAATTTCGCACATTTTATTTTTCGTTTCGTTTTTATTTACGTTTCGTTTTATTTTTATTTTTTTTTAACTCTTAAACGAAATATGCCCCTCTGGTTTATTGATGATTCTGAAGCAGAATGATCCGCTGAACACGAATATGCAATTTATTTTCAAATCACGAGTGGGTAACGCGGTCAAAATGGCAATTTTATGGAAAACTTGTAATTTCTCTAAGTTTCGTACGTTTTATTTTTTTCACCCTTAAACGAAATATGCCCCTCTGGTTTATTGATGATTCTGAAGCAGAATGATCCGCTGAACACGAATATGCAATTTATTTTCAAATCAAGAGTGGGTAACGCGGTCAAAATGGCAATTTTATGGAAAACGTAATTTCTCTAAGTTTCGTACGTTCTATTTTTTTTCACCCTTAAACGAAATATGCCCCTCTGGTTTATTGCTGATTCTGAAGCAGAATGATCCGCTGAACACGAATATGCAATTTGTTTTCAAATCACTAGTGGGCAACGCGGTCAAATTGTCGTTTTTTGAGAAATCCCTTCTAATTCACCTAAATTTTGAAAAATTTGTTTTTAACGTTAATCACGTGTTAAAATGAATCTAATAGAATATCAAAACATTTATAATAACAATACGAAATTGAAGAATTCATTATAAATGATTTTTATTTTTTATGGCTGGGATCTATGGCTATCTTCACACCCGTGTGTATAGTGACTATGGTTTTCTATTTTTACTATTTTTGTTCTTCTATTCAATACACTTTTTGTCACTTTAGATTTTCTCCCAAAATTGTTAGCATCTTTATAAAAAAAAGTAATATTTAGATCTATTGTGATAATAATAATAATAATAATAATACATTTATTGACAAATTTGAAAATATATGCTATACAATTAACAAAACGAAAAACTTAACTTATTTGTCAAAAAGAGCTAGAGTTTTTCATTGACCCTTTGAAAAGCAGGAAAAAAAATAAAAACAATAAAAATAAATAAATGTGAGAGATAATAAGTAAACAAAACAAATACAAATAAACAATTGAGAGAATAATTCATATAGAAAGTCAATCCCATGAAGCCTCAATCGGATCACACAAGCCGATCCCTCTCCTGCATAAACAATAAACGTTTCAAACTCTTTTTGAAAGTGAAGGTGCACATCCCAGCTGCATCAGTTATTATGTCTGCATGTAATGATGCTGATATTTATTTACTACATTTGCTGTGCAATAAGAAAATGACTTCTTAAAAAGTTGACTCTTATGACGTAGTATATCCAGCCAATGACGATGGCTTTGTGCACACCAATGTTATGCACATCCGTGCGGAACCGTATTTTCTCATATAAATAATGTGGGCATTTGTACAGAATAATCTGTCGAAATAAGCACGCGGAATGAAGTACACGATAAAACACAATAAAACAACAGATTTATTAGGATTGATTTGCAAACACAATTTGTTAGCTTCTCCGACAAGTGTTGCCACATTTGAATTCAAATGATCCTGTGCAGTATTAATAGAGTTTATCTGAAAGCTATGTAGTAGTTGTGTGTCAGCAGCATACATGTACGCTGTACAGTGTTGCAGGACCGTGCATAGGCGGAAAGTGTAAATTAAATAGAGAATCGGACCCAAAACAGATCCCTGCGGAACACCAGACACAATTTGAAGTTTGTAAGATACAAGATTATTAAATTTTACCACTTGTGTGCGATCTGCCAAATAGGATATAAACAGACGTACGGCAGCATCGCAAAAACCAACATAGTGCAACAATGCACGCAATATGTGCGATGATGTAAGGTATCAAAGGCTTTCGAGTCATCACGTGCCCGAATTATATAATAATAATAATAATAAAGTCTTTATTTATACCCAATAATGCAACATAACAAAAAGTATTACTAGATACATTATAAATAAAAATACATGGCATATAAGGTATAAAAAGGCGAAGTTCAGTGCCTAAGCACTGCTCAACTTAACCTGTAACTTAAAACTAAAAACTCGTAAGATTATGAAACAATGAGAAAGAAACAAAAAAAAAGCAGAAGATTCAGATGCGGACATTGTAAATTAAGAACTTAACTCAGCCATTGGTTGATCAAATAAGACACCGAATATATGCTTTCTGAAAGTGGAAATGCCTACCAGCTGGATTGCTTCGGGGGGTAGATTATTAAACACTTTTACAATTTGATAATGATAACTTTTAAATACTTCAGTATGGTGAGCGGGCGATGATAGAGTTCCCCTGAATCTCAAATTCAAATTGTGAATATCGGTGCGGTACTGAATTTTTCGGTACAAGTATTCGGGCTTTTCTCTCCGAATTATATTGTGGTAAAATACACAACAGTGAAGATGTCTCCTATAAAACATATTAAGCCATTTTAATTCCCCTAATTTATGTGAAATTCTTTCAAACCTTCCAACACCAAGAATGAATCGCAAACAGGCGTTTTGTGCTCTCTGAATTCGTTGTTCATCAACTTTAAGTAAACTCGGTCCATACACCGCATCTCCAAAGTTAAATTTTGATAAAATTACCGTGTTGCAGAGTAAGCTTTTAGTTTTAACATTAAGAAGGTGGCGAGAAGGATAAAGAGATTTTAACTTAGTATAAACTCCTTGTAGCATGGTAGATACGTGTTTCCGAAATCGCAGATTTGTATCATCCACCATATCCATTAATGCAGTACCACAGCTAAACCCGGATCTAAAGCCCGATTGCCGCGGTGGCAAACTATTAAATGCATCCAAAAACGTTCGCATACAAACAGCAATAATTCTTTCAAAAATCTTTGACAAATTTGGTAATATGCTTATGGGTCTTAAATCATTCAACTCCTTGGGATTTTTTGATTTTGCAATTGGCGTAACCACAGCAAGCTTCCACTGCTCAGGAAACACCGAGAACTCAATACACCAGTTAATAATATGACACAAATAGGGCAAAATTACTGGACAGCACATACGCAACATTCTAAAACTGATCCCACCAGCACCAATAACATTACTCTTAATACTGTTTAAAACTTTCAATATTTCTTCCTCATCCGTTAAAGAAATTTGAAAACTATCGGCTACTTGAGGTATAACAGTGGAATTAAGGAAAGAAATCGCATCCGCATTGCCCGGAAGATCCAATTGTGTTGACAGAAAAAAATTATTAAGAGAATCCACAGTGCCTATGTGATCAGGGACGGAACAAGTCTTTTTTGGGATAGCACCCATAGAAACAAACGCGATCTCTCATGCTTGCCTATTCTGAAAGAAATCGTCAAAATACGCTTTTTTCTCCCTCCTGATGGCACCATTTGTATAGTTGCGCAATTGTTTGTAGTAATTAAAATGAATAACATTCGGCTGAGATTTATATTTGGAATACGCCCTATTCCTCAGTTTAAACAGCAACTTAATATTATCAGTTATCCATGGTCTACATTTACGCCGAATAGCAGTACGTACAGGGGCGTGCAGGTCAAACAACGATAAAATATGAAAATTTATAAAGTCAACTTTTTCATTAATATCATTGAATTGTTATCATTGAATCGTTGAATTGATATCACCATAAGATGCCAGGGAACAGCACTAAGATTGGACAAAAAACATCATCATTAAAATTGTGAAAATCTCGGAACGAAATTAAGCGCCTGTTCACCATCGTCTACAGAGGCTAGATTCAAGATCACATATATCAAATGATGGTCGGCAACATTATGTATATCAATAAGACCAGAATCAACAACATCCTCGACCGAAGTGATGATAAAATCAATCAATGTTGAAGAAGTGCCAGCTATACGAGTAGGGGTGGTAATTATTTGTTGAAGGGAAAAAGATTCAATAGCTGGTAAAAGACGAGCATAAGGGCCATTTATATTCAGAGCATTCAGGTTGAAATCACCAAGGCAGATGAGTTTATCACAATCAGGAATAAAAATCGACAAGGCATCCTCAAATGATATCAGAAAGTGCTCCAAATTTGCGCACGGTTTATAGACTACACCAATTATTAAATTTACATTGTTCATTCTCATCTTAATCCACATATGCTCAATAAAGGGACTTACCTCTGACATAAGTATTTCGAAGTTATAATCTTGCAGAGCAAACACATCATAATTGGAATGAGCATACACCCAAGTTTCAGTAAATAGAAAAATATCGAATTCATTTTCAGTTATTATGCCAACAACGTTCGCAAAATGTGCCGGCAAAGACTGAACATTTAAGTGAGCAACCCTCATTAAATTGTGTACCTCCTTAAAACACAGCAGAAAACCCCCGACCGCAATCCGACCAAAGCCAAAAAGAAATGCAATAGCGTAATAGATAAGTCAAGATTACACAAGAACAGAAAAAGCTAACAAATAAAACAAAATCGGTAAAACTATAAAACAAATTAAACTTCACAATTGCCTTGTACAATCCCCGACTTCATCGACGAACTGATGAAGTTGGGGATAACGTTGTGGATAACGAACTGCGTAATGTCTTGCAGCAATAGTTGCATTCTGCATGCATTCAGAGTAACTCGCAAGCATATGAAACGTATGATGTTTCTTCATTGGTCCGCATTTTTAAAATAGCTAAATTAATTTACTCACACAACAGAGAAAACACTAAATGATAGTAACAACAGTTTGACTTGGAGCAATAAAATTAGACAATCGGATTATGTTTTATCATGGCCCGCTAAGATCAATGAGAATATTTTGATATTACCTACTCAGGTCACCCTTCAACGTATTATATAAGTGAACAAAAAAAGTAGTAAAATTGCTTGCTTGTAAGTTTTACATATAAAACGTTATTATTGTTATAACTTGTCGTAGGTAATTGTTCTTTGAATGCTTACTATGATATTAAATAATCACCCAAACGTAGTTACGTTTTAATTTATCCCTCTTTTTTGAATATCTCTACGACTAAAGCACGTACGATATTGCGGTTTTCACTGTATGGCGTACTTTTTAACGCTCTTTTCACATACCTTGTCAAAAATATACGTTTCCATTTAAATTTTTCAAGAAAATTGTAAAAATTAATAGAACTGTCAAATTACGCCACCTAGCGTTTGACTTAAAAAGTAAATCGGCTGTCATTTTTGTTTCATTCACAAATTTCGGATGTCATCGAATACAAAAATTCCTCCTTTTTCCAACAAGACCAATTTTGATGTATTCGGATGAACAATTCCAAAGTTAGGGCTACTTTTATAATAGTCAATGTAACACCCCGTACCCCACTTATTTAAGCAGTATGCAAAAAAAATGACTAACGAAAGTTGTCAGAAATTATCTAAAGATTCTAAAAATGTTATAGCCGATTGAAGTTTATATCAAAATTTTACGAAAATCTACATTTTAAATTTTGTCGTTGGCATTACGCCCCCTAGCGGTAGTTTTACAAACTTAAAAATAATTTCTAGAAGTTTCTATTGGTCACTTTGTATAAGAATTTTTTTATCTGAAAACTATGCGATCAACAGTTTCTGAGATATAGCCGCCGTCCATTCTTAGTGGCCCACCCGGTACATGTCTACCTGTTTTTGGATTTCCACAGGCAGCACGTCTTTCAAGATTTCTTTCGTTATCTTACCGAATTTTTTTTGTTTTTAATTTTTTTTGCATGCGTTGTTAGTTCTTCTGCTGTCACTGCTCTGCTTGGTTCTTCTGCTTTCATCGGTTTTCTTTTCTATCTCTTTCCACTTCCGGCAGGGAATAATTTGCCAATTAGTTCAGCGGCTTTCTTTTCGCTCATTATCACTTTAGTTAGATTTTTGGTTTTCTTAAGCGCGATTTTATATGCGTCACCCCATACATCTTGTTCGAGTTCATTACACAATTTCCTCAACGCATCTTTGTTCGCCTTCTTTATTGTCTGAGTTGTTTTCTGGCTGTGTTGTATTCTATTTTAGCATGCTCTTTTTCTTCCTCTCTTTCTTCCTTTCCACTTTTCTCATTTATTCTTGTGAGTCTGCGTCTATTTCTTGTTGCCAGTTCTCTTGCCTCTTTCACGCTACCGTTCCCCCAGTAAATTTGTCCCGTTCTAATGTTTGGTCTTTTTGTTGCCATAGATCCTATTACATGTCGTAGTTGTTACTGCAATCAGCGTTTCAGGCGTCAGAGTATCTGCCTAGTTCTGCTTGAAAGTTCTTTACCAACTCTTCTTTTCTTTTCCACCTTTTTTCTGGATTTTTAACTTTATGGGAGTCGGTGTTTGTGGTTTCGATGGTAAAAATTATATTAGCGTGGTCAGTGAGGTTTTCTCCGTCCACACGCCAGTCTGTAATTACTTCTATTGTTTCGTTACGACACATCGTTATATCGATATTGGACTGTAGATTTCCTTTACGTTTTTTACTTAACGACTATTAACCCTCTTTTCGCCATACACTCCTACTAGTCTCCCTTTAGCGTCTTCCTTATTTGAGCCCCACAACGCTGATTTCGCATTAAAATCTCCAGCTACAACAATGTCCCTTTCTGTACTATTGTCTATTATTTTTCCTATGCCGTTCAATTTTAGTTCATATTCTTTAAATGCTATGTTTGAGGACAGATAACAGGCAACGAACATTCCAAAGTTAGTCATCACTGCCACACAACCCATTCCCTTTTCCCAGCGGTAGACACATCACTATTTATCACCTTTATAGCCACCTCCCTTTCTTTATCCATAAACCACCCTCTCGTTTCGACCTTCCTTTTATTCGGTTCCGATATCATAACCACATCTATATGCTTTGATTTAATTGTCTTTTCCATGAGATTCATTGCCTCACGGCTTCTGTTGACATTCAGCTGTAGTATTTTAGTTTTGTTCGCCATTTTTAATGCGATTTTAAGTCTATCTTTTATAATTACCTAGATACCGTTCGTTATTCCCATCGATTTATATCACATCTTATGCAAACAGCGGAGTTTTTAATATTACCAAATACCATCAGCAAAATGCCAATCCTAAATTGATGTTTCCAGCACGTAAGTGATGATTTTTTTGTATTTATTTTCATTTTTTTCCAAAATATGGGGGAACATCTTGTTCAATTGCTTTACAATATATAGATGAATTTACCACAATTGTAGCCAAGACGTTGATTCAATCTTCCCTCAAGGCCATTTTGATATGTTTTTGGAAGGGATTTTAGGAAGAACCCAAATTCCATTAAATTTTGTGCTAAACGACGGTAGGTTCTTGCGTGTGAATGTTTTCTTTCCGGATACCTTGTGAAATATATCCATGACTAGCGTACATTCTTATTTGACAGAATACAACGTTTCATCATGTTAAATTTTGTAAATTTTTGAAATTCAATGTAAAGTTTTACTAAGCTGTATTATACACGCATCAAATTTCGTATTTTGAAACAGCTTAACATCGACCTAAGCCTGCTATCCGAAAATGTTGTGACTTAAGAAAATTGATTTGATCATATTTTAATTCTCACCCAACGTCGCTTTTGTAGAGGTATGTTATATTTTTATAAACTTCTGATCAACAAATGTGGTTCTCCACTGTTTCTTTATTGAGAATAGCAAAATCCGTGAATCTTAACCCGGTTTGTTTAATAACATTCTTTTCGAAACGGAGGACGTGCACAAATCAAACTATCGATTCGGTCGATTATCGCCGATCATTATGATGATCGGCTGAATCAATAATTCGATCTGTGCACATTCTTGATTTTGCAAAGGAAGTTAATAAACAAACTGGATCTTGCGTTTGTTTCAAAGAGGTGTATGGGCGAGTATAGGCCCCACTTATATGATTTTTTGGTACAATCAATTATCGAATTCGTGTCGACACTACTGACACTTTCATGATCGGAATCAATTATTCTTTCATCACTTTTGCTATCAAAAAGAACGTAAAATACACTGTTTATAAATATATTCATGAGGAATACATGAAATCAAACATATTACTATTATTAGGAGAAAAGATATTTAAGTTGAAAATAGGTGTGGCGCCTATTTGATGAAAAATCGCAAAATATCGATTTTTTTTGATGATTTTTATTAAGTAGAATTTCAGCTTTAATTTGATACCTCATTTATAATTTTATGTACATTGTAAGTATTCTTTTTTGAATTTCAAAAACACCTTCTTTTGATTTGTTCACTTTACGAACTAAAGGTCTCACACCGGTTTAGTTTTGTTTATTTAGGACCTACAAACAAAGTATAAAAACAATTTATAAATACAATTTATAAATACATGTCTTGATAATATTTTGTCTCATTGTCCAAACCAGTTCGATTTTCGTTTGCGTTTTCAGTCATCTAACATAAGAACTATTGCGTTTTATTATTGTGACTTTTCACGAGTTTTTAGTAAGTGTCCTTGTTTTAGTTATCTTATATAAGCAGATTATTATTTCGTTCTAGTTTTGATAGCTTTTAGTCAGTGTTATTTTTTAGGTATCTAATATAAGCCTGTGATTTCGTTTTATTTTTGTGACTTCTCGTGAGTGTTTAGTTTAGTGTCCTTCTTTATCTAATATAATCAGACCATATCGTTTTTTTGTGATTTTTCGCGCGATCTTCGTTTTAGACTCTTTTTATTGTGTTATCTTTGCTGCGTTTCTTGTTTGTTTTATTATTGAGTTATTATGCAATCCAATCGAACTTACAATGCCTAGAAGTGACAGACTGTGTAAAAAACGAAAATTCAAAATGCCTTACTATCACGCCTCAACAAACTAGTTCAAAGCCTGCGCCATCTTCTTCTCAAAGTAAACTAAGTTCTTCTTTAGAAAAATACAACAACTACGATGACTCTCACATATACGATATTGTTGATTTGAAAAAAATTGAGCAAACCTTGCGAAATATTGCTGTGTGCAAGAAATGTCGTGGTTGTCTACAAATCACTGGAAAGCATCTTTCTGGGTTGGCTTCTGAGATAAAATTTTTTTGTAGTAAGTGTGAGGAAAAAACTATTACAAACAATTGTGATTCATTTCAAACTGAATATAATGATGTTCAGTGTATGTTTTATAATCTAAACATTAGATTAGTTTATGGTATGCGATTCATAGGCAAAGGTAAGGCTGCCGCTGAGAAATTTTGTGGTATGTTGAATCTTATGGCACCTGTGAGTAATTATCACACTCATGAAATCTACCTTGGGTCTATCTCCGAAAAAATTTGTAAAGAGTCGATGAAAGAAGCAATCGAGCAAGCTGTAGACCAAAACTCCGAAGAATCTAATCCAAGAGAGCTTGCCATTGCAATTGATGGCTTTTGACAAAAACGTGGCCATACGTCGCTAAACGGCATTCTTTCAGCGTCTTCCCTAACAATTGGCAAAATTATTGATATTGACATTTTCTCCAAATATTGTACATGTAAAAGAAATACTGGTGACTGTCGTACTGCTCATTTAAAAGGTTGCTACGCAAATTTTTCTGGGACAAGTGGTGCAATGGAAGTATCCGGAACAATTAATATTTTCAACCGATCCCAAGAAAGTTATAATATCCGGTATATCGAATATTTGGGTGATGGTGACTCTAAGGCCTACCAAGCTGTATGTAATGATGAGCCTTATGTTAATGATATACACATAAAAAAAGGTGGAGTGCGTTGGTCATATCCAAAAAAGAATGGGGACCAGATTGAGAAGATTTAACAGGTTGACTGCCAAGCTGTTTTTTGCTAGGTTGCCATTCATTGTTTTGTGCATCATATCGGTGCACAGCATGACTTGCCATTCAATCAATGTGCACCTATCTGGTGCACAGGGTACGATTTAGTCAAGTTCATTGTGTACCTCTACTGGTACACCCAGATAAGTTTATATACGGAAAACTTAATCATTGGGCCTTCCAGACCAAAATTTTAAAATGTGCCGATGGGTTTTTAGCACGGATTGTAAGGAATCATAACACATATATCAAAAAATTATTTTTCAAATGATAAATAAAACTTTATTAACAGGTTGACTGCTAAGCTGTTTTTACACAAAATAAATCAAAGAAAAGACCATTAATAATTAACATAATGGTTAGTGTAATTTAAAGAAACAATCGTTACATAAAAATTTGCAACAAATCGGGCAACGGGCCCAAACTTTTTTTGCTATTTGTTGTGCTTCTTTTCTTGAATGGCGTCTAACAGCCTCCTTGTAGCAATTTTGACACCTTCCCCTTTTATTTATTTTTTCTAAAATATGACGGTTTGCACTTTCTGTATTATGTTCCCTTTTTGTTATAAGATTTCTTATCAACGACTCCTTGAATTCTGTAATTTTAAGTTTTTTGAGCTTTGTTACGGTATTGTACAAATACATCGCGTTTATTACAGCTGTGCTTAACATAATTTCGAAGGCTACTTTTCTGTACCATTTAACGGATCTTCGTAAAGCACGATGGTAAGATGCCATTTGGTCAGATAGGTCAATAGTAGATTTACCGGCATTATAGTCTATAATGGCACATGGTTTAGATTTAACACCATTTCGAGTTTGAACCTCGACAATTCGATCGACATGCTTAGTCGTTAGTACCAAAACATCTCTTTTGTCTCTCCATTTGCGAACTGTTATACCACAATCATTTTGACGAGCAATAATCTCGTGCTTTTTTAACATTTGTTTTACAACTTCAGATGGCATATGCTTTCGGTTCGCTCGCAATGTCCCGACCAAATGAGTGGAGCTTTCAAGTAGCTTTTTTGCAAGAGGCACTCCTGTGTACCAATTATCGGTATATAGGGTACGCCCAAAATGTAAATAAGGATTCGTTAGCTCCATAACCACTTTCTCTGATACCGGCATATCGTTTACTCTCTCCTTTCCGCAGTATATTTTAAACTGAAGGGTATAAAATGATTCAGAGCAAAGTTTAAATATTTTAATTCCGTAGCGATGCCGTTTATTTTGAATGTACTGATGGAAAGAGAGTCTGCCCAAAAATGGAATCATAGATTCGTCAATGCATACAGACTGGGTTGGACAGACTGCCATATTAAAGTTTGCTACAATCATATTAACAATGCTTTGAACCTTGTGAAGTCTGTCACCTCGAGGTGCTTTAGAATTATCGGCAAAGTGTAGCATACTAAGTATGAGCTCGAAACGATTTCTAGACATGTATTCGCCAACCTTGCTGCTTAGTAAAGGGTTATCTTTTTTCCAATAGTCAGGAATTGAAGGCATTTGGTAAAGGCCCATGCATAACACCAATCCTAAAAATGTATATATTTGTTCACTGCTGACGGGAGTCCAACGCTGCACTCGAGAATTCCTTTTAACACTGGGAGAAGTTTTTCGTTGGAGAGCATAACGATTCGTTTCTTGAACAATTAAGGAAATAACATCTTTGTCAATGAATAAGGCAAAAAATTCATATGGCTCTGCGTACTGTAGGGTCTCGATAATATCCGGATTAATTCCTACATCATTATTGTTTTCATTGTAAATTATATTTTTAATTTTCGAGAGGTCTGGTGTGCTCCAAACAGAACTCGGTGTATTTACGATTGTTTGCATATTTACAACATCCGAACAATCGTCACTGTCACTACTACTTAATACTCGCTCCTCACTTTGTTTATTATAATTAAAATTAGGGTCTGCATCACTGTCATCAAATTCGCTATGACTTGAAGTAGAAGGTGTGGGAACCTCGTCGAATAAACGAAGCAAGCGTTGAGTTTCATGATCATCCTGATGAAATGTAAACAAACTAATAAACCGAACGTAGGTGGCGCATTTAATATACGCAGAATTGAAAAGCGATGTCAAATTGATGTAGTTTTGTCTCTGAGGCCATGTGCACCATATAGGTGCACAGAACAGATTTTACATACATTCACAAAAAACGCAATGAAACTTCTAACAAAGTATATTATTGACAAAACTTGCTTAAGAAAACAATTAATAATAATTTTTTTTTGTGGCTCACCGGCCCACTACGTAGGATTTTTTAAATCATTTCTTGGGTATGAAGCCGTGCATCTATTTGGTGCACATGGCAGTCAACCTGTTAAAGAAAAAAATAAAAAGTTAGCGGATGGAACAGCCTTAGGTGGCAAAAATGGTTTGATGTTATCCGCAATCAAACAACTGCAAAATTTCTATGGTTTGGCAATCAGAAGAAACACAGATTCTGTTGTGAATATGCAGACTGCTGTATGGGCTTTGTACTATCATGTGCTTTCAAGTGACGTAAAACCATCGCACAACCTCTACCCAAAAGGTAAATCCACTTGGTGTAAGAATAATGCAGCAAAGGTAAAACAAGATTATCAACACCAAAAACATTTTCAATTACCTGAAAAGATTATGGACTTCATAAAACCAATATTTCATGATTTGTCCAAGCCAGTGTTGCTAGAGAAATGCTTAACGGGAAGGACGCAAAACGTCAATGAATCGTTTGATAATATAATTTGGTCTTATATACCAAAAAAGATATTTGTCAAACTGCCTACATTGAAATTCGGTACATATGAAGCTGTTACGAGCTTCAATGATGGCCATATAGGCAAATGCAAATTATTTACCAGAATTGGATTAAAACCAGGGCAAAATTTCATCAAAGCAATGGAAATGTTAGATGACAGACGCATAAAGGCTGCTGAAAAAGCGAATGAAGCGTTGGCAAAGAAAATCAGACAGCGTTTATGTTTACTAAAAAGAAAACGTGAAGATTCATATGAAGAACAAGAAGGTGAAGATGTATCATATGCATCTGGAATGTACTGAATTTATTTAAAATGACTAAAAACATATGTGTCTGTAGCAAGATAATAGTTTTTTTTTTTTGAAAACGTTTTTGTTGTTTGCCGAGAAACTAGTTTTTTAGTATAAATGAGTAAATATTTCAGTTTGTATAACAGCTATGAATTTAAAATTTTGCAGACACATCATACTTGTAAATACGCGAAACTGGAACCTACAAGCCTTATCATACAGCCATTTTATATCAATAAAAAAAAATAAAACCAAAAAAAATATAACTAAAATTTTTAAGTACCAATAAAAAATTTATTACAAAAAATCTAAAGCGAAAATAATAAATATTTTAGGTTCCACTAACATAAAAAAGCAAGGTCTTTCACATAAAAAAAACCAAGTTGATATCTTTCCTGGAACCTGAGGAAAACGTACATAAGTTATAATGACAAAGATAGGGAAAAGTGGTCCCCTTAAATGCCATGCAAGCACTTAATGGTTAAAAATTTTTTAAATATTTTTTCTTTCTTTTTAAGGCTCTTATTGGAATCGCATTTTCTTTGGGATTCATAATCGGCCCTGTGATTGGTGCTTTATTTGCCGTTTGGGCAAAATCAAAAACGGGAGATTGGTATATTTTACCAGCATTATTCGCCGTCTTCTTGGCTCTCAGTGACCTCATTTTCTTTACTATATTTTTTAAAGAAACTTTGCCAAAGGTAATTTTCTAACTAACAAATTGATTTTATTAATTCTTATTTTGTGATTTTTAGGAAAAACGCGCAAATAGTATTAAGGAAAGTTTAAGAAACGCAACAGCTTTAATTAACTTAAAACAACTTTTTGAGTTTACGCCCGTTACGGGATTAACGGATCAGGATTACAGAAAATTAAAACTCCTAGGAATCGTTTATTTTGTTTATTTGTTCATCTACAGCGGTTTGGAATTTACATTAACGTTTTTGACTCATCACGTCTTCCATTACACCTCAACTCAACAAGGAATGATGTTTTTCTCTATTGGTTTAATCATGGCGTTTATTCAAGGCGGATATGTTCGCAAATTACCAAGTGATAAGACTAAGAAAACTGCAATTAATGGTTTGTGGTTAATTATACCTTCATTTATATGTGTGGGATTAGCGTCGTCAATTCATCTTCTATATTTAGGATTATTTTTATTTGCTGTTTGTAAGTTTGTTTTAAATTTTTTTTCTTAATTTTTAATTATATACTTTTTTATAGCAACAGCTCTTGTTGTTCCATGTTTAATGACGATGGCTTCTGAATATGGTTCAGTTCAACAAAAAGGAACTGTAATGGGTATATTTCGATCGCTCGGGGCTTTGGCTAGAGCCTTAGGACCAATATTGGCGAGTATATCATTTTGGAGTGTTGGTTCTACAGTTACTTATCTCACCGGCTCAGTATTTTTGCTTTGGCCTGTATTAAAGTTGAAGAAATATTAGTAAATTATTGTAAAATAAGAAATGATCTATTGCAATTTATTTTTTGTTAACGACAAAACTAGTCTGTTTTTATATGATGTATTATTAAAACAGTATAATAATTAGGTTGAGACGAAATCAGATTTAGTTATATAAGTTTAAGAAATAAATTATTTATATATTTTTGTTGTTTCATTTTAATTTTAGAACCTTTAAAAGACTCAAACATTTTCTAGTCATGATAAGATTTTAAACATTTATGTAATAAAATTTTGAAAATTAAAAAAGAGCCCCCCAAAATTTTCCTAGAATAACTTAGACAATATGATTGTGAACTTAACTGTAACGAAAACATAATTCTGGAGCATAATTTATTGATCTTTCAAATGCTTTACAAAAGTAAAGTACAAAACAGATAAAGAACCGTCACGAGAGAAAGAAAAGAATATACATATGTATACAAAATAAAACAATGTAAATAAAACAAATCAAAAATATATGTATAATTTACAAATTAAACATAAGCTTCCATCTCCGAAGGTGGCGGTTCAAGAAACTCCTCCAATGCGTCAGCCATCAAGATACGTCGTACAACTACTTCGAAACGACAATCAATATCAATATATTATCAATATGTCACAAACCTAGCCCTTAAAATCTTCTTTTGCTCCTGGAGAGGGTTTCCCTGGCCAGGTCCACGGAACGGCTCGCGTACCCGACAGTCAACAATCCCCTCTGCCCTTGGATGCTAGTAGTGACATGATTAGGGTTTGGCACCCTGCATGCGTTCGCTTGAAAACGAACAACAGGAAGTTGTTAATGAAAAGTAAAAGAAATAATAATTTAAAAAAGAGAAATTTGCGTTTATAAAAAGAAAGTTTCATTTTATCAGTAAACGAAACATGCGGCAACGGTGTAAAAGAACAATAAAAATAAAAAAAAATAAAACGTGATCCAGATCACAATGATTCGAATCTTAAGTTTTCTGAGGTGATTCAGATTCGAATCTGAAGCAGATTCACATTCGTTTTTTTTCACAGTCAACCAAACAAATACCTATAATGAACAGTAAATAATTATTTTTCTTATTATTTATGGAATGTAGCCCCCTGAAACCATGTTAGAAAATTCACTTAGCGATTTTTTAACCTCTCTGCAAGGGGACAGACAGAGATTTAGAGGGGGATCTAGGGTGAACAATTTAAAGTGACTTACTTCGTTCTTAGATGTAAAAATTTGTTTCTGAAAATCTAGGAATTGTAGCACCCTGGAACTATATAAGAAAATTCACTTAACCCTCCTAGAACTCCTTCGCAAAGGGACACACAAAAATCTAGAGGTGGGGGCGGAGGATGAATAATTTAAATTAATTCGGTTTTAGATGTAAAACGTAAATAATTTTTTTCTCAAAATCTAGGAAGTATAGCACCCTGGAACCATATTAGAAAATTCACTTAACCCTCCTAGAACTCCTTCGCAAAGGGACACACAAAAATTTAGGGGTAGAGGTTCGCCTCCACCCTTAAGGGTGACCAATTCAAAATAAGTGGTGAAAAGTGAAAATAAGCAGTTCACCACCATTGCCTTTGCCACTGTTTGGAGGGACGGTTTAAGATTCAAGCTATTATATCTAGGCTTATATGACATATATTTGCTGACGATTGTTGTTTATGACTCAAGGTAGTGATTTAAAGAAAACCATAAAACACCTTCAAGATGCTATTAACTACATGCAGAAATCACTTACTAATTAAATACGTAAATGGTACCTACTCCTAAATGAAGACAAGTTTCAATTCAAAATCTTTACATTACCACGTTACCAAAATTCAATAAACGTTGCAATCAATAACTCAGAATATCGGTGGAATCCTAAAGCAAAGCTATTAAATACTTAGGTAGGATTAAATTTGGGATACGCACGATTGAAACCGTTATTTCCCGTAATAAATAGGAAAAGAGTTACCTAAAATCTAAATGTACAATGATACTGTATAAAGTGTTAATAATATCGCTGGTAACCTATGATTGCCAAGTGTGGATCAACGCTGGTACAACAAATATTCGCAAGATACTGTCCTAAGAAAATAAAACACTACGGACGGCTGTAGATGCTCCTTAGTTCTATAAAATCATTAATAAGTGTTGCAGTGCAGACATCATTGGTTTGGATCTCAAAAATATACATAGCCGTCTAATAAGAAAGTTGCCACAAGATTTATTGTAAATTAAAATTGAACTATTTGCCTTCAGAAAATCACTATTTTTCCTTAATGTTATTAATCGTTATGTAGATGTAAATGTGAAATCAACCATGATTGGTACACATTAGCGAATATTATATTGCATATTGAGTTGAATTTAATAAAGTTTAAAAAAAGAGAAAGAGATTGAGAAAAAAATTATTTACACCTAAAACCGATATAATTTAAATTTTTCACTCCCACCTCTAAATTTTGATACGTCCGTTTGCAGAGAGGTTCTAAAGTGGTTAAGTGAATTTTCTATTATGGTTCCAGCGTGCTACACTTCCTAGATTCTGAGAAAAAAATTATTTACGTTTTACACCTAAAACCGAATTAATTTAAATTATTCATTCCTCGCCCCCCAACTCTAGATTTTTGTGTGTCCCTTTGCAGAGGAGGTCTAGGAGGGTTAAGTGAATTTTCTAATATGGTTCCAGGGTTTGTAAAAAAAAATTATTCACGTTTTACACCTAAGAACGACTTATTTTAAATTGTTAAATACAAATAATACAAAACTTACCAAAGGACCAACTAATTTTAAAAGTCTGATTTGCACCCGTCGCGATTTTAGAACACACACAAAAATAAGAAAAATAGTGAAAAAGAAAAATTAATTTAAAGTTACAGTATCGCACGGTACTTTCCCGATCGAAATCTACTAACCGACTCCTAAAGTATTTTATTGTTTATTTAATATACAATTTTTCAAGTCGTCTACCCTCTTCTCCCCTTCCCACATCTCCGTCTTCTCGCCCCCATCACCTCCCTCATCCATCTTTTACCCTTACCCTCTCTTCCAAAACCTGCTTCCTGTCCATTGCCTCCTCTCTTAGCTCACTACACCCTCTCAGCATGTGTTCCAGCGTTTCCACACAGCCTACGATGTTGAGAGGTGGTCTCAACATCGTCCGCCCAGTATTTATTTCCCCTCTCCTCATTGCCACAGCGGAATCTGGCCACCAATCTATTCCCTTCATCATCCCCCTCCATCAACAAATACTTTGGCCGCTCCTCTGTCACTATCTCCCCATACCTTTCATTGTATCTCCCTTCTGGTATCTTTGACCTTCTTTCCAGCCTCTGTATATCCCTGTCCCTATCTCTAAGTTCCCTCCACATTTCGCCTCTTTCCGCTCTTCTGTTTTCGATGCCATTTAATGAGTATCCCACCCTTCTACAATATTCTTCCCTATCTCTTTGACCACAGATCGGCCTCCTCCCCCCTTAATTTCCCTCCAACACTCTCCCAGGATCTTGCATTGCGGTCTTGCTTCTATCATATCCTCATACTTCATCGATCTTCTCCCCGCCTCCACCCTTACTGCATCCACCTTAACCTCCTCCCTCACTATATACTTTGGGGTCTCCCTTGCCAACCCTAGTACCCATCTCCAATATCGTATTTGTATATCCTCCAGCAGACCTTGTTCTCTCCATCTCCATACTTCTGCACCATACATCATTGTACTCCTTACCAAGCCATCAAACATCACCTTTCTTTTTTCCACGTCCCTTCCAAAAGTTCTTTCTCCCCATCCCCAAACCTGTTCCATCACTTTGTTCACCCTTTTTGCCATCGCCCTCACATGCGCCCCGACCTTATTACTTTCCGTGAAACCATATGCCAGGTACGTGTACTCTTTCACTTGCTCTATCTCACTCCCCCTTCGCATTAAAATATCTTCCTCATCATCTCCTTCGTCTCCACCGCCTCTCTAGCCACGACCACCAAATCGTCCGCATACGCCAAGGCGCCTTTGTTCCTCCTCTCACCACACCGCCCCTTTGCCCCTTCGCAAGTCTCTTTTCCATATATATTGTAAATAGTGTGGGACTAAGCGGGCACCCCTGTCTCAATCCTTTTGTCGTCCAGAATACCTCACCTAACTCTTCCACACTTTAACCTGACCATCGTCTCCCTGTACATCTTCTTCACCCTCCCTATTAGTTGTTCTGTAATACCTCCCCTCCTCATTTCCTCCCAGAGCTTCTCTATCTACGTTATCGAATGCAACCTTCAGGTCAATAAACAATCCATATAGCTTTCCCCCCTTCTTGTTCAAATCCTTATCTACCACGTGTTTTAGAATATATATATATTGTCAATTGCCCCTCTTCCCTTCCTGAATCCCGCCTGCCCATTCGGCAACAATTCCCCCACTCCATTTCCTCTTCCAACCTCCCCAGCAATCATAGTAATCGCTCTATAATTGCTCACCACCATTTTATTCCCCTTTTTATACAGTGGGCATATTATCCCCATCCTCCACCTGTCCAGAAACCTCTCCCCCATCCATACGTCGTTTACTACCTTCTATAGCTTCTTTCTCACTGTCTCCGGTTTTGGTGCAGTTTTGTTGACTTACGTAAAGTTCGTCGAATGGAATATGTTAGTAAGTTTAATGATTATGAAGATAAAATAGAACAAACTCGTACAGCTAAGTGGAAAGAAATTTGTAGCAAGTGGGGGAAAAAAGACCCTTGGGGGTCTTCCTTATAAAATTATCGGGGGCAAAAAATCAGCTGGTAAAAATATTTCGACATTAAGAAAACCTAATGGTCCATTTACGGAAAATATTAATGATACATATAATAAATTTTTGATTAACTTTTTTCCAAGAGAGGATAATGAACTAGTACAATATTTGGAAAAAACAATTAATTAAAATTATTCCAAAACCACGCAAAAAAGAATTTTCAGATTTAAAAACATACAGACCTATTAGTTTGTTACCTGTTATAGAAAAGGTTTTAGATAGTTTGTTAATTAATAGAATTGAGTTTTTTTATTAAAACGGATTATAGTTTGTGTAATAGGCAATTTGGATTTACTAGGGGGAAAAATAGGACTGATGCTATTAATTATGCTATTAAGTTTATTGAAAATTCAAAAGAAAATAATCTTTATTGTTTAGCAATTATGCTGGATATTTAAGGCGTTTTTGACCATGCATGGTGGTCTTTGATATTAAGTCAGTTAATCAGGAAACGTCCTAAAAATTTATTTAATTTGGCTAAATCTTATTTTTCAAATAGGGTGGCAATAATCGATGAACCAGGTATCAATATAAATTATAATATTGAAAGAGGCTGTCCGCAAGGCTCTAGGTCAGGTCCTGGTTATTGGAATATTATGTTTGATACTATTTTCGACATTAACTTACCTACAGGTTACGAAATTATAGCTTTTGCGGACGATACAACTCTTTTAGTTAGGAGTAATCTTTATACAAATATTTCCATTATTGCTAATGAGGCATTAGAAAAATTAATATTTGGAGCAAAAATTGTAAATTAAAATTTAACGCTTCTAAATCAAAGGCTATTTTCTTTGGCAAGCCAAACCAACGATTACCAATTTTGATTTTAGATGGAAATAGAATAATATCTTGACGATAAACTTAATTTTAATTTTCATTTAGATTACGTCACTAGAAAAGCTAGGGAAATTTCCAATAAAATAGGAGCTGCTGCAAAGGTTAGTTGGGGATTAAATGGTAATACATCTAGTACCATAAGGATGTTTATAAGGATGTCATCGAACCCTGTATGTTTTATGCAGTATCGGTATGGGAAAGTAAAATTAAAAGTATTAAAAGTAGGAATAAGTTTATTAGTGTGCAGCGAGTTTTAGGTTTGAAGGCTGCTAGAGGCTATAGTACAGTTTCCAATGACGTTTAGTGTTATAGCAGCCATTTTACCAGCTGATTTAAGGTTTAAAGAATTAGCATTAATACAAAATTTAGATAACTTGGAATCTGACGAGTTAAATTAATTACTTACAATTTACAAATTAATTACAATTAATTACTGATTTAGATGTTAATAAAAATTTGATAGAAAAAGAAAGTGAATTTTTATCTATTGTTCACTCGGCAAAATGGGTAGTTATGAATTTTAAAATTTGTAGGAGTGTAAATAATGTTAGTGGTGTTCAGATATATATGGACGGTGCAAAAAATGATGTTTATGTTGGTGCTACATTTGTTGTTATTTGTGATGGTGCTGTGATTTATAGTGAAAAAATTAAACTTGGTGATTTATGTAACAATTTTATTAATGAATTATTGCAATAATTATTGCTGAATTATTTGCAATTAATAGTGCTTTGAAATATATAATTAAAAATAATATTGTAATGTGTGACTTATTTAGTGATAGTGCTTCTGTATTAGAAGGCCTAAAAAACATGAACAGACCTAATTGTCTACAAAAGGAGACGTGGGATATGATAAGAGATCTTGAGAACATAATCAATTTCTATTGGATCAAAGGACACTCTGGAATCGAAGGAAATGAGAGAGCGGACCAACTAGCTAAAGAAGCATCTTTGTTGGAGAATTCTCATATTGATTTTAATTTTATATCTAGACGAAGCGTTAAGAATAAAATTAAGAAATATTTTATGGGAGTTTGGCAGGAAAGATGGGATAAGCCAACAAATGGAAGATTGACTTATCAGTTTATGCCGAAAGTTGATATTGCTTATAGTTTCCTATATCCAGAAGCAATAGAATTGATAACTGGTCATGGTAACTTTGAAGATTACCTAAACAGAATTGATAAAAGTGAATCTTCACTCTACAGTTGCGAAGAAGTTGGAAACTGCGCATATATTATTCAAATGTGCCAATAAGTTTGAAAATAGAAGTAGTCTTGAGAATAAATTGATTAGTAAAGGCATTTGTTGGCCAAATAATTTAGATGATATAAATAAAATAGATAAAACAATCGAGTGGTGGTCTATATTTAACGAATTCTCAAAGAAATTCATTGATAAAAAATAACTTATTATAATTAATTTCTGGGACTGTGTTATGATTTAGCTACTTTTTCATTGTACTCCTTTATTACGCTTTGCATGCTTACAAAAAATTGATGTTTAAGGGAGGGATAGGGGAGGTAGAGAAAGACGTTGGTAAAATCTGTTTTATTAAATTTAATTAACTTAATCACTTCTTTATTTGTATAAATATTTTATTTGTTTAATATTGTTGGTGTAGTACCATTCGGTGGAGCACCATAAGATAATTTTTATTTATCTTTAAATAATATATACATGTCTCCGTCGCCTCCAACCACGCTTCATTCTGGATCTCATCCTCTCATGGCGCCCTTCCCCTCTTCAGTCCCCGCAACACTGCCTCTATTTCTTCCAGTGTTATCTCTTCTCCTTTTTCCTTCTGCTCCCTCTTCTTTTTCTTGCATACTTCTTTGTAGTTTCTACTGGCCTCTATATATCTACCTACCTCTACCTCCCCTCTCTGCCACTATCTCAGTTTCCTTCTAGCTTCTCTCCTAGCCTCTCTGCATTCCCTATCCCACCATTCGTTTCTTCCCAGTCTGATCCCCCGTCGCCCACTCTCTTTCTTCAACGTCGCCTCCCTAACCACCTCAATAAGTTCATTCAACCCGTCGACCCCCTCCACCCTCTGACCCCAGCTTGCCAACTTTCCCCTATAATGTTCTATCCCCTCTTTCGACTAAACTACCCTAATGTGTTTTCCACCATTCTCCATTATCTTTCTGTTCCTTCTTCCCCACGCTCCCTTTATGTACACTTCTAGCGACTGATGATTCGATTCTACCATCAAATTCTTCCCCTATTCTTGTATTAAAGTCCCCTCCAATAATCAGGTAGCCCTCCCTTCCCTCCTCTGTCATATCTTCCCATCGCCTCATTGTCTCTTTCATTGCGTTGCTATATACTGTGACCTGCACCTTCTCTCCCTCTAGCTTGATTTGCCTTTTTACCATTCCCTTCTGCCTCCATCTCCCCTAACCGACCCCCTTTTCATTTCAAAAATCCTTCCCTTTTCCAACCACCCAAAATCATTACCCCAGCAAGAATCACCAGACTCTACCTACGCAAATCTTTTTGCAGATGCTTCTTTGCTCGCAGCACAATGCACTTAAATTACAAAGTTGTGCCTTACAATAAATCTTGCTGTTTCACGTTTCACCTTCTACAATATCGAATAAATAATGTAATTGAATTACAAAGTTGTAATTTACTAGACTAATTAATTAATATTTTCTTATCTGCTTAATATTTTTAATCGGATCCTAGAATGAGGTTTGTTACACATATTTCTTATTCGCAGTGGGCATTTATTGTATAACTTCACGGCTAAGTGATTAGTGATAATTTGCGAGGTATTTATACGATGGTAGGAAATCTGATAATGTGATTTATAACGGGTTTCGTAAATGTGGACATCAGAACTTTTTTGAAAGGATAATTGGAAAAAGTGCACATCAAGAAACTCTTTAGAATAACGATGGAAGATAAGGTAAGTATCTTATGTTGTTGAAACAGCATACTATTTACACTTGCTAAAACCCGTAATGCTTTCTTTTGTTGCAGGAAAATATTTTTGGCCAGCGGAGAATTCCCCCAGATTAGTATACCATATGACGTTCTGCTATGAAAATTGGCAAAATAGGTAGCCCTAGCCGCCTCATAACCAGCTATAGCCCGTGAGAGTTTCAGCTTAGATTTGACATTACATATATGCCCAAGAATTTTACTGGTGCTTACTCTCTCCAACCCGATTTAGTTGTTAAAAGTAGTTTCTGTGTCTTTTCGATATTAAGTTTTAAACTGTTGCATTCTGCAGCTTCAGCTAGAACAACTTCGGACTTATTTTCAAGTTCAACTTTATCCTTCGACGTTAGCAGGAAAGATGTATCATGAGCATATATAAATGCAATCAGCGTAGATGTTAATAGGCAGATCCTTTATGTAAATAATAAAGAGCAATGGGCTTAAAATTGAACCTTGCGGGACACCAGTTGTAATATGAATAACATCAGAAGTTCGACCTTTCCACTCTACGCACTGCATTCTATTATCAAGATAGCTACGAATTATGTGATTTGGTAAATCTCTTATATCGTCTTCTAGTTTATTTAACAGTATTTCATGCTAGACACAATCATTAGCCTCCCAAAACGCAATAATGTTCAATTCTTCCTTGATTCTTCCTGAAAGCTCAGCACAGAGCTTCAGTAAATAATTTATTATTTTCTATGTACTCTATAAATCTGCTTTTTAATAGAGATTTGAAAATTAAAAAAATAACAGGAAGTATAGAATTAGGTCGATAGTTTTTATAGCCATCTGGACTACCACCAAATAGGAACCACCTTGGCCACTTTTAGTTCATCAGCGAATATGCCGTTTGTATGATGCACCGTATGATGCACCGTATTACTGTTCACCACTAATGTGGTGTACTAATGTGGTGAATTACTGTTCACCACATTAGTGTTAATTGGTTTAGCTAACACGTCAATAACATTCTTGATGAGGTAGACTGACACTTGGTATATGTCAGGAGCTTTCTTATTTGGTAGAGAAAGGACCGTCTGGAGAATTTCTTGTTCGGTAATAATCTTTAAGAAGAAGGATTGCCGACTTCTGTTCAACATTCTGGAGACAAGTACACTGGGATTTAGATTAGGACCAGAGATAGTTTCTACTGTATTTACCGCAATCTTGGAGAAATAATCATTGAATTGTTCTCCTTCTTACTTTTTAGTTCTCTATTCAGCAACTGCCATATAGCTTTCTGTTTATTGCACGCAGTATTGATGAATTCGACAACATGTTTTTGTTTTTCCGTCATGGCCGCCGAACCATATTTTCTGCTAGTATGATTGTAAAGATCTTTCACTTGAGCGCGCTTCACTACTCTATTGATAGTATATAACACATCCAAGCGTTTCTTAATTCCTTCAAGTCGTGGGGATAAAAGATAGAAGGTAGTACTCCCACGCGATTTTATTACCGTCACCTCTGGAAAAGCCGAGATAAAACATTCCATAAAATGATCATGAAAGAACGAGTATTGCCGGTGTAGAAGCAGCAATGCCATTTCACCCCAATGTACGCACTTTAAAAGTTGTCGAATTTGTAAATATGAGATGTATTAATTTTCCTTATAGTAGTATATTGTTTTTTCTTAGTTTCAGATACATCGAACAGAGTGAGTATTTGAGCGAAATGATCCGAACGATGTGGGTGAGTAAGCATATCTGTACATATTACCCGTTTTCTAGAATTGTCAGAAATAAAATCAACATTCGAATCTCCAGTTGCCACTATGCGGTGTTGTCCATAGCTAGCAACAATGTACGTTAAAACATCGTAGAGTATGTTACGAAATTCATTTAACCTCCCCTGGGGTTGACCACAGATTGTAATAACTATCAGGTTTCAATAAGGAGCAAACCAGCATCTTCAATCAGTTTGACTACATAAAAATGCTTTATGTTCAATTCCCTAAATTTTATATTGGATTTTGGGCAAATCATGACTCCTCCATACCCTACATTATTATATCTGCAATAGACCCTACCCAATGTGTAGCCAGGAAATTTGAGTCGTTCTAAATGACCTTCCTTCATCCAATGTTCTGAGATACAAATCACATCAATATTTTTCATTTGAAAATATAAAAACAATTCCTCTATTTTATTGCTTAGAGATTGCATATTTATACCTAATATACGAAAACCTACATTACGTTCTTGATTGTAAATTACTGTCCGTGCTTTATCTTTTCTCTCATTTTTTCCAGATGGAATAAAAAACGATTTATTTTTACACCAATTGGCCATATTTGAGGATTTTTTAATTTTTCAAAATCCTCTGATTTACAGGATATTTTAAAAGACGAATAATCTTCAGGACGTTTAGAGATCATCTTTTTACAATAAATACTATGTATGTTTAGAGAGGATAAGTACGTTAACAGATCTTCCTCTCTCGTGGACACGTCAAAACCAAACGCATGTACGTGTGTTTGCCTTTCCGTGCTTTTAATAGCAGAAATATTTGTAGCCGAATATAACTCTTCATAACTCTTTTTTTCTTTTTATAGGTAACTGTTTGATATTCGCCATCCTTCCCAGCTGCAACACAATCTTCATCATTATCTTTATCTTTAGCCGCAGTATTTTTTATATTTTTATTTATTAAATTTTTCACTGGTAATTGTTTTTTAAGTTCACCCATATTGGATTTATTTTCTTGAATAGAATTTATTTTGGGTTCCGTGTTGAACAAGGCTGAGAACAACTTTCCTTTCGAACTTAGAAATTTATTGGTACCATCTGTTGAGCATATTTGTTTATTCGCATCAACTGCAGCATTTTGGATTACAGATTTCAGTAATTTTATTATTTCGTCTTTTAGCTTTTTGTTTTCATTAATTTATAAATTTCTATTTTAAAGGAGGTGATTTGCATGATGGTAATATTTCTCACCGCCGCCTCAATTTTTTCCGAAATAATTTTTCCAAATTTGACGAATGTACCGTGGTGTTGTTATTGTAGGTTAACTCCACCAAACACGTGGAATATTTCCAATCCTTGAATGTGTTATTACTTTTCATTGTATTGTATTGATCCGAAGTAATCTGCACACGCACGGAATGAAATTTTTTTACAACCGTTTTTGCAGTTTACATAATCGTCATGTCTTGATATATTTTTCCCGCACAAAGCATACTCAATCGCCATGACGGATGTTATGTTCTGGAAGAGTCTATATGTCCCTTTAGACAGCTCAATCTGAATATTTCTGCTTTTAGCTCTTGTATTAGAAATAATTAATTTAATAATTATGTCAAGTGTATTCTAGTTTTATTTGTTATTTTGCATTCAGCGCCAATTTGTTGTTTGTTTTAAGTACTTCAAACTTGTTTCAGAAAAAGTCATAGTTCTAGCCTTTATTATATTCAGGTGTCTCCGAAATATGTGTGCAACGGAAGAGCATAGATTCCTTTGCTCAAAATAGATTAATTTAAGTTATCTATTGAACTAAAAATAGAAATAACAGTAGCACTAGCAATAGAACTCTCACTAGGACTAATTGTATCGAACATGTGCATCGCTAGTGAGTAGACGTGTTCTGCAAGCTGCCCGTAAATATTTCGCTTTTATGTTAATATTTCATGTATACAGTATTCTCCCCTCTTAAATACATCTAATACTAATAAGTGCTACAGTTTTTTATCTACAATGGGCCTTTCTTCTGCGGATAGAAATGAAATAGTTCATTTAATAAAATCGATGCACCTTGAAGTCTTTAGTTCGGATACTGGTGATGTTGTGCAAAAAATAACCAACAACGTCTCCCGCGCAATAAAGCAACCAACAAGTTGATTGAAGAACAAAAAAATAAAATTGAGGCGATGGAGGTTGAAAATAAAAGTCTTGCCTATAAACTGGATAAATTGGAACAATATATCAGGCGTAATTCAGTTAGGATCTTCGGTGTTCCTGAGGAAGAGAATGAACAACTGGAAAACAAGGTGATAGACATCATCAATGAAAATTTCAAAAACGCGAAAATAAAACCAGAGCACATCGACCGATGTCATCGAGTCGGAAAAAACCAACCGGTAAGATCGCAACACGTGCAGGGAAACCTGCTCGGCCTCGTGGTATTATTATTAAATTTACCAGCTACAAATATTCGGAAATTGTCTTATGCTACCCCTAACACTTTCTGGAAAACTATGCGTTCTCTTGGTATAGTTGAATCACCTTCTTATCATGGTGGTTTTGATTGTGATTCTCTCGTCAATTATTTTGCCGAACCTCCCATTACTCTCGATGATTCAGTTAAGGCATCAATTATTACCGCTATTACTGCCTCTGCTAATGTCAATTCCAGACTTTCCTTGGAGCTGTTTGACGAGCTTCAAGTACGCCAGGCTCTCAGTCATTCTGAGACCACTAGTGTTGGTGCTGATGGTGTCAGTATTAAGCAACTCCTTCCCATTTTGGATGTAATCCTTCCTCCACTACTCCACATATTTAACTTCTCCATTGAGACATCGACCTTCCCCTGTATTTGGAAACTAGCTTACATTGTACCCATACCTAAACTTAAATGTCCCACTTGTCTGAGTGATTTTCGTCCTATATCCATTATTTCTGTAATTTCAAAAGCACTAGAGTACTTGGTATATATGCAGGTGCAGCAGTATTTTGATGAGCATAAAATTATCACTGATTTTCAATCAGGTTTCCGGCCAGGCCATAGCACGACATCGGCGCTCATCAAGATTACTGATGATATTAGACGTGGTTGTGATGATCGGCGTTTGACCTTATTGGTCTTGCTCGATTTCAGCAAGGCATTTGATTCTGTTGATCATGGTTTGTTGGTGGCAATTCTTCCTCTGTGGGTTTTTCGTCGAACTGTGTCGCGTGGTTTCAATCGTACCTTTCTAATCATCTTCGTCTGTAGTTACAAGCCACTGTGGTGTGCCTCAGAGAAGTGTCTTGGGTCCACTCCTATATTCAGTATTTATTAACTCCATTTCTAAAATAATTAAGTGCAACTTTCACCTATATGCAGATGACCTCCAAATTTATACAACTGCAGCTGTAGATGAAGTTCCAGCAGCGGTGATGCGGCTTAATAGGGATCTTGCTAGCGTTTTGGACTGGTCTAGATGTCATGGCTTGGGTTTAAATGTGGCAAAGACTCAGGGTATTGCTTTTGGATCAAGGCCTCTGGTAACAAAATTTTACTCCCTTAACAATACCTATTTGTCACTTGACGGTAATATTATACAATTCTCTCGAACTGTTAAAAACTTGGGTGTGATGATGGATTCTGCATTGTCCTGGCAGCCCCAGATTCAGTCTATCTGTAGGAAGGTCTATTTCTGCTTCTACTCCCTACGTAAGCTTGGTTTTTCCTTCCACCTATTGTTCGTCGTAACCTCTGTTACTCTTTAATTCTTCCCCATTTGGACTATGCCGATACCGTATACCCGGACCTTTCGATTGGTCTTCGTAACAAATTGGAAAGGATACAAAATAATTGTGTGCGCTTTATCTTCCACCTGAGAAAATATGAAAATGTTACACCTTATCGTAATCACCTCGAAATGCTTACGGTTGAGAACCGTAGATCTTTCCGTATACTAACTACCTTATACAAGATTCTTTCCTCTCAGTCTCCAATCTATCTGTTCACTGCATTTCAGTTCATGGCCTCTCGTGGTCTTCCTACTAGAGCACAATCTGGTGTGTCACTCATGTTTCCGATTCATCGTACTAAAATATATCATGGGTCATACACAGTGCAAGCTATAACTCTCTGGAATAACTTACCCACTGAGTTGCGGGAAGCCCGCAGTTTTTCTGTGTTGAGAGCATCGCTTAGAGATCGCCTGTTGTCACAACAGTTATCTCGGACTGTTTCCTGATCTAATCTACCTCTTCTCTTTCCGTTCTCAGCTGACAGCTTTATTTCTTCTTCTCCAATCTTTTTTTTTGCTTAATTCGAGTCTCTTTCCTTCTTGTTCTTGCGTATTCTTTTTCTAATACTTAATATATAAACTTATTATTTTTTTTAACTTATATTCGCCATACTAATTTTTTTACATACATTGCTGATTGGGTCGTTTTGAAAACATCTTGTAATCATGTTAAGGAATGATGTGTACATTTTTTTCTTTTATTGTATATCATGGTGGCAATAAATTGTATTATTATTATTATAAATATCGACAAAGTGTCTTCAATAATAAAAAATACCATAAGGAAACCAAATATGTGATTCGCGAGGATCTCACTAAAGAAACTTTAAATATTTTGAATTTCGCAATTGATAAATTCGGGTATAAAAATGTTTGGTCCTTTGATGGCACAGTTTATACATCTATTAATGGGAAACGACATCCAATCCTCACTCTTGATGATATTAATAATATCTAAGAATTTAGTATTACGACATTGCTGGAACATTATCAACTTTACTTTTGTCTTTTTATACTTTATTTACTTTTAAGAAGGGAAAACTCTTTAAAGAAATCTTTTCAGAATCAATCATTTTTATAAAACAAATTAATTTAATTTTTTTTCTGTTATTAATAGCTAGTTTATCTTTGCTTGTTTATATTACGCTTTTGCATAACATCACTTGTTAATTATTGAAACTGTAAATTGTGCATTGTTTTCCTTCTTCTTATTGTGTTTTTCTTAGTTAACCTTGTATCTGCTTCTGTTTCTCCTCTTCTTTCTTACTTTTTTTTCTCCTTGAATCTATTTCTTGTAAATGAAATTTGGACACTTGAATGTTCGGTCCCTTCCGGCTCATTTTCCGCCTGTTAGAGATATAATTGTTCAGGGTGACTTTGATGTTTTTGCAATATCAGAGTCTTGGATATATTCTGATACTAATCATGCTCTTTATTCAATTTCGGGTTATAGAAGTTGTTTTGTGGGACGTTCTAGATTAACTGACCGTGGAAATCTTGGTGGAGGCGGTGGAGTTGGATTCTTCATTAGACATAATTTGACATATATCACTCGATTAGAAACTGTTTCTCAACATATTGAATGCAACAATAACAAATCATAGCGATCTTAAATCTTTAGAAGAATGTCATAAAACTGGTATGGCGCGAGCGTAGGCTACACGTGATTTTTGCGGCTCCGTAAATAATTAATAAATTTCGCAAATTATTTTTGTTTATTGTAATAAAGAAGAGTGTAGTTGTGAAGATAGTTCTCTCAAGGGCTCAAGTAGCGGAATTTGATGAAGTTATTATGCAAGCTTGTAATAAGGCTAGTTTTATCGAAATTATTTCTACAAACGAGGTTTCTTTGGTTGAAAATCAATTAAAAGATACGTTTGCTCATTACGAAGAGCAAATAAACAGTTATAGAAAACAATTAGCTGTATTGAGAGTTGAAAATGAAGCAATTAAAAAAGATTACGAGAATAAATTAGATGTTCATGAGCAATATATCCGTCGAAATAATGTACGAATTTTCGGAATTTCTGAGAAAGAAAAGGAGAATGTCGAAATAATAGTACCAGATATTCTAACTAAGAAGTTAGGATGTTTAATGTCCAAAAATGCAATTGAATGTTGTCATCGTGTAGGAAAAAGAACTGCCCGGCCGATTATTGTCAAGATTTTGTCTCACAAGTACAGAGACAAGATAGTTCAATTGAGATCCAAACTAAAAGGAACAAACATTAATATAAGGGAAGATTTAACGCAGATAAGGGCCAATTTTGTGAAACAGCTAAGCTCTAAATATGGGTTTAAAAACGTATGGACTAGGAATTTTCTACAGAAATGATTATGAAATCGAAAAGTTCTTACCGCAAGATGAGTGATATTTTGCTGTGGGTAGCCGTAAGAATCCAGTGGCGTATTAATTACAACACGTTTTTTGATACTTTGGATGTGGTGTTTTGTGGATTTTTGGCGACGTGTGACAAAATTTTCCTTTTGGGGATTTGAATATTGATATGTGTTCTGGCTCTAACACTGCTGCTGAAGTGCCTACTAGTTTCCTTAACGCATATAATTATAAACAAGTTATAAACTCTCCAACTAGAGTCACTTCCAGCACTTTTTCTTTAATTGATTTAATAATTGTTCCTGAATCTGTGTCATTTGTTGGAGATTCTAGTATTGTAAATTTGAATAACATTTCAGATCACTTTTTTGTTCATAGTACATTATCATTGAAAATTGAAAATCACACTTATCCTATATTTAAAACAATCAAGGATTATTAAAATTTTAACCAGGAAGATTTTGACAATGACTTGCGTTCAATTGAGTGGCATACTCTAATTCAATTAATAGATATTAACGATAAATTAAAATTTTTTAATAAACATTTATTATATGTATTTGATAAACACGTGCCTGAGAAAGTTATCAAAGTTTCTTGACCAAGAGCACCTTGGTTGACTTCTGTCATAAGGACTATGATGGAAACGAGAGATAAGGCATTGTGTCGTTTCCAACGGACAAGAAAACCTAAGCACTGCGAATATTACAAGTCATTAAGAAATTATCTAACATCTGCAATACGTAAAGAACAGAAAATATATATGAATACTATTTTTCAAAATAAACATACTTGTAAAATATGGAAAACATATACTAAATTAGGCATTGGATATAATTCTAAAAATAGTGATGTACCTGAGAATTTATGTGATGCAGATGAATTTAACAGTTGTTTTCTCAATATATGTTCAGACAGCGACATTGATCGTAATTTGTTGCAAATTTACAATAACAACATCTTATGTACATTTAAGGAGTCGTTTGAATTTCGTGCTGTGGCACGCAGTGAGGTAAAGTTATTTCAGGTATTCATTTTGGTGCTGTAGGAAGTGATTCGATTGGTATAAATACAATTAAAATGTCGTGTCCATATTTATTAGATTTTATAACACATATTGTTAATACTTGTCTCCTGGAAGCGGTTTTCCTTGATTGTTGGAAAGATTCCATGGTGATTCCTTTGCCAAAAACCAGTACGCGTAAAACCTATATAGATTTTAGACCTGTTAGTATTTTGCCAGCCCTCTCTAAGGTATTTGAAAAGATAGTTTGTCATCAATTAAGTGAACATCTTTTTCTTTATAAGGTCATACCCGACAACCAATAAGGATTTAAACCGAATCATAGCTGTAATACTGTTCTATTGGATGTTGTGGATGATGTGCTACGTAGGGTCGACGGGGGTGACATGCATGCTATTGTATTGTTGGACTATTCCAAAGCATTTGATATAATAAATCACCATCTCCTTCTAAGTATTTTACATTACATTGGTTTCAGTCATACAGCAATAAAATTCTTTGAACATTACCTGCTAAATAGAGAACAGCGAACCAAAATCAAAAATATCTTATCTCAAAGAGACTTAATCTCTAAAGGGGTTCCTCAGAGAAGTATATGTGGACCTCTGCTGTTCGTAATTTATGTGAGTACGTTTTATAAAAATTTTAAGTTTTGCAAATATCATGCTTATGCGGACGATACTCAATTGTCAATATCATTTCATCACACTGACGTAAATAGTGCTGCTTTCAAAGTTAATTCGGATATACAAGCTCTTGTTGACACTTCTGAGGCACATGGTCTAAAGATTAACCCCACAAAATCTAATAATTCTCTTTGAGCATAAAAATCATACCAAATCTGTTAGTGATATTCTTAAAATTACTGTAAGCAATCAAATATTGCAACACGTGGATTCCGTTAAAAATTTAGGTGTCTTGAAATCTCTTTATCCGTATCGACACGTGTTGAATGCAAAGAGTAAACGATTGTCACTGTGATTCGGTCTATGGTCCGTGCTTAACTAAAGAAAATCAAAGAAGGGTACAGTATGTCCAGAATAATTGCCTACGATTTATTTATGATATACCAAAATATCAAAGAGTGTCACATAAGTTAACAGTTAACACATAAGTTAAAAGTTGGCTGAATATGAATAATAGGATGACTCTACATACAGGAGTAGTTTATTTCAAAATCTTAAAGGACAAAACACCTGTTTATTTAAATGATAAAATAACTTACCGAGCTGATGTATACAGTATCAATATTCGTAGAAAGGACGGACTTACGATACCACGTCACGCGTCGACATCCTTTCGGAATTCATTTACATACGACATCACAGTTTTTTGGAACACCCTTCTTCGCCCATTGAAAATATTAAACGTGTCAAACTTTAAAATTAAATACAGACGATATCTGTGTGAGCAACAGACGAGATCAAATTAGTTTTCTTTTTGTACCTACTTAAATATACATACTTTTTCTTTTTGTTTTTGCTTTGTTTGGCTCTCTCGATGAGCGCAAACAAAAAGTTATCGATATCAGACAAGATTTAGCGAATTGTATGGTTCAAAATGTTGGTTTACGGCTGGAAATTAATATATGGGCTGAAAAGTGTAAGAATGAAATGCTACCTAAACCGGAGGAACAACGGCAGCGACAACATGTTAAAACATCATCATCTGCCCCTACCCAAACACCTGCAAATAAATCGGTAATCACCCCCGAATGTAGTTGGTATTGCTCATCATGTGAGCAGGAAACCATTCGCTTAAAACCTAAATTAAGCATGGGAGGGGGAGGAGGATCATCATGACTATGTGGTGGTAAAATTTCAATATTATTTAGTCAAGTTCTAATTTTCACATGATTTATACTCGTTATATTAAATACGAAAGAAAAATGAACTCGTGCGGGGTTTCACCCACATTTCATCAAAATTTAAAAAATAATCTAATAGCAAAAGGCTACTTTGAGGATAATGATACAGTTAAATTAGTTTTCGAAGACGAAGAAAACATAATAAACAGAAACGTTAAATTTATCCAACATCTTCATGAAAAATACAATGACTTCAATTACGAAGTTTGGAGTCTCAAGAATGGCCCTACAAACAAAGAAAATACTTTGTTTCAAGTTTTCAAGCAATTACACCATTTAGATATTTTCAATAAATGGCAAACCCTATGGAAATATTTATCCAATTCTCCTTTTCCTTCAAAAACATATCTTTATTTCCTTGAGATTTTAGCTATCTACTAATAAAATCTGATGCAAAATGAGAAAGGGTCTGTTTCATATTTGGAGTAATGTCCATATATATAAGATATTTCGTTAATCTTTTGATGTAGTGTTTCGCTGAGTAACGTTAATCGTCAAAGTTTTTCTCATGAAAAACCCACAGTTTGTAAAAGAAATCACGTCGTAGCACACAGATAATATATATTTATTAACTCATATATCCCAAAAAATCATAAGAAAATACAAAGAAATAAAACTAAGATTAATTACAAAAAATAATAATAAAAGAGAAAGAAATTGCAATTGATGAAATTAAAGAATTAAAGAGAGCCAAATCAATTAGGGAAATTGCAATCTGTTTTTCATTAAATACCTCGAATATTATAGATGAAATTAAACATAAAACCCATTCTGAAACCAACCCCAAGTGCAACGCCAATTTACAGACTTAGAATTCATGATATTTTTTTTTGCTTTTTATTAAAGCTACATACGTACATTCTCCAGCTTTATACAAAGTGGGATATTGTTATAAATGTTAGGCACACAGTAGGAGAAGGATTGCTTGAATAATTCAAGTCGGTGCTTCGGTATTGTTAATGTATATCGGTGCCTAACGTTAATATTATGTAAAAATTTAGTAATACAGACAAGTGAAGTGTAATATTCTACGTCGTGATATATTCAACCGACCCAATCGAGCGTATGAAAAATTCTCTCATGTCTTCTGATACCAAAGATAAAGCGAAGACAGGCATTCTGCACGCGCTGAATACGAGATCCATTCGCGGCATCGATACAAGAGTGGTAAAGAACATCCCCGTAATTAAAGATGGATAACACAAATGATTCGCATAAATGAATTCTTAATTGTTGAGGCAATATGTTTTTATTTAAATATAATAGCCTAAGGGTGAAATAGGCTCTCTGAAGGAGATTACTGACATGTCCCTGAATCTCAAGTCAGCGTCCATGGCAATACCCAAATTGTGGGCAAGAGGTGTAAATTTTAATTGGTCATCATTGATAAAAATTTTGAAAGATAGCTTAGCCTCAGCTAAGGCCACTCTCCGATAAGGCATCCTGAAATTTAACAATTTATGAACGTTGTAAAAATTAATTTTTAAAGAAATCAACAGCCAACGAAGAGAGGCCGATATAACGGAACACTGATAGGAGTGTTAAATGATGGGCTTAGAGAGAAGCCTTATAAAAGGCTTAGAGAAATCGATCAGAACTAGTGCAGTGACACATCCATCATCCATCCCACACAAGATATCATCGGCAACATAAAGAAGAGCCGTGTTTCAACTAAAACCAGTGCAAAACCCAAACTGATTGGATGGTAATACATTGAATGTATTAAGATGGTCCCACATTCTCGCCGCCACAATCCTTTCCAAAACTTTCGACGTAACATTTAAAATACTGATAGGCCGTAGATCAACCAAAGCATTCGGATTCTTTTTTTTTTTGAATTGGAGAAACCTATGCAGTTTTCCATTTATCAGGATAGACTCCAAAATCCAGACAACAATTATGACACAAATAAGGAACAATGACAGGGCACCACAACAATAACATTTTTACGCTAATACGAAGAAAGTCTTCAAAACATTGTCAAATTATTTGCACTAATTAGTCTTTTCGTAAAACTATGTCTCAAGTTTTACTCATTGTAATTACAGGGTGAGGCATTAAAACAAAAAATGTCAAGTTTTTTGGAAGCTTTTCAAGTCTTTTGGAAGCAATATCAGATGTTCTACAAGCGGTATCAAGTCTTCTGGAATCAGTAAAAACCTTATCGAAGCATCTTAATTTTTCTGAAAGCATTTTAAATCTTTTAAAGCCAGCATAACATCTTCCAGAAGCAGCATCAAGTCTTCTGAAAGCAGTTAAAGTCTTCTTAAAGCATATCAAGTCTTCTGCAAGCAATATCAAGTTTTCTAGGGACAGTATCAGTCCTTCTCAAAGCATTCTAATTTAATTTTATTTATTAAGTTTTTCAAAGGCAGTATCGAGTCTCTTGGAAGCAGTTTAAGCCTTCTGAACGCATTCAAATTCTTCTGGACACAGTATCAGGTCTCCCAGAAACAATATAAGGATTTGTTGAAGCAGCATCAAGTTATCTTGAAGCTGTATCAGGGGTTCCAGGGGCAGTATCAAGACTTTTGGAAGCAGTATTAAGACTTGTCGAAGTATTATCAACAAAAATTTGCACACCTCTAACTTCAACTACAACCTCAACTTTAACCTCAACCTCAACTTCAACCTCAACTTCAGCCTCAACCTCAACTTTAACCTCAACCTCAACTTTAACCTTGACCTCAACCTCAACCTCAACCTTAACCTCAACTTCAACCTCAACCTCAACTGCAACCACAACCCCAACTTAAAAAAAAATCGAACTAATCGGGTCACACCGGATCCCGTCAAAACCAAAGTTGCTCGCAATCACCCACGTTCACGTAAGTGGTGCAAAAATTTCACGCATGACTCATCGTGACCCGGCGGGACTTACGTAATTTGCACATCTCTAATGTAATATCACAAAGTCAATCAAAGTGGTGGAAGAGACAGTGACACGAGTTGGGCTCGAGATAATTTGTTGAAAGCTAAACTGTTCAATAGTTGAGATGAACCGACTGACATACCAGCCATTAATATCTAATCTATTAGTGTTAAAATCACCCATGCAGACAAGTTCCTCTGTAGTCGGAGCAAGAGAAGGACTGAAGCCATTGTGAGGCCGGTAAACAAAGCCAATAATCATGGTAACAGGAGCTTTAACAATTTCTAACCACAGGTGCTCGATAATAGGAAATATTTCTTGAAGTAAAACATTAAATTTCAGAGTCGATCTAATATCCAACTCCATCACCATCCCCATTGCGCGGGCAATGAACGAACGTTTAAATGACCGAATTTCATGTGAAAAAGGCAGATTTGGAGACAGTAGTAAACAGAGTAAACAAGGTAACAATAAATAAATAATTAATAAATAAATGGAGAAATGAGTAAGCAAAATAAAAATAATAGCGACATAGTAAAGAATGTCAAATTGGAAAGGCACAAAGAGTAACAAAATAATGTAAAATTAAACTTCAAACAAAAGAAATAAAATAAATGGTAGGTGGCATAATAGAATGAGTTTTTAAACGAGAATGCAACTAAACTATAATATATAATGCAAAGGAAAATGTATAAATATATAAAGCCAAGTAAAGTAACCAGCGGAAATAATCAATTGAACGTGATAATTGAGCGCAAAAAATAATCATAAGACAAAAGTGAGATCAGGAGTCGTTAATTTCTGTTAACTTGGCGCCTGGTTGTGAGCTCTCGCTGACTCTTTACAGTCTTCTTAGCAGTCACATCGGCAAGGTTTTCATAAGAAGAGATTCTCTTGACCCTTTTGTTAGGAAGGGCGACAAAAATTCTACCATCCGATGTCCAACAATTCCTGTAACCAGCTGCTTCTTTCGCAACCGCAAAGAGCTTCATTCTCTTTTTAGTAAGGGACTCAGTGAGCAGAAACTTAGTCCCTTTAAGCAGTCCTTTGTTATTCCAAATTAACTTTCTTACTCTATAAGAAACAAACTTAATTATTATAGGGCGAGGACAGTATCAGCTTTGATTTTAACCTTAGGAGCAAGTCGATGGGAGTGGTCAAGGAAGCCAAGTTTGAAGGAACATTCCCATATCTTTAGGTGTTCTTCGAAAAACTGAACAGCAATGTTCAGATAATATTTGAATCAGATGCTAAATATGATTCATTTGATTATCCATTTCACCATTAAGTTTTAATCAGTATTAAGTATTAAATATACTCAAGTAATATTTTCTGGTAAATATTAAGAAAATATCACAATCAAAATATCATATATTATCAATTCATTAAATTAATTTTTTGAATTTTTAATCGGTACCCAGCGCCATCTACAAGGTAGTTGCCAAATGTTTACTATAAACTATTTTGTTGATTTTAGGCAATCCATTTTACACCTTTTTATAATGACTTAAAAGTATGAGAAAATCCCATATTTTCAAAAAAAACACTTTCATGAAAGAATAACATCTATTTCACTTTTACAAATACGGAATCTCTTCCTGAGATATATTGGCATTAAATGACATATTTTCCATCTCCTTGAAGTTCCTTATTATGGCAAATTTTCATAATTTATTACTGTTAGCGTCATGATTATTTTAGAATATTAAATGTGTCATTCAGTAGAATAACATGTGTACATCAAGCCTACGTATTTACATTTTTATAAATATGTAGATTAAGTTGTGAATGTACATCTACTAAACCTCTCCCGGTGAATATAGAAATAGACATTTTGAACAGTCTCCTTAATAATGGAGATAAAGGAATGAATTATGGCTTAAATTAAAGATAAAAATGTCTTTTTTAAAATAATGTATGATAAACCGCTGTTTTATTAAAAAATCATTGAAGTATGTGTTAAATATTTTATATCCAGTTAGTTGATATAAAATATGAATGTAGTTAGTTACAGTTGTTATAAATATTATTATTGATATTTGTAAAAAGAAAAATTAATAAAAAGACTGTCATTGATGAAATTTTTAACAAGCTCTCTGAACATAAATAATCACAAGTTATGGGTCCAGAGGTCAGAAAAGCTAAAGTAGAAAAATAAAAGTATAAAATCTATCACAGTTAAAGTATGAAAATTTTCAAAAATGGAAGCTTCGTCTGACAAAATTACTTGAAGAAAGATTAATGCAAAGTACATTAGAAAAAGTTATTGAAAACATAAGAAAGAAAAGTCTGAATCTAAAAATAAAGATGCTAGTGCGAAGTCTATAATAATTCAATGCATAACAGATCGACATTTAGATTTAATAAAGGATTCAAAAACAGTATTTTAAGCTTAAAGAAACAAAATAAACTGTAAGATAATTTTTTAAAATTTGATAGTAACATTACAAAATTGGAAAGCATAGGAACAAAAATTGATGAATCTGATAAGATTCGTCATTTATTACTGTTACATTCCATTAAAAAGAACGAAGTTATGGTATACTTCCGGTAGACCGGGGTGAACTTCCCATTATTTCCCACCAAAATCGTAGATGCAATGTTACAAAAAAACCGGCGTTGCAGATTTTTTGACAGGCACTGTAGAAGAAAACTTTATAGAAGACCTAAACATTTTTCAGATTATGAATTACAGTAAACCCCCTATATAGCCAACATCGATTTAATGAAATGGCCGTTATTACGAATCAAAATTACGCAACAAATATCTTCAATACAATTTATATGTCATTTTTTTCATTATAACGAAAATTTATGGTAACGAACTACGAACAATTATTTCATCTCATAAGTATGATTCTAATACAAACTATTATCGTTATCGCGAACACGAATTTTTTTGTTCTCTAGGTAATGTAAGACTAGTTGAGCTATTCACCGAAGATCTAAGGTGTGATATTCGGGGAATAACTTGTTGTCTGTAGGTCGATTGTTTATCGACTCGAAGTCGTATTGCAGTTTCAAATGCAAGTGTGTGGTCTTCGAGAGCGTACAAAGTGTTAAGGTTTAGAAAAGAAGTGTTCGTTCAGTGTTAATTGGAAGTAATGAGTTTGAAAAGGACATAAATATCTTTAAAATGGAAATTAAAAATGTTGGAGGATGTTGAAAAAATGCTATTACAAAAACTAAAATTGCGGAAAAATTTAACATATCCAATTCAACGCCATCAATAATTATAAAAAATAAAAACCGTATTGATACTGCCGTAGTGTCTGGTAAATATACGTCTCGTAAAAAGTTGAGGAGACCTGCATTTCCAGAACTAGAAAAAAATTAATAGAATGGTTTACCAAAATGAGAACAAAAAATGTTTCCTCAAAAGGGCATTCGTACAAGATAAGGCAAAATCAATGGCTGCTGAACTGAACATAATAGGATGTGATTTTTCATCTGGCTGGTTGCACATATTTAAGAGTAGAGACGGTATTTCAGACCACGCCTTATCTGGAGAAGGAAATAAAGTTAATGTGCTTACTATAGATGAGTGAAGACAGGAGTTCAAATTTATAAGAAACGCCTATCTTGATAGAGATGTTTTTAACATTGATGAAACTGGTGTTTTTTTATAATCTTATGCCAAACCGTACTTTGGATTTTAAAGGTATTTAAAGTATTATGGTGGCACTAAATGCAAAGAAAGAGTAACAGCAGTTTTATGTTGCAATGCAGATGGAAGCGAAAAATTAAATCTGTGGATAGTAGGAAAGTCAAAAAATTCCAGATGTTTAAATAAAATAGATCGTTCCCATTTACCGTGCCATTATAGTGATCAAAAAAAATGCGTGGGTAACGTCTGTGACATTTCGAGAATGGCTTATTCGTTTCCAGCGAAACATGGCAGCACAACACAGAAAAGTATTGCTAACAATGGACAATTGTGCTGCACATAATGTTAAGGATATCAATTTGGACAATGTGAAGGTGATTTATTTTCCACCTAAAAAACGAGTGCACTCCAACCTCTTGATTAAGGCATTACTGCGTGCATGAAGAAGCGATATCGTGCTCGTCTTGTAAGAGCAGCACTTTTGGCAATAGAAGCGATCGAAGAAAATACGAAATGGAATATTTTATAAGCGATACGAGCGTTGTCGGATTCTTGGAATTCAGTAGCATCAAACATTATAAAAAATTGTTTTAACAAAGCGTGGACAACCGACCCTCAAGAAGAAAATGAGGAAAATCAGTTAACGATGGTAAGCATTCATCAATAATTAGTTCTTCTTAGTAACTTCTTACTTTACATGCTTTTATTGTCTGCATTGTAGGCTGAATTTACTGATGTAGAATGGGAAAATTATCAACACATCTTGTCAGTACCTAAACAAGTTCGTTTTGATGAATGCTGCACTAGTGACAGTGAGGTAGTGACTTCAGAAGCAATTGAAATCGATTTACCATTAGTGACTGCAGGCCAAGAATGGAAATAAAATTAAGAAAGTGATGAAGCTGATGAAGAAGAAGTGGTAAATGTAACACCCCCTACAAGAACTGAAGTTTTAGCGGTTCTCTATACTATACAAAGGTAACCCACATCTGATTTATTATCGAATTCATTATTTATATCACAATTTAAAGGTTTGCTGATACAGAAGAGAACATTTCCGAAGGTTTCGCGAATTCTTTGAATAAAATTACTGAAGAATGTTTAAGATGAATAAAACCCATTTTAAAGCAAAGCGCCATAAATGATTACTTTAAAAAAATAATGTTAATTACAATATGAACAAAATACAAATAAACTTATTACATAGTCGATGTTAATATGTTTCTAAACACCCCAAGATCCTATTCATTATTGGAGCGTTGAGTGCAAAAATGGACTAACCCTAGCGTATAATATATGCGAGTTAGTCCACTTTTGCTCTTAACACGTTGAGTGCCATATGAGATCGCGTTGGTCTCATGTTGTATTGGAACGTAGAGACTGCGCGGGTCCACCCTGGTCTCATATTAAACAATTTTACATTTGGCCGTGTGTGACCACGGTGGTATCACGTAATGCATTGAAATACATGTGGTAGCAGAGTAGACGGCCAGAAGAAACGATTTATGTCATTGGCCTGTTATTGTGAGACCAATATGTCACCACGTGGCATAGGGAACTGTAATATGTAAATAATGCAATAAAGTTAGAAAAAAACAAATAGAAATAGAAAAATAAATAGATCAACTAGGCTATCTATCTAGTCTATCTATTTATTTTACCTTTTATAATAATACAAAAAATATATAATTCTTAATACATTAATACAACATAGATATAATCCATAAGAAAACATAAATATCATTCGAAAACATATATAAATCTTAGAAAAAACAGAAAATATGGTGTGTGTATACTAAATTTTAGAAGCTGTATGTGCTTCAAAAAAACAGTTCAAACAAAAACATTGATCGCAAGCACTACATTTCAACGTGGTTTGGGGAGTTTTCCTCGATGCTTGTTCTCTTCCAGATTCGTTTGAAATTTTCTTGTAGCATATTACACACCGACGTCTTTTAGAACGACCAACATCTTCTAATTTATGCTCTATTTCGGTCATGTTTTCAGATATTTCTTCCTGTCTCGCTGTTTTCAACAGACCACTTATGACTTCTTCTTTGAAGGCAGTTATTGATATTTTATTATTGGTTATTTCTTTATACGCAATGTAGGCATTTACTATTGCACTTCCAGTTAATAACTCGAACGCCAATTTCCTATACCATTTCATACTACGGCGAAGGCAGGTATTATAAGATTTTAACTGATCAGATATATCAATATATGATTTATATTTATTGTATTCAACCACATTTTTGGGCTTTTGTATTTCTTTACCTCTTTTGATTAAAGTAACCATTTCATTTCCATATCTAGTGCTCAATACTAATACGTCCCTTTTATCTCTCCATTTTTCAACTACTATTCCTTGCTTACATTCTTCAGCTATTACTTCTCCAACTTTCAACTTTTTATCTACAACCCTTTTGGGGTTATATTTTCTATTAGATCATAATGATCCAATAAGATGTGTTTTTCTATGTAATAGTGGATTAGCTAAACTCACTGATGTGTAATAGTTGTCAGTGCATAAAGTACGTCCGCTGTCTAAAAGATTTGTCATCAAATCCATTACAACTTTTGTAGGCACTGACACATGACCATCCTTCGATTTGCCGCAGTATACTTGGAAATCATATGTGTACCCATCTTTTAGGCACAGCTTAAAAAATTTGATTCCGAACTTATGTCGCTTATTGTATATATATTGACGAAATTTCAGTCTTCCTCTAAAAGGTACAAGAGTCTCATCTATACAAACGTACTCGGAGGGTGTCATTTGGCACTGAAATGATGTCTGAAGCTTGTTCACAAGTGGTGTTATCTTGTGTAATTTATCATCACTAATTTCCTCATTATTACTAAAATGTATCATTTTCAGAAGTAACTGAAAACGATTTCTGGACATTATACTTGGGATTACATTTTTGTACAATCGTTTCGTTGACCAGTATGAAGAAAGTTCTGGGAAAGAACACAACCCCATCCACAAAATAATACCAATGAAATGTTCTATTTCTGTAGGGTCTGTGGGAGTCCATTTCAGAATACGTGCGTTTGGTAGAATATTACTTCGTTTACACTGTTCAGCGTATCTGTTTGTTTCTTCTACCTAAAATATATATTATTATTATGTTATTTTAATAGAAGATTTTTTGACTCACGATTAAGCTTATGATGTCGTCATTCACAAAAACTTTGAAAAAATCATATGGCATTTTGTCGTATTGTTCATACAGAGCAATACTAAAACCAGAGTTTGGGACACTAAACTGTAAGTTTTTTGGATTTTTCCCAGTTGCATGAGCCCACTCAAACTCATTACTCTGGTTATTTGCTTCTTTTTCAATATCATTATTATTTTCTTCATCACCCAAGTCGTCATAACGCATGTTTCTTATAACTTCTATTATTTCATCCATGTAATTGGGGCTTTCTATAATTTTTTGTTAGGTAGGCGGTTCTGGTTTTTGCGAAGATGGTGTACAATTATTTTTTTTGAACCGTTTAGATTTAGACCGATAATCGTCCTCGGATTCAGAACTTTCTGTAACCGGTTCGTATATTTCGTCGCCGTCAAAAATATTTGCCTCACTTTCTTCATCAGAAAGCAACTGTTTCCATAACTTCTTCAAACGTGCTTGTTCTTTTTCGTATGACATATTCACATTCACAATTACACTCACAACATCCAAACAAAGACTGCGAAAAGTAATACTCGATCGCCGTAAACACGTGTATGAGAGATTTTACATGTTCAGACAGGAATTACGTGATGACACATTGGACTCACATGGCTACTCCAGATGTACGCGTCTATTGTAGGCCGCGCGAGACCAACGTGTCACCATAAAATAAAAGTTTAAAATAAATATCAAAAAAAAATTATAATAATAATTTATGTTAATTCCTGAATCTGTAGAGCAATAATTACAAGATTCTAAAATAAAAAACTATTGGCCAGTGGGACCCCATTTGTCGAATATATGGTGGCATTCAACGTGTTAATGCCTCTATTATTCATAATATATAACGAACTAATTCGTTACAGCGAAGTTGCGAACATCTCATCATAGCGAACGGCTTGCATTCCCCTCTGCATGTTCGCTATATCGAGGGTTTACTGTATTTATTGTTTAAATGTAAACAAATGTAACGAAGGATTTATGAGTTAATTATAATTTAGAAGATGAAGTAATTCTTTGATTGCTTATACAGATTCTGATTGAGGATCTTATAAATCAGATAGAAAAGGTATCAGTGGGTGAACTTTTATTTTATCGAAATAATTTACTACATTGGTTTTCAAGAAAACAGAAATATATAGCTTTATGAATTCATGGCTACTGCCTGAACAGCACGTGAAAGAACTAATTTAAAAGGAGTATTGGAAGATTTTGATGTAAGAGCAGATGGGATTATGTACTGTGACAACAAAAGCACAATTTTTATCGTTTGAAAATTCGCAGAGGTCTAAACATATTGATATCAGAAATTACTTTCTTAAAGAATTAATAAATAATAATACTACTCGACATGCAATATGTACCTACTGATGAAAATGTTGCAGATATCTTAACAAAACCTTAACAGAGAAGTTTATTTGTCAAATATAGAAGTTAGAACGATTTATATTAATATCAAAGTAACAAATACTTCAAACGTGTTTTTCACAGAACAATAAAGAAGATTAATGGAAAAAGGTCTGAAATATGCTCCAAAAAGAGAAATTAACCTCCCAATTCTTGCAATGAAACTTCAGGCAGCTATCAAAGGACACGAAAAGGAAAACATTATGAATAAGGAGATTCAACAAATCCTAACTAAAGAAGAAAAGAGACAAACAAACAATAAAAAATGGAGAAGAGGAAAAGGAACAAAAAATTATTAAGAACATCAAGCGGAAAATTAAGGAAAACGAATTAAAAGTTACTCCTGCAGACAAAAACGCAGGAATGATAATATTAACCAAAGATCTCTACATAAATAAGACTGAAAGCTTTGTGAAATACAATAACTTTAAAACTATCAACAAAAACCCCACAAACAATTTTCACAAAAAAGTAAAATCAATAATTAAACAAAACAAAACGACAATAACAGAAATTGGAGGTACCTTGACCAGCCTGTTACCTATAAATCCGCAAACCCCTAAATTGTATGCACTACCTAAAGTTCACAAAAATGGATTACCAATAAAACCCATTATAACCTCCATTGAATCCAGCACATACAAACTCGCAAAACTTTTACAAAAATTTATAATAAATGATATCAATTTTAAACCAAAATATACCATAATTAATCGTTACCAATTTCCTGATTTAATTGATAAAATACAGCTACCAGAAGGTTTCAAAATGATCTCATTTGATGTCATATACAAACAGACCCATAACCGACATAATAACGATATTAGAAGAAATATTAAGGACTGATCTCAAAAACAAAGATAAAACTCGCTCCATCTTAACGCTATTAAAACTATGCTTAGAACAAAATTTTTGTATCTTTAACGATAAATACTATCTATATCTAGATGGATTACCAATGGGATTACCATTGAGTAGTGTGATGGCAGATATTTTCATGGACAACCTAGAGAAAAATCAAATTATGTGTGACAAAAACCCTTATAGAGACGATATTATCTTATGGACAAGATACGTAGACGACATTTTAGTACTGATTAAAGACGAGCAACATATTGATAATCTTCATAAATATATTAACAGTTTACCCCCACTATTAACTTCACTATCGAGGCTGAAAACAATCAAAAATTAAATTTCTTAGACTATACACTATGACATTCAAACAACAAAACTAAATATGACATCTACAGAAAACCTACACAAACTAGTACCACCATTCCATTCGATTCTCATCATGATGAAACTCATAAAATGGCAGCATACCGGGCTTATATACACAAAGCTTTCCATTCAAAATTGGAGCAACAAGACCTAGAAAAAGGGATCGAAATTATCCACCAAATTGCAAACGAAAACAGTTTCCCACCGACATTTATCCAACGAATATTTTCGAAAATACAAAACAAATATAATCTTCAAGAAACTTCCCTATCCGACCGAAAACCTGATACACCAACAACGTACAGATCCATAACTTACCCAGGAGAAATATCCCATAAAATCAAGAAAATGTTCCATAAGGTCAACATAACAATGACATTTAAAAACAAAAACAATCTTAAGGCATTATTAGTTAATAACAAAAGCAAGACTACAACTCTCGCTAAAAGTGGCATATACCAATTGCAATGTGGGACCTGTTCAGCCACGTACATAGGTGAAACGGGGAGAAGTATCCAAACAAGGCTTAAAGAACATAAAAACAGTTCAAAATCGGCATTCGGAAAACATCTAATTTTCAACAACCACATTGCAATTAGTATATGCCACTTTTAGCGAGAGTTATAGTCTTGCTTTTGTTATTAACTAATAATGCCTTAAGATTGTCTTTGTTTTTAAATGTCATTGTTATGTTGAATCTATGAAACATTTTCTTGATTTTATGGGATATTTTTCCTGGGTAAGTTATGGATCTGTACGTTGTTGGTGTATCAGGTTTTCGGACGGATAGGGAAGTTGTTTCTTGAAGATTATATTTGTTTTGTATTTTCGAAAATATTCGTTGGATAAATGTCGGTGGGAAACTGTTTTCGTTTGCAATTTGGTGGATAATCTCTTTTTCTAGGTCTTGTTGTTCCAATTTTGAATGGAAACCTCTGTGTATATAAGCCCGGTATGCTGCCATTTTATGAGTTTGATCATGATGAGAATCGAATGGGATGGTGGTACTAGTTTGTGTAGGTTTTCTGTAGATGTCATATTTAATTTTGTTGTTTGAATGTCGTAGTGTGTAGTCTAAGAAATTTAATTTTTGATTGTTTTCAGTCTCGATAGTGAAGTTAGTATTGGTCGTCTTTAATCAGTACTAAAATGTCGTCCACGTATCTTGTCCATGGGATAATATCGTCTCTATAAGGGTTTTTGTCACACATAATTTGATTTTTCTCTAGGTTGTCCATGAAAATATCTGCCATCACACTACTCAATGATGATCCCATTGGTAATCCATCTAGATATTGATAGTATTTATCGTCAAAGATACAAAAATTTTGTTCTAAGCATAGTTTTAATAGCGTTAAGATGGAGCGAGTTTTGTCTTTGTTTTTGAGGTCAGTCTTTAATATTTCTTCTAATATCGTTATTGTGTTGGCTATGGGTATGTTTGTATATAGGTTATTGACATCAAATGAGATCATTTTGAAACCTTCTGGTAGCTGTATTTTGTCAATTAAATCAGGAAGTTGGTAACGATTAATTATGGTACATTTTGGTTTAAAATTGATGTCATTTATTATAAATTTTTGTAACAGCTTTGTGAGTTTGTATGTGCTGTATTCAATGGAGGTTATAATGGGTCTTATTGGTAATCCATTTTTGTGAACTTTAGGTAGTGCATACAATTTAGGGGTTTGCGGATTCATAGGTAACAGACTGGTCAAGGTACCTCCAATTTCTGTTATTGTCGTTTTGTTTTCTTTAATTATTGATTTTACTTTTTTGTGAAAATTGTTTGTGGGGTTTTTATTGATAGTTTTAAAGTTATTGTCTGTCATAGAGCTTCCAGTCTTATTTATGTAGAGATCTTTGGTTAAAATTATCATTCCTGCGTTTTTGTCTGCAGGAGTAACTATTAATTCGTTTCCTTTAATTTTCCGCTTGATGTTCTTAATAACTTTTTGTTCCTTTTCCTCTTCTCCATTTCTTATTGTTTGTTTATTTCTTTTCTTCTTTAGTTAGGATTTGTTGAATCTCCTTATTCATAATGTTTTCCTTTTCGTATCCTTTGATAGCTGCCTGAAGTTCCATTGCCAGTATTGGGAGGTTAATTTCTCTTTTTGGAGCATATTTCAGACCTTTTTCCATAAATCTTCTTTCTTGTTCTGTGAAAATCACGTTTGAAGTATTTGTTACTTTGGGAATAAATTTATGAATTTCTCTTAGTTTGTTTGTTTGATGTTTATTCTTTTCTCTTTCTTTTTCTGTTCTCAACTTGTTCAGTTTTTTTAGTTTCCTTTTGTGAATTTCATTAAGAATTATTGTATCATGTAATTTAGCTTCATTGACAATTTCTTCGATTTCAATGTAATGATATTGATTATTTAAATCCTGGTAGCATTTATAAAGTTTAATGTTGAGTTCGTTAAGTTTCTTATAATGGTTGTTTAGGGTTATATGTATATGTCGAATTTTCATTTTATTAACCATATCCTTTTTTATGTGTTGTGGATATTTCTTGTTAGTAAATTTTGGAAATAATCCCTCTGTTAAGCAGATACTTAGAAATTTAATGTGTTGTAGTTTTATTTTATATGTCGTACCCTTGTAAGTCAGGATATTGTTGACCGTATTAGCCATTGAGTAATATAAAAATAATTTTTCTTATCCTTTTTTCACCAATTATTAAATTAGGGTTTTTTTTTAATTTACTTCTGGTGATAATTAAAATTTATTTTTCTAAACTAGTTTCGAGCCTTGCTCTTCTTCAGTAGATACCTACAAGTTTACAACATACGGAAAATGAACATATTAATATAAAAAAATAAAATAGTAAAATCTTACGTAATTATTAACAAATTAGAAAAATTAATTAAAATTTTTCAAAATTTACGTCAAAAGTTATTGTGTGACGTTAGGTTTGTTTTGTTTTTGTTTCTTATCTTTGTGTTTTAGGTATGGATCTCGCAGGCAACTATAGATTGGTTTTTGGGTCGGGATAATTTGTTCATCAAGGCTTATAATATTACTGTTAATTTCAATAAACTTGTTGATTTCGTACATTTCCATTATTTCCATAAGGTTGCTTTTATTAAGTTGGTGTAGTAATTTAATATTTTTATTTTCGTCAAAGTTTTCCGAATGCTGATTTTGAACTGTATTTATGTTCTTTAAGCCTTGTTTGGATACTTCTCCCCGTTTCACCTATGTACGTGGCTGAACAGGTCCCACGTTGCAATTTTTATATGCCACTTTTAGCGAGGGTAGTAGTCTTGTTTTTGTTATTAACTAATAATGCCTTAAGATTGTTTTTGTTTTTAAATGTCATTGTTATGTTGAACTTATGGAACATTTTCTTGATTTTATGGGATATTTCTCCTGGGTAAGTTATGGATCTGTACGTTGTTGGTGTATCAGGTTTTCGGTCGGATAGGGAAGTTGTTTCTTGAACATTATATTTGTTTTGTATTTTCGAAAATATTCGTTGGATAAATGTCGGTGGGAAACTGTTTTCGTTTGCAATTTGGTGGATAATCTCTTTTTCTAGGTCTTGTTGTTCCAATTTTGAATGGAAAGCTCTGTGTATATAAGCCCGGTATCGGAATCGAATGGGATGGTGGTACTAGTTTGTGTAGGTTTTCTGTAGATGTCATATTTAATTTTGTTGTTTGAATGTCGTAGTGTATAGTCTAAGAAATTTAATTTTTGATTGTTTTCAGTCTCGATAGTGAAGTTAATATTGGTCGTCTTTAATCAGTACTAAAATGTCGTCCACGTATCTTGTCCATAGGATAATATCGTCTCTATAAGGGTTTTTGTCACACATAATTTGATTTTTCTCTAGGTTGTCCATGAAAATATCTGCCATCACACTACTCAATGGTGATCCCATTGGTAATCCATCTAGATATTGATAGTATTTATCGTTAAAGATACAAAAATTTTGTTCTAAGCATAGTTTTAATAGCGTTAAGATGGAGCGAGTTTTGTCTTTGTTTTTGAGGCCAGTCTTTAATATTTCTTCTAATATCGTTATTGTGTCGGTTATGGGTATGTTTGTATATAGGTTATTGACATCAAATGAGATCATTTTGAAACCTTCTGGTAGCTGTATTTTGTCAATTAAATCAGGAAGTTGGTAACGATTAATTATGGTATATTTTGGTTTAAAATTGATGTCATTTATTATAAATTTTTGTAAAAGTTTGGCGAGTTTGTATGTGCTGGATGCAATGGAGGTTATAATGGGTCTTATTGGTAATCCATTTTTGTGCACGTTAGGTAGTGCATACAATTTATGGGTTTGCGGATTCATAGGTAACAGACTGGTAAAGGTACCTCCAATTTCTGTTATTGTCGTTTTGTTTTCTGTAATTATTGATTTCACTTTTTTTGTGAAAATTGTTTGTGGGGTTTTTATTGATAGTTTTAAAGTTATTGTCTTTCATAAAGCTTTCAGTCTTATTTATGTAGAGATCTTTGGTTAAAATTATCATTCCTGCGTTCTTGTCTGCAGGAGTAACTATTAATTCGTTTTCTTTAATTTTCCGCTTGATGTTCTTAATAATTTTTTAATTTTAATAATTTTAGTTGCCTGCTAGATCCATATCTAAAACTCAAAAATAAAAAACAAAAAAAATCCTAACGTCACACAATAACTTTTGACGTAAATTTTGAAAAATTTTAATTAATTTTTCTAATTTGTTAATAATTACGTAAAATTTTACTATTTTATTTTTTTATATTAATATGTTCATTTTTCGAATGTTGTAAACATGTAGGTATTTACTGAAGAAGAGCAAGGCTCGAAACTAGTTTAGAAAAGTAAATTTTAATTATCACCAGAAGTAAATATTTTAAAAAAGACCCTGATTTATATTAAGCCCTCATTATGACTAACTTTCTTAATTTATTACTGTTAGCGTCATTATTAAGATTATTTTTGTTATTATATTATTAAGAACATCAAGTGGAAAATTAAAGAAAACGAATTAATAGTTACTCCTGCAGACAAAAACGCAGGAATGATAATTTTAACCAAAGATCTCTACATAAATAAGACTGAAAGCTTTATGAAAGACAATAACTTTAAAACTATCAATAAAAACCCCACAAACAATTTTCACAAAAAAGTAAAATCAATAATTAAAGAAGACAAAACGACAGTAACAGAAATTGGAGGTACCTTGACCAGCCTGTTACCTATAAATCCGCAAACCCCTACATTGTATGCACTATCTAAAGTTCACAAAAATGGATTACCACTAAGACCCATTATAACCTCCATTGAATCCAGCACATACAAACTCGCAAAACCTTTGCCAAAATTAAAAATTTAAAATGACATCAATTTTAAACCAAAATATACCAGAATTAATCGTTACCAACTTCGTGATTTAATTGACAAAATACAGCTACCAGAATGTTTCAAAAAGATTTCATTTGATGTCAATAACCTATACACAAACATACCCATAACCGACATAATAACGATATTAGAACAAATATTAAAGAATGACCTCAAAAACAAAGACAAAACTCGCTCCATCTTAACGCTATTAAAACTATGTTTAGAACAAAATTTTTGTATCTTTAACGATAAATACTATCTATATCTAGATAGATTACCAATGGGATCACCATTGAGTAGTGTGATGGCAGATATTTTCATGGACAACCTAGAGAAAAATCAAATTATGTGTGACAAAAACCCTTATAGAGACGATATTATCCTATGGACAAGATACGTGGACGACATTTTAGTACTGATTAAAGACGACTAATATTAACTTCACTATCGAGACCGAAAACAATCAAAAATTAAATTTCTTAGCCTATACACTACGACATTCAAACAACAAAATTAAATTTGACATCTACAGAAAACCTACACAAACTAGTACCACGATCCCATTCGATTCTCATCATGATGAAACTCATAAAATGGCAGCATACCGGGCTTTTATACACAGAGCTTTCCATTCAAAATTGGAACAACAAGACCTAGAAAAAGAGATTATCCACCAAATTGCAAACGAAAACAGTTTCCCACCGACATTTATCCAACGAATATTTTCGAAAATACAAAACAAATATAATCTTCAAGAAACAACTTCCCTATCCGACCGAAAACCTGATACACCAACAACGTACAGATCCATAACTTACCCAGGAGAAATATCCCATAAAATCAAGAAAATGTTTCATAAGTTCAACATAACAATGACATTTAGAAACAAAAACAATCTTAAGGCATTATTAGTTAATAACAAAAACAAGACTATAACTCTCGCTAAAAGTGGCATATACCAATTGCAATGTGGGACCTGTTCAGCCACGTACATACTGTGAGCGTCAAAAAAAAGTAAACAGCTGTTGTTTTTCTATTAAAAGGTTAATAAAAATGCAGTTAATAACGAAAATCAAAAAGTTTTATTGCAGTCTTCACAACTCATCTATACTATATTTAAATCAATAGAAACATGAAAAAAAAAAACAAACCATTACCCGTAATAATTCAGATTATTGTAAATATCTACCGAATTTACGCGTCAAAAGAAAGTATACAGAATTCGGAACTAATAGGTATTAAGTACAAAAATAAATATAATATTAACTTTTAATACTTGGTTTGAGCTCCTTTGGCCTTCAACACCTCCCTTAATCTCCTTGGCATGGATTCCACCAAGTTTTTTGTAATATTTTGAGGGATTTTCATCCATTCATCAGTTAAAGCTTTTTTAAGGTCGTCTTTATTTGAAATTGTCCTTTCTCTGATCTTCCTGTCAAGGTGATCCCACAGATGTTCTATAGGATTAAGGTCTGAGGACTGCGGTGGATGATCAAGGGTTTTAGGGACTCGGTATAGCATCCATTCCTTCACAATTTTGGAAGTGTGCTTTGGATCGTTATCCTGTTGGAAGATCCAGTTCTCTGATAAGCCCAATTCATTAATACTCGGGGAAATATTGTTCTTTAAAATGGTTAAATAGTCCATTTTATTCATTGTTGATTCAATAAAAACTAGATTACCGACCCCTGACGCCGCCATACAGCCCCAGACCATAACCGAGCCTCCACCGTGTTTGATGGTATTGGTAACAAATTTCTCTTTGAAGGCCTCATTTTTTAGCCGCCATATCTTTGGTGGTTTTCTTTTACCAAAAATTTCAAATTTACTTTCATCACTAAATAATATATTTTTCCAAAAATCTGGAGCTTCGTTCTGATATTTTTTTGCGAAATCAAGACGTTTCTGTTTATTTATTTTCGATATGTAAGGCTTTTTACGGGGTGTTCTTCCATGCAGGCCACTTCTATGGAATGTTCTTCGTATGGTACTGGAACTTATGGTTGTGTTTGCTATCTGCGATATGTCGTTTGCTATTTTAACCGCACTTGAACATGGAGTATTCTTCACTTCTCTTACCACTGCTCTAGCCTGTGCTTCTGTAAGGCGCTTTGGTCGTCCAACGCGTTGTAAATCGGCTACAGTATGATGTTTTGCGTATTTATCCAAAATTTTTTTTATTGTGCAGTGATTTCGTCCCATTATTTTAGCTATTTCGCGTAAGGATTTACCTTTTTTATTTAAACTTAATATAATTTTACGCGTTTCTATACTTGTTTGTTTTCCCATGATGATTTTTGGTATTTATAATTAATTTCGACATTCAACCACTTGCTGTTTCTTCTAAAATGTTCTAAAGTTGTCATGGGAGGGGTTTATAAGTATTTATACGAAAAGTGTGGTACTTCCCCTAAATCTAAAATGAATTTACAACAACCGGACCGGCTGTTCACTTTCTTTTGACGCGTAAAAATCGGGGTATTTTTACTCTAAAGGGGATTTACCATATTTGTGGGTTTTTTTGCTTAACTATTTTTTACGATAGGATTGCTCACAAATAAAGTCGTAAATTTTGGTATATAAATTTTTATTGTAAGTTAACAGAATCGTAGTAAAAAGGGTTTTTAGAAGTAAACAGCTAGTGTTTACTTTTTTTTGACGCTCACAGTAGGTGAAACGGGGAGAAGTATCCAAACAAGGCTTAAAGAACATGAAAACAGTTCAAAATCGGCATTCGGAAAACATCTAATTTTCAACAACCACGAATTTGACGAAAATAAAAATATTAAATTACTCCACCAACTTAATAAAAGCAACCTTATGGAAATAATGGAAATGTACGAAATCAACAAGTTTATTGAAATTAACAGTAATATTATAAGCCTTAATGAACAAATTATCCCGACCCAAAAACCAATCTATAGTTGCCTGCGAGATCCGTACCTAAAACACAAAAATAAAAAACAAAAACAAAAAAAAAACCTAACGTCACACAATAACTTTTGACGTAAATTTTGAAAAATGTAAATTTTTCTAATTTGTTAATAATTACGTAAGATTTTACTATTTTATTTTATTTTATTTTTTTTATATTAATATGTTCATTTTCCGTATGTTGTAAACTTGTAGGTATCTACTAAAGAAGAGCAAGGCTCGAAACTAGTTTAGAAAAATAAATTTTAATTATCACCAGAAGTAAATTTTTTAAAAAAGACCCTGATTTATATTAAGCCCTTATTATGACTAACTTTCTTAATTTATTACTGTTAGCGTCATTATTATTTTAGAACACTAAATACGTCATTCTGTAGACTAACATATGTACTTCAAGCCTACGTATTTACTTTTTTTTATAAATATGTAGCATTAAGTCGTGAGTGTACATCTGCTTAATTTCCAAAAAAATAATATCGTATAATAGCAATAGTATCAGCATTCGAAAAACCCAAGATCTGTTTATTGGCAATAATTAGACCAAAACATTTTTTTCGAATCCGTTCCCTACTATTGACTCACCCTGTATATATAGCTTTATTTTTTAATTATGTACATGTGTATAATTTTTTTCTTTTCTTTTTGTGCTATATGGGCTTCAATAGTTATATTATTATTATTATAAATGTATTGTAAAAAAAATTTTTAAAAGAGCAATTTAAATATATTTTCCCTCCTAAAAGAAGGTAACAATGAAATTCAAACAGGCTCAAGTTGGCAATCTTAAAACGAAAATATCCCCAAGTGAAAAAATCGATCGCTATAATATTAACCTATATTTGTATTTTTCATTGTCAAACGTAGGAATGACGATGTTTGTGTAGCCGCTTAGTGATTAAATGAGTGTTAATTATGCCGAATAAGGTGTCGAAAAGATTGCGTTGAGTCCTGCGTGGTGTGATTTAGGGGCCCTAATCGCCGGTTCAAACGTTTTAATTCCAATATGGCTACTAATAACAACCAGAATGGTTGGTTAACTGGCCTCAACATCGGCATCGGGGGCCCCCTGACCGTGGTCCCCGAACAACAACAATCCGGGACCACATCTGAAATGAATCAGTTTGAACAAATCGATCGAAATGCGACCGCCAGCAACACCCTAAAGGTTATTTATTGTTTACAATTATTTACATCACACTTTACAACACCCTAAGCTTTGTTGTTATTACAATCATTCTAATCCTGTTGTTTTTTCATTTTCTTCAGAGAAACCCTAAAATGGAATTGACCAAAACAGATCTACTTAAACTTGTTACATGTTTTGAAGGAGAAATTCAAGCCAGGGATATTGCTATTGCAGCTTTAAAGGTTTGTTTAAATTAAATTTATTACTAAATAATATCATTACTACAGTGCACTCTAATTAATTGGTACACGGATAAAAAGGACATCCATTTAATAGGGACAAAACAGAATATTTGTATGATACAGTGATTATTACACCGCACACTGTTTTAAAGAAGATATCTTCACAGTCAAGTTAAGCCATCATGTATTCCTTTACCTAGATTTTTAAAGGCAATTTATTTCAAATTATTATTTTAATTTATTTTAAAGAAAACATCTTCATCTTCAATTTAAGGAATTATTCATCCCTTTATCTTCATTATCAATGCCAAGGTGATTTTTTTGAAATTTAATTAATTGGAAATATCTTATATCATTTTAAACAGGGCAATTTCATCTTTAATTTGTTCCATGAATTATACCATTATCTCCATTATTTTAACCATGGTGATTATTTTGAATTCTCCCATGTTTATTATTCTACTGTTATCTAACTTGAAATGCAATCTTACATACTTCCATTTTTATTTCAATATTATATATTATAGTTATATATTATTTTAAACAAGACAATTTCATCTTCAATTTGATCCATGACATCTCATTATCTCCATTATTTTAGCCATGGCGATTTTTTTGAATTCTCTCATTTTTATTATGTTACTGTTATCTAAGTAGAAACGCAATATTATATACTTCAATTTTTATCTCAATGATTTTTAAATAAAACTGGTTATCATACATAATTTTAAAGAAGACATGTTCATCTTCAATTTAGGCTATGATACATCCCTTTATCTTCATTATTAAGAGGTTAAATCATTCTAGATCGTCGAAAATTAACTTTATTTTTCGATTTTCTTCATATAAAGAATATTTTGTTAATTAAATGAAATCAGAAATGATTGCCATGTTGCTGTTTGATTAAAACCATGTTAAACGGGAATGGCTCCACAACCGGAACAATTTCAGCTACAATTTACAAAATATAACAAAAACAAAAACTTATTTCTACAACTCAAAAGCTGGGGAAAGACGTACGATTTTTTTATTATTTAACTTTTAGCAAAAATGGTGAGTGTATTATTAAAACTTTGCATTTCAGTAAAGAAAAAGTAAAGAATTATGTATCATATGAAGAAAACCGTACGTCTTTCTGTATGTAATGGTTTCTTGAAAGGTGCAGTGAATATTTCAAAAAAGTTATAAGTTTTGAGTGGTAAAAAATTAAAAAATTTTAAATGTAGCTTTAATCTGTTGTGCCAGCGCCGTACAATTGACCTTCTAACTTCAAGTTTTCTTCTTTTTTTCTCACGGATTGTGTGGACAACCTGGCTGTTTTTGCTGCATCGAACAGAAGTTGTAACAATTTGTCCCAATTTTAATCATAAATGTGAGTCGCAACATCAAAAATCATCTTGCCACTTTGATTTTGTTTTAGGGTCTATTGCCCAGATAGTCTAATTGAAGCTCTCATTTCAGTACAGTACATCTACTTCAATATTATACTCTTTGCCAGACTGTTTTAATTTCGTAGTGGATATACTAACATTATATTATCTTATGATAATATAATCTTATCTATTATATTATCTTCGGTTTCTAATTCAAAGTGGTTCAGTGGTCGTTTACTTGATGACTTGGGTTTTTTTTGTATCCACTGCTTGGTTTTTGACCTTTCTGATCCCGATTTGTTTTGTGTTCACTCCTATTTATTGTATGTTTAGACAAAGAAAACACTACAATTTCCAATACTCTAGGGTTATATTACTCTTATAAGATATAATTAGATATTACTCTCATAAGTATACTTCTCTTCTCGTCTGTTGTTGTAGATGACACAATTGATACTTCAATTGTTACTCACAGCTCTGGATTTTTACCGTGGTTTTCCCCAAACGAAATTCATAAAGTTCTGTTGCATCTCAATCAATCTTCTAGCCCTGGTCCGGATGGTATTCCAACTTTATTTTTAAGCGAGTTTGCGGCTGAGCTGTCTGCTGTTATGTGCCACTATTTCATATATTTTTTAGATCCTTACTTGAAGGTGTTTTCCCTAGTATATAGAAAACGACCTTCATAATCCCAATATTTAATGATAAACAATTGGTTTCCAATTATCGTCCTGTTTCTATTCTTTCAGCTATCCCTAAGGCATTTGAACAAATTGTACACGAGTATCACCGTCTCTCTATTTTTCAATCTATAATCAATAAACAACATGGATTCTTACCTGGGCGATCTTGTAGAGTCTAATCTTGTGTCGTATGTAAGCTTTATTCATTAAAGTTGGGCCGACTATGATTTTGGCCGACTAACGACTATCCGACTAATCGGCATTAAAAGGGCCGATTAGTCGGCCGATTAATCGGCCAGTGCCGATCATTCCAAAGTTCGCACGTGTTCGAATACTTTTGGAAGCGCTTATATGCTACATAATCTTGTTGTAACTGGGGCTGGGAAATACTTTAAATGAGTTATTGAGTATCGATACCTTCGTGATATCGATACTATTCAAAGTATCGAAATTATCGAAGTATTGAAAGTATCGAAAATATCGAAAACATCGAATTATTAGAAATAATAGTGCCTACCTTATTGGCAGCATGACCTATTATGTCTTCAGAATCATTTTTGGCAACTTAAGGTCAGCCACCTTGTTGGCAGCATGAGCTGTTATATTTCCAAAGTCCTGCTCATCACTTTGAAGTCTTGAAACTTGTTAACAGCATAAGCTATTACCATTCCACAGACTATATATTATTTTGATTTTTAAGCTATTATTATTCCAAACACTATGCATTATCTTAAAGACTTATGTCTCCAAAGTCCTGCTTCTCAGTTTGAAGTCTGCCAACTTGATGACATCATGATGATTCTTGTTCTAAACAGTGTGCATTATCTTAAAGACTGCCGAGAGCTGTTATATCTCCAAAGGCCAGCTCATCAGCTTAAAGTCTGCAAACCTGTTGATAGCATGAGTCAATTCTATTTCATAGACTATATATTATTTGAAGGACTACCAACTTGACAGGGTGAGCTATTATGTCTCCAAAATCTTGCTCATCAGTTTGAACTCTATCAGTTTGTAATGGTTTCTTGAAAGGTGCAGTGAAAATTTCAAAAAAGTTATAAGTTTTGAGTGGTAAAAAATTAAAAAATTTTAGTTGTAGCTTTAATTGACCTTCTAACTTCAAGTTTCCTTCTTTTTTTCTCATGGATTGTGTGGACAACCTGGCTGTTTTTGCTGCATCGAACAGAAGTTGTAACAATTTGTCCCAATTTTAATCATAAATGTGAGTCGCAACATCCAAAATCATCTTGCCACTTTGATTTTGTTTTAGGGTCTATTGCCCAGATAGTCTAATTGAAGCTCTCATTTCAGTACAGTTCATTTACTTCAATATTATACTCTTTGCCAGACTGTTTTAATTTCGTAGTGGATATACTAACATTATATTATCTTATGATAATATAATCTTATCTACTATATTATCTTCGGTTTCTAATTCAAAGTAGTTCAATGGTCGTTTACTTGATGACTTGGGCCTTTTTTTGTATCCACTGCTTGGTTTTTGACCTTTCTGATCCCGATTTGTTTTGTGTTCACTCCTATTTATTGTATGTTTAGACAAAGAAAACACTACAATTTCCGATACTCTAGGGTTATATTACTCTTATAAGATATAATTAGATATTACTCTCATAAGTATACTTCTCTTCTCGTCTGTTGTTGTAGATGACACAATCGATAGTTCAATTGTTACTCACGACTCTGGAATTTTACCATGGTTTTCCCCAAACGAAATTCATAAAGTTTTCTTGCATCTCAATCAATCTTCTAGTCCTGGTCCGGATGGTATTCCAACTTTATTTTTAAGCGAGTTTGCTGCTGAGCTGTCTGCTGTTTTGTGCCACTATTTCATGTATTTTTTAGATCCTTACTTGAAGGTGTTTTCCCTAGTATATAGAAAACGGCCTTCGTAATCCCAATATTTAATGATAAACAATTGGTTTCCAATTATCGTCCTGTTTCTATTCTTTCAGCTATCCCTAAGGCATTCGAACAAATTGTACACGAGTATCTCCGTCTCTCTATTTCTCAATCTATAATCAATAAACAACCTGGATTCTTGCCTGGGCGATCTTGTAGAGTCTAATCTTGTGTTCTAAGCTTTATTCATTCTGGTTTACATGAGGATGCTCAGATTGACGCAATCTATACAGATTAAGGTTGGGCCGACTATGATTTTGGCCAACTAACGACTATCCGACTAATTGGCATTAAAAGGGCCGATTAGTCGGCCGATTAATCGGCCATTGCCGATCATTCCAAAGTTCGCACGTGTTCGAATACTTTTGGAAGCGCTTATATGCTACATAATCTTGTTGTAACTAGGGCTGGGAGATACTTTAAATGAGTTATTGAGTATCGATACCTTCGTGATATCGATACTATTCAAAGTATCGAAATTATCGAAGTATTAAAAGTATCGAAAATATCGAAAACATCGAATTATTAGAAATAATAGTGCATAATAAGCATATTTCTTATGTATTTTCTTCCTAGATTTTACTTTTAGATACTGTACGTTATCTTAATGATGGCCAACATGTTGGCAGTGTTAGTGTTTACATCTCCAAAGTCCTGCTCATCATTTGGAATTCTGTTAACCTGCTAGCAACATGAGTTAGAACAGTTCCAAACACTGCACATTATCTTAACAATTGCTAACTTGTTAGCAGCATAAGCTATTATGTCTCCAAAGTCATGCTCATCAATTTGAAATTTGTCAACTTATTGACAACATGAACTATTACTGTTTCAAACACTGTACACTATGAGTGCTTGTGTCTCCATAGTTCTGCTCGTCAGCTTGAAGTCTGCCAACTTATTGGCAGCATGAGCTATTACTATTCCACAGACTATGTATTATCTAAGACTGCCAACTTGCTGACAGCAGGAGCTATTACTGTTCCACAGACTATATATTATTTTAACAACTGTCAACTTGTTGGCAGCATGAGCTATTACTGTACCACAGACTATATGTTATCTTAATGACTGCCGACTTGTTGGCAACATAATCTTGTTCCACCGATTATAGAGGCTGTCCGGTATTTTCCGGATCAGAGGTATACAGCGATGTAGAGTATGATTTTTCTAATAAATTTTTTTCATATTGTTTATAACAACTGCATGAGAACTGTTTAAAAGATGTCTAATAGCAACTCTGGGAAACGACAGAGGAGTTCGTAAATCAAACTCAGGAAATCGGTCCAACTCCCCGCCTATCATCCGTTTCTTACGCGTTTATTTCACATAAGAATTTGTTTATTGATTTTTCCCTTTGAAACATTCATAAAATAATTCAATAAGTTATGTGTGTGATAGATAAGGTGACCTCTTCAGTCGTTTTCCAGGATCGCTATTGGACATCTTTAAACAGTTCCTGTGCGGTTGTTTAAGCAATGTGATGAAATTTTATTAGACAAATCGTCTCAAAATAATGTGTCTACATCGCTACATACCTCTTATCCGGAAGATATTGGACACCCTGTATACTATCTTTTTATTGTTCAAAACACTATACATTACCTTAAAGACTACTATCTTATTGGCAGCATGACCTATTATGTCTTCAGAATCATTTTCGGCAATTTAAGGTCTGCCAACTTGTTGGCAGCATGAGCTGTTATATTTCCAAAGTCCTGCTCATCACTTTGAAGTCTTGAAACTTATTAACAGCATAAGCTATTACCATTCCACAGACTATATATTATTTTGATTTTTAAGCTATTATTATTCCAAACACTATACATTATCTTAAAGACTTATGTCTCCAAAGTCCTGCTTCTCAGTTTGAAGTCTGCCAACTTGATGACACCTTGTTCTAAACAGTGTACATTATTTTAAAGACTGCCGAGAGCTGTTATATCTCCAAAGGCCTGCTCATCAGCTTAAAGTTTGCAAACCTGTTGATAGCATGAGTCAATTCTATTTCATAGACTATATATTATTTGAAGGACTACCAACTTGTTGACAGGGTGAGCTATTATGTCTCCAAAATCTTGCTCATCAGTTTGAACTCTGCTAACTTATTCATAACATGAGCTATTACTGATCCAAATATATTGTATAAAGACTTCATATATCATGAACTATTATGCCTTATAGCTCCTACTCATCACTTTGTAGTCTGCTAACTTGTTTACAGTTGGTTTATTCGAACAGAGAATTACGTATCAATTTATAAAAAAAATTATGATTTCTTATGGACAATTAATTGCGAACTAGCATCGTATTTTGTCACAGCTCGAACGGTACAAATAAAAAACAAAATGAAGGATGAGAGATGATCACATCTGATCACTGTAAGATATTAATTTATACGAAAATGTCTTTCTGCATCTCCTTTCATTGTCTCAGTACGTCTCTCTACTTCGTCTAATAGGTTGCTTATAAAATAAATTTTTCGTTGAATTACAGGTTGTAGGGAACTTATGCTGATGCTAATATTAAACCTATCAGCTACATCTCGGAAAGAAGCCGTCCAATGACTAGTTAATCACAGACATGTTAATATGTGCTGTTTTTCCATTAATTTTCCATTTCTCTTTAGTAACTACTAGGGCTGGGCGGTAGCAAAAATAAGATATAGAGTATTAACACCTTTGTGGTAGCGATACTATTCAAAGCATCGAAAGTATCGAATTATTGGAAATAATATTTTAATAATAAAATAAAGTATATAATAAGCACATTTTTTATATATTTTCCTTCGTAGATTTTAATTTTGGAGTTAAAGTGGTGGAAATAATAAAGACAAAATAAAAGAGAAATAAATTCCCCACTTCAACTCTTATTAAGAACATAGGGATTCAATATGTTCTTAATAATTTTCCTTGATTATCGTACTCATCGCGAAAAAACAAGAATATACGTAAAATTTCGAGTTATTAATTGTAACAGGAATTGAAATAATAGCTCTTTTGAAGTACTTTAGGACAAATCTTGATCTGATGTATATCGATCTTAAATATACTGTAATCTCAATTTCCTGTATACATAAAACAAGTTGCAATACTTCAACACTTTCGATATTTCAATACTTTTCATACTTCGATACCGATACTTTGCTCAACAGTGATTGTAACAAGTATGATGTCGAGATGTACAGAGTGTTAAATAATTATGTACCCAAAATTCACAGGATTGGTATTGGACGCGACGAAAATTTCTGTTATTTAATAGTATTACATTATTATATAAACGATAATTCTGTTTCCTAGAACTATTTCGAAACATAAAGGCACTAAAAAATCACAACAATAACATTCGATTGATCAGGTATCAACATCTGGTTACAGTCTAGTTACTAATTTAGAAATACCGATTCTGCCACTAAACATTGAGATACGCACTTAAAATTACAGCACTCACGTGGGTCACGATAATTATATAACACGGTATATTCGGTTTTTCTTTCGTAATACAGATATTTGTGGTAAAGTGTTATTTTTATAAAGAAAATTTTAATCTTCTGAGCAAAGCTGAGAAAAAAATTATGAATTCTTTGCGCGTATGGGTACTTTAAAGTACACCCACATTCAAAAATTAATCATTTTTCACTATGTAATAAATAAATACATAACATTATTCTTATTTTATTTTTCGTTGGTATATTTTTTGCAGCATTATAATAAACGCCGACTAATCGGTTTTATTGTTTAATGAACCGATTAATCGCCGACTAATCGCAGACTAAAAAGTGTTCGAATAGTCGGTTCTTCCGATTAGTCGCCGATTAATCGGTACAACCCTAATACAGATTATTCTAAGGCATTCGACAAGATCGATCATACAATTCTCGTACAGAAACTTTTCTCCTTTGATATTCTTGATGGTCTTGTCCACTGGATTATGTCGTATTTATCTAACAGAAGTCGGGCGGTCAAGATTGGTAGCTTTGTATCTAGTTACAAACCTATCACATCTGGTGTGCCTCAGGGTAGTCATCTTGAACCCCTACTATTTATAATGTATATAAACGACATTTTTTCTTGTTTTAAATTTTCTAATTTTCTACTCTATGCCGACGATAATAAAACATTCGCAAGAATTGCACCGAGTCTAGACTGTTTAAGACTGCAGGAGGATCATGACCGCCTGCACAATTATTGTCGTCTTAACAAACTTTACCTAAATTGTGACAAATGCCAAAAATTACATTTGCTTGGAAACGCTATCCTTTCAACTTTCCATATAACTTTAACGGTACCGGTCTACAGATAACGTAAAGGACCTTGGCATTATATTAGATTCCAAGTTGCGATTTCATCATCATATTGAATTTATGATGAGGAAGTCTCTACGTAATTTGGAGTTTGTTATCAAAATCAGTAAGAATTTCACAAATTTTTGGTGTATAAGAACCCTCTATTTGGCATTTGTCAACAGTGTGCTGTGTTACGGTTCCGTAATATGGAACCTTTTGTATGTGGTGTATCTTGATCGTATTGAAGCCATTCAACAATGCTTTGTCCGTTATTTAGCACATAAATTTCATCTTCCTTACTGCGATTATGATGAAGGTTGCATGGTTTTCAACTTATTGTCTTTGCAGCAACGTCGAGTTGTTTCTGATTTGGTGTTTTTTAAAACTTGCAAATGGTTTGCTGGATACTCCCGACCTTCTGCCTGAGCTGAGCTTCAATGTACCGGAGCGGCTTACTCGCAACAACGCCACATTTCGTGTTAACGTAGCTACCACTAACTTGTATCAAAACTCGCCAATAGTTCGTATTCTTAATTCCTTTAATCTGAACTTCAACCATATACCCCTCTTCGACATTTCTTTGCGATCTTTTAAAGAGAGTGTAATATCTAATTTATAGGGAATGTTTTTTTTTTTTTGGTAGAATTATTTTTGTGTTTATTTTAGTTTATATCAGTATTCATATAATAATTTTCATTTTATTTTTTAAGAGGATGCTTTGTTGGGGATATTCTCCCTGTATGCACCCCGAATATGTATATAAATAAATAAGTAAATGAGCAATAGTGGTAGGGATTACCGCTAATCCCTACCACCCCGAAAGTCAGCCCGAAAGCCTAAGTACTGCAAAAATTAACTTTTTTTTAATTTAACACCATCTTTGTTTGTACCATGGTTAAAATAAAGTAATGATGCACTGGGTAATTTCTTAGATTATTTGCTCTGGGTTGACACGTGTTTGACACAAGTCTTCTATCTGCACCGAAGGCGCATTACCAGACAACATTCCGAACCAAAATACAGACACTTAAAAACTGTTCCACTTTTGACTCTTTTTTTGAAAATTTTAGAGTGGTCTAACCCCTTAATGCCAGAGCGATTATTTTCAAATTTAATTAATATGGAATATCGTCTTAAATTTGATCCATGACTCATCCCATTATCTCCATTTTTTTAGCCATAGTGTTTTTTAATTCCCGCGTTTTTATTATTTCACTGTTTACTGTTTATTATTTTACATTCTTCAATATTTATCTGAATATTTTTTCATTAAAACAGCAGTTATCATATAGTATTCAAAAAAATCCATCTTCATCTTCAATTTAAGCCATGATTCATTCCTTTATCGCCATTATTAAATATTAAAATTTAAAAAAAGGAAGATTAAGTATTATAAAAACTCTTTTTAAGTAATCTTATTTTAGGGATAGTACTATTCATTCATCAACTGTCTTCTATAAAACTGTTACAAAACATATATTGAAATATACAAATAGAATCAATTATAATTTAAAAATTACATCGCAATAATAAAAAATAAGCACATAAACTAATTTTAGAGACTGGTTTCAAAAATACAATTTACAAAAAGCGAATGAGCTACCGTAAAACGAAGTATAACATTATAATAAAATATCAATATGTAATTGTATCGTTCATTAAGTTGTAATTGGGATTTTATGAGAATTTATCAATTTTTAGTTGTTCCAATAACTCCATTCTATAACTTTTGTTGCATTTATGTAGTAAATTGCTATTTTTGTAGTTGTTGTTATGGCTTGTTTCTATAGCATGTTTATATACGTTCAAATTATTTTTAGTTTTGTGTTCATTTATCTATTATTTAGTTTTTTGCCAGTTTGTCCTATATAGATACTGTTGCAAATTTGGCATTGTATAGCGTATATCCCGTATACTTGAGTTACATTGTTCTTCTTTTCATTTCTATTTTTATATTATTCTTCTCTAGAGGGTATGTGTACAGTCTGTTGATATAATATCTGCAGGATGCTACTTTGTGTGTAGTTGTGTCATATGAGTCCCATGGTATAATGATAATTTTTATTGATTTTCTATATATGTTGATATTTAGGTTCAATGGTTTTCTTTCTATTGTCTGTTGATTTCTATTTCGATTATGAATTGTAAATTTTTGTGAATTTGATTTAAGTATTACAGGAAAACTTTTAAGTCTTCTTGATTACCATTCCATGTACATAAAATATCATCCACATATCTATATCATTTGATGATTTTATTGTTAAGACTAGAACTACCAACAGTTATATACCTATTTCTATCACCCCGGTCATTTCGACTAATTTGGTATTTAGTTGAAAAAACATAAAAATTCAAAGAAAAGTTTCAAATATAATAAATTATATTTCATTCTAATATTGTATTTACATAAAAAGTATTAGGTAAAAAGGTTTAGTTCTAAGATCTGATGGAAAAAAATTTTCGCGATATTTTTCCAGTTGTTTTGACGTACAAAACTCAAATTTATTACGTCGAGAATGTTAAAAAATACTTGGAGAGGTCATCTTCGAGATTCTGACGTCACGCTATGATTTCTGGCAATTTGATCTGTCATATATACCCCACGTTTGGTTATATTATAACATATAATAGTTTCTGGTGATTTTTTTTCTGTCATTGGCAATGTTGACCGAGTTATGTTTTGTACACAGTAAAAGTAATCAAGTCAATTTTTTAATGTTTTATATTCCGTCAAAGTACAATTATCGGTTTTATAAATATCAAATGCAAATCGAGGTAAATTGTCTTTTTTTTTTGCTTAACCAGTTTCGGCAATTCTCTTTCATTTCCACGAACATTTCTCTAATAATTTTGATGTCAATGATTTGCTGGTAAAAAATCATCAATTATTATCAATCGGTTATGAATCGTTACATTTCTTCCCATTCCAATAAATGGTTGAATTAATTTTAGGACAACAAACTCACTCAAAGAAGTAGAGGACTGTTTGACGGGAATCCATTTATAATGAATTTACTTTGTACGCTCTGGTAGGAAATAATTGTTTATCGATCGTGATGTTTTGTCTCGGTGCGTAACAGTTTTGACTATTTTCAATGAAACATTTGAAATCAATGTAAATTTATTCATTAGCAATCGTACACTTTTCGTCATTTCTTTTATCGAATAAATCATAAAATGTCCGTAAACTCTTTTCTACTCATAATTTTTCCAAAAAACTTTGGTCCCCACTTTTTAGATCATAAATAGGACTATCTTAAATTCTTTGTTCATATGCACGACGTGTAGATCCGTTTTTCACTAAGAACTCGGAACGCTTCTTGTTTGGTATGTGGCCTAATATGGTCTATAATCCGTCAATTGAATATCAATAAAAAACCTGTGTCCTTCATTATGTTTCGTTTTGTATATCCTGCAGGTCCAGTTGTTCCTTTGAAAACAGTATTTATGGATTTCCTTCCTGGTATAGACCCAGCTTTTATTTTAGTCCAAATAGTTTCATCAATAGCGATTTAATTGTGCTGACCGTCACTCTCATCCGAAGATGATGACAATATCAAAACTCTTCTTTTGAGGAAATACACATTTTTTCTATTTCTGATTGATTGTCAGTTTTCAGCTAGTCCATTTTCAGGATCAAAATGATTATTTGTTATGTCCTCTGAAAGTCTGTGTATTTTCAGACGCCTGGGCGTTTTAGGGTAAAGTTTTATAACTGGCTAAAATATTCCAAATATATTTTCCCTTATTATAATTAAAATATACACATTTATTTACAATATTAATAACAATAATTTTGAATTGAAAGAAATATATTCAATTCAGTTATTCACAGGTTTTAATTGCTTTATTTCAATCCTATACAATAGAGCACTTCATAAGAGCGTAAACGAGTCATACGATTATCTTGTCTGTACTTCCACTCATTATGTATTTCTGTACTTGCACCGTTTCGCAGAGGCATTATTCAGAATCGGCATCGGTGAGTATAACAATATTCTATATCATTTCGCATCGGCATATGCGCGATTTTGTTTATGCTGAAGCAACGTATATTGTGTAAGACAAGTTCAAAATACAAAATATAAGTATCGGTAGTTCTAGTGTTAAATAGATTGGAAGGATCATGTATTTTGTTTTCTTAAGGTGGTTTATAAATATGTCCTCGAGAATACTCGATATTGGTAGGCCCATTGGTAGTGAATTTGTAATATTTGTTGTTTAATTGGAAAGCGCTCTGGTTGCTAAGATGTTTTAAGATTGAGATCATATCATTGATGATAGAAACGTTTTGAAAATGATGAGCGGAAATTTCTTTCATCAAATTAGTGGTAAAGTCAGTTTCAGTGTTTGTGTAGAGGTTTACTATGTTGAAGAAATCTACTGTACATTGGGCGAGTCATAGAAAGTTGTGATTGATCTGATGGGCATGTTTGATTTATGAATTTTTACTATAGCATATAATTGTGGGACGATGCTATTCATAGGAATCATAAAATTGGGATTCTTGTTAATCGATTTAATGGTATACAATGCCAAAATTGCCACTGTATCTATATATGACAAACCGTCAGAAAACTAAATAAGAGAATAAACGAACATAAAACTAAAAATAATATATAATAATAATATTTTTTTTTTTTATTTTATTTTAACTGACTCCAAAACAGTGAATGTCACTGGTATCGAAGCCTTAATACACAAAAAATATATGTAAACAAAAAAAATCACAATAGGTTATGTATAAAAAACGAAAATGAAAATCATCAAAAATGCAAACCCACCAGAAACAGATCAACACTCATTCACTTCAAAAACATTTTCAGATTATAAACTAATTTTTTCATTGTCCTTGCCTCCACTATTATTATCGGAACACTGTTGTATGCTTTAATACCAAGATATAATGGTGATCTCTGTGCTGTCGTTGTTCTACAATATTTATTTCTAAAATCATTTGCATTCCGGGTGCTGTATTCATGCCAGTTCTTAACTTGTTTTGTATTTATATTAGTCTTTATTAGTTTGTTTTTTATGGAATATATATATTTTATTTGCTCATAAGTCCGAATTTTCTGCAAGTTCCATATATTTTCCATTTCATACACAAGATCAGTTGACATACAATAATTCAACTGAAAGATGGATTTTACTGCTTTATTCTGCGTTCTTTGTAATTTATTTAACTGGTAAAGCGGAAGACCTCCCCAGCAGGGAATTAAATATCTAATTTGTGGCAGTATAAAGCTATTATAGAGTAAACGCCTAGAGTTTTTATTTAAGCAATCCGTACACCTTTTTATTGCACTAACCATTGGCACAATTTTTTTAATGATAGCATTCACATGTACATTCCAATTGAGATCATTTGTCAAATTTAAACCTAAGTATTTGTACGTTTGCACTTCTTTTAGTTTTTCTCCATTGAGAAACACATTAATATCACTTTTTTGTTTATTTTTTTGTTTAATAATCATATATACCGTTTTATTAACGTTCACCGATAATTTATTATAGCACAGCCATGTATAATACAGATTTAAGTCGTCGTTCGCCACCTTTTCAAGTTCCTTTATATTACTTGATGATATAACCAAGACAGTGTCATCAGCAAACACAAAATATCTCGCTTGAAGTTGTAGATACTTTAAGTTTTGAATGTATAATAAATATTGCAAAGGACCAAGTACTGATCCCTGAGCTACTCCAATACTTAGGCTTTTTTTTTTACTCTTGGTTTTATTGATTTGAGTATAATGCTTACGGTCCTTAGAATATGACTGGAAGAGGTCTTTTGCAATGCCTCGCATTCCCATTCTTTCTAATTTATTGAGTAAAATATCTATGTCCACAGTATCAAATGCCTTTTGTAAGTCAATAAACACTGTCAAAACATACCTCTTCTTATCGAGTTCTTCTGTAATATATTCTAGTAAATCCCCTGTCGCCCCCAAGGTACTACTCTTCTTTTGAAATCCGTATTGATATGGATCGATGTTAAAGAATTTCTGTATAAAGTTAGTTAACCTGTGTTTGATGACTTTTTCTGTTATTTTAGAAAATATATTTATGATTGAAATTGGTCTATAGTTACCAAGTTCTGTTTTTGCTCCTTTTTTATGAATAGGGGATATTTTCGCCGTTTTTAATTCATTCGGAAACAGGCCAGTAACCAGGATATCATTAATGATATTCACTATTTTGTCTCCCAAAACTTCAAAAAGCAGCACTATATCAGATTTAGTAATACCATCTTTTCCCGGCGAACTATTATTATTTAAATCCCTTATAATAGAATTAATTTCTGTTAAATCAGTTGGTTCCGAGTAGATGGATTCTTTTGTTTCTTCTTCTCTAAACTGGTGATTAAGAACCGGTTTAATTTTTGAGGCTAAATTCTTACCTATTTCAGAAAAATAAGTATTAAATTCCTCAGCTATTTGTTGCTCATCTTCAATGACTGCACCTGTCATACTTTTCATTTGTCCCATTTTGCCCTTTTTTTTTGTTCGTTTCAAACATATATCGTTCAGGACCCTCCACATTTTTTTACTGTTTGTTCCAGCCTCATTAAGTGTTTTTTTCCACATACTCCTTCTTTAATTTTCTTCTCATATTATTTACCACATTCTTTAAATTTTTAAAATGTCTTTCGGTTTCTGAGTTTCTTATTAATTTCCATCGCTTATATGAATTATCTCTCTGTTTTATTTTCTCAATAAACTCAGCATTTATCCAATAGTTGTTGTTGGATACTTTTATTCTACTTTCCTTTGTACACTCAATTTTTGTTTTTGTTATTATTTCTGCTAATTTTCCAAAGGAAGTTATTTCTTCCTGTTGCAATTTCATTTGAATTAGTTCTTTCCATTTTCCTTTCAGCAGTTTAGTTTTATTGATAACTTCTTTAGTTTTTTTTTCAATTACTTTGTTTAATTTAATATACATAACTTTATGATCTGATATAACAAGATCCGTAAGGGTTATATCACAGTAGAGGTTTTTATTCATTAAAACATGATCTAAAATAGTAGCTGTTTTTTACGTTTGTCTTGTAGCATTCTCAGTAGTAACAATATTCTGTATTGTAAATGTGTTCATTTCGATTATATTTTTATACTCTCTAATCGTATCAGTTTCACTGAGTAAATTTAACTTCATGTCTCCCAAAATAATACAAGGAGACTTCTGAGTTTCCATAATTTTATCTATTTGTGCTAAAAAAACGTCAGCTTTGTTTCTGGGCGCTCTATAGATATTTATAATTACGCAATTAACTTTAGTAAGACAAACACAAAGTATGTTACAGTCCTCAATTTCCATTTCTCGAATATGTCTCTGATCATACTCCAAATTGTCTTTTATAAACAGACTCACCCCTCCTCCCCTTGAATCTCTACAATGATGGACAACGTTATAATTTGGTATATTAAAATATTCCACCTCATTAGGATAAATCCACGTTTCAGTAAGTGCAATTATGTGAATTTCAAAATCATGCTTATTTACAATCTCCATCAAGTCATCAACTTTATTTCTTAGACTTCTTATATTTATGTACAAGATATTAAATATTTCATCCATTTCTGTTACGATCTAGACATATATACATTAATTCTAATTTTTGTACTTAATATTTTAATTTTATGAAGTAAGTTTATATAGTAAGATCTTGTTCAAATCTTATTTTGATAGACTGATCCTTAAATGTTTTGCGAAGGTAAATCTTACCATTTCTACAGAACGCTGCTGCAAAGTTATTTTCTTTTCTAAAATCACGTGTACTTTTAAAAAGTCTCTGATTCACAATAGTAAGATCTTCATTAAAGAATATATTTCCATTTTTTCCATTCAGTCCACACTCACCAACTTTGATACCTTTAAGTTCTTTAACCTTTTTGAAAACCTGCAATTTCAGGCTTTCTTCTAAGAATTTGACATCGATAGGTCCTTCCCTCTTCTGTTTAACTCTAAAGCAGTCCGTTATTTTATTCATAGGTATATTCAGCGTCATTGTCCCAAAAACCTTACACACAACTTCTTTTGTATCTTCATTTTCTTGGATCGGTACACCAGAAACAATAATATTCCTTTGTCGTTCTATTTGCTCTTGGTTATTTGCTTTTTGTTCCAGTATTTCCAATCTTTTCTTTAATATACGATTTTCATCTCTATAAAGCTTCACCTCCTCAAACAAATTTTCAGACACCTTTTTTTGATCCTCAAAAGAATCTGACATAAATTGAACTGATTTTTTAAGATCCTCTATATCTCTGAGTATTTTTTCCTCAAAGGGTTTAAGGGCTTCGCTTAAGAGTTGCTTCACTATATGTATTAATTTTACTTCATCCACAAGTTTCGATGTTTCATAAACTTTATCTTCCCTAACCTCACTTCCATCGCGCGGTTTACAACAAATCATTTTATTTTCCTTATTCATTACTTTTGCTTGTAACGCACAACTAGGGTGGTAGTAGGAATTGCAAATTTCACATCCCACTGGTGCATTGACCTTCTTCCTGCAGGATTTACAATTCTTTTCCATTTTTCATTAACTTTATAACTGTTTGTTTTGAAATACATAACCTCTGTATATATATATCAAATGTACATAAATATGTTATACAAACTGGTATCGATTATAACATTGACTACAAACATTGCAATTTACTACATAAATGCAAAAAAAGTTATAGACTTGACTTATTGGAACAACTATAAATTAATAAATTCTCAAAAAATCCCAATTACAACTTAATGAACAATATAATTATATATTTATATTTTATTACAATGTTATTTTTCATTTTACGCTCGGACACCCGCGTTTTGTAGCTTGTATTTTTAAAACCAGTCTCGCTTCACACTCTTTTTATTATATCTCTATTTTATTACATCATAACTTAAAATATTTTAACATGTTTAAGTGTATAGTTTCTGTGCTTATTTTTTATTCTTGTAATGGCTTATATCATCTTATGTCATATTAAACAGATAATTTTCATCTTCAATTTGATCCATGACTCATCCCATTATTTCCATTATTTTAGCCATGGTGATTTTTGTATTCTCTCATGTTTTATTATCTTACTGTTGTCTTACTTGAAACGCTATCTTACATACTTCAATTTTTATTTCAATAATTTTTGAATAAAACAGCGGCTATTACATATTATTTTAAAGACATATTTAATTTTAGGCATGATTCATCTCTTTATCGCCCTTATTAAATCCAAGGCGATTTTTTGAAAATTAATTAATCTGAAATATCCTATATCATATTAAACAGGGCATTTCCTTCTTCAATTTGATCCAAGATTCATCCCATTACCTCTATTATTATAGCCACGGCGATCTTCTTGAATTAGCCAGAAGTATACCTCTGAAGATGTATATAGATACATCTCGTTTTGTATGGGTACTATTTTGGAAACGTTTCAAACCGTCTGGAGTTTCGAATGTCAAGTGTATATCACTCGTTTTGCTCGTACCCTAAACATCGCGTTTGCGCGGAGAAAGCTAACTTCATGCAGTTTCATAAATAACTATTCTACACAAAACTTGATGCAACAAATTCAATATTCTTTCCCGAACATTCAACAAACCCTCGATCATACGATTAGCTGGTAAATGATTAAACACAATCTAAAACTGATGGGTGTATAAGAGAAAGTTTATTATTCATGGTTAGATAATATGGAATGATATGGAATCATGTCTATATGTTGATGACATATCATGAAGAATACGTCAATCTTAAAAGTATTAATACATTTGTATAAATAATGCATATGTAATAATTGTGTCATATCAAACGCCGTTGTAAATATGATAACTACATATTCTTATTTAATTGTTATACATACCATGATTTACGTAAACCAGTTCCATGACTCCTTGCTTCTTAATATTTAAGGTTTCGTGCTGCCTCAATCGTTCTGCTGCTTTAATAACACATTTTTGTCTTTTAACTATTTCATATTATTTTAAACTTTTAATGTCATTCATCGGCGGCTATTTTTGAAAATACGTATGTGTACTGGGTGCTGAAAAAACTGAAATAAGACAAGACTCAAACGATGAATTATGTCTGAAAAGTTCTGAAAAGACAAAATTCCTGCTCTCTAAGAAAACATTAATTTTTCATTGGGAAGAAAAAGCTCAATAGCAATAAAATTTAAACAATTAATTGAAACTGGTAATTTCAGCTCAGTAAAACAATTAGCAATTTTGTATGGGTACTATTTTGGAAACGTTTCAAACCGTCTGGAGTTTCGAATGTCAAGTGTGAGGCAATATCAAGATTTTTGTAAATATTTCAAGTCTACCAGAGACAATATAAAATCTTCTGGAAGCAGCATCAAGTTTTATAGAAGTAGTATTAAGGCTTCTGGAAGCATTTCAAATCTACCAGAGGCAATATCTGGAAGCATAAAGTTTTCTAGAAGTAGTATCAATCTTCCGGAAGCATTTCAAATTTTCAAGAGGAAATATTAAGTCTTCTGGACGCAATATCAAGTCCTCCATAAACATTTTAAGTCTTCTAGATGCAATATCAAGTCTTTCAATATAAAGAACAGTTATATGCAGGAAATTATGTCAAATTTTCTGTAAGCAATATCTAGAAGTAGTATCAAGTCTTCTGGAAACATTTCAAGTCTTCAAGAGACAGCATCAAATCTTCTGGAAGCAATATCATGTCTTCTATAAGCATTTCAAGTCAAAGTTATATTATTTTATATAAAGTTCTAATGTACACCGAAAAATAATTTTTTGTCTTGCGTTCAGGTTAGCGTGTACCTATACATTTCCTCAATTTATCCCTTTATCTCCATTACTAACGCAAATGAGATTTTTTATATTCAATTAATTAATTAAATTAATTTATTACTAATTAATTTGAAGCGCAATCTTACACATTTTAACTTTTATCCATATAATTTTTATCTCCATTATTTTAGCAATGGTGATTTTTTTTTTAATTCTCCCAGTCTTATTATTTTACTGTTATAATTAAATTGAAACGAAATCTTACATATTTCAATTTTTAACTCATTAATTTTTGAATGAAAGAGCGGTTATTGATTGATAGAACATAAGGGACGTGTGTTGGAGTATGAGCATTAGCTATTCTTCTCCAGACCATTTATTGACACTATTGTTCCAGTAATTCACTATTTGTTGCTAGTTTATTATTGCTTTACCCTGTGGTGATGTGGTTGGATTAACAAAATTTCACCAATGAACACAACAAAAATGTGACTACAACAAAAAAAAAATTAAATTATGGATAAACTATGAATCTGGATTTCAAGGATTTACTTTTGTTTTTGTATATAATATTATAGAGTTGTATACCAGCATGAACAATAATACTAATTTAAAGATATAATCCACATTTATTAATAAAATCATATAGCATCATATAGACTTCCAAATTGTTAGAGGCTAGTGAAGATGTTAAGTTATAAAGTAGATACTTTCCCTTAAGTAATAATTTTCTTAACATATTTTCTGTACTAAGTTCAGTTCTATTACATCAAAAAAAATATATGATCAGATCTCCATATTGTTCACATTCATAATTTGGATTGGAACATGTCGGAAACGTAGTCTAATGATTATGGCAAAAAATTTCTTGATATAAATGGACAAATCTCAAATCATGGTTAGGGATGAGTTTCCCTTGTACCGTTTTGTAGGATGTTCCCTTTAAATTTAATAAATTTTACACATTCCCTTTCCACCTTCATCCCAAATTCTTCCATTCTCTTCCAGAAACAGCACACTTCTCTTGGAAACTTATCATATCACTTGAGTAAAAAATGATGACTGTCCAATGTAGTTTTGTATTTCTCAAGGGCTATAATTGCAAAGAGTCAGTAAATATTATCGCTTTTTTTTTCATTCAACCACTTAATTGTTCTAACGGCTTTTAAAATCGCAAACAATTCTGCCCCATAAATAGACGATGAGCATGGTTAATTGCATGAAAAGTTCACCTTCAAGTCCTCTGAGAAAATACCATAAGCTACGCTATTTGGTCGTTCTCTCAAGGAGTCGTGTAAATATATAAAAAGTTAGGCCATTTCTCATTTATAAATTCCTCAAACTGTTTATTTATGTTATTCTCATCGTTGTAACTATTTCTTTGGTGATTCGTTTTATGCCATAATCTAAATATATCTGGTATTTGGTACGTATTTATTTCCTTAGCCCTTGTTAATATATTCTCTGTTAAAGGTATTGTTTTGTATCTCTCTCTATTTTCTTAATACCATTTGGCTAAATCTTCAATAATAAAATTGTGTCTTCCAATTGCTGTATAACATTTTTTTTTCTAATTTCTCAATACATGTTTCGGACTTTATAAGTCCATCTTCAGCTGAACCTATCGTACGCTTTAATTAATAACTTAATAGATATACAAAATAAAAAACTTACGTCAATATAAGCTACAGCAAAAACACGTGGAATTCTACAAAACATGTCAATGGGAAGATACAACTATAAAAGAGAGTTAAAAGACATAATCATATAAAATATTTAAAGAAAAATTTAATTCAATATGAGAAAACTTACATAGGACGAAGAACTTTTAAAAAGCTCAATTATAAAAAGACATGAGACGATAGCGTTAAAAGAGAAGAGAAGATTGTTCATATTATTAGAAAGCAGGTTACAAAACCAGAAAAGGATGGGTAACAATATGAAAAATGTTGGAGAGAGATGTGAAATGCAAAAATTGTAATGAAAACCAAAAACACCAGAAGAATGAAATAAAATAAGGAGTAAGAAAATCATGCGTCCAAATTTTTATTTAAAAAAAGGAAAAGAGGTGTATTGTATTTGAATTTGGTCGTTAAGCAAATTAACATTTTTTGACTTATGTTTTAGAATCTCGAAAATTTCAAGCAGATCAAGTTTATAGCTCTTATCACATCTATGTAATAAAGAAAATCATTATAATTAATTTTATGACCGCTTCTTCGATCAATTGCATGTTTATAAACATTTCCTTCATAAAAGCCTTAAATTTACTATCGAGATCGAAGAAAATAAAACTTTAAATTTTCTTGATATGACCGTCAATCATTTAAATAATAATAAGTTAGCCTATAATATATACAGAAAACCCTATACAATAACTTAGGATTCCTCGCACCCCCTTAGTCAGAAACTAGCCAATTTTTCAATTCTTGATTAATAGAGCCCTAAAATATCCACATTCTCATGAAAACGGAATACTTGAATTTAATTACATACAAAAAATTGCTATTAGTAACAAATTTCCTTTGTACATTATTAATAATCTTTTCTATAAAGTCCAGATTCAAATGGATCCTTTATATGTTAAACCCTTAAAAGAAAATTACATTTAAAAAACCTATTAATTACAACCAAATTACAACCCAATCTAGATCAATTTTTTTGAACTATAAAATATCTCATTGGTCTTTTCCAATAATAATAATATAATTAATATCTTTTCCAATTACCATTTTAAACGTAACAATAAAATGAAAGATAGTGGTGTGTATTCGATTAGTTCCACGTGTTTTTCCCGTAGCTTATATTGACTTAAGTTTTTCATTTTGTATATCTATTAAATTATTAATTGAAGCGTACGATAGGTTCAGCTGAAGATGGACTTATAAAGTCCGAAACATCTACTGAGAAATTAGAAAAAAAATTAAATAAAGACAGTTGAAGACACAATTTTATTAATCTAATAATTACTTGCAACATGGATTTTTTGGAAAATCTTCAATAGTTCTGATAATTATGTTCGATTCTTCTGTCGTATTTTTAACCCTTAATTAGGCGCGTCAAAAAAATAACATAATTGGTCGCGCGGTGTATTTTAAGCACCACCAATAATGTAGTGAAATTATCAAGTGTTTCAATGAAATACTTTTATGTTTTTGGTTTTTATTTATTTAAGATATAATAAAATATCGTTTATAGGAAATAAAATACCAAAATAACATAAACTTTATTGTGACTAAAACAGAAATGGACGTTTACAAAAAAAATTAAAAGAAAATAAACATAACTCTAAATAATAAATATAAATTAATACTTTAATTCCTAAAAAATATTCCAGAATATGAAATACTCTATCAATTTTCATCTTCTTGGATAGTGTCCTCTGAGCATTGTTTACAACGTAAGCATTTTTTGCTGTGCTCCTTACACACAAATAAATGGCAAAGATCACACCGCATAGTTGTTACTCTATTCTTCCTTCTGCCGCAAATTTGGCATCTGCTTCTAATTTTTGGTGGTGGTTCGTCTTCTCTTTCCCTCTCTTCTTCCTCCTCGACGTGTTTCTTCAATATTAGTTTTATATCTAAAGGTAAACTTTTATTACGGAGACGATCACGGAAATAAGGCTTCATAAGGCTAATAGCAAGTGTTTTTAGAAACAGTCTTCTTGTGACTGCTTTATTGGAAATGTTATTATACAATATTTGAGCGTTTATTCCGGAAATATTTAGCAAGTGAAAAAAAATGTACACAAAGGCCACCTCTTTGTTCTTCTTGATACTGAGTAGTTTGAACAAAGTTGCTCAACGGTATCTACACCGCCTTTCGTCATGTTATAGTCGTGAATTACTTCTGGCTTCTTAGTGTCCTCATTTAAGGAGTTATCATTATGCATGGTTGAAATTAAAACAACAGATTTATTTTTCTTGGGTACATAGGAAGTAATTGTGATTTCTTGCTGGAAACCAAATAAAGAGGACCCAACTTCTCTCTTTTTATTAGGCAAAAACTCAGGAGGGATTTCTCTCTTATTTTTTCGCAACGTCCCTAGGTATGTGATTTTATTAACAAGTAATGACTTTGCTAACTGATAACTGCTATACCAATTATCGCATGTTAGATTCCTATTCTTTCCTTTTACATGATTCACTAATCTTGAAACAATATCTGCAGGTGTGTTATTGATAAAATAAGGCCCATCTGGCTACTTTCCGCAATAAATTTCTATTTTACTAGTGAAGAAACTTTTAGCAAACATTGCTAAACATTTGCAAACATTTTGATACCGTATTTTGCCGGTTTGCTCGGTATATATTGTATAAAATTGCAACACCCTCGAAATGGAACTAACATTTCATCGATTGTCATGTACTTGCTTATGCAATAAGTCTTTTTACAGTTTTCGTTTAGAGCATCCAATATCGATCTAATTGGTGCTAGTTTATCCAGTTTACGTCTTTGTTCCCTTGTCGTTATGTCACCAATTTCAGAACTTGTAATATAAAAAGAAATCTCTTATAGTTCATGCAGGCTCGAAATATCTCAATACCTGTACCATCAGTTACCCATAACTCCAAAAAAGTTGTATGGTTGGCTCGTTTCATGCCAGATAAGAAAAGTAACCCAATAAATGCTAACATTTCATTTTTAGATATATATTTGCAGTCCCTTTCCCTTTGAAATTTCTGTTTTATACTATCTATATATTTATTTGAGTACATAATAATTTCATGTATCATTTCTATTGAAAATATTTTCAAAAAACTGTATCTCGTTTTCTATATCGCGAGCATCCAATTTTGGCCCTGGCAATATTTTGACTAAATTACGTGCCTTTGTTCTTACTGCCTTACGAACTAAACTTACTTTAGACCATTTCGTCGTCTTATCTTTGCCAAAATAAAATTTATCACTGAAAATTTCAGTATATAAATTTTCTTCTTCACTATCATCGGTTGACATTTCAGAATTGCTGCCATGCTCACTAAACGACACTTCTTCATCATCCAGATCATCGTCCTCTTCGTCATCTATTTCTACAAATGTTTCGTCTTTATCAACGTCTATAAGGAGCCCCAGCTCTTGATTTATTTCTTTCTTTTTTGAACTTCTGGTTTCCATCTTATCTATAATAAATAGAAATAAATAAAACGAAAACAGAAAAAATTATAAAATACCAAATCCGTAATAAAATAAAAATGTATAAACATGTATACAATAAAAATAATGTAATAATATAAAAATGATGTAATAAAATAAAAATAATGTAATAAAAATAATTGTAAAAAAAATAAAAATGTACTTACATAATTGGTCGCGCGGTATGCTTTAAATACCAACTTTTCTAAAACTCAAAATAACCACTTTCTAGCACTTTTAACAAGCCGACGTTATACACCGCTAAACACAACAGTGAGATAGTAAGGTACCTAGCGACGCAGAGGGAGAAACGCCATATAACTATTTTTATTGGACATTTTTTGTAAATGGTGTACAAAATACACCAGCGTGCCTAATTAAGGGTTAAGAATAAATTTTATACACAAGACCTCAAATCTGTATGTTAACGGCATATCTCCCATTTTCATTGTCAATGCAATTGGAATTGTTTTTAATGCTCCCAAAATTAATCTGTATAATTTGGAAATAATCATATTCTTTTCAATTTCAACATTTGATTTTTTGTGGTGGTATAGTATCTGAGTTGTCACGCAATCTTACATACTTCAATTTATATCTGAATAATTTTCGTATAATATAGCAATCATACATTATTTGAAAGAAGATATCTTCATCTTCAATTTAAGCCATAATTCACCCCTTTATCTCCATTATTAAAGCCAATGCGATTTTTTATGAATTTCGATTATTATTAAGTATTTTTACAATCCGATATTTGGGAGTGTTCCAATTAATTATAGTGCACTGTATTATTATTATTATTACTCATTCCGTCTTCAATTTCAGTCTGAAAAATTAAAACAAGTAGTTAATTTGGGTCGGTATCGCCCAGCGGTGATGTCAGATCCTTACACAGCACTTTTACGTGATACAATAGCAGATACCCCGTCTTCAAAGCTTCCATACAGTGAAAAAGAAATGCAAGAAGCAGCAGATGCTCAAATACAAGCGTTGGAGCAATTGGCGATGCAGCAACGTCGAGCACATCAACACATGGTGAATATCTTAAAAGACGCAGAGGCTAAACATAAGAAAGTCATACAAGAATTGGAAGAAGAAAAATGTAAACATGAACATGACACAGCTCAAGGAGATGACATCACATACGGCTTAGAAATGGAAAGAAGTAGATTAAAGCAAGAACTTGAGGTGGAAAAGTTGACCAGGAAAAAAATGGAGAAGGAGGTTAAAAGACAGCAGGAGTTGGCGGATGAGGAAAGGGCTAGGCAAAAACAGATTGTTTTATTGTTGTTGGGAGACAGGAAAAGGGTGATTATTAAGTATATAGAAGAAAGAAGGAGGAGTGAAGATTTAGCGCAGATTTTATCAGAGGAAAAAGCTAGGATTGATAGTATGGCGGAAGGTTTAGAAGAGGAAAGTAAGAAGTCTTTACGAATGGAAGCTGAGTTAGAAAAACAACTTCATCTATTCGATTCTGAAAGAAAAGCTTTAAAATCTTCGTTATCAGCCACAGAATTAAAGTAAATAGCAATTTTTTAATTATTTTAAAATTTAATCTAATTTAGAATATTAGAGGTGTAATTGAAGTTAGAGAATAAGTAATATAATAAGAACTCTACTAAAGTTTTTAATAATTAACTTTGTTTATTTGGAATTAGTTTTGACATACTAAGATGCCATCATCAGCCAAATTTACAAAACAATATTTATTTAACGATTATCATCGACGTATCTATACCATTTTTAAATATTCTTGAAGAACGTATAAGATATTAATTATGATATTCATATTTCATTTTAGTAACCAGTTTTGTCTATAATCATATTTAGAGTTTAATTGTATGCAGTATTCTTTGTCTCTTATTTAAGAAAGATAAGCTTGTGTTTTTTTTAAGAAAAAGTGTTTTCTAGTAACTGAGAATTTTGTCTGTTCAATGTAATTTTTGGACTATACGATTCTAAATTAAGGTTTTTTTACAATTTTATTATTTTTAGGATCATTATAATTATTGGATTGTTTTGTAGATTTGGCTGATGATGACATCTTAAATCGAAATTAGTTCCAAGTAAATAAAATTAATTATTAAAAAACTTTAGAGATCAAGAGTTTTGTATTATATTACTTATCTCCTAATAATATTTTAAAGTTGGTAAATAAGTTATAGTTTGATTTTATACTTCTAAACTGATTTTTATTTTATACAAAGTTAAAGTCTTACTAGTTTCGCTCTTTGGCCATCCTCAGAGACTCTACAAATAGATTAACATTGTAATTTCTTTATCTTAGAAATAAGTGAAGTTACTTAAATTTCTTTTTCTTAAGCTGGCAAACTTTTCAACACTAACTTGATTTTTCCACGATGCAATACTAGTCAAAATAAGCACTATTCAAAAGTTTATTTTATTTTGCATTGAAAGTGTAAAAGTTTTAATGAAACCTCAAATGGAGAACAAGCTTTCGAATGATGTTAATTTTGATTAATGATTTATTTAGAAAATCAATTTGACGGTATATTTTCAAAAGATTGACTAATAACTAATAACTCATAAACTATCAATTTTATCGAAAAAGTTTTAATAAATCTTTCATCATATGAAGAGGGAAAATATTCATTGTGTTATTATTGCATTTCAGATGCGCCACTATGATATTCAGCATGACAAAATACGTAGCTTGAAATATTTTATTTGTAGAGAAATTTGCATAATGGTAACACTTGGTAATTAGAACATGTTACTGCATTTTTGTTCTTACATGCATAAATATTTTATGAAAAATATTTATATAAAAAATATTAATATATATATATATAAATATGTTAAAAAACTTTTTTTGATAAAATTGATGGTTTATGAGTTATAAGGTCGTCTTAATTTAAATGCTCCACCCGGTATAATATAAAATAATAAACTACGGACCTTACATTATTCTAAATTAAATAGTGTAACATATGTATATATGATATTAAACTGGTCTAAAGTCTGCGCAAAAAGTCAAGGCCCCTCACCTAAGAGACCGATATCTTTATAACCGCTCAATTTAAAAAATTGTGGTTTGTTATAATCAGTGCGATGTAAGTACACGATTTTTGAGAGTGCCAGCAACTTTGTGCACTTTTCGATTCTTTATCAAAAACTAATTAAAAAAAAAATTAAATTATAAACTTGTAGTAACACGATGTGTTCTTTATGTGGGGCATATTTTATTTTATCGATATTCCATATAGTTTCGCGGAAAATAGCGGTTTAGTAGGATGTGATTATTTCGAAAACGACGATGGTTTTAATTGAAATATATCAAATAATATCGATTTGTTTTTAAGAGCGATTTAATGGAATTATAAATTAAAGAGAAATAAAAATAAGTTCTTCGGGAAAAGATGATGATTAGGAAATCCTAATTTTGAGAAACTGGTAACGGAACCCGACAAACGACTATTTACCAGATTTTGGTAAAAACTGCATTGAAATCTGTCAGATTGTGAAACTACATCGAATACCGATAAAATCAAATCAATTCGCCACATTAACAACACATCGGTTTACCACCAGATTAAATACGAAATTTGTTCGTCAATTAGTTTGTAAGAAAAAATCGCAAAGTGGACAATGTTATTGGCACTCTCAAAAATCGTTTTTTTTTTTCGAATTAACATATGTTACACAGTGTTCAGTGTTTAATGACAAATATTCAGTGATTATAATAAACTTTACCGCAATTTTTTTCGTCGAGTTTAAGAAGATCGTCGATCTCTAAAGTGAGGGGTCTTGGCTTTTTGCACGGATTTTAGTTGATACTGAGAGTTACACATAATGGCTGGATAGATATGTCGGATATCTGGCTGAAGACGATGGTGGATAAAGTTCAAATTAGAACTGGTGGTAACCTGATGTTCTTAATGAAGGACATATTTTATTTTATCAATATTCCATATAGTGGAAAATCGCGTTTTCACATCCTACGGTTATTTCGAAAATGACCTGACAGTCTTCAAAGCAGTTTTAAATATGTAAAATAATTAAAGCGAAACAGATATTCTTATATCTGTGCAGGGAGAGGAAGGTTCCGTCCAATCCAAACAGAATCAAAACAGTACTATTATCCGTGCCAGATGTCAAGGCACTTTTTTCGATACTTTCGAAATCGCTCGATGAAAAAAATTATGGTGATATTTATCAGTGAACATTTCTGAGTATCATAGCTTCATTTGGAAATATTCGCAACCGCGGTTTTTCCGATTATTGAGAGTGCCGGCAACATCTGTCTTCATTTCGATTTTTTTTCTCAAAAACTATTTGACGAAATATTTTCAAATTTCAACTGATGGCAACCCAATGTATTCTTAATGCGGGGTATGTTTTATTTTATCGATATTCCCTATAGTTTCGCGGAAAATCGTAGTTTAACAAGATGCGGTTATTTCGAAAACGACCAGGCGGATTTCAACGCAAGTTTTACCAAAATGTGTTTAATAATGTTGTATGTCGGATTTCGTCACCAGTTTTTCAAAATAAGTGAACCCTAATTTTTTAAGAGCGATTTAATGGGAATACAAGTTAAAGAGAAACAGAAATAATACTTCGGGGAGAAGTGCTCATTAGGGAGACCTCAGTTTGAAAAACTTATTACGGAATCCGACAAACGACATTCTTTAACACATTTTGGTAAAAATCGCGTTGAAATCCGTCCGGTCGCTTTTGAAATAACCGCATCTTACTAAACGGTGACTTTCTACGAGACTATATGGAGTATCGTTAATATAAAATATGTTCCTCATTAAAACACATAAAGTTATCACCAAGCAACGACAAAGTTGCCGGCACTCGCATCGGCTACTTTTTTCAATTAACTCGCGAAAGAATAAAAACCGCGAATCCGAAAATTTCCAAATTAACTAAATTAATTTAAAAAAATTTCTGACATACTTCTAGAGCAAGTAATGAATGAACAATTTAGATGAGAAGTCTTAATATACATTAGCTCATAAATGCTTCCTTAACAATATCTTTAAAATTAAACATTATCTGCAGTCACACTGGTAATTTTGTCAAATGGGCACTATTTTAGGTTGGGCAGATTGGTCTTACAAAATTTTGATTAATGCAACTTCTTTTAAGAAAACCACGTCTGTAGAAAATTTATTAATCCAATTTAAGGTTCTCATAGTATGGTTGTTGTGGTTTTCAAAATAAAATTAAACCTGGGCTAGCACCAATGTTAATACTAATAAGTGTCTGACAAAATTAGCAGTGTCATAGACTTATTGAATTAGAAATATGTTTACAAAGGGTTTTTTATTGCAGGTAATATTTAATTTTAAAGAACATTTGGTGCCCTCTTTCTCGTTAAGCAGGCATTTGTCGTCTTAATTTTGTGTGGACATAAAGTCCTAGTATTGATATGAAGCGATTTTTTGAATCACCCTATATAAATAAGAAGAAGATAGATAATTTTTCATCCATGAAATAGACCGATTTAAATTTTGTTATGCTTAAAGTTATTATTATTGATAGATATATATATGTTTTCTGTTGTACATTTTGTAAATGTATATGTTAGTTTATTTCACACACATAAATGAAACATAGGTACTAAAAATGTCGGATTTTTGAATGATTAGATCTTACCCTCTCTCTGTATAGCTTTTTTCTATTTCTCTTTACTTTATAATTTGAATAAATTGTTTAAAAACAATTCAGACATAATTTAGAAAAACTGATTATCGAAATTTCCAAATGACCGCATCTTCGTCATCGCAGTAGTTTGCTCGATACAATAAAATATGCCTCTAATTAAAAACACATCAGGTTACAAATAGTTTTTGCGAAAAGAAACTCAAAGTTACTTGCGATAATTACTATACTTTGAAATTCCTCTTCCAATATTAATGATTAAATTTCGCGTCAAACAGTCTCGATTATTTGGATTAATATGGAGTACTACTTTTTTGTTGTTATTCACGTTCAAAGTGAGAGGCAAAGACTTTTGAAAATTTAATTTTATTTTTTATATATTTTTAAATTTTAAAAATGTTTAAATTTGAATCCATGAAGTACAATAAACAAAGTGTGTTAAGGGTGGGTAGGATGTAAAATTTAGAGTTAATAAAGTTAATTTAAAAAAGGGAGTTGGATATAGGGATTGATGCAGGGGAATGAGGTGGGAATTGACCGCTGGGACCCCAAACAGTGCGAAAAATGCGCGCTGCCCTGGTGCATTAATCCTTTGTACTTTGGGGAAAGGGATGAAGAAGGAATTTGTTGGTGTTATTGTCCAACTTTCAACTAGAATACTTAACATAATTTATAACTAATAAACTTTTAAAGTTATAATTTTAATAATATCTGATAATAAACATTTGATATTCGATTTTGATATGTATCACCTACTTTAACAAAAAAAAAGGAATGTAAGTAACTTCATTTCTATTATATTACTTGGTGAATTTAAATTTAATATTAATTATTTTAAAAACAGGTTGCTAAAATAAATAAATTACAATGTTAATCTAGTTAATCTAGAGTCTCTGACAAAATAAAACCATATTAAAAGTGCAAAATCAAACTCTAAATTATTTACCTACTTTTCTTTTATTTGATTAACAAGTGGTAAAATGGATAGCAATTATAACTCTAAATCAATATTTTTTAAAACATAAACATATTTTTATAGGTGCCAAGAACTTGAAGGTGAACTTCAAAAACTTCGTACGCTGTATGAGGATGTTTTAAGAACTCGAGCTCGAGATCCTGGAGATACAGCTGTACCTATGACTAGTAGTGTTGCAAAAGCTGTTCAACCCACAGCAACTGTGTCTAGTGTTCCTGTTTCTGGACCTAGTAAGCATTCGATATAATTACTATTTATTTATTTATACAGAGATAATAATTAGAGATTTAATATTAACTTTTTTATTTTTAGCTACAGGAATCGCTCAATCTGTTACACCAGGCCAAGCTTTACGTCAAACTGCTGTTGCTCCAGTTATACCAGCTTTAAAGGTATACATCTTTAGATATAAGTACAAGGTTAACTCTTACCTTAAAAAGTAGATGAAAACTAATCATAAAATTGATGAGAAATTGATAATATACAGAGATGTTGAAATTCCCATGGGTTTGTAGGATATCTTAGTTAATACCAAAAATTGAGCTATTTTTTTGTGAAAGCTACAATTTGCGGTAACAAATTTTCATAGAACTCTTTGTTTTTGATATACAGGGACTATACACCAAAAGATCCCTTGGTATCTCTAGTATTAGAAAAATTAGTACAGAAGTAAAAACGTGTTCTAAGAGATTTTTTCACATAGAATCCAATGCTGTATGTAGAATTTTTCTACTTATTACGGTTTTTGAGTGACACAACTTTTATAATTAACCTGAAAATGTAATAAAATATATGACTTTATAAGTGAGCTATGATAAATTAAGTGATGATGTTGTTGGGATGCAGAACTAAGCAAAATTAATTTAGTTAATTATGGTCAAACTTATTTTGAATTTTGTATTAACAATAAATCGAGTGATATGTAATTTCTGGTAGTGCTTAAAAATATCAATTAGTTGTATTGATTTATTTAAAATAACCATATATAATTGTTAAATTTTCTTGACGTGGAGTATTATGAACAGTATCACATGTAAACCATAAACAGAAATCAAGCTGCTGAATTATACATAAATAGGTAGAATGTAACATTTATAAGCAACAATATTTTATATTTCAATATCAAAACATTTTTTGGCGATAAAGATAAAGACCAAAAAAATGTACTACCTCTGTTTCATAATAAGGGAATCATTTGCGTTTTAGGTGAATCTTATTAGTAACTAAATAAATGAGGGCAAAGCTTTGAAAGGAAAATCGTTTATATTAAGTATTCGTTCTAGTATTCGTTTGTATTAACATTTTGAAACTTATTTCAAAGAATAAATAAAAAAAACTAAAAAAATAAAAAAATAGAAAAAATAAAAATCCATAATCATTAACTTGTTATGAAACAGAGATAGCAATAAAGAATGTAAACCCTACAAAGAACAAATCGTATTCCACTTATACCCTGGAGATGCTAAATGACGATTGGAATTCTGTAACTGGTATTTGAATCATATACAAAATAATATTGATTTTAGTTCATTTATTATATGCTCTGATGAGGCATATTTTGCAAGTACAGGAATCTATATTTGTTACAATGATGGGCCTTGGTATCGAGAAAACTGACATGCTAAAATTGAGCGTTAAGGAAAATTTGCTTTTAGCATGGCATGGTTTATAAGTGAGCCACAAAGTGTTTCTAAAATATATAAAGGAAACCTTTACGCTAATCGCTATTTGACCATCAGGCATGAGACTTTGCCTAATATGCTGGTGGATCTTATTTGGTTAAATAATATTTATTTGCAACAAGACGGACCTCCTACTTATAATTAATCGTGTAATAAGTTGGATGAATATTAGATGAATACTATTTATCTAGTGTGGACTACTTTTTATTGTATATTGGCTTAAATTGGAATTGGAAACTGTCTTTGACAAAATCATCTTTGGTTTTTAATTATTTACGTTTTTTGCAAGCAATAATATAGTTGTAAAAATTTGTATTTTCACAACTTTTTGTTTATTCCAATATCTTTAGCAACGCAATCACGTAATATATCCTAGTTTACTTAGGCCCAGTTTTACTAACCTCTAGTTAAACTATCTAGAGGACTGTCTCTCATTGGCTATGAGCCGGTTTTTAACTATCGCATAAATTTATCAAGAAGTGATAATAGTGGTCGTTATAAAATAATGTATTGTGTATGACTACCTTATAATGTATAACTTATAAATGAGATTTCTAAAACAAAATGTAGTCATTATTCGCGGGTAATCAACATAACCAAATGACAGACTAATAATTATTTGAAACGTCAAAATTTCATAAAACGTATCTTTCTTAATATCAAATTTGTCATAATAAATAAAATTGTTTAAAATAAATTTATGCCACCAATAGTAGTCGTGGACAAAGTATAGTATTCTACTCGCATATAATAGTCCTCATTATATGCTCATGTATACTATTATTAAATTTGGTAATTAATTATAAAGGTTAAACGTGGGGTATTATATACTGCATATCTTTGAAGAGCTTAAAAAAATTAGAGTTCTACAAGGAAACAGAATATGTAACCCAAAAAATCGTGATAAGTAGAAAAATTCTATATGCACAATTGGATTCTAAGTGAAAAATCTATCAAAACCCGTTTTTACTTTCTTACTAAGTTTCGAGATACCCGAGATAAGGGTTATCCAGAAAATCATAAATTTTGAAAAGCTTCTTGTATATAAAACTGAAGAGGACTGAAAATTTGGTTTGCAGTATTCCTCACCTTTTATCTTTACTTTTATCTTTCATAAAAACTAACATATCTAGGAAATTATCGAAACTGATATATTGAGTTACCGTGTGGAGGTGTTTAAATTTTGTTGTCGGCATTGAATATCTTCAAAACTAAAATATATGTCATGATCCCGTTTTTAACGAAACTAATGCCAAAACCTGCGAACAGCTATCGTTTTTTGTTTTGCCCTATCGCGGCGAGAATGAACTAAAAAAATTTGCAAAACGACAACGGGAATATCTCACGTTATTACAAAATACTTTTTAAGAATTCAGTGGCGTAGGTCGATCTTTTTTGGCATGTTTAATTTTCGCGGTTTTATATGTAACTTTATTTTTTGAAATGCAAACAATGGCTACCTGGTGTTTAATTAAGGACGAAGAATTAAAAACATGTCTAATTTCGACGAAAGAGAACTAATGAATCGTTTGAAACACCACCATAAAATATACATTTGCATATAATGGCATTGATCCACTCCTATTTTCAGTCTTTTGTTCTATCGTCTTGTTCTTCTTAATTTTATTTTCTAAGTCAGTCTTAAGTTCATTTTTATAAGGAGAAGCCGTAAATATTGCTGCTTTACCTCATTTTCTAGTCCTCCTTTCTTGAGTCCTAAATTGTTTTGATACTGCTACGATGTTTCCTAGACTGATTAAAAACGAAAAATTTACCACTTGTCTTTCTGGGGCCTTCAATTTTTGTAATAGTAAACGGACTGGAATGACATTCCAATATCAGTCGGATTTAGATTTCTTTTATTACCGGTATCATTTGCAATAAACCTCTCTTATATATTAGAAGTAGAAGGTATAGATTGGGGTGGCATTTCAACAGTTGCGGTTACATTCAGATATTCATGGGGTGAAATTCTTTCGGTATTATTTCGGTCTCTGTAGCTAAGAATTATAGAAATGTGGACATTCTAATGGCCACATTTCACATTTTTTAAGGCAACCGTTTATGGCAGTTAGCATTCTTGTGGCTTGAAAGTAAGCGTTCCCAAAAAGGTTTGCTATTTGACAAGGCGTTACAACTTGTGCCGGTGTAAAATCAATGAAACACCATTTAAAACGTGTGATTGGAGATTCAACCCTAACCTTCGAAGAGTTAACAACGTTGATTTATCAAATAGAAGCTTGCTTGAACTCACGACCACTCATCCCAATCAGCGAAGATGTCACAGAAGAAATAATTACTCCAGGTCATTTTTTAATTGGAAGACCAATTATCGCACCACCAGAAGAAAGATCAAAAATACACGAAAATCTCTCGACAAGATGGAAGCTCGTTCAAAAAATGCGAAGCGACTTTTGGCAGTCTTGGTCCCGAGAATATCTGAGTAGATTACAACAAAGATTAAAATGGACTTCACGAGAAGAAAATCTTAAACCTGGAGACGTAGTAATCTTAAAAGATAACATCGTCGATCCCGGCAAATGGCCATTAGCCAAAATTGCTGAAACTCATCCCGCAGCCGATGGCACCGTAAGAGTAGTAACTCTCAAAAAGGCAGGAGGTACTACACTAAAACGCAGCATCCACAATTTGATTCCTCTGCCTATTGAAAAGAAAAATCATGAAGATAATCAAATACAGAACATTAGTTGTAACAATGGAAGAATTCACTATCAACCACAAAGGCAAAAATCGAATTCCACGAATGGAATTAAAATGCTAGTAACAATGATGCTGTTATTGGCCACAATCCAAAATGCATTAGCGGCTAACTTTAATGTTCACTACTTGAAATCCGGGTTGTATATCGAAGACATCGGACACGTCAAGATTGAAAGAGGTTTATTTCGCATCGACACAAAAATAAATAAAACAAAAATAACCATTGATATGGAGACAGCTTCAAACGCAGTACAAGATTTTCGTTACTTATGCAACAATGTCACGAGAATGGGGGAAAATTTGTGCGAAAATCTCCTACATCATTTGGATGAGGAAGAAAAACATCTGAATTGGACACACCAAGGCTTAAAGACGATTCTTCATCAGAGGCACAAAAGAGGTCTTCTGGGGGACCTGTTAACAAGCATCTTTGGAGTCAACGACGAAGTATACAGAGACATTGACACGCTGGAAGTCAATCAAAAAGAGTTGATAAGAGCATCGAGTCACCAGACCAAATTTATGCTCTCAGCCTTAGCCACAATTAACATTACTGAAGCCAAGATGTATGCTCACCTAGAACGGTTTCGTCAGAAGTTGGATCAAGGTCTACAAGCCATGTACCGAATGGAGAGATGGTTTAGCAAAATAGATATGAATGAACTGAACCTTCACGTATTAAATTCATATCACATCGTAATTAACATCCTCAACGAAATTAGCGACTACTACACGAAAGTAATGCATATCATCGTAAATCAAGGAAGTCTTTTTGACATCATATCTCCTGCTTCCATCAACCAAGTAATCACCTCCGCAAACGTCAAACTTCCATCCAACATACAAATCCTTCAACATCCAATGATAAAAACCAAAGTTACACACGACCAAGACAACATAATAATACACACCTACTTTCCAATGGCGGAAGTCATCGAGTTTACGCTAATCAAAGTAAATACCGTACCCTTAAAGATTGAAGACACATCATACTGGATTTTAGATGTCGTCAGCAATGTAATAGCGATTGATTACAACACCCAACTGTACTTCCAAATGAGCGACCAAGAATTTAAACAATGCATCATGATGGAGGAAACACAATATCTATGTGTACCATCATCGGTGAAGAACATTGAGAATTCACCAAATTGCGTAATAAACGAGATTTATCGACGTTCAGAAAAGACAACATGTGAAACTCGTGAGCACGCAATTAAATCTGTCATATGGAAGCAGTTGTACATGAAAAACACGTGGATGTTTATATCAACTAAGCCATTTAAAGTGGCAGTCACCTGCAACGGCATTAGAGAAGATGTATCTCTGAACACTACGGGCGTTATCCAGATAAGTCAAGAATGCATCATAACCACCAAACAAAGCATCATTACACCGTCAAGAGATAGTTCATTGACAGTTCTACAGAGCTTCAATCATCCGGTGAATCTCTCCTTACACCTTAGTGTTCCAAGATCAAAGATGGCAACAGAAACTAAAGAAGAAACAGTCATCAAAGCGTCAGATGACCTATCGAAGTTAATAGACGAAGAGAAAGAACCTCATGAGTCAACTTGGCACCTAGTAAAACATCACTCTATCGTCTCAAGTTTCACGACAACGGCAATAGTCCTGATCGCAGCAATTCTCACATGGTTAATTGTGCGATACTGTCTAAATTACCGAAAGAAGAAAAATTCTGTTACCAAGAAATCAAAATCAAAGGAGACCGAAGAGGGAATCCCATTACAGACATTGGGTCACTCAGCGCACAATATCAATTTGGAACCAATTTACGCTGACATCCACCACCGCATGAATCATTAAACACCTGCAACCAAATTATGGAAGGGAAGTGAGCGTCGCAGCTTGTTTAATTTTAATTAACCAAATAAAAAATAAAAAATTTAATATTAGAAATAAATTAGGAAACAATTAAAAAGGTGACAACGCATAGTTCGAACCGACCCAGTTAGCGGTCGCAATAACTCCTGACGAAGCGCTGCAACTCAGCAAGTCCACCGATCAATTGCCGATTAATAATTGCCGATTAATATTTTGAAAGTTATACAGCCATTATCACTGCACGTTCCCCAAAATCGCAATGATGCACCATTCAACAATTAATTTTTCATGCGTTTCTGTGCGTGTATAAACGTAGGTGGACAATAAGTCCCTATCGCGTTCAAATAGGTCTCTTTCTGCTGACGATAGACAGTCAACTTCTTTCTGGCCTTTCAAAGACAAAACTTTTGATTGACTTTTTGGAACTGTGGTGATATCCGTTTCGTCCAAATTGTATAGTCTGTTCCACGACCATTAAGTCGCACGTCATACCGAAGACGTTGCCAAGCGGTTTTTTCTTAGCTCGATGAATGAATGGATAACGCACTCAATTCGAAATTCGTTAATCTTTTTTAAACCGCTTTTTTATTTGCAGTTTACGATTGTTGTCAATAATATAACCTTAAACGTGTTGGTTTGAAGTTTAATGTTAAAAATAGATTGCAGGTGTTCGTAAAGTGAACGGCAACATGGCATTTTGCTTTATTCATCTTATTTACAGTACGTTTTATTTTCTAAACTAACTAAGCTCAAAATGAACTAAACTTTGTATTAAAAAATTGGAAATTAACTATCCGCATTTATTGCAATTAAAATTCATAAATTATTGGTAAATAAAGCAACGCTGACTCACTGGTCGTGGAACAGACTTTATATTCTGTTGGGTGTCAGTGAATGCTTATCAACAACCTCGGGGGGTCGAATGGCTCTGTCCGTAAGCTTATGAGCTACCACACCGACGTCCTGGGTTCGATTCCCAGTGAAGAACAGGAAGGAGCTTGATGTGTAGAGCCGTCCTCGTCCTTCAAAGGGGACGTTAAACCGTCGGTCTCTGCAACCAGTCTAACACCTTTGGTTGTCGTCAAATGCATGAGGTTGTAACGTAAAACGAGCTGAACATGCGTTGATGCTCTTCGAGCGATACGTGCCCTGATTAAGCGGTGCACTCAAGTTTCTAGGCGTTGGTATTACCAGCCCGGGTTGAGGTAGAGCAGGCGAGAAAACGGTATTAGCCAAATCGGATTCTAATTTCGAACATCTACATTATTCCAAACAACAGACATACACATGGCTCAAATAAAATCGTCAGGATGTCAAATCAGGATGACGCTTAAAAAATCCGCTGAGCCAGTCTTTTTCAGTGTTGGACGGGTTTGCAATATTATTTTGCCAATTAGTTTCTATAGACTTTAAATATTGAGATAATTCATTCTCCTGTTCTTTGCTGGAGACTGTTTTGTAGCGTCCCAAATATTAATAATTTTCCCATTCTGCCCATAACTTCATTTTGTTCCTACTAATTTAAAGATTTAAAAGGAAACAGCTTTATTGAATTAGTTGATCAAAATGTCCACCCTCTTTACATAGCCTAGCTCTTAGAATTAAAGAGGAAGTTTTAGTAATAGTCTTAGGATTAGCACGAATAGTTTCTGCGGAATTCTTTAATTCTAGCAACTTTTTCTGTTTTTAATATTTTCTGCATAAACTAAACTTGTAGTTTTCCCCATAAAAAGTAATCTAAGGGATTAAAGTTTGGTAACGTTGTTGGCCAAGGAACTGCTGAACCTTTTCCAATCCACCAGTTTGTATAATGTTGATTACTGGAATGTAGACTACTCACCTTCAGTGTTCGAGATCAATCTTATTTCTTATCTACGTAAAACCATGCGCACTTTTTATTCGTCGACTATCAGACTATTGTCCGTGCCAGATATCAACCCCTCAATTTAGAGATCGATATCTTTGAAATCGCTCGATGAAGAAAAGTGCGGTAAAGTTTATCGTAATCAGTAAACATTTGGTTTGTTAATTTGGAAATGTGCGGATTGAGAGTATAAATATGTAATATGACGATAAGATGTCCTGTTTTCAAAAAAGGTGATAGGTGCTCTGTGATGAACAGTTGGCCAATAGCCATTATAAATAACTTCACGATGCTATTTGAACAAATTGTAGCATACAAGATGGAATTCTACACCAAATCAAGAATGTCTGAACATCAACATGGTTTTTGCAAAAGTAGATCCATACCTACTAACCTATTGAGTTTTACCGAATACGTATCTGTACCGGTATTAGATTGCAGTGGACAGGTGGATGTCAGATACATGAATTTCTCATTCGATTGGTGACTTTTTCTTGTTAACGGAAAAGATGGACAAGTTTGGGTGAGACTCGTACGCGCCTTTTGTCATCCTATGTGTCAAATCGAAGACAAGACATTGAGTTGGTTGGTATTAAATCGAGAAAATTGAGCATTACTAGTGGCGTCCCTCAAAAAACTATATTTGGCCCTCTATTGTTCTGAAGTAGATGATCTGAAGTTATTTACAACTATCGATAGTGAACAGAATTACATTTCACTTCAATTGGAATTAAATTGACTCTATTTATGGCGGTCTACAAATAGATTGATTCTAAATACTTCCAAATGTGAGGTAATGACATATGACCAGGAACATAACACAAAACAATTTTGATTATGAACTTTGGAAACTATCGGGAAAATTATCGCGCATTTCTGTGGTGAAAAATTTCGGTGTATAGTTTGACACTTGCTTGTCTTTTAATGTAAGAATCAATCCACTAGCAGGAGGCTTGACCAAAGCACTGAAGATGCCAAGTGAGATCTTGGCGAAACGTCTGCCCCTGTCCACAAGGAACAACCAAGAAGATGAACGGAACAACCAAGAAGGAGAGTGCCGGCAACTTTGTTTTCTTTGCGATTTTTTCTCTCAAAAATTATTCGACGAAAAAATTACAAATTTGAATTGGTGATACTCGATGTGTTCTTAATGTATTATTTACTACATTAAGTATTATTTATTCATATTGTATCGATGTTGCATATAGTTTCGCAGAAAATCGCGGTTTAGTAAGATGCGGTTATTTTGAAAACACCCGGGCGAGTTTTAACGCAGTTTTTACCAAAATGTGTTTAATAATGTTGTAGTCAGATTCCGTTACCAGTTCTTCAAAATAAGTTCTCTCTGATTTTTTAAGAGCGAAATTATAGGAATATCGATAAAATAAAATATGCCCCACATTAAGAACCAATTACCACCAATTCAAATTTCAAATCTTGTCATTAATAGTATACACTCAGCAGCAGAAGTCTGCGTACAAAAAACTTGTAATACTTTAATTGAAAAAATAAGAGTCATAATCTAATGTGATAAACTTGATTTTTTTTTATTTTGTATATTAACTACATATAATTCTATTAACAAAATATGCTTCAACAAGACAGAAACAGTAGTTACAGAAAAAAATCAAAACTAAAAATTCTACAAATAACGGGTATGCAAAAATCTGCGTACAAGTCAGGACAGTATTTATAAAAAATTCATAAATGAGATCATTGTTTCTATATTAATATGAGGTCGGATAACCTTTACGTTTAATGACCTCCCTTAAACGTTTAGGCATGGAGTGCACTAATTTCTTCGTTTCGTCTGAACTGATTTTGGCCCATTCCTCAATCATAACATTTTTTAACGTTTCCTTCGACGTTATGTTGTGTTGCCGAATCCTGCATTCCAGTAAATCCCAGAGGTGTTCGATGGGATTCAAGTCCGGCGATTGTGGAGGTGTTTTAAGTTGCTTTGGGGTATTGTATAGTAGCCAAAGCTTAGTGTTGTGGGCGCAATGTTTGGGGTCATTATCTTGTTGAAAAAAGTATTCGGGCCCCAAGCCCAAGTTTTCGATGCTAGGCTTCAAATTTTCTTTTAAAATGTCTATATACATTTTATGGTCCATTGTCGATGTTATGAAAACCAACCTTCCCATCCCTTTGGTGCACATACACCCCCAAACCATAACTCCACCACCTCCGTGTTTTACAGTCGCTTTTAAATTTTCGGGATTAAGGGCAGTATTAGGTTTTCGCCATACAAGTTGTTTACCCTTAATGCCGAAAATGCAAAATTTGCTCTCATCTGTAAAGAGAACTTTCTCCCAGAATTCAATGGGCTTGTCTAAGAGTTTTTTTGCAAAGGCGATCCGCTTCTGACGATTGACCTCTGACACAAATGGCTTTTTTCGTGCAACGCGACTGTGATAGTTAGCTTTTTTTAACGTCCTTCTCACCGTATCTTTGCTGATAGTTTTATGAAATTCTTCTTGTACATTTTCTACTATTTTTTTTTGCCGTCAGCCTAGGTTCTTTTCTAACCTGCTGTACAATTTTTCGCTTCTCTCGGTTTGTTAAAAGGGGTGGTCTACCAGATCGCGGACGTGAGAGATAATCTTCAGTGTCTTTATAATTATTAATTACTCTTTGAATGGAAGAGTGTGACCTGCCGACAGTTTCTCCTATTTTTCGAAAAGATTTTCCCTCTTTCCATAACTTTACAATAATTTTTCTCTCTCCCAATTCAATTTCCTTTCCTTTCGTGTCCATTCTAACTTTTAGCTTCTAAGCCTCTGCTAATATAATTGACACCGGTTATCTTTTATTTAAATCGGAAAGCGTACATCGCCAACTACGTATTTAAGTAAATAAGTATATTTTGGAGAAGGCGTCTTTATTTGTACGCAGATTTTTGCATACGCATTATTTGGAGAATTTTTAATTTTAATTTTTTTTGTAACTAATATTTCTGTTTTATTGATACATATTTTGTTAATAGAATTATATGTAGTTAATACACAAAATAAAAAAAATTGAAGTTTATCACATTAGATCATGACCCTTATTTTTTCAGATAAAGTGTTAGAAGTTTTTTGTACGCAGACTTCTGCTGCTAAGTGTATAATTTTGGCAAAAAAAAAATTGCAAAGTAGACTAAGTTGAAGGCACTCTCAAAAATCGTGTTCTTTTTGAATTAACTCGCGATAAAAAAGCCGTGAATGCGAAAATTTTCAAATTAATATATGATACACCGAAATTTTCACTGATTATAATAAACGTTACCGTTTTTTTTTCGAATTTTTTTCATCGAGCGGTTTCGAAGATATCCATCTCTAAATTGAGGGGCCTTGACTTTTGGCACGGTCTTTAGTCGGATAGTAAAAACGCACGTTAGTGTAATTGATGCTTTAGATTGATTAAGAAGCGATTCGGGAAACTCATTTTCCAATGCATTTGGACAAATGACTCAAATTTTAAAACATTGTGTGGAAATGAAAATATGTAAACATGCTTTAGGAAAAGAAACTGTTTTTGGTTGAATCTTTATTCGATTATTATTACTAATAAAATTTTTTATCTGAGATGGTGAAGTGATATACAATCGTCGCGCGACATCTCAACTTCATAAATCAATCTCAATCATATCTTCATAAATATACAAACTCTCTCATATAAATGTTAAGGTATTTACCCATAAACTGTCTAGGTGGCTTGTGCCCGAGATGTTTGATATGATGTATTTTTTTTTGTTATATGAAATACAACACCGATTTCTTCGTTTTAAAATGTTTATTTCTTAATTTATTACAGTTAAGTCGACGTTTCGGGAACTATTCTATCATCAGGCTTTAAAAACTAATTTACTAACAACTTCTCACCAATTTTATAATTATTGATCGTCTCTTATTATACTTTTTTAATATATGTATGAATCTTAACACATTTACAAATCAGGTCTTTTTATCAAAACATCTCATAATAATAAAGTCTCCACATACCAAAAAAATGTATAGGTGTCAGTACGAAATTATTAATTTTAGAAAATTCTAAAGGTACTTGTCTACAAACAACAAAATTGCAATACAGCTCTTAGATACTTCTAAGACTACTTGCAAACGTGTGTACACTAGATGTAACTGTTTTTGAAAGCTATTCTCTGCAATTATGTTTATCAAAGTGCTTGTACCAACAAAATTGAGATCAGAAATAACTCTTTGGAAAGAGGTGCTCATTAGGGGGACCTAATTTTAAAAAACTAACTGACTTGAAAACTATTCAACACATTTTGCTAAAAATTGCATTGAAATTCGCCCAGTCGTTTTCAAATAATCGCATCTTATTAAATCCCGATTTTCCACGAAATTATAGGAATATCGATAAAATAAAATATGCCCCACATTAAGAACCAATTACCACCAATTCAAATTTCAAATCTTGTCATTTATAGTATATAATTTTGGCAAAAAAAAAATTGCAAAGTAGACTAAGTTGAAGGCACTCTCAAAAATCGTGTTCTTTTTTGAATTAACTCGCGATAAAAAAGCCGTGAATGCGAAAATTTTCAAATTAATATATGATACACCGAAATTTTCACTGATTATAATAAACGTTACCGTTTTTTTTTTCGAATTTTTTTCATTGAGCGGTTTCGAAGATATCTATCTCTAAATTGAGGGGCCTTGACTTTTGGCACGGTCTTTAGTCGGATAGTAAAAACGCACGTTAGTGTAATTGATGCTTTAGATTGATTAAGAAGCGATTCGGGAAATTCATTTTCCAATGCATTTGGACAAATGTAAACATGCTTTAGGAAAAGAAACTGTTTTTGGTTGAATCTTTATTCGATTATTATTAGGTTCCCTCTAGGCTGGCAATGTGAATGCTGCGTACCAGGTTGGGGAACTGGCATCAACTCGTAATTACTAAATTTTTCTTCGTAGGATAACATTATTTGTTCAATATATAATAGTAAGAGATCTACTTACATGCTGACATTAATTTGGTGAAGCTTTTTTTAATCGTAACAATTCATTTAAATGTCACTATAGGACAATTGTTTGATGGGCTTAAAAACGACTAAAAAGAGACACTATAACGTTAATTTATTAAACATATTTTTGGATATTATATGTATATGTAATAAAAAATTTTATTTTTATTTAAGGGTACAGCATCAGCTGTAGTTGTTCCGTCAGTACAATCTCAATCATCGAGGACATCGTCATCTAGTAAACAATCGACTTTTCATTCTCAAATTCAAAGTAATGTGGCACCGGCAACACCACCAAAAAAAGGTATGGTGGCGTCCCGAGGTGTCCCGCCACCGATTCCGCCAAATAAACCAGTGATTCCTACAAAACAATCATCATCGCGGCGACCGGAAAGTTCGGAATTGGAAAAAAAGAAACAGGCAGCTCCTCCGACGGCAGGTAAAGATGGAAAAGAGGCGACGTCAGAAGGAGGAGGTGGCGGCAGGTCCGCCGCTTCCGGTATAGAAATGCTTGTCGGCCAAGAATTGGCGGACTACCAACAAGTGTTCGTTACAATGGCGACTAGTAATAGTACTTAAATTGACTTAAAATTACCGGGTGGTTAATGAAAAATAAAAAGAAAAAAAAATGAAAAAAAATTTTTAGTAGAATTTTTTTATTTGGCTTTTTGTTAATGAAAATTTAGTGATTTTTTTTCTTTTGAATGTTTACAGACCTATCCACAATACTGTGATAGAACTCGCTCATCAGCGACTCTTTAGCAATAAAGAAAAATGTATAAGATCTTATACAAAAAATACACCACAATATAAACATACACGATTGAAAATAGAACACTCCAAACTTCATGTGATAAAAAAAAATAAACAAGAAAAGATTCGATGTCTCAAAAACGCTTGTAAGTGTCATTTTAATTTTTGAAAAATAACTAATTATTTATTGTACTTTCTTATTAATTCGAAAGAATTATATTTGTGGTTTTAAAAATTGTGATCGTTATTAATCTGATTTAATTAATTTAACAATTAATAATCTCGACCAGGTACGAATAAAACACTCATAACGTCAGTTGGACGTTTAAAAAATGTAGTAACATAGTAAATTTAGGTTAGGATTAGATTTATTTATTTATTTTTTGCAACTATTATCAGGCTGCATTAATAAAAACCCTTCTCAAGCTTTACTCAGATACTTAATTATAGATTTGTTCGAGAAACGAATAGAAATAATTAATTATTTCTAATCATTACAAACACAAATCTAAGATATATTTTTTTCGTTTTAGTTTCGGATTTAACCCAGTTGCGTTTGTTTACAGTATTAAAAGTACTGCAGTCAATGTGTTAAATGTACTATTAATTAATAAATTAATTTTAGATACCGTATTTGCTGCATTTATGTCAGATTTGTTGTAGTCTTAGGGCTGTTTTAGCAGCTGTGAAAAAAACGCTGCTATAACAAGCCTGGTATAATCACTTTTTTTTGTGAATCGAAATTTTTGCTTTACTGTGTGAAATTGTAAATATTTTCTTTTATTTTGTAAAAAAATAAAGTTTTATCACCTTCTTATTTTTTTTATTTTTATATATTTTTATTTAAATGAACAAAAATCATAAACTGCATTTAAACCTGTATTTTATAAAAATGTACAGTAGATGGTAACTTTTGAGATTGTATATAATTGAAAAGATATACAGGATGATGAAAAAATTATGTGAAATAACTAAGAAAATAAGTACATAGTTTTTTTATATAAATTCTTAGTTACTACATCCTGTATTGTTGTTCTTAAAAACATAATATTAAATACATAATATTAACATAAGAGTAAAGCGTATTTTAATATATATTTTCATTTTTTTCTCAAAACCCATGTAAAATAATAAATTAAAACCAGTGTATTGCGTTGCGATAATCTTTAAGTAAACGTTTTTTTTTTTTATAGTGGATATAATATAAAAAATAAGAGAGTTGTAAATAAAATAGACATTTAGAAAATTTGTAAATAAGTTTAGTAAAAAATATACCGGTATTATGATGTATACTACATAGTTGGATGTGTTGACATTAAAAAAACGACAAAAGTAAAAGTTTAAATGTTTACATTTCTTTCTTTTTATATCATCGAGATTGCGAACCGATTTTATTGATTCAAAGCCGTAATCAAAACATCAATAAAGAAATAATTTAACCGAAAATTTGCTTTTATTTTCTTTTAAGAATAATGCTATAATTTTTTTAAATTAAAATTTCAAATAATAGTTGAATTAGCGCCATCTATGATTATATTTTTACATTCTACAGCACTTTGAGTATTAGAGATAGGGTCCGTTTTTTAAAATTAATTTAACATAAACTTTTTAAATATTTAAGATAAAAATTAATTTTTTTGTAGAGCGATTTTAGTTAATTTTTTTTAATTAATTATATAACAAATTGATCAAAATCGCTTGATATTCTAGTTAAAGTCCTTGTTTCATAAATATCTGCATAGATTTATTTTAATTATATCACTGTTATTTAAGTTGAAACGCAATCTTGAATACTTTAATTTCTATCTCAATAAGTTTAGAATAAAATAGCGGTTTTATATTATTTAAAAAAAAACATCATTTTCAATTTAAACCATGATTCATCCCTTTATTGCCATTTTTAAAGCCAAGACGATTTTTTGAAATTTAATTAATTTTAAACGCAATTCCAAACATTTTAATTTTAATCTAAATCATTTCTCGTTGAAACCTTAAAAACAAGATAAAGTAGTTAAATTATACATTATATAAGTATTCAATATCTATGAGCTGATTTGAAAGCGTGCATAGATTTTCAAACATATTGATCCTAAATAATCCCGTTTATTAACCACGTAGAACCTGCGCATATGGATCGAAGAATTTGGCAATCTGAAGCTAATCGACCACTAATTGCAACTACATGTCGTGAATAAATTTTATTTCGGAGATGACTCGAATCTTCAATTAACGTTTGTAAATAGGTAAAAAGACTGGACAGCTAAAAATACAAAAACCAGCATAAGGAACTTTATTTAACTCTTCGTAGATTAATAGTAACTGTTATACCTTTGATATTAATTTTATAAAATCATATTTTATTTAATACAGATTAACACAGTGTAAAACAGAAATAAAGATGCAACGTGGAGTTTTCAAAACCTGATGATTTTTACTGATACATAAAATCTAACGCCTCGTTCTCAAGCAATCTGAGTGATATGAGGCGAAATAATTCCTTATACAGAATACGGGACATTCTGTATAAGGAATATCTTCTGGATCAGAGATGTATAGTGACGTATACGTTATTTTTGAAAGATTTTTCTAATAAAATTTTTTATCTGAGATGGTGAAATGATATACAATCGTCGCGCGACATCTCAACTTCATAAATCAATTTCAATCATATCTTCATAAATATACAAACTCTCTCATATAAATGTAAAGGTTTACCCATAAACTGTCTGTCTCGTAATCTGTGAAATAAACCGAGATGTTTGATATGATGTATTTTTTATGTTATATGAAATACAACACCGATTTCTTCGTTTTAAAATGTTTATTTCTTAATTTATTACAGTTAAGTCGACGTTTCGGGAACTATTCTATCATCAGGCTTTAAAAACTAATTTACTAACAACTTCTCACCAATTTTATAATTATTGATCGTCACTTATTATACTTTTTTAATATATGTATGAATCTTAACACATTTACAAATCAGGTCTTTTTATCAAAACATCTCATAATAATAAAGTCTCCACATACCAAAAAAAAATGTATAGGTGTCAGTACGAAATTATTAATTTTAGAAAATTCTAAAGGTACTTGTCTACAAACAACAAAATTGCGATACAGCTCTTAGATACTTCTAAGACTACTTGCAAACGTGTGTACACTAGATGTAACTGTTTTTGAAAGCTATTCTCTTCAATTATGTTTATCAAAGTGCTTGTACCAACAAAATTGAGATCAGAAAACAAATAGCGTAAAGCACTTATTATGTACATATATTATTAATAAAGGTATATTATTATTAAAACGAAGGAAGAAAAAAAATGTTTGTAGAAATTGGATATTACGAAAAAGCGATCTTGAAATTTATGAAACTTTGTTGTTGGATTAAATTCAGAAGATTGCTAACTTCTGAATTTTCTTCTGACTTTTTTGCGGATAACAGCTACTGATTTTGACCATCTTTTGTAGGACATCTCTAGACCACGACTTTTTATCCGTCATTTTTATTTCTTTCTCTCTCTTTAACTTTCCAGACCGTTTAGAAATATTTAAAACTTTTACATTAGTAGACACAAATCTGATTCACTCTCAGATTTTCAAATAGTTGGATAAGGCTTTTGATTTGATGTATTGATACGAAATCGCCAGCTTTGGGAAATTTTATTTCGTCTGACTTAAGATGAAATCGTTCTTTGTATATGTCAAACATACCAAATCTATTATAAGAAAACATCTACAAAGCGCCGATATTGCTTGTGGGCGAGATGCTTGCTTCGATATAACTCAAAAATTGCTAGTTCTTGAAAATGGTTAGCCCTTCTTGTAAGCAATCTCGGCAATTTAAGACGAAATCATTCCTTTTATATTTTGATAAAGATCCATCGTTCCTTTGGAATATTCTATCGCTCTGACCGCAAACGATTTCGGCAATTTGAGGCGATGATCGTTCCTTATACAGTGCCCGCCAAATCGTTGCATCTACGTTGCTGAAATTTAGTTTGTATTGGAAATTCATCCTGATCTTTAAATCTAAAATATTTTCAAGATGGTCGCCACTTTTGTTTTACTGGAAGTAGACTACACTCCATACGCAAAGTATTTTTTTTAAAGTTGCAAGCATCTCTTCCACGGCATTGGAAATATTATATGTAAAATTAAATATAAGTTATAAAGAGTTAATATTTTTAATTGTTGACTACAACAATACTAAGTTGTAGTCGTGCTTTGCATCTGCTGCGAATGTTTTTTTGTAGAGTACGTGTTTTGAAATTAGACTTAATACTATTTCTAGGAGACTTGATACTGCTTCAAGAAGACTTGCTCTTGTTCCAAAAGACTTGATATCGATTCTAGAAGACTTGATATTACTTCCAGAAATCTTGAAATGCTTCCAGAAAACTGACAATGCTTCAGGGAGACCTGATAATCCTTCTAAAAGACTTGAACTGCTATCAGAAGAACAACCAATAGAAAACAAGCTGCAGTTGATAAACTATTTGAGTTTGCTTCGAAAACATTAAATATTGTTGGACAAAATATGAAATTTTGACATAAGTGATCTAAAAACTGTTAATTAAAAATTTGATTTTGCATCCAAAATACAGGCAGAATATCAAATGTTCGTGACAGAATATCAAAGACTCTATTAAAGGCGAACCATAGACACCAGATATGTGGGTGCTCTGGGTGTGCTATACTCATACATCATTTTGAATAGTTTTATCGGGATTTAAGTTACCATTTCTAATTGTTTTTTTTTTAAATCTTAATGTACTATTTAGCTCTCTCTTTCCAATTCATTTTCGGCATCTGTTTAAGTCTTTTTCCAATTCTGTTTTTTTCAGCGCTAATACGTATTTATAAAAACCGGTACCTATCATCCACAACGACTTGTGGAGTATTATCACTGTTACATTTTGTTTTCTTTTGTACGTGGTTTGTTTGTAGATTTTGATAAGAGGTAGCTTATGAAGATGTTGATGGCATAGGTGACGTTGGAGGATATGGACTATCTGTTTCAATATCATCGCCATTAATATTTTCTTCGAGTGAAGTGTATCGATGTATCAATAATTGTTCTTTCTATACAGGAAATTACGCTTACAGTATATTTAAAGGAGTGATCCTACATAAACAAATATTAAGAAAAGTTCAAATAGAGATGTGTAATTAAATGCTTCAAGGGAGTTAATATAGTTTGAAGATGACATTCAATATGAGGTTATTCCTCGTTATTTCAAAACCTGTTGCGGTTAAAAGCACGAAATTTTACATATTTACTTGCTTTTAAGCGACGAGTACGATAATCGAGGAAAATACTCAAGAACATATGGGGGAATAAGGGTTAGGGTGCGGAATTTATATCTCTTTCTTTTTGCCTTTATCTTTTTCACCATTTTAACCACAAAATTAAATTTAAATTTACGAAGAAAAATACATAAAAAATGGCCTTGTTGTGTACTTACTAAATCGTACCCACTAAATCGTATAAATTTTATAATCTAAATATAGAAATTAATTATTTTCGATTTTATGTAAAAATTGAACTTTTTTCTAAATTAAAATTTTTTCAAGTACTATTTATGATATGTACCATGTAAATCGCCATGCTAAGAGTACATTGATCGTATAAAATTTAAGGGTAATTCATCAAGTTAATTAAAATAATTTTGTAACATATCTAAATATTTCAGTTGATTTACAATTCTATCGAAGAAATATGGCGCAATTACCTTGTGATTATTATTATATCACAGGTGATATGTTCCTCTGAATATTCAAGTAATCCGTTTACGAGCTGCAGCACAGTTTCATGCGTTATCCATTACAATCAGGTACCATTGCTTTGTTTTTAATGTCTGCGTTATTTAGCCGTTCAAACATAGGCTCACGTTTGTCGGACTCCAGACATTCTTGTATGATTTCTTGATCAACATGCTCACCTCCCGTAACGGATGTTACTAAGAGAATAAGTGTAGCGATCGGCATGATTTCATTCGGAAAGAGTTTTCGCCATGACTTCATGACAGTTGAGGGTTTAATCGAATCCCATGCAGACCCAACATTGTAAATGCTATCCAAACTTATATAAATCTTCCAGAAGTGTTTAAAATAGTAACCTACAATTTTACAATAACGCACCAATCATTATAATAATTATACTCTCTCTCTCCTAATACCCACCTCCAATCCATCTGCTTCTCCCTCAATTCATTCCATCAGGAGATGCTGTACGGACTCCCTCCCTTCCGCGCACAATCTACAGCCCCTTTCCGCATCCTCCATCCAATATCTGGTGGCCTTCTCCTCATTTCCACACTTAAACCTGACAACCAGACTCTTCCTCTCCTCATTCCCCTCCCTCATCCTCTTGGTACTTTGTAGCCCCTCCGACATCATCTCCTAATACTTCGAATTATACCTACTTTCCCTTATCGTTGTCTTACTCTCTTGCATATCCATATCCTCCTCCCTCAATTCATTACATTCCATCAGGAGATGCTGTACGGACTTCCACCCTTCCTCACACAATCTACACCACCTTTCCGCATCCTCCACCCATTATCTGGTGGCCTTCTCCTCATTTCCACACCTGAACCTGGTAACCATCTTCTTCCACTACTCATCCCCCTCCCTCATCAGGTACTTTGTAGCCCCTCCGATATCATCTCCTAATAATTCGAATTATACCTACTTATCGTCGTCTTACTCTTTTGCATATCCATATCCTCCAACATATGCTCTACAACTGTTTCATATTTAAATCCCGTCTCTTCACCTTTTGCCCACTCCTTTCGTTGAGTATCGCACTCTTCTATAGTACTCTTCGCTTTCTTGCTGCCCATAGCGCCCATTGTCTGCTTCAATCTGTCTGCAGCACTTCCCCAAGATCTTACAATGTGCTCTACCTTCCACCCTTTCCTGAAAACGTATCGCTCGCTTACCCGCCTCCACAGAGATTTATTAAGTTTATTAAGTAAAGGTGTTTACGCACTTGAGGCACAAAAATCTTTTCAAACTATTCTTGAAAAGTCTGCTGGTTCATCTAATCTTCTTTTGATTGAAATAATCAACTGGTAATTTTTCTACTGTTGTACCTTTGAAAGACCATGGTTTCTTAGATTTTCCAATTACAAGAAACTTCAGTTTGTGGGTACCAGTAGAGTTACTGCATAGCATGATCGTGATTCTTTCCTTACTACTTTTGAGATCTGCCGCTTTATGTTCACTCTCAAATGCTAAAGTTCTAGTGGGAAGACACTTCCAAAAAAGCCCTGATATATCAGCGTTATATATTTGTTTACTTGACAGATTTTCCGACAATTCAAAGTCTTCAAAATCACATTGAAAATCGTCAGCTGCTTGTTGATCACCACTCAGCTTATCTCCATGGAGACTAATTTCTCTAATTCTTGACGTTTCTTAAAGCGATGTAATCAACCGGACGATGCATCAAAATTTCCTTCCAACCCTAACAAATCAAGGAAGACTTTGCTTTAGCAACAATGGTAGGGCTGAACATGGAGGACACTTGAGCTAGTGAGTCTACTAATATCTAGTCAAGTTCGCTGTAAGTAGATTTCTTCATTGTTTTTCGTTCTTTCATCCCAGAAACACTGTCCGACACTGACGTGAAAATTTGATGTTTTTGGTTTAAAACACCTCGCATTGTTGTTTCCCAAATGAGTACAAACTGTTTAAGCGGCAAGTTAAAAGCGCACTCCAATAAGCAGAGGAATAAAAATCAAAACAAACTTAAATTTTGTAAAAAATATGTATATAATAGCACCCTCTACTGTACTTTTTTGGTATATATTTACAAATTTACACATAACGTCTTTATGCTTAAAAGCGACCAATTTTTAGCCACACGTACAGGCTTGGACAAAATGAAGGTCAGTCAGATCTTATCGTGTTAAATCTACAGCTAAAATGCCTTCACTTTTTGGGGCATATACGGTTACATTTGTTCGTGTGTGTTAGCTCTGCGTGTAAATGTGACAGTTTTGCATCACAGTTTTATATCGGATTATATTAAAAATAATACTGGAGTGATATCGCATCGCTGTTGAATTTGCGATCCTGTCGCTCCGAACGGCTTCAGACATTTGCCCACAGACCTTCAAAATTGCTTGAATTTGTTGTTGTATTCACACGAAATAATCAGCATTCAAAAATACCATCGCTTCGGATACAAGTGACCTCCATTAATTGAGACCAAATCTATTTCTATATTATCTTGATAACGTTAAGCACTCTAATAACCATTGTTCTTCAAATTGTATTTTAAACTTTAGAAAAATTTTTAAAAAAATAATGCAGTTTGAAGATTTAAATCAAAATAAAATAAAATCAATAAGATTTATTATGTGACATCTATGATCGAATAGTTGAATGAATCTCCGTAAGTTGAGTTTCAAACCAACTTTAGTGAAGGTTTGAAACTTGGCTAACTTTAATATTTTAAAATTTTTTGTTTATTTAGTATTTTAGTAAAGCTAATATTTACTTAATTTCAAAATCGTTTTTAAAACAAAATGAATTATTTGGAAATAAAACACAGGATGAAACATCAGACTCTCTTTTTATTTCATAACGATTTATTTTAACAGAAAATTTGGGTTACAATTCCGACCTTACCTAAAGTACACTGAATGTTTATAGTGTAACAAAAAACACGTTGCCTACGCCTATATTATTCACAGTTCTCAGTGTAACAAGTTCACGTTTTCATGTTTTTTTAAATCCATTTTCGTCAAAAATTCTCTCTAAGATATTCAAACTAACGGATGGAGAAGCTTCTTTTTTATATAATATATATTTGTGTGTATATATATATTTACTTTCTTTCGTGTTCGAAACAAACCAAAAGTGTCTGTTGTAGTTTATACATCGCGCACATCCTTGAATGATGATATATTGTTATATTTTATTATTATTATTAACTTTACATTTAGTTTTCTAACTATCTTAAGAATTTAATCACACCTTATGATAACGACTTATCGCCTGTTTTTTTTTATTTTTTTGGGTACGGTATTGGTTAGGGTTAGGTGGGTTTTAAACGAATCACACAGTCCAAAGTGCGGTTACATGTCTGTATCAGCTTACAAGTTAATTCCTTAATAATTTTTATGTACACAACCGGGAACGCTTTCTTAAAAATAAAAAATGGAAAGTGTTCCCCACATCTATCGAGCATGTAATAGATAACAGTAAACGGAAATGTTTGGCGGGGAATGCGGGGTATGGTTCATTTTTTCTTTCCCTCCACCTTCGTTGTGATTTCTTGATGCTCTCACGCTTTATACAGCCGGACCCCAAGCCACGTATCGCGCAAATATGCAAATGTATGTACAATCGGGGAAACGTGACGGGTTAATTGAAATTTTGTGCAATCCTTGCGAGATTGTTTGGAATTCTTGAGTGTGTCACCCGATAACGAAAATCTTTACGAACATTATGTAACTGTAAAAGCAGAAACATCGTTGGTATTGATTATGGACCCATATAAATTTGTATCATATAGTGTATGTTCTAGTAACACAAATCTGGCTGAGGAAATAAGACGAAATTTTTTTATTTCATTCTTTTTTTAGTTGAGTTTATTAAAAAAATGGGGTGGTTGATTCGGAATGAAATTAATTGATATGTTAGAGTATTTCAATAAGGATCACACAAAATTTCAATGGCTGTTATAACCAGGAATAGAACTTTTTTTGGCACAAGTATATCAACGAATTAGAGCACCAATCGTCATAGCGCAATCTAAAACGTTCGGTACTATATAAGCCAAATGAGGAGCTGAACACCGAATACGATCGTCAGGTCCAAACGCTTACCAACGAAAAACCGTCAACAACAGTCGTAAGCGAAACTGAACCGCAGCAACAATGAATTTGAGCAACCTTTGTACGTAGATTTGAGAACAACATTTAGATTTGATACTGTTTTGTTTTTTTTTCTGAAAAAGTATACACAGTAAAAAAGTCTACACTTCGTTCTGTTCTCGCGCTGTGTTTCTACTTAAGTCTTATGTCACTAACAGCTCGGCAACCACCGCAACTGTTATTGCAATCAGGAAAGCAAACTTTCGAGAAGTACAAGCCGTCAACCCCAGGCCCATGGACAAGTGAGACCATCCCGGAATCGGAGATGCTCCATTTTTCCCACGTTGCATAGCAGCCGGATGCTCACCTAAATAAATTACAATTATTATTAAGTAATTTATTAATTATTAAAAAAACTTACCGTTTAAAACGTGAAGTAAAACACTAGCGGAATCCAAATTTGAAGGGCTACAAGTATAATTCCCAGAATCTTCAAGTCGAGCGTGATAAATAACGAGAGTTCCGATGGTCGTATCTTGCCTTATCCTTTCCATATTAATGTCCAAAATCGATCTGTCATAATCCAAAACGCGCTGTTCATCGTGGTACCAAAATATGTATGCAGGTTCCTCCAATGATTGCGTAATGACGCATTTTAAGGTAACCGGGCTACCAGTTCTTACGTAGATGTCCGATTCGCCCATTATCTCGATCTTGGGAACTGCAAATTGCGTTCGTTTTCATTTCACGTTCGTAGCTTAAGAAAGGCTATTATACGAGAAAAGTTCGCAAAGAGAAAAAAAACTAAGCGCGCCAGTCACTTCCTCGAACAAGTTCGGGTAACCTTTTGTTTTGGCGTCATTAAAGGACACCAACGATTTACACCGCAACTGTCCTTTATCGAACTACTACGAATCCCACCCTGTCTTTACAACGGATTGGAAAACGTTTTACTATTTTTAGACTTATTTTTAAATTCTCTTTGCAATCTTTTTTTGTTTTTCTTACCCACAACATTTAAAGTAATGAAATGACTCATTTTGGGTTCGGTGCTAACTTGACATTCATATTGGCCGGCATCTCTAGCTTGAACGTATTTGACTTGAAGTGTCCAGGTGTCGGTTGGTTCGACGAGGAACGCTTGGAAGCGATCGTCAGCAATGAAAGTGAACCGATCGACGGTGAGAATATGAGCATCGCGACGTCGGATCCATGAAACGGACTTATTTCCGAGCTGTTTTACCTTGCAAGGGAGGTATGCATGAGTACCTAGCTGGGTGGTGATGTTCGTTGTAGTAGATGGATCGAAGTAGGGTCCCGTGTAGAGCCCGGTGAATCTCTTCTTCACAGCATGGGCTGCATGCCCTCCAGAGAATACTATAAAAAAAGAAATTTTACTGTTTTATTTTGTGTTATACATAGCACAATTGTATAACAATAAATATAATTGTTAATTAGTATATATAGTAGGCTTGAAGTACACGTGTTAGTCTATAGAATGACATATTTAGTATTACAAAGTAATCATGACGCTAACAGTTAAACGCTAACAGAAAGTTAGCCATAATAAGGGCTTAATACAAATCGTTTTTTAGAAGAGATGATTGACTTAAGCAAGGTGCCAAATTTTACAATTAATGCTCTACATTTTAGGTGGTGATTCCGTATTCATAAAAGTGTAATAGATGCTATTTTTTAAAAATATATTGCCTAAAATCAACAAAATAGTTTAAAGTAAACCTTTGGCAACTACCTTGTAGATGGCGTTAGGTTCCGATTAAAAATTTTAAAAAATTGCCAATAAATTATTCTGAACAAATTGCATACAAATAAGTCTAATAATGAACTTTCTGGTGTGACGAACTAATTATTATTAAAGTAGTTTCGGTTATGACGAACGTGTTATAATCGAAAATACGGTAGTACTATTTAATTTATGGATTCTATGTAATCAGTGTAGTAGAAATATTTGATGAAGACGACGATATGCCACTTACAATGTATTTCTAAAAGTTATATTGGGCCGTGATTTTTTTAGGAATATTATGGATTGGGTTGGGTTAGATTATGATCCGATTTAGGTTGGGTTGCCTTGGCCCAACATAATAAAGGCAACGGAGAAGGGTGATATTAGTAATTATTTGATTAAAATGATAAAGTCAGCAATAAAACGGTGACGGCAGCAAATAACCAAATATATTAGTTGGCATGCGATGTACCACATGGATCGTTACTTAGACCCTTATTATGGAATATTTTCTGCAATAAGGTGCTAAAAGCGAAACTGGAAGATGGCATCCCTCTTCTCATCCCTCAACTCATAGCTTACGCAGACGATCCAGCATTAGTGATACAAGAAAAGACCGTCACTTACATGGAAGAAATGGGTTTAATGGTTGCAGCCCACAAGACCGAGCTGGTACTGTTACAGGGGAGACGAAAGGTGAAAAGTATCAAGATAGTAGTAGACGGGACCGAAATAGAAGAAGAGTGCAAATCGAGTGCCCTTGAATAGGACATGAGGATAACCACTCATGACAAAAAACCGCCGAAGAATGCGACACTAATTACCAATGTCAAATTTCGGTGATTCCGTGTCGAGGAGGAAAAAACTGCTAGCGACGGCGGTAATATCAGCGGTGTTATATATGCGTCATCGGTTTGGGTCAGAACTCTGAAGTTCCAAAGGTATCTAGACATACTAACGGTGATAAATAGGAAGTTGGTCAGAAAAAGTTGATCAGAATTACATCGGTCTACAGCACCATTTCTGCAAAGAAGATAGAAGTTGTAGCGGGAATGCCTCCTTTTGATCTGTTGGTGGAAGAAAGGACAAACCAATCTAAGAAGGTGAGCACAGAGCTGAAGAAAGGATAAAAAAGGAAAAGTGGAAAGAGAGGTGGAGTCAGCGCAAGGGATGGACGAAAAGACTTATATCGGACGTGGAACAATGAACGAAAAGAGGATGGTGGCACTTTGACCATTTCCTAACCCAAGCACTGAAGGCATGAGATCTTTGAAACATACCTTTGCAAAATAGGAAAGGCGGCCTCTGGGGCGTGCTGGTTTCGCGAACTTGAGGACACACCGGAACACACAATTTTTAATTGCGAACGGTTAGAGCAAATTAGACGAAAGTGCAACGAACAATGTGGTGCTATTCTGAATACGAATATCATGATGGATGTTAAGCTGCAGAGCGAGAAAAAATGGGAGATGGTGAAAAAGACGATACATCATGAAAATCATGATCATGAAATCGAGAGGTTCTTGAAGAGGCAGTGTAGAGTTCTCTCCCCGACCGGGCGAGTGTAAGGCAGCTAACAGCAAATCATAAAAGTTAATGCAAATATCTTTATTGGTCGTTGAAATGGAAAAACAAGAAGAAATTGAAAAGTCCGAAGTTATGTTTTATGGGTGGTTTCCGGAAAAGAAGAATTTTAGTCGGTCGGCAACCCAAGAAGGAAGCCAACCTGGCCACATGATAACTTAGGCCAGGTGTTTGTTTAGTAGATTTACTAATCCCCTCTAAAAAAGGTACGGTTGAAGCTCAATCCAACTAAACCCACAACATTACTGATATTGAATGATATAAAGTTGTAGCTCAACCCAATTCTAACCAAACCCAACCCTATCGATCCTGTAAGTTTTTTGAAAACTTAAATTAACTGTTGAAAGTTAACCCTTTATTACACGATTTATTATACTTACAGAACAAAGAATGTGTACTATGATTAAAGTCGGGATTTTTATGCGATTGCATACTTTGCATATAACTTAATATTTTGCAATTTTACCGCATATAAATTTAGTTGTCCATATACGTCGGTGTAATCGCATATAGTTGCATATAAACACATATTTCCACATTTATCGTGCGAAATATGCACGATGTTATGCACTAACAATGTAGTCAAGAAAATTTTAAATATTATCAAAAAATATACTAAGGACAAGCTAGATTCTAAAAAAGTGTTTTGAATTAATTTCAAATTTGCAGCAAACAAAACTTCCAATTTAACGACAAATTTTACAAACATACCGAAAGGTTTCCAATCACTGGTCTTCAAAGATAATTTGTTCATAATATTTTGATAGTTTGAAAAGATGATGACATTAATAACAAATAGATGATGTGTTAATACCTAAATTAAATTTTTTTTTTGATCTTACTCTGATTAACTGATAACTCTGATAATTGTATTGAATTTAAAACATACAAACATATAGATTCATATCACATATCGATGAGATATGGCATTACGTAAGTAAATTTCACAATTCTGGTTTCAAATCCATCTTAAACGTCGAACTTTAACCCAAGATTAATCTCGCTCTTACGAAACTGCATCCTTTTTTTGCTTCTCCTCAAAATTCCATCAGCCTTGCTAGAGACTTTAATCATTTCTCCTCGAGGTCCATGCTAATCTCCACAGCACCAGACTCGAGACTTTGCTAAGACTCCACGCAACACTGACTCCCGATTCCAGAATTAACGGTTTTTAGGGAGATGATTGACAAGGCAAAAGAAAATGTCACACTTTAATTGGGGTACAAAAGAATTTTTCACGGTATAATCAATATTTGTAAACAAAACTGATCTATTCAACATTTTTTTCGGGGGATGACTAACAGGTAAAAAAAAAATTTCACGCTTTAATTGGGGTACAAAAGGAAGCTATCTATCTTAAACCTTTTTTCTACTACAACGGGGATTTCTTCACGCTTTAATTGGGGTACAGAAGAAATCTTCACAAATCTTCACTTAATGTTTGCAAACAAAACTGATCTACTCAAAATTTTTTTCGGGGGATGATTGACAGGTCAAAAAAAAACTTCACGCTTTAACTGGGGTATAATTGGGGTATATAATAATATAAATATACAATACAATAATATAAATATATAATTGGGGTATATATCGTGCATATTTCAGTCAGGGCACATGGAAAATGAGTTCATAATGTGAAGACAAAAAAAAAACACGAACGTGTGAAGATGAAAATCTCACCTTTAGACTTTTTTTGTCGTCAGAACATGATCTAACACTATTCAATGTTGTATTTTTATTATTCTTGCTTATCAACTTTTTTTGTTTTTACCGCATATTTTACTGCATATTTTGACCAATTTAACCGCATATTAGCTTAACATATTAGCATAATCATCATACATCAACAAAATTATGATGTTTAATATAATTGAGTATTAGTAAAAATAGCAATATTTACAAACATTTGTTTTTGAACAAAGAAATAGTAGTAGTAATGGTATAGTAAAGCCGATTCCGGACTGGAAATGATCCCCAGAGGATCAGTCGACGGTGGCGCCACCTAACGTCGGGCGGCGGAACTTCTAGAGCGAAAATGATCCTTGAGGATCGGCCGACACTGGCAACACTTAGCGGTGAAAGGCGGAATTAAGCAAGTGGTGGGCGGTGGAATTCATGTTTGATCTTCAAGGATCGACCGATGATGACGCCACCTACCGGCGAGTAGGGAAACTAAACAATACCAATGTCAGGATTATTGTTCTTTGGTTTTTTCTCTGAGGCATGTGTTCATTTTAGACACGCATAAACGCAACAATTATTAATGTACCTTTAAAAGCATCGATAAAACGGAAACTAAAAAAAAAATATATACAGAATTATGTAGTTTTTGTTCCCAATTGGGAACAATATGTGTAAAAAGTACAGTTTTCCAAAATTTATATTAAAATTAGAAATGCAAGAGAAATCAACAAGATAAACATGTAAACATAATATTGGTAGTTAGTGGCATAACTGTGTGTTTATCATCCCAATGAAATTGTTTAGTACAATTATTGTCTTTGTGAACAGAGATGCATTCTAAATTTTTCACATACAGCCCGATATTTTTTTGTAACAATTGTGGTTTTTACATCTTTCGCGGTTATCGATGTGTGTTATCAGACGTGATGTTATATGACTGAGGCTCATTCCTTCTTTTTTTGATTGAAAGGATTAGGAAGAACGACTACACTTAGACCGATGAGCCATTTTTTTTGGCATTCATGTGTAATGTCACCATTCAAACATAAGTTTCGCGTTAATCCACGCCACCTATATGCAGAAACATCTGGCCATCAGTGTCGCTTTTACAATCATCTGCTTTCGAAAATCTTTTAAGAAAAGTTATCGTTTTGTTTGTTTGAGTTCCAGGTTGCATTCTTTATTGCCGATAAAGAAAAATGTTTAAAATAGGCTACATAACACACTAAGTGTTATGTTGCTATGATACATTAAATGTTATCATCGCTATTATCGGAATCACTATCAGAATCATCATGTATTTTTTGTATTTTGCATTTTTTATCATTTTTATTAAAATGTCATAATGCAACTACAACAGTAAAATATTTATAACCTAGGTCCTAGAATGATATAATGGCGAAAATTTATCCCGGATTTATATTTGTCTGTCGTGTTGCGTCGTTATTGCCATTCTAAGATATTTGGTGCTCCAGGGTTGGGTTTTGAGAGATGTAAGGCTAATCCCGAATGATTCTAGTTCTAGATCTAGAGTTAGATCTAATGATATAAAGCTAGAACTAATATTTATATATAATTAGATCCATATTGCAAGTGAAATATTCAATAAATATATGAAATTGAATTTCTTTCATAAAATATTTTCTGATTTTGTATTTTTCCTTTTTTAAATTCAGTTGTCGCTGAGGATGGAGCTAGCTCCGAAACTAGTTAGACTGCAAATTTAATAAATAGAGCAAGTTAAGAAGTTTTATTTTTATTTATTTAATACTAAAGTAAAGTACTCTATTTCTGAAACTATTCATCGTAGAGGCCTTTAATAAAAAAATGTTCATGCTTGGCTAAACCCAACCTTGTATATTAGAACCAAAACCGTATAAAGCCTTAGCACTCAGCGAATTCATACGTGGATTTATAATGTGTTCCTTTAAACGGTTTGTGTCTGATCCAAATTATGAAGATATTTATTTTATAATACTGGCAACTCTTCTAAAAAGAAAGAGAGAGGAGATATGGGGTAGTCCATTGAATAAAGAGAAAGAGGCTAGAGGTGAATTTCACTTCGGGGTTAAAGAGCTTGACAGCGATGCTGAAAGATTTAATATCACGAACAGTTCAACAAGGTTCATTTCAATTCAGAAAAAAGAAACGCAAATCTGACGAGTCATAAAACTGATCTGGATTGTATCTTTAGGGTTGCTTTATTTCTCCAAACATTGATTCCAATTAGGAATAAATCTTTTAAAACATTTTACGTTTATAAGAGCAGAAACAATTAAGTTGATATAATACAAATTAGCTTATCTATTATTAGCTTATTTATTATTATTATAAATAGTTTTAAGCGTAAACAAATTATATTTGCTCCAAATCAACATAAAAATATAAATTTGTTTTTATGTTTTCTTTTTAAATTAGTATGACATCAGTTATAATGATATCAATTATTTACGAATATCTTGTATAATATGTGGTACACAGCCCTAATCGCACAATCTGTTAAAAATGTATAAGATGACGACGTCTTTGTACCATCTCTTATATTAAATGATATGAAAATCCTTTATAATTCCTTTAATACTCTAAAAATTCCCCAATATAATCATCGAAAATGTATGTGTCTCGAAAATGTCTTTGGTAATGTAAATAAATTTGAAATTTTGGCTATCTGCCGATCTACCAATCGGAAACACCCCGTTACTATCAAATCGATGAGTACACCATAATAGCTTATTAATCTAGTGGTAATTAGCTTTGTATAATAGCGTATATGTATATGACTATTACTTCGAGGATAATTATAATTAGTTTTTTATTTACGTAGATACATAAAAAATATTTTTTGAAGTTATGTTCTTAATTATTTTCTAAATCAAAAATTTTTTTAAACAATATTTGTTAAAAATTCAATTTTAAGCAAATAATCATAATAAAAAAATTTGATATCGTTAATAATTAAGGCTGCGCATTCTTACAAATTTAATCGTATAGTCAGGCCTTATTTACTAAATTTTGTTGTATCAAAAAAATTCTCGAATAAAAGTTGCTTAAAATCGGGTTATAAAAAGATTATTTTAATGAAAAAAATTAATATCTCCTTTAATTTAGGCTGTGTACTCATATAATTAAAATGTGTAAGTCGGGCTTTATTTTATAAAAATTGAGTAACGAAAAAATGTTTCAAATAAAAGTTGCTTAAAATGGGTTTATAAAGAGATTATCTTAATAAAAGAAATTGATATATCTTTTAGTTAATGCTGTGTATACTTATAATGTTAATCGTATAATCGGGATTTATTTAATAAAATTGGTTAAATCAAAAAATGTTTCAAACAAAAGTTGTTTAAAATTAAGTGAGTAACAATTTTTGTATAAAACTTTTTTTGATCCAATCACTTTTTGCGATAAAGCCCGATTACACGCTTCGATTTATAGGTATACACAGCCTTAAGTGTTAGAGATATCAAATTTTTTTATTAAAATAATTTGTTCAAAATGACATTTTAAACAAGTATTATCTAAATTTTTGTGTAAAATTTTTGTGGGAAATAAAAATTTCGAGATAGAAAAAAATGTGGTAATAACCAGTGTTCCTGAAGCAATTTTAAACAAATTTTGTAAATAAAAATTTTTGATTAAATCAATAATTAAGGAAATAACCTCAAAAATCCTCAAAATATTAACTTTTTAATACCAATACCAATACCTACATACAGCTCAAATTAATAAAAATATCAAAAATTTGTATTAAAATTATTTGTTTAAAATCAAATTCTTAATAAGAATTGTTTAAAAAAAATTAATTTTAATAATAGTTAAGAACATAATTTCAAAAAATAACCTCCATTTACCGACACATATCCGTAATTAAGCGAAATATTAGAAATCGTTATTAAGATAGCATATTTAAAATCAAAATTGAAACAAATTTTATTCGATTTTTTTTTGATTTTGTTATTAATTAATGAGATAACTTCAAAATAATAGATTTTGATGTCAGAGTGGAGAGCCATCTGGTGGAGGGGGAAGATAGCATATTTAAAATCAAAATTGAAACAAATTTTATTCGATTTTTTTTTGATTTTATTATTAATTAATGAGATAAATTCAAAATAATAGATTTTGATGTCAGAGTGGAGAGCCATCTGGTGGAGGGGAAATTGTGTTAAAAAAAATGATTTTAAGAACAAATTGTGTTAATATTTTTGAACAAATTGTATTTAATTCAATCAATTTTAAAAGACATAATAAATCCTAACCTTAAAATATCAAATTTTCTATTTTTATACAAAATTGCGCTTAGACGTTTAATTAATTGAGATATAATTTTTTTTTATTAAGATAATCGGTTTAAAATGGATAATGGAACAAATTTTGTTTAACATTTTTCTTGATAAAAGTAATAATTATTGAAATAAGGATAAAAATAATAATTTTAGTGGAAAATAAAAATTTTGAGATAGGAAAAAATTGTGTTAAGAAACAGTGTTACCGAGATGATTTTAAACAAATTCTTTTAACAAAAATTTTTGATTAAATTAATAATTAAGGAGATAACCTCAAAAATAATAATTATTATTTCGTAATATTCAGTGGGAAATTAAAATCCCGAGATACAAAAAATTGTGTTAATAAGCAGTGTTCCTGAGGCGATTTTAAACAAATTTTGTTAATAATTTTTTTTGATTAAATCAAAAATTAAGGAGATAGCCTTAAAACATTAATTTTAGTGGGAAAATAAAATTTCAAGATAGAAAAAAATTGTTATAATAAACAGTGTTCCTGATGTGATTCTAAACACATTTTGTAAATAAATTTTTTTGATTAAATCAATAATTAAGGAGATAACCTCAAAAATATTAATTATTATGCCACTTTTCAGTGGGAAATTAACATTTCGAGATACATTTATTAAAAATAACGCGATTTTCGTAATCTTAATATGATGATACAGGGAAATACACATTCTTCGTTAATTATAATTATTTAAATTAATTTAATTATAAATAAATAATTTTATAATTATTTTTTATTATTTTATTAGAGTATAATAAAATTATTATATAATAAAAGTATTATACTCTAATTATTAATAAACTCTAATTAATTAATAGAAACTGAATAGAAAATATCTAAATATCTAAATATCTAAATATCTAAATATCTAAATATCTAAATATCTAAATATCTAAATATCTAAATATCTAAATATCTAAATATCTAAATATCTAAATATCTAAATATCTAAATATCTAAATATCTAAATATCTAAATATCTAAATATCTAAATATCTAAATATCTAAATATCTAAATATCTAAATATCTAAATATCTAAATATCTAAATATCTAAATATCTAAATATCTAAATATCTAAATATCTAAATATCTAAATATCTAAATATCTAAATATCTAAATATCTAAATATCTAAATATCTAAATATCTAAATATCTAAATATCTAAATATCTAAATATCTAAATATCTAAATATCTAAATATCTAAATATCTAAATATCTAAATATCTAAATATCTAAATATCTAAATATCTAAATATCTAAATATCTAAATATCTAAATATCTAAATATCTAAATATCTAAATATCTAAATATCTAAATATCTAAATATCTAAATATCTAAATATCTAAATATCTAAATATCTAAATATCTAAATATCTAAATATCTAAATATCTAAATATCTAAATATCTAAATATCTAAATATCTAAATATCTAAATATCTAAATATCTAAATATCTAAATATCTAAATATCTAAATATCTAAATATCTAAATATCTAAATATCTAAATATCTAAATATCTAAATATCTAAATATCTAAATATCTAAATATCTAAATATCTAAATATCTAAATATCTAAATATCTAAATATCTAAATATCTAAATATCTAAATATCTAAATATCTAAATATCTAAATATCTAAATATCTAAATATCTAAATATCTAAATATCTATATCTAATCAGTAATCAGACTTGTTGTTAATGATTTTTTCATCAACATGTTATATTATTATTATATCATATTGATATTATTATACATACTGATATTATTATATCATAATATATTATTATATATATATTATTATATCATATTATATATATTATATCATATTAATCATATTACAATACAAAAACTGGCTGGGATAGCAGCTCGAATAGCGTCAAGACGTAAGGACAATTAATTTTTCAATCTTAAAATATTGAATAATTATTGTTATTAGCTATAAATAGCCAAAAGTCATGTCAAAACGATACGTTTTATTCATATTAAATTACTTCTATTCGAGTAATTTTCTTATAATTATTTTTCTTATAAGATAATTTTATACTCAATCCGCCAAGGTCTCTTGCGGGCGAGGCGCTACAATCTTCGAAAATGAACGATTTTGTATTAATATTTCATATCCAGCGCCTCGCCCTCAAACAACTTCGGCGATTTGCAGCTAAATCTTCCTTTCTTTTTCTTATATCGCCGAGGTCGCTTGCGTGCAAGGCACTGCATATGAAATATTATTACGAAATTGTACATTTTGGAAGATTATAGCTCCTCGCCCGCAAGCGACCTCGGCGAAGTGAGAATAAAATCGTCTTATAAGCGGCTTTATACATCTACTAGAATACTGTGAGCGTCAAAAGAAAGTAAACACTAGCTGTTTACTTCTAAAAGCCCTTTTTACTACGATTCTGTTAACTTACAATAAAAATTTATATACCAAAATTTACGACTTTATTTGTGAGCAATCCTATCGTAAAAAATAGTTAAGCAAAAAAACCCCACAAATATGGTAAATCCCCTTTAGAGTAAAAATACCCCGATTTTTACGCGTCAAAAGAAAGTAAACAGCCGGTCCGGTTGTTGTAAATCATTTTAGATTTAGGGGAAGTACCACTAAATCTAAATAATAATAATACTTATAAACCCCTCTCAGGACAACTTTAGAACATTTTAGAAGAAACAGCAAGTGGTTGAACGTCGAAATTAATTATAAATACCAAAAATCATCATGGGAAAACAAACAAGTATAGAAACGCGTAAAATTATATTAAGTTTAAATAAAAAAGGTAAATCCTTACGCGAAATAGCTAAAATAATGGGACGAAATCACTGCACAATAAAAAAAATTTTGGATAAATACGCAAAACATCATACTGTAGCCGATTTACAAGGCGTTGGACGACCAAAACGCCCTACAGAAGCACAGGCTAGAGCAGTGGTAAGAGAAGTGAAGAATAATCCATGTTCAAGTGCGGTTAAAATAGCAAACGCCATATCGCAGATAGCAAACACAACCATAAGTTCCAGTACCATACGAAGAACACTCCATAGAAGTGGCCTGCATGGAAGAACACCCCGTAAAAAGCCTTACATATCGAAAATAAATAAACAGAAACGTCTTGATTTCGCAAAAATAATATCAGAACGAAGCTCCAGATTTTTGGAAAAATATATTATTTAGTGATGAAAGTAAATTTGAAATTTTTGGTAAAAGAAAACCACCAAAGATATGGCGGCCAAAAAATGAGGCCTTCAAAGAGAAATTTGTTACCAATACCATCAAACACGGTGGAGGCTCGGTTATGGTCTGGCGCTGTATGGCGGCGTCAGGGGTCAGTAATCTAGTTTTTATTGAATCAACAATGAATAAAATGGACTATTTAACCATTTTAAAGAACAATATTTCCCCGAGTATTAATGAATTGGGCTTATCAGAGAACTGGATTTTCCAACAGGATAACGATCCAAAGCACACTTCCAAAATTGTGAAGGAATGGATGCTATACCGAGTCCCTAAAACCCTTGATCATCCACCGCAGTCCCCAGACCTTAATCCTATAGAACATCTGTGGGATCACCTTGACAGGAAGATCAGAGAAAGGACAATTTCAAATAAAGACGACCTTAAAAAAGCTTTAACTGAAGAATGGATGAAAATCCCTCAAAATATTACAAAAAACTTGGTGGAATCCATGCCAAGGAGATTAAGGGAGGTGTTGAAGGCCAAAGGAGCTCAAACCAAGTATTAAAAGTTAATATTATATTTATTTTTGTACTTAATACCTATTAATTCCGAATTCTGTTTACTTTCTTTTGACGCGTAAATTCGGTAGATATTTACAATAATCTGAATTATTACGGTTAATGATTTGTTTTTTTTTTTTCACGTTTCTATTGATTTAAATATAGTATAGATGAGTTGTGAAGACTGCAATAAAACTTTTTGATTTTCGTTATTAACTGCATTTTTATTAACCTTTTAATAGAAAAACAACAGCTGTTTACTTTTTTTGGACGCTCACAGTAGCTCCTCGCCCGCAAGCGACCTCGGCGGAGTGAGAATAAAATCGTCTTATAAGCGGCTTTATACATCTACTAGAATATAAAAGGAACGATTTTACTCTAAATCGTAGAGGTCGTTTGAGGGCGAGGCGCTGGATATGAAATATTAACACGAAATCGTTCTTGTCGGAAGTTTGTAGCGCCTCGCCCGCATGCGACCTCGGCTGAGTGAATATTAAATCATCTTATAAGTGACATTATATATTTACTAGGCTATATAGATTATGACGCCAAAATTGACTAATTAGATAAAACAAAAAAAGAATAACGTTGTTTACATCTAAGAAACACACGTGAGTCCTCGTCCAGCCCAGTGAAGAAGGGAGGGGTGATTTCTTAGGCGCCACACAGTTCACCTCACGTGGTTTACGAACTGTGACGTGTGATGTTGGTAAGATGATGCAGCAAACAAATAACACAAAACAACAGAAAGTTACACACAGGATTTATGAGTTGCAATAATTTTATTAAAAAAAAAAAAATAAACGTAATCAAAACAACAAAATAAAGGTAAGATAAAATAAAATAATAAAAATTTAAATGTAAACAAACTTAAACTATTAACCTCCTTTTCTTTTAGGTTAAATAAACAACAAAAAAAAATGAATGTATGCAAAAAAAAACAAAATCTAAACGTTAGCGAGACAAACGAAACAGTACCAAAAAAAAATGAAATAAAATAAAAGAATGACCGAATGAAAATTAAAAATGAACTTAACTCGCGCTTTGACTCCATAGAGTTGAGCTCAACGTAAAGCCAAAATAATATTCAAAATGATATACCGAAAACAAATAAAATTATCCTCGCCAACAAATTTACAAAAGAAAAAAAAGTAATAAATTAAAAAAAATGACTCTAAATTGAATAAAGTGTTGCACATGAAACAAAATAAAATTGAACTAATTAAACTCGAAACATATTCAAAGAAAGATTTAAATGGGAACCTCTTAGTTGAGTAAATGGTTCTCCAATTATATGAGATGTAGAAATTATCTGACCTTTAGGATCGTAAGTCTTCTGATCTTGATCCGATGTTAAATTTCCAGCAGCAGCTCCTCTGGTACAGGTTAGGAAAGGTAAATATGGTGTAGATTCTTCCTGATGAGGTTGTTATGGCTAACTTTGGTATTATCCCAATAGGTTTCGGAAAATAGAGCCCCCTTGGCGGAAAATGTACCAGGAATATTTTCCAAAAACAAGTTGGAGTTGTTCCAAAAAAAAATTATGGCAAAATTGTTCCCCACAATAAAACCTGGGTAGATAATTAGAGAACAGAAGAAAATTAGATTTAGGATAGTTGCTTCTTCTTTTTTTTTTGCTTGTAGGATAGATAGCTTGTTTTTTCAAAATTTTTTTTTTAATGTAATATATATATAATTTTTTTTTTTTTTAACTAAGTAGATTTAGGATGTGTTGAATGAATAGATGAAAGGTGTGTGAATTGTTGAAAGATGTATGAATTAAAGAAATGATGAAGAATTTACCTCTGCTGTTCGAGGTTTTAAACCAGAAGTAAATGTGGTAGAATAAAATACTTTTAAATCCGGATACACCGAAAAATGTAAGAAATGAAAATCACTTTTCTAACAATATTTCACACGTGATGAATCCCAATAATATGGTTTTAGGAAATTTTTCAAAACGACCCAAAATGGCGATCAAACCCAAAAATTCCAATATCACCCGTGTTTAGTATTTTAAATCTGGTTTGAAAAGAGACTGAGAAGACCTTTGACAACACTTATTTTTTTTTTTTTTTTATTTTTAACTGACTCCAAAACAGTGAATGTCACTGGTATCGAAGCCTTAATATACAAAAAATATATGTAAACAAACAAAATCACAATAGGTTATGTATAAAAAACGAAAATAAAAATCCTCAAAAATGTAAACCCATCAGAAACAGTTCAACACTCATTCACTTCAGAAACATTTTCAGATAATAAACTAATTTTTTCATTGTCCTTGCCTCCACTATTATTATCGGAACACTGTTGTATGCTTTAATACCAAGATATAATGGTGATCTCTGTGCTGTCGTTGTTCTACAAAATTTATTTCTAAAATCATTTGCATTCCGGGTGCTGTATTCATGCCAGTTCTTAACTTGTTTTGAATTTATATTAGTCTTTATTAGTTTGTTTTTTATAGAATATATATATTTTATTTGCTCATAAGTCCGAATTTTCTGCAAGTTCCATATATTTTCCATTTCATACACAAGATCGGTTGCCATACAATAGTTCAACTGAAAGATAGATTTTACTGCTTTATTCTGCGTTCTTTGTAATTTATTTAACTGGTAAAGCGGAAGACCTCCCCAGCAAGGAATTAAATATCTAATTTGGGGCAGTATAAAGCTATTATAGAGTAAACGCCTAGAGTTTTTGTTTAAGCAATCCGTACACCTTTTTATTGCACTAACCATTGGCACAATTTTTTTAATGATAGCATTCACATGTACATTCCAATTGAGATCATTTGTCAAATTTAAACCTAAGTATTTGTACGTTTGCACTTCTTTTAGTTTTTCTCCATTGAGAAACACATTTATATCACTTTTTTGTTTATTTTTTTGTTTAATAATCATATATACCGTTTTATTAACGTTCACCGATAATTTATTATAGCACAGCGATGTATAATACAGATTTAAGTCGTCATTCGCCACCTTTTCAAGTTCCTTTATATTACTTGATGATATAACCAAGACGGTGTCATCAGCAAACACAAAATATCTCGCTTGAAGTTGTAGATACTTTAAGTTTTGAATGTATAATAAATATTGCAAAGGACCAAGTACTGATCCCTGTGCTACTCCAATACTTAGGCTTTTTTTTTACTCTTGGTTTTATTGATTTGAGTATAATGCTTACGGTCCTTAGAATATGACTGGAAGAGGTCTTTTGCAATGCCTCGCATTCCCATTTTTTCTAATTTATTGAGTAAAATATCTATGTCCACAGTATCAAATGCCTTTTGTAAGTCAATAAACACTGTCAAAACATAGCTCTTCTTATCGAGTTCTTCTGTAATATATTCTAGTAAATCCCCTGTCGCCCCCAAGGTACTACTCTTCTTTTGAAATCCATATTGATATGGATCGATGTTAAAGAATTTCTGTATAAAGTTAGTTAACCTGTGTTTGATAACTTTTTCTGTTATTTTAGAAAATATATTTAAGATTGCAATTGGTCTATAGTTACCAAGTTCTGTTTTTGCTCCTTTTTTATGAATAGGGGATATTTTCGCCGTTTTTAATTCATTCGGAAACAGGCCAGTAACCAGGATATCATTAATGATATTCACTATTTTGTCTCCCAAAACTTCAAAAAGCAGCACTATATCAGATTTAGTAATACCATCTTCTCCCGGCGAACTATTATTATTTAAATCCCTTATGATAGAATTAATTTCTGTTAAATCAGTTGGTTCCAAGTAGATGGATTCTTTTGTTTCTTCTTCTTTAAACTGGTGATTAAGAACCGGTTTAATTTTTGAGGCTAAATTCTTACCTATTTCAGAAAAATAAGTATTAAATTCCTCAGCTATTTGTTGCTCATCTTCAATGACTGCATCTGTCATACTTCTCATTTGTCCCATTTTGCCCTTTTTTTTTGTTCGTTTCAAACATATATCGTTCAGGACCCTCCACATTTTTTTACTGTTTGTTCCAGCCTCATTAAGTGTTTTTTCCACATACTCCTTCTTTAATTTTCTTCTCATATTATTTACCACATTCTTTAAATTTTTAAAATGTCTTTCGGTTTCTGAGTTTCTTATTAATTTCCATCGCTTATATGATTTATCTCTCTGTTTTATTTTCTCAATAAACTCAGCATTTATCCAATAGTTGTTGTTGGATACTTTTATTCTACTTTCCTTTGTACACTCAATTTTTGTTTTTGTTATTATTTCTGCTAATTTTCCAAAGGAAGTTATTTCTTCCTGTTGCAATTTCACTTGAATTAGTTCTTTCCATTTTCCTTTCAGCAATTTAGTTTTATTGATAACTTCTTTAGTTTTTTTTTCAATTACTTTGTTTAATTTAATATACATAACTTTATGATCTGATATCACATGATCCGTAAGGGTTATATCACAGTAGAGGTTTTTATTCATTAAAACATAATCTAAAATAGTAGCTGTTTTTTCCGTTTGTCTTGTAGCATTCTCAGTAGTAAGAATATTCTGTATTGTAAATGTGTTCATTTCGATAATATTTCTATACTCTCTAATCGTATCAGTTTCACTGAGTAAATTTAAATTCATGTCTCCCAAAATAATACAAGGAGACTTCTGAGTTTCCATAATTTTATCTATTTGTGCTAAAAAAACGTCAGCTTTGTTTCTGGGCACTCTATAGATATTTATAATTACGCAATTAACTTTAGTAAGACAAACACAAAGTATGTTACAGTCCTCAATTTCCATTTCTCGAATATGTCTCTGATCATACTCCAAATTGTCTTTTATAAACAGACTCACCCCTCCTCCCCTTGAATCTCTACAATGATGTACAACGTTATAATTTGGTATATTAAAATATTCCACCTCATTAGGATAAATCCATGTTTCAGCAAGTGCAATTATGTGAATTTCAAAATCATGCTTATTTACAATCTCCATCAAGTCATCAACTAACTTTTATATGAATCAGAGAGCAAAAAAAATTACACCTGCGCAAAAATGAAAGAAATAATTTCAATAAGTTAGGGAACTTTTTTAAAAGGAATTGAAAAAGAAAATTTAGGATTACCAGAGGTGTGCTGCTGTAAAAAAAAATTAATTAATAAAATACTATATAACAATTGTTACAAAATAAATAATTTTAAACTAATCCAAGTTATGCAACTCATAAATCTTATAAATATCAACAGTTACTAACACTTAATAACACAGACTCAATTTGAATTTTAGAACGTAATAAGATGTCCCGCGGCGATTGTAAAATACTTCATCGGCGTATTCTCTGGTGGTAAATAGACAAAAAGCCTAATTAACATAGGTCCAAAAATGGGCCGTTTTCGAGATATTCAAAATTATAGTTTAATAAGTTCACCTACTACATATTAACATAGTAATTGTATGATTACCATGGTTATGATGATTAAACAGAAGTTAAATAATAGGTTAATATGAAGATAATGAATATAGTTTATTAGTAATTTAACAAAACAAGTAACAAAAAGTAAAAAGCAGGTAAACTAAAATAAATAAGTAAAATTAAAATAATAAAATAGTAAAGTTTGTAAACCATTTAAACAGTTCATGCATCTTTTTCTGAAAATATTAAAAAAATATTTTTTTATTGAAACCCTTTATTTGACTAAAAACAACAACAAAATTAGAAGTAAACTACAAATTTTCTTTTGTATGATCGTTGGTCTAATTATCTAGTGTGTATATTGAAGGGGTTATATTGCAAAAAATTACATTAATGATGTTAACAATACGTCTACTAATGAAACTAAAACTTTTAATATCTCAACAATGATCTATTTTTAGGCCTATGTTTGTTTGGCTTTCTTGTCCATTTACGATCTGAGAATATGCTGATGGTATTGCACAATCGTTACGGGACACTTGCATAAGGAACGATTTAGCCTCAAATCGCCGAGGTCGCTTGCGGGCGAGGTGCTGGATTAGAAATATTTACATAAAATCGTCCATTTTGGAAGATTGTAGCGCTTCGCTTACAAGCGTCCTCGGAGGAGTGGGAATAAAATCGTCGATAGGCTATATATTTGCTAAGATATATAAGGAACAATTTTGCTTCAAATAGTCAAGGTCGCTTGCGTGCGCCCGCAAGCAACCTTGGTGGAGTGAGAATTAAGTCGTCTTATAAGAGACTTTATATATTTACCAAGATATACATGGAAGGTTTACGTCTCAAATCGTCGAGGTTGCTTGTGGGCGACGCACTGGATTTGAAATGAATGCATAAAATCGTTCATTTTGGGAAATTGTAGTGCCTCGCCCACAAGCGACCTCGGCGAAGTTAGAATAAAATCGTCTTATAGGAGACTTTATATATTTATTGGGATAAATAAGGAACGATTTCGCCTCAAATCGCCGAGGTCATTTGCAGGCGAGGCGCTGTATTTGAAATGTCGACAGAAAATCGTTCATTTTGGAAAATTGTAGCGCCTCGCCCACAAGTGACCTCGGCGAAGTCAGCATAAAATCGTCTTATAAGAGACTTTATATATTTATTGGGATAAATAAGGAACGATTTCGCCTCAAATCGCAGAAGTTGCTTGCGGGCGAGGCGTTGGCTATGAACTGTTTACACGAAATCGTCCCTTTTGGAAAATTGTAGCGCCCCGCCCGCAAGTAACCTCGGCGGAGTGGGAATAAAATCGTCTTATAGAAGACTATATAGTTATTAGGATATATAAGAAACGATTTCGCTTCAAATTGCCGAGGTCGCTTGCGAGCGAGGCGCTGGATTTGAAATGTTTACATAAAATCGTTCTTTTTGGAAGATTATAGCGCGTCGCCCGCAAGCGACTCGGCGGAGTGAGAATGAAGTCGTCTTATAAGGGACTTCTTTATATATTTACTAAGATACACATGGAACGTTTTCATCTCAAATCGTCAAGGTCGCTTGTGGGCGAGGCGTTTCATTCGAAATGAATACATAAAGTCGTCCATTTTGGATAATTGTAGCGCGTCGGCCACAAGCGACCTCGGCGAAGTGGGTATAAAATCGTTTTTTCGGAGATATTATATATTTACTAAGATGTACAAGGAACGATTTTGTTTCAAATCACCGAAGTCGTTTATGGACGAGGTGCTGTATTTGAAATATCAACAGAAAATCGTTCATTTTAGAAGATTGTAGCGCCTCGAAAATTATTTTATAGGAAAAAGTTGTCGCCTCAGTCTGAACCTACTGTATCTAAAGCCCTCTCTAAAACACGGTCGTAATTGTATAAATTTTTGTACTTTTAACAATCTCAGAGAATTGAAACGCAGCGTTAAATTGAATTGTATTATCTAATCTTTATTGAAATAGGTTCCAGTTGGTGAACTTATTAGTTAGTGATAAAAAGGTTCTTTGTTACATACTTTATTATTTCGAGTAATAATTGGTAATAAAAGAAATAACGCAAATTAAATAATTTATTATAGTCCTTGTTGAGGACACGTTCGGCTAATGGTAGTGCTTTTATGGTAATTGCTAATTTTGTTCGGGGCTTTTGTCATTCGAGAGCGATTCATCCAAAAATTGCCTTAAGAATAGCGACGATTCGAGAAAGTTTTAGCCAATTTTCGTTCGTTCGTTTTGTTAATCGAAAGCAATTCTCCTTTAAAACTTTTATAGTGTTGAAACATTTAAGTGATTTACTTTATCGATATTAATTACTTAGAGGGCGTTTTGAATCGCATATGGAAACCGAATACGCGTGAATCTATGTGCGTACACTGCTGTTGTTTGGTATTGATTTAGGAAATGCTTTGGTGGAAGATAGGATTGCTCTCCCACTGACAAAGAGGACACCGATAACGATCCATCCTTGGATATAAAGAAGGAGTTCGATATTTTTCCGCTCGCGGATATGTATATTTATAAGTCAGTCGTATGAAATTGAAATCCCCTTGTTTTTGAAATCGGCTCGCTCCGATTGGCCGAGCGCCAGCTGACGTCAGGACCTCGCTGAAAAAACGACCGAAGTAGTAAATCGTCAAAAGAGGGCCGTTAGGTATAAAACGAGCGCAAAAGCTGCACCCCCAACTATTGTTATTCCAAACGTTTTAAACCCGTTTTAAGATGATTTAAATTTGCTTCAAATTTACTCTAAAATCATCTCGTTGTTAATAACACAAAGTGATTTTAAATTAAAATCATGTACAACCGCCTAAACGGTTTTAAAATGGCGTTGCAAATCATCCAAATAGTCTGTTTAAAGTCTAGTAGATGGGTTATGCAGTTATTGCTTGAGGAGAAAGCGAGAAAGAGAGAGAGCTTTTTACTAAGTGGGTTAATCGGGGGATGTTAACGAAATTTGTTGCGCGAAACCGACAATCGATGCGCGCGTAGATCATGTGCGCAAAGTAAACAGACGCAAGCCACAAATTCAACTCGATTCATTCTTTTTTAAGACCCTACGGCCACAATCGGTATAAACAAACACTCCGTCTAATCAATTTCTCTACCCCTATTTATTTACTTAAAAAAAGCTTTGGCAAATCGTTTCCGTTTTTCTGCCCTTTCCGTCTTTCCCGATTTATTATTCCCCGTTGCAATTAATATTATCGCTCCGAAGCCAATACCACGTGATAGATATCGTTTTCGCGTCGATCAACGGAAACGAATTTCGAATTCCGCACGATTTCGACGTTTCTAATTTCAAATCGCGCGGGAGCTTTGTCGGGATTCGTCGCTCCAATTACCGGCTCAACTAAGGACAAAAGCGCGCCCTGGCTCCGATTACTACTACGCCGTCCGACGTAAATCATCGTTTTAGTCGCATTAATGATGCGCAGCGCGAGAACGATCGACGGCTGCTGTCCTCCTAATGTCGTCCAATCGTCAATGTTTCGAATTAGCAACGTCGCGTTATCACTAATAGCATTTCTAAATGTAATGTACCATCAAAATTTTCAGCTAAATTTAATACAGAAATGTCGATACAATGGATAGGAAACAAATGATATAACGAAGAATAATGAACTCAAATTTGGATATCTAAGGGGACTGCTACATCCCGGAAATAACAATTTAAACTAGAACTAACAGTACATCTAAACGCTAACTTTGGTAATGGATGCTTCACTTGGTTTAACTCCTCGAGAATTAAGTAATATGCTCAAACCTTTTCCGACATGTTTCACCAATGGACTGTGGGAGATTCCCGCTACAATATAACCACACATCAACTTCATGCCACATATCAACCACATATCACCCCCTTCCAGCAAGGTTGCGTCATTCTCCATGTGATTATAAGTTATACTACTTTAGTAGATTTATACTACGTAGTAGATTTTATGGCTTAAGATACAAATTAAACTGTATGAGCGGCAGTGTTGGATTGAAAATGAAGGTAATTGTTGTAGGATCCATGTTGTAAGCTTTTTAAAATGTGATATTTGAGATGGAAGAGAGAGAGACATGGAAAATATTTGAATCCTACTTGCTTGTACATATAATAATTTTTATTGGTATGGGTTTCGACTTTTACATCATCATATGTATAATCATAAAGGTTACGTCAAAATGTAAAAAAATACATTTTAAAACCTTTTGTGCATTTGTATAAGTTTTGTTTTATTTAAGTCAATATAATGACTCGTTGTGTGCATGTGTTTGTAAATGTTTGTATTTGTTTTAATTTTGTGTTCATGCAAATTTATATCTAATCTGCACTCTTTGCAATTAACTTTGTATATACCACTTTTTTGTAGAGTTCTATTATTGCTATTTAAATGGTAGTTTAATAATAAGTTACATGTTGTATTTTTATTGCTTTTAGTTGTATCATTATATGGTTAAAGTAAATTTGTCAACAACAAGCAAAGGTTCAAGCATAGTTAGAGAAAAAATAAGAGCATATTAATATAATGAAGGAAAATTAACAATTTGATAAGAAAGAAAGAGAAATAATGACAATGCAATTCGAACTGAAATTGATATTCCTAGACAATTCAAGAACTTCATTACAATTTCATTCAGAGGGAATGAAAAAAAAACTTCTAAATCAAGGTTACAAATTTTCTATAAAATCAAAAATCAATCTTCCTTTAATATCTATAAATTTTGATATCGTAATCAATAAATCAAAAATTTACCAGCTTATGATAACATCAAAAATGATTTAATATCCTTTAACACTATGTAATTATCAAATCGATTAAGAGTAAAATTAAACAAAATAATGCTATTTTAGTGACAGCAGATAAAGGAGCCGGCATAGTTATCATCGATGAAAAAAACATATACAGGATGATTCAAAAAAACACCGACTTCTAAGGTAGATAATACATGAAAAATTAAGATGAATAGTCTTGAACTTAACATGGGTTCGCAAATGTCTCTCTTACGGGGTATATCCGCAATAAAAAATTCTATTTTAAAAATATTCTCCACGCCACTGCTAATTATGGCAATCGGGCAGAATTTTTGGATAAAATGTAACATTTGAGTAAAGCAACAGTTTTTGAATAATTACAGTTTTCCAGGTAGCCATACTACTACCATAGTCTTGATGGACATTTTGTAAATGATGCAATTGGTGTTCGACCTTCGTTTGTACCACAGAGTGATATTAGAAATCGCTGATTTTAAGTTTTCTAAGAATTACTGGACATTGGATAAATACCACTTCACTACAAATAGAAGCTGCAACCATATCCTGCCTCTGGTTTAACGGAGTGCATACATACAATGCAGTCGCCGAACATTTAGAGGAAATACAAAGTTTTTCATGAATTTGGCATTCACGAAAAAGTGTGGTCAAAAGATCACGATGCTCAAGTAATAGAAGTATTCCCTTAACTTAATTGCTTCTGCAGACTTCAAGAGTGTTGTTAATAGAAATCTAACATTAGAAAATAGAAATACAAAAATCTTTTTAAAGTGTAGTGAACTTTGAAAAAAATGTAACTACCCAAATTGTGCTAAAATTGTTAAGGAAACAATGTGTTCACCATTAAATGTAAAATTCGGTAGCACAAATAATAAAAAACAAAGGATCTCTTCAATTGTTGTTGACCAAACTCAATATGGAGTGTTTTAATGAAGTTGAAATTCTATATTTGGAAGAGTACACAATTATTATGAATTCCCTTACAGAAGCTTTCGACTTACAATCTGAAAAAAAGACTTATTTTGGTTTCTTACTACCAACGTTAGTTCCTTTATGCAATAAATATCAAAAACTAAAACTCACCTATGAATTTAAATGTGGTGGGGATATTAGTATAGATATGTATATTGAGAAACTGCAGAGTAGGTTTTCAAACATTTTTCTTATGAAGTTACGAGTCTATAAGTGCATGTGTGGTGTTATAGTTTACTTTATTTTGTTAAGGAGGCATTTGCGAGCCTTAGAAGTCTGTCAGCAGGTTTTTGAATCATCCTATAAAAAATCAGTTAAATACCTGGTCGTGATACTCGACAAGGATATAAAGATGATAACACACGTGAGAATGACCCGTGAGAAGGTAGCAAAAATACGAAAACCCTGACCAAACATATGCTAAATATAGGAGGCCCTTCCCACAAGAAGAGAAAGCTACTAGCAACAACAATAAGTGCAGTGGTATTATATGTAGCCCCTGCGTGACAGAGCGCACTCAGATATCAGAAGTACAAGAACATGCTCCAAAAGCATGTACCGAATTGTATCAACCAAAGCGATGGGTGCTTAAGCCAGGTGCCCACTCTTGGACTTAACGGTATGGGAAAGAACCGAAAATTACAATAACAAAGATGCAAGATTATTACAATAACAACAGCAAAGACGTTCGGCAGGAAATACTTCGAAACTTACAGCAGAGATGGTCAAATTACTGCAGCGTATTGAGCTAGCGTATTTATTAAATATGTGCAAACCTGGCAAGAAAGAGGACCTCCAACAGATTTCTACCTGACACAAAACAATTGATTAAGAAGATTGATAACTACTTGTGCTGGTATGGATGCGGAATGCCGGATACACCTGAACACACTTTGTTTGGTTGCTTAAGATTTGAAGCAGCGAGAAAATTAGCTGAGCTAAACATGAGATTATTAATAACCAAGAACACAGTGGCGAATATACTGACGACCGAGATCAGAAGAACTGGTAGGCTACCTTAAACCTATAATGATAACAAAGAATTAAGAAGAAGGACTCCTCCCGATTCCTGATGAAGAGGGAGAAAGAAACACAATGAGATGAGGGAACGAGGAACTGAAGAAAGAAAAATTGCAGCGAGAGGAAGAGAACCATCAAACCCCTCACCGGTATGTATGGAATTAATACCATTTCAAAATGGTAACCATATTTGAATATATCAAATAATTTTTGAGATATCACGTTTTCTGCTCAGCTTTAATTTGTGGCATTTCATAAAATTTACGATTTTGTTAATGATTTTTAAAAAATCGAATTGTTAAGATATCTTGATGATATTTCTTGCAATTTATACAGCAAAAAATGTACTTTTTCAAGAACAAAACCATACTTGAATATTTCTATTCATTTTTAGAAATCGGGTTCATTTGAGTTCAACTTAAACTTCATGAAATTTATGATTTCCTTCATGATTTTTAAAAAATTGTAAAAAATCGAATTCTTAAGATGTGTTGGTGAGATTTTTTGTCATTTATACAGCAAGGTATATACTTTTCCGAAATCACAACCATATTTGAATATCTCAATTTATTTTTGAGATATCAAGTTTTGAACTCAACCTAGATTTGTAACATACCATAAAAATAACAATGTTTTTAATAATTTTGAAAAATCGTAAAAAAAAACGAATTCTTTACATATCTTCATAAAATTGTTTGCAGTTTATACAGCAATGTATGTACTTTTCCGAGAACAAAACCTAATTTGAATATCTCAATTCATCTTTGAGATATCAGGTTTTCTAGTCAACCCAAATTTCATCAAATTTATGATTTTCTTCATGATTCTTTGAAAATCGAGTTTTTAAGATATCTTGATGGATTTTTTTCATTTCTATAACAAACTATGTACTTTTCCGAGAATAAAACCAAATTTGAATATTTCAATTTATTTTTGTGACATCAGGTTTTTTGCTCAACCCAAACTTCATCAAATTTCAGATTTACATAATTATTAAAAAAACGAATTCTTAAGATATCTTGTTAATATTTTTTGTTATTTATACAGCCAGGTATATACTTTTCCGAGAATAGATCCAAAATTGAATATCTCAATTCATTTTTGAGATATTAGGTATTTTGCTCAACCTAAATTTCATCAAATTTATGATTCACTTCAAGATTTGTAAAAATGGAATTTTTAAGATATCTTGATGATTTTTTTATTATTTATAGAGCAATGTATGTATTTTTCCGAGAATAAAACCAAAGTTGAATATCTCAATTCATTTTTGAGATATCAGGTGATATCAATTCATTTTTATAGATATCAGGAGCTCAACCTAAATTTCATAAAATTGAGGATTTTTCTCATGATTTTTAAAAAATCGAATTCTTAAGACATCTTGTTAATATTTTTGTCATTTATGCAGCAAGGTATATACTTTTCCGAAAACACAACCATATTTGAATATCTCAATTTATTTTTGAGATATTAAGTTTTGAACTCAACCTAGATTTGTAACATACCATAAAAATAACAATGTTTTTAATAATTTTGAAAAATCGTAAAAAAAACGAATTCTTTACATATCTTCATAAAATTGTTTGCAATTTATACAGCAATGTATGTACTTTTCCAAGAACAAAACCTAATTTGAATATCTCAATTCATCTTTGAGATATCAGGTTTTTTTTAGTCAACCCAAATTTCATCAAATTTATGATTTTCTTCATGATTCTTTAAAAATCGAGTTTTTAAGATATCTTGATGGATTTTTTTTTTCATTTCTAGAGCAAACTATGTACTTTTCCGACAATAAAACCAAATTTGAATATTTCAATTTATTTTTGTGACATCCGGTTTTTTGCTCAACCTAAACTTCATTAAATTTCAGATTTACATAATGATTTAAAAAAAAACGAATTCTTAAGAAATCTTATTAATATTTTTTGTTATTTATACAGCCAGGTATATACTTTTCCGAGAATAGATCCAAAATTTCATCAAATTTATAATTCACTTCAAGATTTGTAAAAATGGAATTTTTAAGATATCTTGATGATTTTTTTATTATTTATAGAGCAATGTATGTATTTTTCTGAGAATAAAACCAAAGTTGAATATCTCAATTCATTTTTGAGATATCAGGTGGTATCAATTCATTTTTATAGATATCAGGAGCTCAACCTAAATTTCATAAAATTTAGGATTTTTCTCATGATTTTTAAAAAATCGAATTCTTAAGATATCTTGTTAATATTTTTGTCATTTATGCAGCAAGGTATGTACTTTTCTGAGAATACATCCAAATTTAAATATTTCAATTCATTTTTGAGATATCAGGTTTTTTGCTCAGTCTAAATTTCACCACATTTATGAATTAGTTCAAGATTTCTAAAAAATCGAATTCTTAAGATATCTTTATGATATTTCTTGCAATTTATACAGCAAAAAATGTACTTTTTCAAGAACAAAACCATACTTGAATATTTCTATTTATTTTTGAGAAATCGGGTTTTGAGCTCAACTTAAATTTCATGAAATTTATGATTTCCTTCATGATTTTTAAAAAATCGTAAGAAATCGAATTCTTAAGATGTGTTGGTGAGATTTTTTGTCATTTATACAGCAAGGTATATACTTTTCCGAAAACACAACCATATTTGAATATCTCAATTTATTTTTGAGATATCAAGTTTTAAACTCAACCTAGATTTGTAACATACCATAAAAATAACAACGTTCTTAATAATTTTGAAAAATCGTAAAAAATCGAATTCTTTACATATCTTGATAAAATTGTTTGCAATTTATACAGCAATGTATGTACTTTTCCGAGAATAAAACCTAATTTGAATATCTCAATTCATTTTTGAGATATCAGGTTTTTTACTCAACCCAAATTTCATCAAATTTATGATTTTCTTCATGATTCTTTAAAAATCGAGTTTTTAAGATATCTTGATGGATTTTTTTTCATTTCTAGAGCAAACTATGTACTTCTCCGACAATAAAACCAAATTTGAATATTTCAATTTATTTTTGTGACATCAGGTTTTTTGCTCAACCTAAACTTCACCAAATTTCAGATTTACATAATGATTTAAAAAAAACGAATTCTTAATATATCTTGTTAATATTTTTTGTTATTTATACAGCCAGGTATATACTTTTCCGAGAATAGATCCAAAATTGAATATCTCAATTCATTTTTGAGATATTAGGTATTTTGCTCAACCTAAATTTCATAAAATTTAGGATTCACTTCAAGATTTGTAAAAATGGAATTTTTAAGATATCTTGATGATTTTTTTATTATTTATAGAGCAATGTATGTATTTTTCCGAGAATAAAACCAAAGTTGAATATCTCAATCATTTTTGAAATATCAGGTTTTTTGCTCAGTCTAAATTTCATCACATTTATGAATTAGTTCAAGATTTCTAAAAAATCGAATTCTTAAGATATCTTGATGAGCAAAGTATATACGTCGCCGAAAACACAACTATATTTGAATATCTCAATTCATTTTTGAGATATTAAGTTTTAAGCTCAACCTAAATTTGTAGCATTTCATGAAATTTACAATTTTCTTAATTATTTTTAAAAAATCATTCCTTTGTATGTTACTTGTTTTCTTGCGTTCTATTGTCCAATTCTATGTTCTTCTTCTCTTCTCATTTCTTCGACATTCATTGCGAGTGTGCTATAATTCGAAAGACCATGCGACATCATTTCAAGATGATTTAAAGACATGTCAGATTTCTGTGAATAGGAACTTGTAATTTGTTTGAAATACCACCTTAAAATCTACGTTATGTATATAATAGCATTGACATATTTTGGATAAAATTAATGGAAACATATCCGGAAATTTCCGGAAAATAATGGATGCTTTTCGTAATAATCTATCTCTGTGAGAGATCCTTTTCCAAATACGTCGTTAAAAAACGACGCACAGAAATCAACTTGATGCTGAAAATGATATGCGTCTCCAATTAACGCCGATCAATCCAGATATTATTATTTAATCCTATGTTTATGACATATTTATATTTTATCAGTATAAATAAATATAAGTTTATACAAGTTATTAAATCTGGGTTACTTGCATAGGCTTTTTTTAACTATGTCAGTGATATACTTTGGTTACAACGTGTAATATGTAATTATAATTCGACACCTCCATTCTTAAATTCAAATCTGGGTGTGTTACTGAACGAAGAGTTCTATAAAAAAATATTTCAAAAATGTGTTCAAAAGAAAAGTAGTTTAAGGTATCGCATTTTGCTATTTTTTGTGGGCCACTACATTTTCTTCCGTGACTGATTGTCCGTGTTCTCAGTTCCCAGTTTTACGTTCATTTCCATCCTTTCTGTGTCACGGTGTACACATTTGTACATAATTCAACTCAGCCCAATCCAACCCAATGTGTTGAACATAATTAAGTTGTCCAACCCAATTAAGTCGGGCTAATCTGTAACATGACATCGCACCTGGTGGACGGGTCGTCGTTGACAAAGTGGTCATATTATGATCCCTATACGCTGATGAAAAGTCCATATTAAATTCTCTGTATTAACTACAATGTTTTTTACAATCTACTAGGAGATTATTTTCTGGAAATACTTGACGTACAATGCATTTTAGTTGGTATTTGGAAGTACAGCGTGTTAATTAATTATAGTACCCGACGTTATTATGGAAAGTATGCAATCAATATGACAGTATTGGTTTTGTAACGCAACGAAAGTTTCTATTTTTTTTTCTTTTACTTAAAATAATTTTTGGGGCGTAGATTGAAATGTATATCATGTTGAAGAGTGGTTACAACTAGCTACAAGTACAACTTTCAACATCTGGTTGCTAATTTACCCAACGTTACATAGGTCATGTGGGCTGCGATGATTAATTAACACGAGATCTTCCGCGCATAACATTTCGCGATAATCATCATCTATTGTTCTCATTTGGATGAGTTAAAAACATTGAACCAAGAATAACTCGAGTTTATTGTACATAAATTGCAGATGAAGATATTTAGTTTGCTTTGTATTGTGATAAAAATGATTGACGTAAATTTTTTAGTTGTTTTCGTGTTTTTCAGTATTATCAACAGGGACGTTAACAGGTTATTTTATTTTTGGTTGTGTCTTCGTCAAAAAGAGGAACGCAGATTGGCGTACGAAGAGTTTTTGCAATTTCACTTCAATATTTATTAGATTTTTCGGTGCAGGCCGGGACTATTGAGATTAAAGGGAACCGAGGGAACAAAGAATTATTTGTTGCGGCGGCGTTATCTTTTTTTCATGAAGCGCGTTGTCGGGGCGCCCGAAAGTGGTGGAAAAGCCCGGCGCCGTATTGAAAGATATTCCTTTTGTACGTTATCTGGCATTCCGGTGCGGTGGGGGTAAAAGTGTGGCAAAAATAGTGGTGAATTTTAAGCGATTTTCAATTCGGCATGTTCAATATTGCACACAGTGGCGGTAGTTGCCGGATCGCAGGGAGATATTTCCACTCCGAGGGTGCAGTAAATACGAGGGAAGCTCTCCTCAATCGGGTTCTATCCCTTCCTAGTCGGCGTTATTAAAACCGATTTATGAACACCAGGACGACTTGTCTACCTGCTGTTCGATAGACGGCGTTCGCAATAACGCTGCATTCAAGTTTTCCGCAACGCTATCTTTCCAATGATGCCTAATTAGAACAGTTTCCGAGTTTTGTTGATAAACAAATCGCTCTCGCAACCATTAATTATGGCCGACTGGGAAGTTTTATTGAAAACCATCAATCTGGAAATCGAGATTTCGTCGAATACCGATCTATTTTTTTTATTTCGATGAAAACAACGCGCTGCTGAGCTAAAATTGGAAAACAAAATTGCGCAGGAATTGAAATTTTCAAACAATCCGACTCTGTAAGCTTTAGAAGAAGTGTCGTAATCTCGGGCGAGACCCTTATTGAATCCGCCGCCGTGACGAATGCCTCCGTTTTGCCGGTGCCATGGCTAAGGTTGGATAAGAAAGGGTTACCTCGTGTCATGTATTTGTCACTGGGGCTTAAGGTAGTTAATTAGTTTTAAAGGGGACCGATTTCAAGAAGGGGGTTCGGATAATAGATGGTCAGCTGTCGCCGAATGCGTATTGAGTTCAGAGTGCGAGACTGAAGAGCCCCCGTGGGACGTCCCTTGGAAATGGGCGGAGGTGACGCTGTGTACACACACTTCCACCTCGGTTTTGCAAATAGCCCTGCGAATGGACGCCGAGATGTGTTTCAACGCAGATCCGATGATAGCTATTTCAACGATGGGTGCCCTTGTCTAAACAGACTTTTATTCCTAGTTCTGTCTGATTACCCTCTTTAATCTCCCTTCTACTTAATCAATACTTAATGATGAGAACTACATCTTTCACAATAGGGTTGTTTCAAATAAAAGAATGAATACATTTTCATATAAGCAAGCTTAACGTGAGTATTCAATTCAAAATTGACAATGAAACGTAATATTTTCTACAATTTTTATTCCTTAATATTCTCATTAGGGGAAAATGTTTCAGATCGCGATTTACCAAGAAGAAGGGAAGTAGAAATGAATCGATAAACTGGTTAAAAAGAGAAGCTTTATCCTTCTCTAACACGTGCGCAAGGTTTTAAAGAAAATTTAATGACTACGGATAATGGAATATTAATTAGGGATAATAAACCAGTGTTTTTTAGGATAAATCACAAAATGTCAAAATAGGACGATTTTTAATAATTAATAAACCTGTGTACCGAAACTTCAAAGAGTATTGTAATATAATTCTAATTTTCCACTAGAAGGAGGTTTCAGTAAAGTGTGCAATATTTGTTTTGTGTGGTGGAATTCAATGAGTATTCAATCACTGCATACAAAATCCAATCACCATAGAAACTATACCGAACAACTGGATATCGGAATTAATCAGTATCGGCACTGCACCAAGCATCCTCCCAATCATCTAATAGATACTGAAATCTACCAGCGAACACTGAAATCAACAAATAGTATCCTATATAGCCAGAATTCAATATTTCCAGTATCGCAATGACGAATTGATTTGTTCAAAGCATTTGTCACAACGCGATTGGGAGACGTACTAAACTTGGTGGCACAAAGGGGTGCACAACCTCTCATAATAAACATAACACAATAGCTTAAACAGAATTTTGAATGCGACGTTACAAGGAATTGAATTGATTAAGATTAATTTTGTTTGCAAACGTCTATCACTTAAGTAAACAATGTTATGAAAGGCTTTGCTTACAAATGTTTATTTGCTTCTAAAAGAATGTTATGTAACATCAGTTTTGTGTTAGTGAAAGAATGTTGTGTAATAATAATAAATTCAAACCTAGATATTTAATGATAAATATTCAAACTTAATATATTCTTGTGGAAAGACGCCAATAAGAACTAAAAATGTCGAACATCAACCAATGACGATTCAAAGAATTGACTAATCGTCAATTCGTATGATATATATGACGTATGAAGTTGTATGACGAAGTAGAAGCGGGCAGAAGATATTGATCTCGTGTGTCGTACAAGTTCTGGCGACTCAACAACGCCGTTCCTTATTTTAAATAAAAATATCAAATTCGTAGCAGGTCGACGTCTACGCAGTGTACGAAAACTGAATACAGTGCACCTCTGCTCATAGGAGCAAAACTGCAATGCCAATTTATGAACCAGATAACGCACAAATGTGTCCTACAAGCTCTTAACGTGGTAATGTACACGTCGTATGGAGTGTCTAAATGGAGTACCTGTTGAAAAGATCATGGTTTTCTTTATAAGTGACGATAATATCATAACTACAATTTAAGAACTCGATTTTTCATGATTTTTTAAAATTAATACAAGTTTTTTTATTGTATAAAGTTATCTTAGGACCTAATTAATATTTTCAAAAACGGATTTTTGCAATAAAAGGTAGGTGATACTTTATTGTATTATGTCGAAAAACTTCATAACAATATCTTAAGAATCCGATATTTCACGATTTTTTATAATCTAATGATTAAATGTAACGTTATAAGATAAAATTATCTCTTTAAAAGTTAGTATCTCAAAAACGAAATATATTTTAAAGTGCGGATTTCTTCGTTGAAAAGATCATAAGTTTCTTTATAAGTGGTGATAATATCATAACTACATTTTAAGAACTCGATTTTTCACGATTTTTTAAAATTGAATTAAAATTAACTAATACAAATTCAAAGTTCAAACAAAACAATCCACAAACAGAATGTTTGAATGATCAACTTTATCTCACTCAAAACCCTTTATATTTACAATTAAGTATGCCTTATATTCCACCTAAATCACCAAAATAGAATATAACATTGCATATCTCGTTATGTTTGGCCTTACATCAGACTTACTATTTCGAACGTTTGTAATGTGTGCTTATGATTATGTTTGATTTAGTTTAATATTTGAACTTTACCGCTATATTTTAAGAAACTAACTTCATTCGATTACACTTAACTAACTTTTATAGCGTTTAGTTATTAGCGTTCTATTTTCTATTCAATATTATCTGTTTTAACATTCACTCAACCTAACATTTTGTTTTCCTAATTTTAATTGACGTAAGAAGTCCTTTTTAAAAAATTTTTTTTAATGAAGAAAATTTATGTTTTAAATGTGTTAAAAATTGTTCATAATTGCCATTAACTATTATAACTCCACTGTTTTTTAGGAATTCCTGAAGATGGTTTGTTAAGAAACCGAAACCGGTCGAATGACTAAAGATTTTATCACTAAATTGTACAATTTGTTTTTATTCCACTTAATTAATACAAATTTGTTGTTACATAAAGCTAATAAAGTTAGGATCTAATTAGTATTTTTAAAAACGGATTTTTACATTAAAAAGATGATACTTTATTGTATTATGTCTAAAAACGTCATAATATTATCTTAAGAATCCGATTTTCACGATTTTTTTATAATCTAATGATTAAATGTAACGTTATAACGTAAAAATTATCTCTTTAGAAAATATTAAAAAAGAACAATTAATTTGCATTATGTTTTTCTGGTTAACTAACATTACGTCATTTGCTTCTAGGTAGTCAAATAATAAGTATTAAAAATTTAGGAGACAAAATAATTCTGCAAAAAGAAGACGTAGATCATCTACTAGTCTCTTAGAATTGAGCAAGTAAAAAATAATTTTAAAAAACTAATTTTACTTATTCTTACATGAGAAACTATTGTGACATTTAGAAATGCATAAAATCTTAGATTGCATATTCGGAATTGTACTCAAGAAATGACGCTTTCTTGAGTGGGATATCCTCTTCTTTAAGTAGTTCTTGACGATAAACTACCGCCTTGAATAAAAATCCTTTAATTCATCTTGCTTTGTTCCTATTTTATAAAATTCGTCATCCATTTTTTTGTAAGATTACGGCTAATATATTACGAGCATCACCACGACCTCTATCGACTTGAGAAATTCTTACACCGGCCCCCAATGTCAGAGCAGGAAACATTTTTCAAGAAGCTTTAAGAATTTTTTTGAACTTGCTCTGTTAAATTATCTTTGGAATTGATGCGATTATCTACTGCTAAAGCGTTTTTTAAGCATAACTGATAAATAACACAAATAGTTCTTTCCTCAATACAAACACAGCACAAGAGTTAGAAAGAGACAACGGATTTCAGAACATCTAAGGGTTGTCCATGTACCTTGGAAGAAAGACGTTCAATATTTGCAGATTGACCAAGAATCTCAGCAATTTGAATAGTCATGCGTTCATCTTTAGCTTCATCAAATGCGTTTTGAATATTCGAACCTTTATTATGGATTTCAGAACTTTCAATGACGGGGCTTTGTTGATGCTGAGCCTCTAGAGGTTGATTTTGTGTTCGAACTCGATCTACTATTAAAAATTTTGAAGGAATAGGAATACTTGGTGAAGACTTAATCCCATTTTCTAGATACTCTTCACTCTCCTGATTATGAGCATCAACGAGAGGTAAAGCTATACCAACTTTTATTTTAGATCCAAAAACCTCGTTTTGAACAAATAGCAGAAACCATGAGATGTACAAATCACATAGCGTCACTCCAATCATCACTATCATTATCTTGCATTCAAGTTAGCATACTTTTAGCATATTTTGTGTACTGCTTAGCCGCACCAGTGATACCAGATTTGAGGTTTCGCCCCTAGTTTTAAGGAAAAACAATGGCATTTTACAATAATAGCAATACAGAGAATGTTATATTTTATTTAGGGATTTTAAAAGATTTGCTGTATTTTCTATTATTCGTAGAGGCAAACTAAACGTGCAAGCTTCATTTAAATCATACCATATGCTGTCAGTTTATGTTAGCAGTTCATACTGGTTCATATTCACTAAGACTTGTAGTAAAGCTGTATTGTTGAACTAAAGGTGTTAATCACCACATGAAACCCTGTCACTAATTTAAACTAATTTTGATTGGGCGCACTCAACGATGATTTTCATACCATATAATATGAAAAAATTTTAAAAAGAAATGTATTTTATGTTAAAGTAGTAAGTCTCAGCAGTTTTCGTTTCTTTATTATTTTTGCTCTACGTATTATCTTAAATTTAGAAACAATCTTTAGGGCGGCCGACATCTTCGAAGTCGGCCGCCCGAGATGATTTCTCTCGTTAATTGTTAAAGTATTCCAAGAGTAGCCTACTTGAATTTTATGGAACAAATCAAACCAACCCAAGTATCATATCTTAGGATGATCGAAGACACCGAAGTCGGGCGAGATATACTTTTAATATTATGAACTAACTTCAAGTCGGCCGAGTTTGTACCTACCTTACAAGTGTTAAAGAATACTAAGACTAGCCACCAAGATTTGACTTTTATGGAATAAATCAAACCAACCCAAGTATTATGTCTTAGGAAGACATCGAAGTCGTTGGAGATTACTTTTTATATTATCAAAAACTTAATGCGTCATCGAAGTCGAAGTCGACCGAGATTATTTCTTCCGTAAAATTGTTAAAGAATACCAAGAAAACCTGCTTGAATTTGATGGAATAAATTAAACCAAGCCATGTATCATGTCTTAGGATGACCGAAGACTCCTAAGTCGAGCGAGATTACTTTCTGTATCATGAAATAACTTAGGACAGCCGACTTCGAAGATGTCTGCGAGATTATAACTACCGTAAAAATGTGACAGAATACCAAGACTAGCCACGAAGACTTGAATTTTATGGAATAAATCAAACCAAGCGAAATATCATGTCTTAGGATTACTGAAGACTCCGAAATTGGCAGAGATTATTACCTTTTATATCATAAAATAACTTAGGGTGACCGTCGTCTTCGAAATCAACCGAGATTATTTCTTCCGTAAAATTGTTAAAGAATACCAAGACTACCCTGCTTGAATTTTATGGAAGAAATCAAATCAACCTAAGTAAGGGTGGCCATAGCCTTCGAAATTGGCCAAGATTGTTTTTTATGTCACGAAATAACTTTGGGCAGCCGACGTTTTCGAAGTCGGCCGAGATTGGTTTTTATATCGACAACAATGCTTATGGAGGCCGACGTCTTGAAAGTCGGCCGTGCTTACTTTTCCCGTAAAATTGTTAAACAAATCCAAAACTAGCCTGCTTGATGTTTATGGAATAAATTAAATCAAGTATTAAGATTTAGAATGGTTGAATTCTACGAATTCGGCCGAGATTACTTATTAAAGGGTGTTTCAATAAGAGCGCAAAATTTCAGTGTTCAATAAAACATTTTTCTTTGTAGCAAAGTATTGACGTATTTATTGATTAAGAAAATATACGTTTAGGAATTATGTATAGAATAAAATATGTTGTAAATGGCCACCACGGCTTTGCTGGCATATGCGTACCAATAACTTTATTGAATACATGTGGTGGTAGCTTCATTGATACAGCATCTAATTTCGGCTTTCAATGCTTCGATGGTTGCAGGCTTATTGGCATAAACCTGTGACTTCAGATAACCCCACAGCCAGAAATCTAAAGGCGTTAAATCGCAAGAGCATGATGGCCAGTTCTGGTCACCAAATCGGGAAATGATACGACCAGGAGCAAACTCTCGTAAGATAGTCCATGTTTCACGGGCGGTATGACATTTGGAACCGTTCCGCTGAAACCACATGTCGTCGAGATCAACAGCTTCGAAATGAGGCGCAAGAAACTGTGCTATCATAGCACGATGATATCATAGCCCTTGATTAGTTTATGGGCAATGCACCGTTTAAATAATTCAACTTATTTTCACATTATCAAGTATCGTCGAGGCGTTTCTATCAGAGTGGAACCATTTTGACACACGCTAATCACATTTTTTCAAGTTTAGGTCAACTTTAGCTTGCTTCACCATTACAGGGACATTTTTAATTATTTAGAACAATTTGAAATAAAAATAATTGATTATTTATTTCAAATTTTAATGTATTGATTTATGTAATTATAACATATCAATATATATAAACATACAGTGGTGGTCATATAATTAGGGACAGCATTTTTTTATTTTAAAATGTTGAGTTTTTTTTATTAAATTGCTTCATTCGCTTTCTTGAATGAAAAAAAAAGTTTATTATATGTAATTCATGTAATTATATATAACTCTTTAATTTAGGTACGTTTTTGCAGCTTCGAAGAAAACTAGCTACTAAATCGTTCAATAGAAATATTCTGCCATATTTCCATTACATTTTTGCACAATTTATCAGCATTTTTGTTTGTTTTCTTTTGCAAAACTGTTTCAACATCTGCCCAGAGATTTTCAATTGGGTTTAAGTTGGGTTGGCACAAAACCATGCTTTAACGCTTCTAGATACTTTGAATCGTTATTCTGTATAAATGTTGATCCATTGGTTGAGTTATCCGACGAATAGGACCCACACGAAACCACGAAAATGAAGCCCAAATCATGATATTTCCTTCACCATGCATTACGGTCTTTAAAGTATAGCGAGGGTCTAATTCCTTGTTTGGGGACGTCATACATATTTTTTACCATCTGATCCAAATAAGTTGAACAAGTAAGAGTTCTTGGATATGTTCCTTTGCAAACTGAATTTGACGCTTTAATTTCTTGTTCGATACATGTGGCTTTTACCTTGCAAAGTACCCACGGAGTTTGCCTTCTAATAGTCGATATCTTACGATTCTCATTGATATTTTAATGCTTAATTGTGCCGTTATGTTGCCGTGAATTTGCTTAGAACTCAAAAAAAGATTGACTCTGCTTGTTTTGCAAACTAAGCGATCTTCTGCTGGGGTAGTTTTCTTGGGCCTGGATTTCCGTTTCTTATTATCAGCGCTGCCATTGCTACCATAATGAATTATAGCATTGTGAACATCGTTTTTGAACACAATAGCTTTGTAACAATTACTCGAATCCACTTTTTTTATATCTTGTCCTGTTGTTTTTCCATTCGTGCTAAACTGCGATTATTCCGCACGTGGAGTGTATAAGGACAATTTTTTTAATCCCAGTTATATGGTAAAGGAATATAAGGTAAAGTCAGTTTTCTTTGGAACCACCAACCATTCAAATAAAAAATGTTAAGTAAGATTAATTTTGGTTATAGATGGCAATCCTTCAGTTAAATTGGGTAAGATCGTGTTCGTTGCCTTAATTAGTTGCATCAAACTAAAAACATTCAATACTTTTTCATTTATTCCATAAAATCAATAAGTGTTATATAATAGTACAGACAATATATAATAGTTTAAGGAGAGTTATAAAACTAATTAATTAATTTAATTAAATTTTGTAGTAATGAAATATTGATTAAATGCATTAATGTGTACAGAGTAAGCCTCTAGGTTGCGGTACTTGAGTTTACACTCTCCCTGACAATGTCACGGAGTGCCATCACGATGATTTCCAAACGCATGATAGTATTTGATCTGCCTGTTACGAAACAATAATCAGACATCATTTCAAATACAACACACAATTTTGAAAAAATCAATTTAATAAACAGAATAATATCAAATTTAATATGTCGACCATATTAAATGAGTAAAGTAAAGATAGCGTTTTTGTCAGTTGACTGATAGACTTACAATCGTCGATTTGACGTCGAGATTCGACGACGTGTCCAATAAAACCATCCAGCGCGAACAGAATTCGGATCGGGATGTTACAAGGGAGTAGGGCGATCGAGTAAGGTCCAAAAGAGAGTAGTGGAGTAGAGTAGAGGAGAAACTCTGAGAAGTCAGAGTGCGAAACACTACTAGTCGAACTTTTCAGTCGAAAATCGATGCCGAGCGGCTGCAAGAAGTTGGCGATACTGACGAAACAGCGAACCGAATCGCTTCTAGTACAATTAACGGCCGTTTAGAGACGCCGTGTCGAGTTGTAAAGCGAGTTGGTGAACATGGAAATCTGACGGGGTGATGAAAGAACGATATAGAACCCGAAAATAGGGAACCGCACTCAAAGGAATTGGGGCATTTGAAAACGATCGTAAATGCAATGTAATTTAGATTGCGTAACGAGTAATACGGTGTAATATTCGACCACACTTATGTGGATTGGTTCTTTTCAAACACTACTACAAATGTAGAAACGACAAATAAATAAATTTAGTGAATAATATATTTAAATTAAGACTATTTTATTTCTCATAAATTATCAATTTTATCAAAAAAAGTTTTATATGAAACTTTCATGATATGAATTTTTATTGCGTCTTAGAAATAAGCACAGTGATGAAAAAATGTACATACTTAACAAATTAAAGACGTAGATGGCGATTTTAAAATGCAATAAACAACTCTATATCAATATATTTACTAAGATATACAAGGAACGATTTCGCCTCAAATCGCCGAGATTGCTTGCGGGCTAGGCGCTGGATTTGATGATTACATAAAATCGTCCATTTTGAAAGATTGTAGCACCTCGCCCGCAAGCAACTTCGGCGGAGTGAGAATAAAATCGGTTTATAAAAGGTTTATATATTTACAGAGATATATAAGGAACGATTTCGCCCCAAATCACCGAGGTTGCATGCGGGCGAGGCGCTGGATTTGATATTTACATAAAATCGTTCGTTTTGGAAGATTGTAACGCCTCGCCCGCAAGCGACCTCGGCTGAGTAAGAATGAAATCGTTTTATAAGAGGCTTTATATATTTACTAAGATATACAAGAAACGATTTCGCCTGAAATCGCCGAGGTCGCTTGCGGGCGAGGCGCTGGATTTGATATTTACATAAAATCGTTCGTTTTGGAACATCGTAGCGCCTCGCCCAAAAGCGACCTCAGCGGTGTGAGAATAAAATCGTTTTATAAAAAGCTTTATATATTTACTTTGGTATATAAGGAATGATTTCGTGTCTATTTTAAATTTTTTCCGAAAGGCGGAGACAGCTAAGTGTATTAAGCCTTTATAGGGAAAGGTTACTTCCGGGAGGCGCTGATATAAGGGAAGGTAGAGAGGATGAGGAATTGTGGATGGGAGATAGAGGAGAGGAAAGGGGCTTTGCTGGAGGTGAGAGAGGCAGTCAATTCGCTTAAGAACAGGAAGGCGGTAGACCTTAAGCTGCCTTAAGCACCTCAGACCTGATCCTTGCCGGGATCCCTGATCAGGTCTGAGGTGCTTAAGGCATTGTTTCAGATCAGGCCAGGTATTTTGTTCAGTATCATGAACAGGTGTCTAGAAGAAAACCTGGAAAGTGGCTAAGGCTGTAATGTTGATTGAGGACAACGAAAAGCCCATAGAAAGTACGAAGGCCTATAGGCTCATTTCTTTTCTGTGTGGTTTTAAAGAAGGAAAAGGAACACTGGACGCACTTGTTAATGTACAGAAGGTAGTGTGCGAGATTGAGGAGAAATACGTGATGGCGGCGTTTACTGACATCGAAGGTGCATTCGATAATCTCAATTAGAGTGTTCTTTTAAGACAGCTACGCGAGTTGGACTTGGTTGGTAGTGTATATGGACTGATGAGAAGTTATCTGCAGGATAGAAAAGCGGTAATGGAGGCCAGTGCGGATAAAGTTGAAAGAATCATGTCTAAACGGTGTGCGCAGGGTTCTATCTGGGGTCCTCGGCTCTGGAATCTTATGTTTGATGAGATTTTCGAGGTTAGGGGAGCTCGGGTTGAACTTTTTGGGTATTCAAATGATTTGTTGGTGCTGGTGAAGGGCGATAGTAGGGCTCAGATTGAGGAAAGAGGCGCGGGAGTGATGAAGCGAATGAAAGGATGGATGGATGAGGTGGGAATGCAAGTTGCCGAGAAGAAGACTTACGTAATGATGCTGAAAGGGCGGTTGTTGAGAAGTTCTATGGTCAGGTATGGTGAAATCGTTCTTGTGCAAAAAAGAAGAAAAGTACTTGGGCGTTGTGTTAGACCATAGAATGACTTTTATGGACCATCTTAAGTATCTGGAGGAGTAGCTGGCAAAATTAGTGGGCATGATGCGCAGAGATATGAGATGCGAATGGAAACTTAAGCCGGCGGCAATGGACATTATTTTCGAAGGTTTATTTTTGGCAGTGGTGACGTATAGATTTGGGATGCGCGGATATAGGGTGTCGAACAGCCACTTCCGAAGGAAACTGATTGTGTTAACGTGCAAGATTCCTTTGGACTTGGTAGTGATACGGACATATCTGTGTTTCTGGTTGAGTAGAGGAGAGGCCAGACGTCTGTGTGAAATTAAGGGCAGAATGGGAGTGTTGCCTGGTTGGAAGAAGAGAGAGAAGGTAAGAAAAGGGCTATGTATGAGTGTATGGCAGGAGAGGTAGTTGACATCAGACAAGGGAAGGGCAACATTTCAGTATATTCAGAGTATGAGTGAGAGTTTTTTGTTGACGAGCCATGGGTCTGTCCGGGCGAAACTAGTGAAGTTGGATTTGGAAGAACATGATAGATGCGCTTGCGGAACACGGAAGGCTTTGATGCATTTGATGACGGAATGTGTGCTGTATGATGAGTGTAGGAATGAGTTACCGGAGAAATTGGGTGTGAATGATATTGCGGAAGTCAGATGGGAAAGGATGTTTGAAGAGGAGAAGGTTTTCAAGGTTGTGAATATTTTTGCAGGCATGTTGTTTTTAAAACGAAAGAGTTTACTATAAGTTTGAAATTTTTTTGGTTCTCTTTCTTATTGTGTTTCCTTTTTTGGTAGGAGAATTATATAACTTTTTACAGAATTATTATGATGGTGGCTTTTATAATTTTATAGTTTACAAGTTTGTTTTTATAAGTATTATAGGCTCTCTTTTTATTTCTTCTTCTTTATACTTGTGGGTAAATTTTTTGTTGTATTTTGTATTTCTGATATTTTGTTGTTTAAACAAACCGGTAAAGGGCAATGCCCATAAAGCGCATCCTGTTTATGTAGTTATTTTGTTAGTGTTTATACTTAAGATAGAAAAGCTTGTTAATAATTGTAGATAATAAATAATTCAATTCAAATTAGATTTTGACTGGCAATGTGAAATCAAAACAATTGGTTGCCATGGCTCGCACTGGTACTGCTATTTTTATACCAAATGAATGTTAAATAATGAAACTTTAAATTAATTTTTCTCGAAAATTTTCTTATGTAACTGATATTAATATTTATTGCACATAATTCAGAAGAAAATTCTCTTTCATATTGCGATAAAGAAAATGGTGTGTTCATTAAACAAAACTTGAATAACATCATAATTCGTTTAAAAATGGCGGAAAAAATTCAAAATATATACTAAAAAATTGTAAAAAATTTATATCTTTAGACTCGTTTCAGCGATTTTTTTATAAATTGTCTATAATGATTTTATCGAATTTATCTTTTACTTTTGAAACGCACTGTATATTTAGATACACAAGGAACGATTTCGCCTCAAATTCTTTTTTCGCTATTTTTCGCTTCCGATTTCGCTTCCGGGCGACCTCAGCGAGACCTCAGGGCGATTATTGTGCCTCGCCCGCAAGCGACCTCGACGAAGTGAGAATAAAATCGTCTTATAGAAGATTTTGTATATTTACTAAGCCATACAAGGAACATTTTCGTCAAAAAAGGCCGAGGCGCTGATTTTTTAAATGTTTACATAAAATCGTGAGTTTGGAAGATTGTAGCGCATCGCAAGCGATCTCGGAGGAGGAAAATAAAATTGTTTTATAAGAGGCTTTATATATTTACTGAAATATACAGGGAACGATTTCGCCTCAAATCGCCGAGGTCGCTTGCGCCCGAGGCGCTACAATCTTCTACTACATTGCGCTGCATGGAGTAGGCAATCAAATATTGCATTCTACAATGTTGGTTGCCTTTCACAGTGGGAGTTGCTTCCCCTATCCTGATTCAGAGCAGGCGTGTCCCACCCAGTAAGTAGGGACTCCAGTTATAACGATCTAATTATTGTTGAAGTTGGTCCTGTTAAAACCAACAGTTTTTCAACCTAAATTTGTATTATATTATAAAATTTACAATATGATATTTATAAAATTTATATCCGGCATCATTTTCAGCTCAATATTCAGTTATCCGGCGATTATGTCGAGCTGTCAGTTTTAACTACATCAGTTTTACATCATAAACAGTGTGATTCGATGTAATCGATGTTTCATCACCACATAGTTCTCGCTATAACGAATTTCGGTTAAAACGAACCGATTTTCAGTTTCCTTGAGGGTTCGTTATATTTGGAGTATGCTGTACATAGCAAATTCTAAGATATGAAATGTTGCTAAGTGAAAAGTAATTCAGGTTACATAAATCAAGGCGACGTTGAAACGCAGTGGTTTTTATGTAGTTAACGTCTAAATTATGCGAGTTAATGTTCAGGGTGGCGTACAATGCCGGTGGGGTAGTGCAGCTGTTCGAAATATTATTGAGTGCGGGTCGCTTTCGGGAACAAGTGTATAGTTAGTTCTTAGGGTGCAATCCATTGCAGCAATTTAAACTTTTGCTGTTTAGCTTCCACCACATTTGGTAATTTATTGTAGTTGGAGTTTTAATAAACAAGGTAACGCCGCCTAAACTAAGTGAACTCTCGAAAACAATGCACAAGATGCATTTAAAGTGAGGTTATGAAACGGAATGCTTGGGGATGTTATCAAAAGGCGAGAAATTGCCCCCTCTTCAGCCAGTAGCCCCTCGGCGTCGTGGGCAAAAAGTGTTTGCATCCCAGCGTATATAGGTCAAACCAAACGGTGAAACAAATTTTCTAAAGGAAATTTCCGGCAAACATTCGCTAAGAATCTTTATCGTCCTCACCCCGGTTTATTTTCGTCTTCCTTTCTTTTCGTTGATTAAAATTTATGCTCTGCGCAGCTCCGTAGCTCCACGTTTGTACGGTTTTTTCTCGTCCTGGCTTTACATCGTCGCTCCGAAGGTGTCAAAAAAACGTGCTAGTGGTTTAAATTAATATTCCCGGGAAGTTACCGGAAGGGCGCTTGATGTATGTTCTGCTCTTTGCCGATAAGCTCCTCTTGTTTTTTCCTTTTGTCGTTATTTATTATTTTTTTCGATGATATTCATCACCGTCGTCCAAACAACGTTTTGATTCATTCAACACACAAACCGGACTTTCCATCCACAAATTATGATATTGTATCGAAACAATAATTATTTTTTTTAATTTGTCATACTTTAAACTTAAAAAGGGAAATAATAAATTTAACAAACGTTTATTGGAACAAACCGTGAATAATTGATTCATGAATTTAATATAAACCGAATAAATAAATCAATTTTGAAATTTCATGTAGCCATAATTTAAAAATTGGCAACGTCCGTCCTATGTGAGTTGACAATATAGATACAACCACTCTACAACCATTCACATTTATCGTTTACACACAAAAAATATATATCAGGTAATGCAAATCGTGTATCAAAAATAAGCAATAAGTAATAAATAATTTCTGGCCGTTACGAATAAAATCGGGCTATTTACACAAAAAATGTGCGATTGGTACGAAACTGCGGATAAAACTTTAACACGTTTTTGTACCGTGAATGTTATATGTCTGTTTATTATTTTTACCTCGACTCAGCGAAATCTGCAAAATCCCAACCCGTTTAGCACGTGCAATAACAAAAAATTGTAAACAATAAATACATTCTGAAATTCGATTTCAAAATATTATTAAAGCAAAATTATGTAACACCCTTCTTTATATACAGGGTGTATATTCCGGAATCTAAATTCAGTATGTTTTAAGTCACCCTACTCGGAGACGTCAAATAATTTTAATACGGAGCACAAAGCCAAGCATACTCGCAGCACAGAAAGCGACATCCTCAATCTGCAGTAAAGACGAAAGTCTACTACCAAAGTTACACCTAAATCTCTGATGGAAGTAATCCTAAGCAAGGAAATTCCACTACACAGTAAGATGAAGGGATACAAGTAATCCTACGTATAAAAGTGATAGCATTACAGTTCTCCACATTAATTCAAAGCTGATTACGATCGCACCAATCCACTAAGATATCCAGATCATCAAATCCACACCATCATCCGAGGTCATAGATTTAAATCTATCTAATAAGGCGAAAATAAATAAAAAAGGAACGACGCCTAATAAAAGCAGGTGATGCGGCGACACAACTGATTGATCTTGCGGCTATTTATCCGTAGATAACTTGCTCAAATACTTTGGCGAAGGAGATGGAACGATAATCTGCAATGTTACGAATAAACGACTACTTGAATAAAGGACGCTGTAAGAAAAAAAATTATCAAGAAGTTGTTCCACAGTAATATTCTCTAAGATAATAGATGGATGCATAGTGTGCAGGTCAACCAATTGGGGGTAGAATCTGCACCAAAAACACTCAACACATAAACGAGTGGGATCAAGGACCGAATGTCCGAGAGGTCGATGACTTCCAGTGCAAAGCAATTACGTGTAGCAATCAGAACGAAGTGTTCTGATTACTATCTGTTCTGGTTGTATTAATGCGAGGTTTCCTCATAACGCCCAACCAAATCAGAACTACGATCAGCCCTCAAGACAGGGTACCCATCCAAAAAAAATTCACTAGAGGCAACCACAGAAGATATTAGTACCCAGTATTTTTCTTTTTTGAGATATTTTAATTTTAAGGTTTTTTTGACAATTTATGTAGGTATTGAAATTATATTAAATGTAACACAAATGACATAATGCAAATTTATATGAAGTTATACGAAGTTATACAAAATTATGTGACGTTGTATAAAATTATACGAAGTTACACGTAATTATGTGACGTTGTAGTAAGTTATACGATATCATATTGACGTTATATGCAATTATATGAAATGGTATGATGAAGTTTAACGATTTTATTTGGTATAATGTGAAAGTATATGAAATTATACGGAGTTATACAAAATTATATGACGTTATATGAAATTATATGAAGTTATATGAAGTTATAGGAAAAAATACGGTAATGATTTTATTGGAGATAATGCAAGGTTATATCAATTATATGAAGTTATATGGAATAATACGATGGAGTTTAACCATTTTATATGACATAATGCAAAATAATTCAAAGTTGTATGAAGTTATAGAAAATTATATGGCATTATGTGGAATTATACGAAGTTATACGAAATAATATGACTTTCTATGCAATTATATGAAGTTATGAAAAATTATATTAATTTATACGAAATAATACGATGAAGGTTAACGATATGATGCGAAATAATGCGAAGTTATTTGAAATATACGACTTTATACAATACTATATGAAGTTATACGAAATAATAGGACGAAGTTTGACGAATGTATACGATACAATGCGAAGTTATATGGAATTATACAAAATTATATGATGTTATATGAAATTATAGGAAGCTATACGACATAACATGATAGTTTAACGATTTTATATGACATAACACAAAGTTATATTAAATTGTACACAATTATATGATAGTATACGAATTTATACGAAGTTGCACGAAATTTCATGATGTTACATAAAATTATACGATACTATATCACGTTATATGGAGTTACATGAAGTAATACGATGAAGTTTAATGATATTATAAGACATAATGCGAAATAATTCAAAGTTATATGAAATTATACAAAGTTATATGACGTAATATGAAATTATATCATGTTAGGTGAAAACGCTATACCAATTAATATGATAAATTTTAATTATTTTATGTCACATGATGCGAACTTCATGGAACTTTCCCATGAAGTTATACAAAATTGTGGGGCATTATGTGAAATTATACGAAATTACATGAAGCTATTGGAAATTATAGCAATTTATACCTTGAAGTTTAACGATTTTAAATGACATAATGTAAAATAATTCGAAGTTGAATAATGTTATAAGCAATTATACAACATTACGTGAAATTATATTAAGTTAATCGAAATAATACGGTAAATTTTAGCGATTTTATGTATAATTATGAAGTTATTCAAAATTATATGGCGTTACATAAAAATATATATAAGTTAGCCGAAATGATATTAATTTATACGAAATAATGCAGTAAAGTTTAACGATTTTATACGACATAATGCGAAATAATTCGAAGTTGTATGAATTTATACAAAATTATGTGACATAATATGAAATTATATTATGTTAGGTGAAGAAGCTATACCAAATAATATGATGAATGTTAATTATTTTATGTGACAATGCGAAATTATTGAAACTTTCTTGAATTTATACAAAATTGTAGGGCGTGATGTGAAATTGATACAAACCTATATGACGTTATATGAAATTATATGAAGTCATTCGAAATTATAGTAACTTATATGAAACAATACGATGAAGTTTGACGATTTAAGGAGTTATACAAAGTTATATGACGTTATATGAAATTATACGGTACTATTATGACGTTATATGAAGTTATACGAAATAATACGATTAAGTTTAACGGTATTATAAGACATAATGCGAAATAATTCAAAGTTGTATGAAGTTATACAGAATTATATGGCGCTATGTAAAATTATACGAAGTTGTACGAAATTATATGACGTTATATAAAATTATATGAAGTTATTCGAAATTATAGTAATTTATACGAAATAATACGATAAAGTTTAACGATTTTATATGACATAATGTAAAATAATTCGAAGTTAGATGAAGTTATAAGCAATTATACAAAATTATGTGATGTTATATGATATTACATGATGTTATGTGAAATTATATTAAGTTAATCGAAATAATACGGTTAATTTTAACTATTTTATGTGTCATAATTATGAAGCTATTTAAAATTATATGGCGTTATATGAAATTACATGAAGTTAGCCGAAATTATATTTGATTTATATGATATAATATGATAAAGTTAAACGATTTTATACGACATAATGCGCAATAATTCGAAGTTGTATGAATTGATACAAAATTATGTGACAATATGAAATTATATGATGATAGGTGAAAAAGTTACGAAATAATCGAATTTTAATGATTTTATGCGCTAAAATGTGAAATAATTCAATGAATTTTAATTATTTTGTGACATCATACGAAATAATTCAAAGTTCCCTGAAGTTATACAAAATTGTAGGGCGTTATGTGAAATTATACGAAGTTATACGTAATGATGTGACGTTATAGGAAGCTGTTATTATATGATGTTATAAGAAATACAAAACTATGACTTTTAATGATTATAGAAAATTTAAATTACATGAAATTCGTCTTAATTTTTTATTTTAATTTCATCTTTCAATATGTTCAGGGCTATGTGTTTACAACGCATTTTTTATTTGTACTTTATTAAATAATCTTTATAGAAAAGATTATATTATTAATGTTTTTAAGAATATGATAAATTCATGTTAAATGAATTTTTAAATAAAACAATTCACAATAAGTTTTTATGGTTTTTCCGAATGCGGGTTTAAGAAGGCGCTCGACAAAGGTACTTACATTAAAAAAATTAATTATTTTTTTAATTATCGCCGGCATAGACGATTAAAATAAAAAATGAAGAGGAATTTCGCGTAATTTAAATTTTTCATAATCATTAAAAGGGTATAAATTCTCTATAATAATAAAATAAATAACTAATACGACGTTTTATGAAATCATACGATATGCGAAATTATATTAAGTTATACGAAATAACATGATGAAATTTGACGGTTTTATGTAACATAATGCGTAATAATTCGATGTTGTATGAACCTATACGAACTTATACAATACTGTAACCTATACGACGTTATATGAAATTATATGATGTTATGCGAAATTATACCAAGCTATACGGAGTAATGCGATAAAGTTTAATTATTTTGTACGGCATAATGCGAAATAATTCCAAGTTGTATAATTGTATTTATTTGTAATTGGCATGGTCATGGAATTTTAACGCTTGTACTATTGTTATTATTACTTGTGACTCTCACCACCATAATAAAAGCTGGAGAGTTTGTTAATTACACTGTAACACGAAAAACCATAATAATTTGGTAAAAAAAATTAGGGCTATTGTAAATCAATTCAAGAAACCGTATCTGCAATGGATTAACGTGGACGAATAAATGGATGTTACGCAGATAGTAGTTGAAACGCCACAAATATCACAAGTTGCTGAATTAAGCCAAGTTTGTGGGTCTACAGTAAGAAGGGTTTTCAAAATGTAATAAATTCATAGCATACATTTTCAATACCTTCTAAAATTTTGATTTTGATGTGAAATCGGAATAGTACTTTCATAAAAGTCGTCCGCGAAAAACTGAGATATCATCGGAAGTGGAAAAAATTTGGTAATGGTAATGATTATTTATCCTTTACTATTTTACGGAAGAGATCGAAATAATTAATTAAATCGGACTATGATAGATATCTGTTGTCGATACAAGCTAATTTAATAGATTGCCATGATCGTTTGTGGTCATTTATAAAAAATAAAAGGGGTGGATACGCAGCATACCGACAAAGATGGGGTTGGGCGGTGACTTGGCCGACAATGTGCATGACATTTGTTCACTTTTTTCTCGTCATTTTGGTACAGCATTTATAGAAGGTGAGGTGACCGATTGTGGACGTCTTGGTTCGGGTGGTGTTGAGCCCTGGTTTGGAGAGGAGGATGTGCTGCGTATTCTTAAAACGGTTGATTCCAAGGCCGGAGCGGGCACTGATGACCCGGTTATTTCATTAATAATTGCGCAGTGGGTTTGGCTGGGCCTTTATTTCTAATCTTTTCGCTATCTCTAAGGACGGGGCCTTTTCCAACGGTATGGAAAACGGGATTTGTATTACCGATTTTCAAGTCTGGAGACCAAAATGACGTACACAATTATAGACCTATATCTATCTTACCATTGGTATCTAAAGTTTTTGAAAAGATTATATATTCTCAACTTTTACGAATGTTACAACCCTTTTTAATTGTGGAACAGCACGGTTTTTTACCGGGAAGATCAGTGAAAACTAACTTAATATTGTACACAAACTATATCCATAACTCTCTTAATAATTGCAAGCAGGTAGATGCTATTTATACCGATTTTACGAAGGCCTTTGACAAGATAGATCACAACATATTGCTACTCAAATTAACTGAACTTAATATTCCTCAGGGTCTTATGTTGTGGTTCAGTTCATACGTTACTGGTAGGTCCCAGGCTGTGAGAATTGGAGGCGTGGTGTCATCATTTAGTGCGGTCACATCAGGTGTCCCGCAGTGTAGCCATCTTGGATCTATCCTTTTCTTGGCGTACATAAACGATATTTCGTCGTGTTTTAATCATGCCAAGTTTCTATTGTATGCAGATGACTGCAAAATCTATCTCGATATTGCGAGTAATCGTGACTGTGAGAATCTTCAGAGAGATCTTGACCGGTTTCATAAATATTATGCAGATAATCCCCTTTTTCTTAATTACGATAAATGCTCCAGGATAATTTTTACACGTAAGCGATACCCTCTAAATTACGTTTACCGTTTGGGAAGCACAGATCTGCCTTCTAGTGACCGCATTAGCGATCTTGTTGTTTTGTTTGACAGCAGACTTATGTTTAACCTAGACGTAGATCTAGCCATATCCAGGGCATTGAAGAGATTGGGATTTATGATTAGAATTTGTCGTATGTTTACGAATATTCAGTGTATGAAAACTATTTACTTTTCATTTGTCAGCAGCATTCTGACTTACGCTTCCACGGTGTGGAATCCTCAGTATGCGGTGCATGTCAGTCCGACTTGGTATTTTTATGTAAACTGATTAACAATCTCATTGACTGCCCTGGGTTGGTTGGTGAATTGAGTTTTTACGCTCCGCCATATCAAACACGTGGAGGATTACTATTCCGCATAAACAGATCTTCCACTAATAGTCACTTAAATTCATCTCTAATTCGGTTTATGAACGAGTACGACTCTCACTGCGTGGAAGTTGATATTTTCAATGAATCTCAAGAGATTCATTGAAATACCTCTTTTAGGCGGTTTCTGCGGGATTTGACTATATCGTGAACTAATTAATTAATATTTCAACTTTATGTTAATATCTTAGAATTTCTTTTATTTTAGTTTATGTTAAAACAACCCAAATAAATAAATAAATAAAACTATCGCTGGTGGGCTGATCACAATCCACATTTTGTCATAAAAGGAATATACTTAATTTCATCTTTTCCAATAGAATTTGCTATGTCGTATAACATCCCAGAAGACTGTATCTTTCAGCGTAATCTGAACATTATCAGTTCCTGATTTGTACAGTATGGAATTGGTCTTAATATAGCAAAGTGCATTGTTATATCTAACACAAGCTGTAAAAACTCAACAATTTTTACCTACTATGTGGGAGCTGAAGCAATTCGCACAGAATACAGTTATAATTCATAGTAAAGTCAACTTCTGGTGAATTGAGTTTTAACATCGGACAATGTAAAAAAATTTAATTTAGCCGCAAATAGTATATTTTACGGTTGATATCCTTGTTATATTTCGCATGAGCTCATGCTCATCTGAGTGTCTGAGTACTTATTTTAAAACAGTTGGTCAGTATCCGGAGCGAGGTGTTGACTGCGTTGCGTTATTGGAATAGTTTAACTTTTTATCTTTGGGCGATCGTAGGGAAGATTTTTAAATTATTATTTCAATCGTTGACTCGCATTCACTTCTTGCTTGAGTTGGAATCATACCCAAACTGACTGTCAAAAACAGTAACATATACCGAGTACCGATCGCTAGGATCAACGTTCTTGTACAAGAGATGAGATTAAACTGTATATCATTATTATGATATAAAGTGAATATGAAAGGATATGGCGCTAGATACCAATATCTTTTATCAAAGTCAATTTATTTTTTCGCATTGAATTAATTATTATGGCATTCCATTTGAAATAACGATATTGTGGTCTACTTCCGGTAGATCAGTAACCATTTTCAAAATATTTTCGATCGAAAAATTGGGGTGAATTTCCCATACCAACAGAATTTCAGTAACATAATAAAATGGTAAAAAGGATACTTTTTGGCGAACACTGTATATCGTCTTTTAATAATTCTAGAAGATAATCTTGGTACATATTCTATTTAATGTAATTCTAATTAGTATTCAAGTCTATCTTAGACGTAAGTCATCCAGGGCAGTTTTTACGTCATCGCACGACGACCGGCGAAGGGAAGGGAAAGAAGGGGTGGCGTTTCTTGCCCTAATAAATCGCATACGCCCCCTTAAAGTAAATGATTTATTGTTATTTACCGCAATTCCTTATCTGCCCCCGCGACCGTAATTTCCCGGGGTTGGGGGAAATTATAAATTGGTGCATTTTGCGCATTTCATTTCAGATAAGCCCCGGCGATATTTTAGTCGGTTGAGGCAGGTGAATTTTTCACGTAAATAATAAAATTTTCAAAATGCCATCTCTCGTAGGAGTGGTGGGCAATTCGAGAAAGGCCCACGTTATGAGCTTGCACTAACTTTCGAGGCCGCGGGGGATATTCTCTTCTCCGGGTATACTATGTCAAAAATTAAGTATAGGACGAGATTTGAATACTTAAGGTGGTAGGTATTCGCTCGGCAATAAAAATCCTACCGCGTCGCGCAACTCTGTAATCCACTTTCATCAACACCGACGACGACACCAATTACCATTCTCCGACGGGAAATTTAATAACAACACGTTCATCCAGTCTTTTTGGCTTCCGAGCGTTCGCTTCCTGTCACCTTTTCGTCAACAGGTTATCTTTGCGCTATCCTCTCGACTTAATTTCGAACGACGTTTAAATTGAACGATGCTCAAACCGTGGAAAGTGGCCTTGTTTCATTTACATTAAACTTGGTTTGCGTGGAAGACTTTTTAAATCTAAATCTTTGTATTATAAGGAACATAAACGCAACGTATAATTCTCGAGATGCCTATTATACGCTTCGTTGCTTTAAATTTCCCTTTTTGAAAATAAACCAAACGAATTTTCTGTCAAGGAAAATTTAATAACAAGCTTTTTTAGTCATTTTATGCCAAGCAAGTCTCATCAACAGGTTTCCTTTAGCATTTATTTTCAATTTAATAATGCACTACATTTCACTAATAAATTGTCTACTAATTAATTGTTTATTCAAAATGTGGTATGCAATCCACAAAGGGGCTTTAATAAATATACTAAAACTTTCAAAAAAATGCAATTAATGAAATTTTCATTAACAATATCTTTCATTAGAACAAACAAAACATTGAAATTTGAATAAAATATAGCTAATTAAAAGCATTAACAGATATCGAGAAAGAAAATAATATTCAAAATTGCAAAAAAGATCTTATTGATAATGCTATAATGCTTATTACTAGTTAGTACTAGTTAAAACTCATTAGTAGTAATGTCAATGAAGAATGGGGAAGGTAGCAATGAAAAATGGGCTAAGAGCAATCAAGAAAAGTTAATTCGTTTCGTCCCGAATTTCGCAAAGAGAAATTGCTAGTTGTGTAAACCAAAATGTTATTGATATTGAGATATTGGTCCAAATGGTCTGAGGAAAGAATGCAATAACGTCGTCTTGGATTTGGACATCAGGACTACAGATCACGAAGAATATCTTTTACCCAGAATATCAATGACATTTGTTTATTGCCGGATAAGGTATTATGGGCTGTGTTCATATCGTTAGATATAAAGTCTCCCCCTTACACCACTTTACCGTCTATGTAGGCTGGTATGGAGCAACGAAAGAGTGAATTGGGCGCAAGAATGATAATAATGATAACATAGCTTTATTGCTATAGTTCTTACAAAATAACTTTTTGGTTATGTATGAAATTGAGATAAAACCATAACCAAAAATAAAATAGTAATAATTTGACGATGTTTTCACAGCATATAAAGCAACAATGTTCCTGTAACAATTATATGTGCACTACCTTATTACCCATTACTCATCCATTATTATCTTATGTACTGATTGCTAGTTTTACAAGCTAAGGTTTTTCACTTCGTTCAGACCTCTTCAAAAGCGTTGTTTTTTGTATCGGAATTGTAATAACATGATGGTGGCTGATATTAATATTGAAGAAGACAACGAAGATAACTGTTCTGAATACGTTGAATACAATACGCCTTAAATGATATGATCAGGTCATCATAGAGTATTATTTTAATGTTAACTTCCAGACTATAGAGTTTATTTTTGCCTCTATATTTATTATTAATTTTAATTGAAATTATGTGAGACAAAACTTGTTTTGTCTAGACAATGTTTTTTTTGTTTATTTATTATAATGATATAAATTGTCATGGGAAGAATAATAATATTATGTCGACATAAAAACTAAATATAAATCGAGGGTGCGTGATGCGCTACAATTAATCCCCTTTCCAAGAAAAATTAACAAACCCATATTAATGAAATTGTTCTATAAATATAAATAAAAATTATTAATTTGTAAAAAAGGAAAGTTAAGGAGGGTGGTAACTAAGAAATAAAGGCAATTCTTTACAAGAACTTGACTAAATTATAAAATGAAAACTTGACTTTTTTACGTTTTTGTTTAATAATACGAAGATTATATAAGGTATTGAACAAAAATTCAATAAAAATGCTGGTTGTAAATTATCAATATGAAATATGACGATTATTCTTCAGAATAATAAAGTATTCATCCAGTCTCTTGAAAACTTTGAAAGGACCATCGAATCTGGATGACAAAGAATTTTTTATTCCTTGTATTTTTACAAATACTAAATTTGATTTATATAATTCTTTGTGGATAAAAGCTTTTAGTTTTAAATGGAAATTAGTTTGCGTTGGTATCAAGTTTTCAAAATATTCACATAGACTAATAACAAGTTGATTAGTATCCATGGAAAATTTTGATTTAAGAAAAAAATTATCTAGGAGACGAAGTGGTTGTCCAAACATATGTTCAGCAGTAGAACATACCAGATCAGCTTTTAGAGAAGATCTAAGCCCTAATAAAATTATTGGAAGATCATGAAACCATCTATCGCTACTTCCACGTGCAACAATAGAATTTTTGAGAGTACAATGGAATCTTTCCAAAATCCATGCTTTGTGGATGCTAAGCAGATGCGCTAATATGTGTAGCACTAAGTCATGTAGTAAATTTTGAAAAACGTTCGGATTCAAATTGTCGCCCTTTGTTGTGTGTTAATGTGTGTGGAATACCAAATCGTGAAAAATAATTTCGAAAAAGTGTAGTTGCTATGGTGGTTGCTGAAGTCATCTTGTGAAACGCATCAAGAGCTGTTATGTTCGTTATGTTGAGTGTGTATGTTGAAGTCTGCTTTATGGAACGTTTATATGTTGAATAGGTGATTTTGTGTATTTATTTATTTTCGCTTTTAAACATCATGTATACCATGATTTTGTCCAAAGATAAATGTCTATACTCATGTAAGGCCAAAAGAAACGGGTTTTTAATAAGTGTTTAGTTGCACGTATACCAATATGTGAAATATTATATACCTTTTTATTTATTTATTCGGAATACAAACAGGGTTTCCTCTACAACAGTATCCTCTAACAGAATACATTCAGTAACAACGTAAACGAAATCAGTGAATTAACAACCAAAAAAAAAAATTCACATACAAATCTGGCAACAGTAAAAATAAGTAACAAATTCTAGATAAGCCTATCTAGACAAGCCAGATTGACCACGAATATATTCAATGACATATAGTCAATCTTAATACACTTTTGCGGAAAGATGTTAACGAAGAATTAAAAATGTCGCATGTTGAGCAATGACGATTATAACAATGCATCAATCGCGGTAAAGGTGAGTTGTAATAATAATTAGTAGTAGAAGCAGGCAACCGGAAAAGACATTGCTCTCGAGTGGGATAACTGGGAATTAAAAAAGGAATATGTCTCAGAAGCACTGGCGAGTCAACGAAGCCGTTCGTTAACTTGAACAAAAACATCAAATCTGTAACAGTAGTAACATCAAATAGTAGGAGCAATAAGGCAATGCGAATTTGTGAGCCAAATATCTCACAAATCTGACCTGTGCACAAATCTGAATGCGATCAATATACACAGCATATGCAGGATTCCAAGCTACTGAAGTAAAATTAAGGATGCTGTTCACATAAGCCGTGTACTAAGACTTGATGTTTGTACATGATAGAAGAATAGTAGCTTGGAATCTAGCACTAAGCACATCCTTTACTTTAGACAACACACTTAAGGGACCAGGAAGAAGGCTGTAGGTACGATTTATAGTGTATCTCTTTCTGGTGAAAGTTATTTGACTGCATTTACCATAGTTTATAAAGAGATAATTATTAGTACAGTAGGTTTGTAAAGGGTTTAAATCAAATTTGAAATTTATTGCAATCAGAAGAAGATTCAATCTTGGAAAATATTTTACAACCATCTGCATATAGCAAAAAAATACTGTGGTGAAAGCAGCCATAGATGTCATTTATAAAAGCCACAAATAGAACCGGACCCAAGTGACTACCCTGAGGCACTCCTGAGGTGACCGGAAAAAAGTTAGATAAGTAATTATTAATTTTTATAGCCTGGCATCTATCAGATATATAAGATGCTAACTATATTAATAACCTATCAGTCAAGCCAAATCTATATAATTTAGTCAGAAGACCTCATGATGCAACCTGTCAAAGGTCTTACTGAAATCGGTATAAACCGCACCGACCTGATGATTTTCCAAAATCAGGTGGAAAACCATGTTGTTGCTGGATAAAAAAAGGTTGAATTGAACGGTAAATATTATCATAAACAATTTTTTCGAAAACCTTAGATAAAATGGAGAGAATAGAAATTGGACGGTAATTTGAAACACAATTTCTATTTCCACTCTTATAGATGGGGACGTACAAATGCTTTTCTCCACTCTAATGGAACTACTGATTGCGCCAATGACCGACTAAAGATTTTCATAATCGGAGCGGTTCAGCCAGTATAGAGGTGCATATATTTAGGAAAATACCTGGCAACCCTTCAGGACCCGAACTCATCTTTTTATCAATGCTAGTGAGGCTCTGTGCTATATCTTCGATTGAGAACCATGGCTGGAAACTGGAGGACATAGTAGAACGTGGGAGTTGTTGGAGCCTGCCGTCAATGAATACCGAACTAAAGAAAAAGGCGAACAGTTCCGATGTTTGCTGACCACCGTCTGCCAAATTGCCATCGTGTTCCATACAAACTGAAAAACTGTAAGAACAACGTTTTTTATGTTTAACATAGGACCACAGTTGTGAGGGCAAATCGATTAAAGTGGTCTGTATGTTGATTAAATAGGATTTGTAGTCATTCGAGATCAATGCTTTAGACCTGCTACGTACACTTTGAAGGAAAGAAAATCCGCGTGATTACCCCATCTTTTCCATTTTTATGAAATTTAAATGTTGTAATCTCCTTTAATATATTCAATATCCGATATAAATTTTGAAAAGTATTTAAGATAACGTGTTTGTCTTGGAGCTTTATCTAACCTACAATTGCTTAAATTAATGAATGGTTTGTGGTTGGTGAAAATTATAAATTCGTTACGATATAAAAAATGCTTGAAATGTTTAATGGATGAATAGGTTCCTAAAAGTTTCCTATCAAAAGTGCAATAATTCATTAGACAAGGTGATAACTTTTTTGAAAAGAAAGAAATGGGTTGTGTTGTATTAATAGTCTGAGACAAAACTGCACCCATGCTTATATTTGAGGGAACCTTTGTTAATACCAAACTGGCTGAATTAGATAATATACCTTTAGCACGACAATCTGTCCACATAGTAATGCTTTTTTGATTATATTTGTAAAGAGTGTTTCGAAAGAATAGGCAAGGAACTCAGAAAAATTTGGAACATATTTATGATAGAAATTGATCATTCCAAGAAATCTCTGAGTTCTTTAATAGTTCGAGGTTGAGGAAAGTTATTATATTGCTTCAATTTTGGAATTAGTTGGACAAGATCTTTTGAAAAATTAATTTAATGTTTATTCCAAAACTATCTAATTTTTCAAAAAGTTGTCTAATTTAAATTAAGTGTTCTTTAAGAATATCATCCAAGTAGACAAAATTCGTGAATTCATAGAGACCAAAAAGAGTGGTGATAGCGGTTTTGTAGATATCTTCTTCTGCTACTGGTATCTGACGATGCAGATTTGAATTGAAATCTTGTAGATAAGGTAATGGGTATCTCTCCGGTACTGTTACTAAATTTAACTGACGATAGTCACCAACAGAAGAAGAAGATCTACAAATACCGAATGCTATTAATTTCATCGAATTCTCTTCTGGCGATTGTAAATTTAGTTTTGTTCAGTCGTCTTGGTCTACAGAATGGAAGATGTGAATCAATTATAATAGAATGTTTAACAGGTACATTAAAATCTGGCATAGTGGTTAAATTTGGCTTTAAGATTTTAGAAGATTTATAAACTCAGTTTCGAGAGAAAATAATTTAGGAGAAGAAATTTCGGAGTTGGTTAACGTGCCATAAGTAGATAAAAGACGTTGAGTCATTCAATTGTTGATTTCGTATATCAACTAAAATGATGAAATTGTTGAGAAAATCAATTATAATTTGGTAATTTGTAGCATTCGCAAGAGTAAAAACAAAAGGAAAATTTCTTCGTAAGTTTAAAGAGACGATCAGTAATTATTTACACAAGTATCAATACCAGAATCGTTGGCTGCAGTAAGTATGAATTGTGAATCTTTTTAGTTTAAGGGATAAAATTTATATGGAATGATAGAAATGTTAGTCCGGTGTTAATCAAAAATCGTAGCTTATTTTTATTATCATAAACAAAAAGTCTGGAAGAAAGATGGCCAATTGATTTTAAAAACGATAAAGATTATTCAAAGATTTCTTAAGGAAGGGATATAAATTTATATCTGGAGGATTCTTAATTACATCAATAACGATGGAAATGATTTCTAATGGTAGATTGGAAATCACCATATATTTAGATTTGTCGTTGTGTAAACCAAATCTCAGATTTAGAGACCCAAAAAGGCGGAAATCGTACTAAAAAATTAGTGTAACGTCAACGTTATTATCTGGCATTTTGAACGAATTCTTATTTAATGTAGAAGAAGCAATGACTTAAAATTTGAAAAATATAATATAATGTTTGTTTTATCAATTACTAAACTAAAAAATTATTAAAATTAATAGCAGCTATATTAGTTTCTTCTTTTGTTTTTAAGTAGATTCTTCTCTTATATTAGATATATTGTCGCTTGTCGTATACAGTATATTTCTATTTTTTGTAAACTTCTTGTTGTAGATGGTGTGTATTTTTGCTTCTTCTAAAATCGGAGCACCAATTATAAAGTTTACCTTTGATTTTATGTTTACTACTAATTTTATTTGAAGTTATGTGGGACAAAACTTTTTATATCTAATTAATGGTTTTTTATTCATTTAAACATAATAATTTAAAGACACAAGTAATATAAATCGACCGTGTGTGATGAGTTACTCAGACTTATGTGTATGCCTTTTTAATACATATTGTTACGTAATAATCGAATTTTATCTTTCCATCGAAGACAATCAGTGTTAACTAGCATGTTTTCCAACCTCTCCAAGTTTTGATTGCATTTTCCGTGTTATTGTCGTTTTTAATTAGACTTTCTGCTGCTGTGTAGTACCTGTTGGTTCTCTGAGGGTGTCCGTGGTGTTAGAAAGCCTTATACCGTACTTTATTAAAAGATATTTAATTTTTCAATTTTTCTTCGAGATCTCCGGGTTTAAGGTGTTTGGGAGGATGTGATATTTTTTCTTGCCGGTTATTACTATCATTATTATAAAACTGATGGGTTATTGTGGAAATGCTAGTATTGTAGAGACGGTGTGAATTGCTCAATTATTGTTGATGGTGATCCTGCTCCGACTCCTTGATCATCCGTTCCTTCCGCTACGGAATTACATCGGATTTTGAAATCGATTCAAACAGACATCAGGGATATGAAAAAAGTTACGATGAATTGTTGAAGTCTTTTATTTTTTTTTTGTGTTGAAATGATTTTGAGACCACTTTGAGAGGCCTAACGGATAGGATGAAGCGGCTCGAGCCAGTGGTTGCTGAGAACGTTATGTTGAAGAGCGTCGTCTCCGATCTTACATTTTGCGTTAAGCACTTGGAACAGCACTTTAGGCTAAATCCTTTAATTTTTTAGGTATTGCAGTAAAAAGGATGAAGACCCCATGTCTATGGTTTTTCGAATCCTCTTCTTCTTTATGGTCCCTCGACTCCGGGGGAGAAAGGTGTCGGCTGCAGCAATAGAAGCAAACATGTTGTGGTCTGATTCCTATCTCGAAACTTGCAAGATCAATTTTTGTCTGCTGCAAAGATTTATTGAAAACCAACGATACTGGGTCTCCAGGAATCAGCGAGAACATTTATTGTCGGTTCATTAACTGCATTATTCATGTTCGATATGAGAACTGGGTTATGGTCATCGAATCAGATGCTGATCTAAACAAGCTTTAGATCTAAAGACTTTTCATGCAGTTTTAAATTATTTCTGTTTGTTGAATGTTCTCTTTTACGGTCTACTACCTTCTTCATTAACTTCAAAATGTGCGCGATCAATTTTCTGACACCCCGCTATTAATCGCCGCGGATTTTAATGTTCCGAGATTACCTTTTTCTCTTCCAATTCTGTAATCACTAAAATGTTCATTACGTGAGTTTACCCACCGCACTTATTAAACATACGGATCTATACGCCGTTTCTTCCTTGTCCCTTTTTAGGCTTTTCAACCAATACCAATACCTTTTCTCTTCAAAACATCTATTAAACACCTTAAGAAATATCGCAGGATCCGCTTTCACGCAAGCTTTTAAAATCTCATTGTCACCTCATCCTCTCCAGTCGCTTTCATTGTTTTAAGTCAAGTCAATTCTTCCAAGAAAGATATCTTTCTGTGTTTTTCGGATCTTTTCATTATTGCAAGTGCTAATTCTTTACTTATTATGGGCAAATCGATTACTTAGCTATTCAATTTAGAATCGGTAGAGCCATCTCGTTCAAATATACAGGGTTGGGTTGGGTCATGTTAATCCTATATTAGGTCCTGGTCCGGACGGTCTGTCGGGTAAGCTCATCACCTTATTTCATATTTCCTCTCATTCTACGATAGTCTCCATATTTCAGAATGGAAAAAACACCTTGTCAATAATGTATATAATAATTTCGTTTCTATCTAAAGTTTTTGAAAAATTAATTTACAATTGTAATTTAACATTCAAGCTCAATTTATTCATCAACATGATTTTCTGCGTAGACGAAATTTGAAACAAAATGTTGAATTTATAAACTATATTCAGAAATCCATGAACGACGTTTTTCAAGTTGACACCATTTATATTCAAGTTAAATTTTTCGACTGTTTTGTTATTATAGCCGGTTTCTTACATTTCGAACAAACCTCAAGCAGTTAAAAGTATTAAGGTGGACACTTTTGTTTCTTATTTTGTATCCGTAACGTTGACCGTACCACAGTTTCTGTGATGGAGGAAAAGAGTTTGATAATTCGAGTGTACGTGGGTTAAAATCAAAAGGTATAAATTTACGCATAACAATGCCAGAACAGAACGGGTCTGCTGAATGCGAGAATAAAACATTGATGGAAAGTGCAAGAACAATGATGCACACAATAGATTTACCAGTTTGGTTGTGGGCAGAGGCAGTTAGCACGACCGCGTATATCTTAAATTTAACCGGTAAGTCGTCTGATGATTCAAGGACACCTCGTGAGTTTTGTATCCGTAACGTTGACCGTACCACAGTTTTTGTGATGGAGGAAAAGAGTTAATAATTCGAGTGTATGTGAGTTAAAATCAAAAGGTATAAATTTACGCATAACAATACCAGAACAGAACGGGTCTGCTGAATGTGAGAATAAAACATTGATGGAAAGTGCAAGAACAATGATGCACACAATAGATTTACCAGTTTGGTTGTGGGCAGAGGCGGTTAGCACGACCGCGTATATCTTAAATTTAACCGGTAAGTCGTCTGATGATTCAAGGACACCTCGTGAGTTATGGCGAAAAGTAAATGAAACGGTATTTGATGAGTATTTGTAAACTGAACAGACAAAAATTTTATCAAAGAAGTGGAACTGGACATTTAGTGGGATTGTAATCTTCGAACCAGAAGTTATTTCGGGTAATAACGATTAAGCAAATTTTGGCAAAACCGAGGATGATTATGAAGACGAAAAAAAATATGATGAAATAATTTGTACTCATGCTTCAGAGGAAGTTGAAAATATAAAAATCGAAGCAGCTGATGGAGAGGAAAATCAGTTATTGGAAGAAGACAACGAGCTATATATTGAAAGAAATTACAGAGAAGAAAAAAGAACAAGAAAACATCCTTAATGATTACGTCCTTCGGGTTATGCAGACAATATTGGAAATTTATTAAGATGTAATCGAATCATCATAATCGAACGATGACTGAAAAGCGATTGCTTTGCCACAAGGTAAGAAGCAATTAAAAACCGTTGGGTTCTCCGAGATAAACCAAAACAAGTGGAACCATTGAATGATACAAGGCTCGACTTGTTGCCAATGTCTATCAACAACATCAAGGTATCGACTACAAGGAAACGTTTAGCCCGTTATAAAATTTGACACTATTCGATTGATTAAGTGTAGCTGTAAGAACAAACATGAAACTGAGACAGTTTTAAATGTCAAGACAGTGCTTTTAAATGGAAATTTAATGGAAGAACTTTACATGAAGCTTGCAAATTAAGAAAAAGCATTTATGGTCTGAAACAATTACCAAGATGTTGGAATAAACGTTTCCTCTTATACATAAGAAGTTGGAGTTAAGTCAAGAGAATGCCGATCCATGTTTATATTACCGTGTCAAAGAAATGGAACGATGATGATTTACGGTGAAATAGAAAAAATTGTAGCAGACAACTCGAGATAGAAATCAAAGCAGCTGATGGAGAGGAAAATCAGTTATTGGAAGAAGCCATCAAACTAGAAATTGAAAGAAATGTTAGAGAAGAAAAAAGAACAAGAAAACTTCCTTAATGATTACGTCATTCTTATTATGGAGAAAATATTTGGAAATTTATCAAGATGTGATCGATTTTTATTTATTATTTCGTTAATTTATTTATTATTATTATTATTTATTGTCTCAACTCTTGTTTAAAAAAAAATATGTACGGAATTTGAGTGTTTGTAATTGTAATTTAATTTATTGTTTTATTAGTTTTCTTATTATTTCTTTTAATTTAGTCTAAGCAGCTTTTGATTACTTTTTCTTAACTTTTCTATATTTAATTACTATTTTGTTAGAGGATACTAGGTTTGGCTTCCTCCCTGTATGCCATCGAAATAGACATTGAATGAAATGATAGAGAAGAAAAAAGAACAAGAAAACTTCCTCAATGATTACGTCGTTCTTATTATGGAGAAAATATTTGGAAATTTATCAAGATGTGATCGATTTTTATTTATTATTTCAATGATTTATTTATTATTATTATTTATTGTGTCAACTATTGTTTAAAAAAAAATATGTACGGAATTTGAGTGTTTGTAATTTAATTTAATTTATTGTTTTATTAGTTTTCTTATTATTTCTTTTAATTTAGTCTAAGCAGCTTTTGATTACTTTTTCTTAACTTTTCTATATTTAATTACTATTTTGTTAGAGGATACTAGGTTTGGCTTCCTCCCTGTATGCCATCGAAATAGACATTGAATGAAATGATAGAGAAGAAAAAAGAACAAGAAAACTTCCTCAATGATTACGGCGTTCTTATTATGGAGAAAATATTTGGAAATTTATCAAGATGTGATCGATTTTTATTTATTATTTCAATGATTTATTTATTATTTATTATTATTATTTATTGTGTCAACTATTGTTTTAAAAAAATATGTACGGAATTTGAGTGTTTGTAATTGGTATTGTTGAATTTATTGTTTTATTAGTTTTCTTTTTATTTCTTTTAATTTAGTCTAAGCAGCTTTTGATTACTTTTTCTTAACTTTTCTATATTTAATTACTATTTTGTTAGAGGATAGGTTTGGGTAGGACTAGGTTTAGGTAGGACTAGGTTTGGCTTCCTCCCTGTATGCCATCGAAATAGACATTGAATGAAATGATAGAGAAGAAAAAAGAACAAGAAAACTTCCTTAATGATTACGTCATTCTTATTATGGAGAAAATATTTGGAAATTTATCAAGATGTGATCGATTTTTATTTATTATTTCGTTAATTTATTTATTATTTATTATTATTATTATTTATTGTCTCAACTCTTGTTTAAAAAAAAATATGTACGGAATTTGAGTGTTTGTAATTGTAATTTAATTTATTGTTTTATTAGTTTTCTTATTATTTCTTTTAATTTAGTCTAAGCAGCTTTTGATTACTTTTTCTTAACTTTTCTATATTTAATTACTATTTTGTTAGAGGATACTAGGTTTGGCTTCCTCCCTGTATGCCATCGAAATAGACATTGAATGAAATGATAGAGAAGAAAAAAGAACAAGAAAACTTCCTCAATGATTACGTCGTTCTTATTATGGAGAAAATATTTGGAAATTTATCAAGATGTGATCGATTTTTATTTATTATTTCAATGATTTATTTATTATTTATTATTTATTGTGTCAACTATTGTTTTAAAAAAATATGTACGGAATTTGAGTGTTTGTAATTGGTATTGTTGAATTTATTGTTTTATTAGTTTTCTTTTTATTTCTTTTAATTTAGTCTAAGCAGCTTTTGATTACTTTTCCTTAACTTTTCTATATTTAATTACTATTTTGTTAGAGGATACTAGGTTTGGCTTCCTCCCTGTATGCAACCCAAACAATAAATAAATGTATTTTCAGAACCTGATTGTTGAGAAATATACAAATATCATCCCGGACATAAGCTCCAAAGACCACCACTTTGTATTTCGACGGATTAAATGTTAGGCGGAGACAGTAAATAATCATAAATTCTTTGTAGATTGGTGTTCAGTTTTGCACGTACATCGGTCACATATTCCCCATTGAAGTGTGCATGTCATCAACTTTGCTGTATCGTAGTTTATCAGGATCGTAGATTACCAAGGCGTTTACGTATACAACGTAAACAATAATGAGGATAGCATCAAGCCCTGTAGTACATCAGGTTTGATAATTACTTCATCAAATCATTTAGTGACGAGTTTGCTTGTGAGCCTCACGATGGTCGTAGGAAGGTCATATGAATGCGTGAAGAACGCAAAAATTATAATATATATAATATCTAATATGGTTCTAGGGTGCTACACTTCCCAGATTTTGAGAAAAAAATTATTTACGTTTTACACCTAAAACCGAGTTAATTTAAATTATTCATCCCCCGCCCCCACCTCTAAATTTTTGTGTATCCCTGTGCAAAGGGATTCTAGAAGGGCTAAGTGAATTTTCTAATATGGTTCTAGGGTGCTACACTTCCCAGATTTTGAGAAAAAAATTATTTACGTTTTACACCTAAAACCGAGTTAATTTAAATTATTCATCCCCCGCCCCCACCTCTAAATTTTTGTGTGTCCCTTTGCAGAGGGGTTCTAGAAGGGTTAACTGAATTTTCTAATATGGTTTTAGGGTGCTACACTTCCCAGATTTTGAGAAAAAAATTATTTACGTTTTACACCTAAAACCGAGTTAATTTAAATTATTCATCCCCCGCCCCCACCTCTAAATTCTTGTGTATCCCTATGCAAAGGGATTCTAGAAGGGCTAAGTGAATTTTCTAATATGGTTCTAGGGTGCTACACTTCCCAGATTTTGAGAAAAAAATTATTTACGTTTTACACCTAAAACCGAGTTAATTTAAATTATTCATCCCCCGCCCCCACCTCTAAATTTTTGTGTGTCCCTTTGCAGAGGGGTTCTAGAAGGGTTATCTGAATTTTCTAATATGGTTCTAGGGTGCTACACTTCCCAGATTTTGAGAAAAAAATTATTTACGTTTTACACCTAAAACCGAGTTAATTTAAATTATTCATCCCCCGCCCCCACCTCTAAATTTTTGTGTATCCCTGTGCAAAGGGATTCTAGAAGGGCTAAGTGAATTTTCTAATATGGTTCGAGGGTGCTACACTTCCCAGATTTTGAGAAAAAAATTATTTACGTTTTACACCTAAAACCGAGTTAATTTAAATTATTCATCCCCCGCCCCCACCTCTAAATTTTTGTGTGTCCCTTTGCAGAGGGGTTCTAGAAGGGTTATCTGAATTTTCTAATATGGTTCTAGGGTGCTACACTTCCCAGATTTTGAGAAAAAAATTATTTACGTTTTACACCTAAAACCGAGTTAATTTAAATTATTCATCCCCCGCCCCCACCTCTAAATTTTTGTGTATCCCTGTGCAAAGGGATTCTAGAAGGGCTAAGTGAATTTTCTAATATGGTTCTAGGGTGCTACACTTCCCAGATTTTGAGAAAAAAATTATTTACGTTTTACACCTAAAACCGAGTTAATTTAAATTATTCATCCCCCGCCCCCACCTCTAAATTTTTGTGTGTCCCTTTGCAGAGGGGTTCTAGAAGGGTTATCTGAATTTTCTAATATGGTTCTAGGGTGCTACACTTCCCAGATTTTGAGAAAAAAATTATTTACGTTTTACACCTAAAACCGAGTTAATTTAAATTATTCATCCCCCGCCCCCACCTCTAAATTCTTGTGTATCCCTATGCAAAGGGATTCTAGAAGGGCTAAGTGAATTTTCTAATATGGTTCTAGGGTGCTACACTTCCCAGATTTTGAGAAAAAAATTATTTACGTTTTACACCTAAAACCGAGTTAATTTAAATTATTCATCCCCCGCCCCCACCTCTAAATTTTTGTGTATCCCTCTGCAAAGGGATTCTAGAAGGGCTAAGTGAATTTTCTAATATGGTTCTAGGGTGCTACACTTCCCAGATTTTGAGAAAAAAATTATTTACGTTTTACACCTAAAACCGAGTTAATTTAAATTATTCATCCCCCGCCCCCACCTCTAAATTTTTGTGTATCCCTGTGCAAAGGGATTCTAGAAGGGCTAAGTGAATTTTCTAATATGGTTCTAGGGTGCTACACTTCCCAGATTTTGAGAAAAAAATTATTTACGTTTTACACCTAAAACCGAGTTAATTTAAATTATTCATCCCCCGCCCCCACCTCTAAATTTTTGTGTATCCCTCTGCAAAGGGATTCTAGAAGGGCTAAGTGAATTTTCTAATATGGTTCTAGGGTGCTACACTTCCCAGATTTTGAGAAAAAAATTATTTACGTTTTACACCTAAAACCGAGTTAATTTAAATTATTCATCCCCCGCCCCCACCTCTAAATTTTTGTGTATCCCTGTGCAAAGGGATTCTAGAAGGGCTAAGTGAATTTTCTAATATGGTTCTAGGGTGCTACACTTCCCAGATTTTGAGAAAAAAATTATTTACGTTTTACACCTAAAACCGAGTTAATTTAAATTATTCATCCCCCGCCCCCACCTCTAAATTTTTGTGTATCCCTCTGCAAAGGGATTCTAGAAGGGCTAAGTGAATTTTCTAATATGGTTCTAGGGTGCTACACTTCCCAGATTTTGAGAAAAAAATTATTTACGTTTTACACCTAAAACTGAGTTAATTTAAATTATTCATCCCCCGCCCCCACCTCTAAATTATTGTGTGTCCCTTTGCAGAGGGGTTCTAGAAGGGTTAACTGAATTTTCTAATATGGTTCTAGGGTGCTACACTTCCCAGATTTTGAGAAAAAAATTATTTACGTTTTACACCTAAAACCGAGTTAATTTAAATTATTCATCCCCCACCTCTAAATTTTTGTGTATCCCTGTGCAAAGGGATTCTAGAAGGGCTAAGTGAATTTTCTAATATGGTTCGAGGGTGCTACACTTCCCAGATTTTGAGAAAAAAATTATTTACGTTTTACACCTAAAACCGAGTTAATTTAAATTATACATCCCCCGCCCCCACCTCTAAATTATTGTGTGTCCCTTTGCAGAGGGGTTCTAGAAGGGTTAACTGAATTTTCTAATATGGTTCTAGGGTGCTACACTTCCCAGATTTTGAGAAAAAAATTATTTACGTTTTACACCTAAAACTGAGTTAATTTATTCATCCCCCGCCCCCACCTCTAAATTATTGTGTGTCCCTTTGCAGAGGGGTTCTAGAAGGGTTAACTGAATTTTCTAATATGGTTCTAGGGTGCTACACTTCCCAGATTTTGAGAAAAAAATTATTTACGTTTTACACCTAAAACTGAGTTAATTTAAATTATTCATCCCCCGCCCCCACCTCTAAATTATTGTGTGTCCCTTTGCAGAGGGGTTCTAGTAGGGTTAACTGAATTTTCTAATATGGTTCTAGGGTGCTACACTTCCCAGATTTTGAGAAAAAAATTATTTACGTTTTACACCTAAAACCGAGTTAATTTAAATTATTCATCCCCCGCCCCCACCTCTAAATTCTTGTGTATCCCTATGCAAAGGGATTCTAGAAGGGCTAAGTGAATTTTCTAATATGGTTCTAGGGTGCTACACTTCCCAGATTTTGAGAAAAAAATTATTTACGTTTTACACCTAAAACCGAGTTAATTTAAATTATTCATCCCCCGCCCCCACCTCTAAATTTTTGTGTGTCCCTTTGCAGAGGGGTTCTAGAAGGGTTAACTGAATTTTCTAATATGGTTCTAGGGTGCTACACTTCCCAGATTTTGAGAAAAAAATTATTTACGTTTTACACCTAAAACCGAGTTAATTTAAATTATTCATCCCCCACCTCTAAATTTTTGTGTATCCCTGTGCAAAGGGATTCTAGAAGGGCTAAGTGAATTTTCTAATATGGTTCTAGGGTGCTACACTTCCCAGATTTTGAGAAAAAAATTATTTACGTTTTACACCTAAAACCGAGTTAATTTAAATTATTCATCCCCCGCCCCCACCTCTAAATTTTTGTGTATCCCTCTGCAAAGGGATTCTAGAAGGGCTAAGTGAATTTTCTAATATGGTTCTAGGGTGCTACACTTCCCAGATTTTGAGAAAAAAATTATTTACGTTTTACACCTAAAACTGAGTTAATTTAAATTATTCATCCCCCGCCCCCACCTCTAAATTATTGTGTGTCCCTTTGCAGAGGGGTTCTAGAAGGGTTAACTGAATTTTCTAATATGGTTCTAGGGTGCTACACTTCCCAGATTTTGAGAAAAAAATTATTTACGTTTTACACCTAAAACCGAGTTAATTTAAATTATTCATCCCCCACCTCTAAATTTTTGTGTATCCCTGTGCAAAGGGATTCTAGAAGGGCTAAGTGAATTTTCTAATATGGTTCTAGGGTGCTACACTTCCCAGATTTTGAGAAAAAAATTATTTACGTTTTACACCTAAAACCGAGTTAATTTAAATTATTCATCCCCCACCTCTAAATTTTTGTGTATCCCTGTGCAAAGGGATTCTAGAAGGGCTAAGTGAATTTTCTAATATGGTTCTAGGGTGCTACACTTCCCAGATTTTGAGAAAAAAATTATTTACGTTTTACACCTAAAACCGAGTTAATTTAAATTATTCATCCCCCACCTCTAAATTTTTGTGTATCCCTGTGCAAAGGGATTCTAGAAGGGCTAAGTGAATTTTCTAATATGGTTCTAGGGTGCTACACTTCCCAGATTTTGAGAAAAAAATTATTTACGTTTTACACCTAAAACCGAGTTAATTTAAATTATTCATCCCCCGCCCCCACCTCTAAATTTTTGTGTATCCCTCTGCAAAGGGATTCTAGAAGGGCTAAGTGAATTTTCTAATATGGTTCTAGGGTGCTACACTTCCCAGATTTTGAGAAAAAAATTATTTACGTTTTACACCTAAAACTGAGTTAATTTAAATTATTCATCCCCCGCCCCCACCTCTAAATTATTGTGTGTCCCTTTGCAGAGGGGTTCTAGAAGGGTTAACTGAATTTTCTAATATGGTTCTAGGGTGCTACACTTCCCAGATTTTGAGAAAAAAATTATTTACGTTTTACACCTAAAACCGAGTTAATTTAAATTATTCATCCCCCACCTCTAAATTTTTGTGTATCCCTGTGCAAAGGGATTCTAGAAGGGCTAAGTGAATTTTCTAATATGGTTCGAGGGTGCTACACTTCCCAGATTTTGAGAAAAAAATTATTTACGTTTTACACCTAAAACCGAGTTAATTTAAATTATACATCCCCCGCCCCCACCTCTAAATTATTGTGTGTCCCTTTGCAGAGGGGTTCTAGAAGGGTTAACTGAATTTTCTAATATGGTTCTAGGGTGCTACACTTCCCAGATTTTGAGAAAAAAATTATTTACGTTTTACACCTAAAACTGAGTTAATTTAAATTATTCATCCCCCGCCCCCACCTCTAAATTATTGTGTGTCCCTTTGCAGAGGGGTTCTAGAAGGGTTAACTGAATTTTCTAATATGGTTCTAGGGTGCTACACTTCCCAGATTTTGAGAAAAAAATTATTTACGTTTTACACCTAAAACCGAGTTAATTTAAATTATTCATCCCCCGCCCCCACCTCTAAATTCTTGTGTATCCCTATGCAAAGGGATTCTAGAAGGGCTAAGTGAATTTTCTAATATGGTTCTAGGGTGCTACACTTCCCAGATTTTGAGAAAAAAATTATTTACGTTTTACACCTAAAACCGAGTTAATTTAAATTATTCATCCCCCACCTCTAAATTTTTGTGTATCCCTGTGCAAAGGGATTCTAGAAGGGCTAAGTGAATTTTCTAATATGGTTCGAGGGTGCTACACTTCCCAGATTTTGAGAAAAAAATTATTTACGTTTTACACCTAAAACCGAGTTAATTTAAATTATACATCCCCCGCCCCCACCTCTAAATTATTGTGTGTCCCTTTGCAGAGGGGTTCTAGAAGGGTTAACTGAATTTTCTAATATGGTTCTAGGGTGCTACACTTCCCAGATTTTGAGAAAAAAATTATTTACGTTTTACACCTAAAACTGAGTTAATTTAAATTATTCATCCCCCGCCCCCACCTCTAAATTATTGTGTGTCCCTTTGCAGAGGGGTTCTAGAAGGGTTAACTGAATTTTCTAATATGGTTCTAGGGTGCTACACTTCCCAGATTTTGAGAAAAAAATTATTTACGTTTTACACCTAAAACCGAGTTAGTTTAAATTATTCATCCCCCACCTCTAAATTTTTGTGTATCCCTGTGCAAAGGGATTCTAGAAGGGCTAAGTGAATTTTCTAATATGGTTCGAGGGTGCTACACTTCCCAGATTTTGAGAAAAAAATTATTTACGTTTTACACCTAAAACCGAGTTAATTTAAATTATACATCCCCCGCCCCCACCTCTAAATTATTGTGTGTCCCTTTGCAGAGGGGTTCTAGAAGGGTTAACTGAATTTTCTAATATGGTTCTAGGGTGCTACACTTCCCAGATTTTGAGAAAAAAATTATTTACGTTTTACACCTAAAACTGAGTTAATTTAAATTATTCATCCCCCGCCCCCACCTCTAAATTATTGTGTGTCCCTTTGCAGAGGGGTTCTAGAAGGGTTAACTGAATTTTCTAATATGGTTCTAGGGTGCTACACTTCCCAGATTTTGAGAAAAAAATTATTTACGTTTTACACCTAAAACCGAGTTAATTTAAATTATTCATCCCCCGCCCCCACCTCTAAATTCTTGTGTATCCCTATGCAAAGGGATTCTAGAAGGGCTAAGTGAATTTTCTAATATGGTTCTAGGGTGCTACACTTCCCAGATTTTGAGAAAAAAATTATTTACGTTTTACACCTAAAACCGAGTTAATTTAAATTATTCATCCCCCACCTCTAAATTTTTGTGTATCCCTGTGCAAAGGGATTCTAGAAGGGCTAAGTGAATTTTCTAATATGGTTCGAGGGTGCTACACTTCCCAGATTTTGAGAAAAAAATTATTTACGTTTTACACCTAAAACCGAGTTAATTTAAATTATACATCCCCCGCCCCCACCTCTAAATTATTGTGTGTCCCTTTGCAGAGGGGTTCTAGAAGGGTTAACTGAATTTTCTAATATGGTTCTAGGGTGCTACACTTCCCAGATTTTGAGAAAAAAATTATTTACGTTTTACACCTAAAACCGAGTTAATTTAAATTATTCATCCCCCGCCCCCACCTCTAAATTTTTGTGTGTCCCTTTGCAGAGGGGTTCTAGAAGGGTTAACTGAATTTTCTAATATGGTTCTAGGGTGCTACACTTCCCAGATTTTGAGAAAAAAATTATTTACGTTTTACACCTAAAACCGAGTTAATTTAAATTATACATCCCCCGCCCCCACCTCTAAATTATTGTGTGTCCCTTTGCAGAGGGGTTCTAGAAGGGTTAACTGAATTTTCTAATATGGTTCTAGGGTGCTACACTTCCCAGATTTTGAGAAAAAAATTATTTACGTTTTACACCTAAAACTGAGTTAATTTAAATTATTCATCCCCCGCCCCCACCTCTAAATTATTGTGTGTCCCTTTGCAGAGGGGTTCTAGTAGGGTTAACTGAATTTTCTAATATGGTTCTAGGGTGCTACACTTCCCAGATTTTGAGAAAAAAATTATTTACGTTTTACACCTAAAACCGAGTTAATTTAAATTATTCATCCCCCGCCCCCACCTCTAAATTTTTGTGTGTCCCTTTGCAGAGGGGTTCTAGAAGGGTTAACTGAATTTTCTAATATGGTTTTAGGGTGCTACACTTCCCAGATTTTGAGAAAAAAATTATTTACGTTTTACACCTAAAACCGAGTTAATTTAAATTATTCATCCCCCGCCCCCACCTCTAAATTCTTGTGTATCCCTATGCAAAGGGATTCTAGAAGGGCTAAGTGAATTTTCTAATATGGTTCTAGGGTGCTACACTTCCCAGATTTTGAGAAAAAAATTATTTACGTTTTACACCTAAAACCGAGTTAATTTAAATTATTCATCCCCCACCTCTAAATTTTTGTGTATCCCTGTGCAAAGGGATTCTAGAAGGGCTAAGTGAATTTTCTAATATGGTTCGAGGGTGCTACACTTCCCAGATTTTGAGAAAAAAATTATTTACGTTTTACACCTAAAACCGAGTTAATTTAAATTATTCATCCCCCGCCCCCACCTCTAAATTCTTGTGTATCCCTATGCAAAGGGATTCTAGAAGGGCTAAGTGAATTTTCTAATATGGTTCTAGGGTGCTACACTTCCCAGATTTTGAGAAAAAAATTATTTACGTTTTACACCTAAAACCGAGTTAATTTAAATTATTCATCCCCCGCCCCCACCTCTAAATTTTTGTGTGTCCCTTTGCAGAGGGGTTCTAGAAGGGTTAACTGAATTTTCTAATATGGTTCTAGGGTGCTACACTTCCCAGATTTTGAAAAAAAAATTATTTACGTTTTACACCTAAAACCGAGTTAATTTAAATTATTCATCCCCCACCTCTAAATTTTTGTGTATCCCTGTGCAAAGGGATTCTAGAAGGGCTAAGTGAATTTTCTAATATGGTTCTAGGGTGCTACACTTCCCAGATTTTGAGAAAAAAATTATTTACGTTTTACACCTAAAACCGAGTTAATTTAAATTATTCATCCCCCGCCCCCACCTCTAAGTTTTTGTGTGTCCCTTTGCAGAGGGGTTCTAGAAGGGTTAACTGAATTTTCTAATATGGTTCTAGGGTGCTACACTTCCCAGATTTTGAGAAAAAAATTATTTACGTTTTACACCTAAAACCGAGTTAATTTAAATTATTCATCCCCCGCCCCCACCTCTAAATTCTTGTGTATCCCTATGCAAAGGGATTCTAGAAGGGCTAAGTGAATTTTCTAATATGGTTCTAGGGTGCTACACTTCCCAGATTTTGAGAAAAAAATTATTTACGTTTTACACCTAAAACCGAGTTAATTTAAATTATTCATCCCCCACCTCTAAATTTTTGTGTATCCCTGTGCAAAGGGATTCTAGAAGGGCTAAGTGAATTTTCTAATATGGTTCGAGGGTGCTACACTTCCCAGATTTTGAGAAAAAAATTATTTACGTTTTACACCTAAAACCGAGTTAATTTAAATTATACATCCCCCGCCCCCACCTCTAAATTATTGTGTGTCCCTTTGCAGAGGGGTTCTAGAAGGGTTAACTGAATTTTCTAATATGGTTCTAGGGTGCTACACTTCCCAGATTTTGAGAAAAAAATTATTTACGTTTTACACCTAAAACTGAGTTAATTTAAATTATTCATCCCCCGCCCCCACCTCTAAATTATTGTGTGTCCCTTTGCAGAGGGGTTCTAGTAGGGTTAACTGAATTTTCTAATATGGTTCTAGGGTGCTACACTTCCCAGATTTTGAGAAAAAAATTATTTACGTTTTACACCTAAAACCGAGTTAATTTAAATTATTCATCCCCCGCCCCCACCTCTAAATTTTTGTGTGTCCCTTTGCAGAGGGGTTCTAGAAGGGTTAACTGAATTTTCTATTATGGTTCTAGGGTGCTACACTTCCCAGATTTTGAGAAAAAAATTATTTACGTTTTACACCTAAAACCGAGTTAATTTAAATTATTCATCTCCCGCCCCCACCTCTAAATTTTTGTGTGTCCCTTTGCAGAGGGGTTCTAGAAGGGTTAACTGAATTTTCTAATATGGTTCTAGGGTGCTACACTTCCCAGATTTTGAGAAAAAAATTATTTACGTTTTACACCTAAACCGAGTTAATTTAAATTATTCATCCCCCGTCCCCACCTCTAAATTTTTGTGTGTCCCTTTGCGGAGGGGTTCTAGAAGGGTTAACTGAATTTTCTAATATGGTTCTAGGGTGCTACACTTCCCAGATTTTGAGAAAAAAATTATTTACGTTTTACACCTAAAACCGAGTTAATTTAAATTATTCATCCCCCGCCCCCACCTCTAAATTTTTGTGTGTCCCTTTGCAGAGGGGTTCTAGAAGGGTTAACTGAATTTTCTATTATGGTTCTAGGGTGCTACACTTCCCAGATTTTGAGAAAAAAATTATTTACGTTTTACACCTAAAACCGAGTTAATTTAAATTATTCATCCCCCGCCCCCACCTCTAAATTTTTGTGTGTCCCTTTGCAGAGGGGTTCTAGAAGGGTTAACTGAATTTTCTATTATGGTTCTAGGGTGCTACACTTCCCAGATTTTGAGAAAAAAATTATTTACGTTTTACACCTAAAACCGAGTTAATTTAAATTATTCATCCCCCGCCCCCACCTCTAAATTTTTGTGTGTCCCTTTGCAGAGGGGTTCTAGAAGGGTTAACTGAATTTTCTATTATGGTTCTAGGGTGCTACACTTCCCAGATTTTGAGAAAAAAATTATTTACGTTTTACACCTAAAACCGAGTTAATTTAAATTATTCATCCCCCGCCCCCACCTCTAAATTTTTGTGTGTCCCTTTGCAGAGGGGTTCTAGAAGGGTTAACTGAATTTTCTATTATGGTTCTAGGGTGCTACACTTCCCAGATTTTGAGAAAAAAATTATTTACGTTTTACACCTAAAACCGAGTTAATTTAAATTATTCATCTCCCGCCCCCACCTCTAAATTTTTGTGTGTCCCTTTGCAGAGGGGTTCTAGAAGGGTTAACTGAATTTTCTAATATGGTTCTAGGGTGCTACACTTCCCAGATTTTGAGAAAAAAATTATTTACGTTTTACACCTAAACCGAGTTAATTTAAATTATTCATCCCCCGTCCCCACCTCTAAATTTTTGTGTGTCCCTTTGCGGAGGGGTTCTAGAAGGGTTAACTGAATTTTCTAATATGGTTCTAGGGTGCTACACTTCCCAGATTTTGAGAAAAAAATTATTTACGTTTTACACCTAAAACCGAGTTAATTTAAATTATTCATCCCCCGCCCCCACCTCTAAATTTTTGTGTGTCCCTTTGCAGAGGGGTTCTAGAAGGGTTAACTGAATTTTCTAATATGGTTCTAGGGTGCTACACTTCCCAGATTTTGAGAAAAAAATTATTTACGTTTTACACCTAAAACCGAGTTAATTTAAATTATTCATCCCCCGCCCCCACCTCTAAATTTTTGTGTGTCCCTTTGCAGAGGGGTTCTAGAAGGGTTAACTGAATTTTCTAATATGGTTCTAGGGTGCTACACTTCCCAGATTTTGAGAAAAAAATTATTTACGTTTTACACCTAAAACCGAGTTAATTTAAATTATTCATCCCTCGCCCCCACCTCTAAATTTTTGTGTATCCCTCTGCAAAGGGATTCTAGAAGGGCTAAGTGAATTTTCTAATATGGTTCTAGGGTGCTACACTTCCCAGATTTTGAGAAAAAAATTATTTACGTTTTACACCTAAAACCGAGTTAATTTAAATTATTCATCCCCCGCCCCCACCTCAAATTTTTTGTGTGTCCCTTTGCAGAGGGGTTCTAGAAGGGTTAACTGAATTTTCTAATATGGTTCTAGGGTGCTACACTTCCCAGATTTTGAGAAAAAAATTATTTACGTTTTACACCTAAAACCGAGTTAATTTAAATTATTCATCCCCCGCCCCCACCTCTAAATTTTTGTGTATCCCTGTGCAAAGGGATTCTAGAAGGGCTAAGTGAATTTTCTAATATGGTTCTAGGGTGCCACACTTCCCAGATTTTGAGAAAAAAATTATTTACCTTTTACACCTAAAACTGAGTTAATTTAAATTATTCATCCCCCGCCCCCACCTCTAAATTTTTGTGTAGCCCTGTGCAAAGGGATTCTAGAAGGGCTAAGTGAATTTTCTAATATGGTTCTAGGGTGCTACACTTCCCAGATTTTGAGAAAAAAATTAATTACGTTTTACACCTAAAACCGAGTTAATTTAAATTATTCATCCCCCGCCCCCACCTCTAAATTTTTGTGTGTCCCTTTGCAGAAGGGTTCTAGAAGGGTTAAGTAAATTTTCTAATATGGTTCCAGGGTGCTACACTTCCTAGATTTGGAGAAAAAGATTATTTACGTTTTACACCTAAAACCGAGTTAATTTAAATTATTCATCCCCCGCCCCCACCTCTAAATTTTTGTATGTCCCTTTGCAGAGGGGTTCTAGAAGGGTTAAGTGAATTTTCTAATATGGTTCTAGGGTGCTACACTTCCCAAATTTTGAGAAAAAAATTATTTACGTTTTACTCCTAATACCGAGTTATTATTATTAATCCCCGCATCTGTCTCTTTGCAGAGTTATAGGTGGAAATTGTGAAACTTAAAAACGGTTCCATATTTATTCACCAGAGTGATTATATTCAAAAAATATTAGAAAAATTCGGTATGCTGGATACTAATGGTGTGTCAACTCCATCTAAAAAAAAGATGTGTTACAGAATGGAAATAAATTGGATCTAAAGTGCCCAGATCGTGAGGTCACTTATGTATTTGGCTATAGCAACATCACATATGCTGTGATTATTATAAGGTTCTCTAACCTTTACTTAATGTTTCCTCTAAAACATTGTTGTTCGTACAAAAAACAAAATTGTCGAACTCAAATGCGAGGTGCCGGTTAAACGGAAAAGAAAAAATAAAGAAATGTTCAAAAAATTAAAATTAAATTCTATTTAACAGAAAATTAATAAAACAGGTTCGATGGGTGAAATAAATGAGAAAAAAAAGGTAAAATAAAATAAAGAATACGTACAGATAATAATGCGGTGATGAATAATAAACAATAATGCGGTGAAACTAAACAATTGGCGGTAGAAAATATTAAATTGAAAATTTGCACACACAAGTACACCATGCGGCGACAAGTTGAGAAGTTCTCTTTTAATTTTTGTCGAACAAGATTGACAACAAGTGAGACGGCGATAAACAAGATAGACTGCGACACACGTACGAATGAAATACAAAATTATACAATAAAGAATTAATTTAAAGTAACTAAATTGTAGTTTTATTTTTATATCCTTCTGTATGAACATTCACCCACCGAAAAACAACAGTTTTTAAACAAAACAGATCAAAATCAAAATTAATATGTATACAAACGGTAAAAACAAAATTTTAGCCTTCTGAAGGTAGGGGGCAAAGTTTTATTACAGGGCGCTGTAACAACCCATGCGAAGTGCGAACGGTCACGACGCATACAATACCGTCTGCGCCTGGATGACTTTGTGTTACGCGTCCTAGGACCCATTGTAATGGTGTTTTCAGTTCGTCTCGGATTAATACTAGTGCTCCATCCTGTATATTTTGTGTTGGGACGTTCCATTTACAACGTTGTTGCAACGTGTGTAGGTATTCGTTGCTCCATCTTTTCCAAAAGTGCTGAAGCATTCCTTGTAACAGCTGCTATCGGGTGAGACGTTTGGTTGGCGTATTCTGCAACTCATTATTGGGAATTTCAGAATTCAGAGGGGAAAGGGCTAAAAAGTGACCAGGAGTAAGGGTTTGCAAATCGTTGGGATCGGCACTCAAAGGGCATAGAGGCCGGGAATTTAATACGGTTTCAATTTGCACTAACAAAGTATAGAACTCTTCGTAAGTCATAACTTGTTTACCAACGACTCTGTATAGATGTGTTTTGACAGATTTAACACCCGCTTCGGAGAGTCCGTTGAAGTGCGGCGACGCAGGTGGATTAAAAAGCCATTGTATGCCCAGTTCACCGCCGGCATCTTGGGTAAGTTTTGTCAGTTGGTTGTACGCTCCGACGAAGTTTGTGCCACGATCGGAAAATATGGTAGTGCAACTTCCTCTGCGTGATATGAAGCGTCGCAAGGCAGCAATAAATGCGTCACTGGTCAATTCGGACACCAATTCCAAATGGACAGCTTTCGTAGAGGCACAAACGAAAATGCAGATGTAAGATTTGAATGTTTTTGCACCTCTATACTTGCGGGCGGTGGTAATAAATTGGCCAGCGTAGTCCACACCCACCGTCATAAACGCCCTCAACTGTTGGACACGAAATGTCGGTAAATCCGCCATCAATGGTGAATAGGATTTAGGACGGGCTCTGAAACACCTAATGCAATTAGATATTACTTTATATATTACATGGCGAGGTGAAATTATCCAAAACTGATTGGCAATAATGGAAAATAATGTTCTGTAACCAGGATGTAAATACTTTTGATGAAGATGTTCCACAATTAGGTGGCTCAAGCGATGACGACTAGGCAGTAAAATTGGGTGTTTTGCGTCATATGGTAGTTCCGAATGTTTGAGTCGTCCACCCACCCTGAGTAAGTTTTCTCTACTGATAAAAGGGGACAATTTTCTAATTTGTTTGGATAGTAGCTTGCCAGCTCTAATTTGTTGAAATATTTCTTCAAAGTGTTCATTTTGGACCTGACGAATGATAACATGAAGAGCATTCTGCTTTTCAAATAGCGAAAGCGTTACATTTCTATGTCTATTTGTTTTTCTGCAACTTGAAATAAATCGCAATACATAGGCAACTATATTTTCTATTTTATTTAAATTCGAGAAACGCTCGATTAAGGTAAGTATACAATTTTGAACCCTTTCAGTAATCGCAGAAATAATGATGCGCTCTTCAGCTGACACGACATCATCATCGGAACTCATCGATGCCTCATGCGGCCAATTGGACGACGATTGCGACAACCAAATCGGACTATCCCACCATATACTAGATTTGACCATTTCTGAAGGTAAAAGACCTCGTGACCCAACGTCCGCGGGGTTATCAGCAGATGGAACGTGACGCCAGTGATTTGCAGGTAATATTTCTTGTATGTGACTGGTTCTATTGGCAACAAAGGTCTTCCAGCGGTGAGGAGATGCCCTTAACCAACTGAGTACGACGGTCGAGTCACACCAAGCAATCACATTAGTCGTTGTAATGACAGATATACTGGACATGATTAATTCTGCGAGATCGACCAATAAAACAGCGCCGCATAGCTCCAGTCGTGGTAGCGATGTGGTTTTTAAAGGAGCCACCCTGGACCTGGCACAAATAAAAGAAGTTTTAATAGTGCCACAAGGCAAGATATATCGTAAATATGCAACCGAGCAATAACCAATTAAAGAAGCGTCGCAAAATAAATGCAGTTCAGTGACCTCACTGTTCGTGGGTCGAATGAAACGAGGTATGTGTAATTTCGTCAATAAGGGAAGCTCTGACTTGAATTGTGTCTAGTATGTGAGGATATCTTCTGACGGAACATCATCCCATTCCATCTTCTTCAACCATAGTTTCTGTATCAATTGTTTTGCGGATAAAATACATGGAGTAATGAATCCCATGGGATCATATATGCGAGCGATGGTGGACAGAATGGCTCTTTTGCTGCATGGAGTATTACGTGGAACATGTGAGTAGCCAAAAGTGTCAGCGTGCGGATTCCATTTAAGCCCCAATACTTTTACGAAGTTGATTTCTTCACCATCAAATACAATTGGCGTTCCTTCTTCTTGGAGTTTGAAAGGCTGGATCAATTCCGGCGTGTTGCTTGCCCATTTGGATAATTCGAAGCACCCTAAACGCAATAAATCGATTATTTGGTGTTGCAGGTTCACCGCATCAGATATGGAAAATGCTCCTGTCACGATGTCGTCGACGTACATGTAATTACGGATAACATTTGCAGCTTCAGGATATTGCACCTCGTATATGTTGGCCAATTCTTGCAGAGTGCGTAATGCCAAGAATGGAGATGCGGACATACCATACGTGACTGTATTTAATTTATATTCGTTGATTTCACCGTCATCGGCATTTCTCCAGATGATGCGTTGATAATTACGTTGATGCGGGGTGATGAGAATTTGGCGGTACATCTGCTTGATGTCGCAGATAAATACGTGGGGAAAACATCGAAAAGTAACTAGAATGGACACCAAGTCTTGTTGTAATTTAGGCCCGGTCAGTAGAAGATCGTTTAAAGATTTATTTGACGTGGTTTTGGCGGATGCGTCGAAAACGACTCGTATTTTGGACGAGCTAGGATGTATGACGTAATGATGTGGGATATAATAGGCTTTAGGATTGCAGAAGTCATCTTTGGGAACATGGGACATGTGTTGTTGTGAAAGGTAATCATCCATGAAATTTTGATAAGCGTGGTACATAGTTGAGTTTTTCAAAAGTCGTTTTTCCAGAAAAAGAAATCGTCGGAATGCTTGTTGGTATGACTGTCCAAGAGATGGTTGTTCATCTTTGAATGGCAAAGCGAGGACAAAACGGCCCTCAGTGTTGCGATGATACGTAGAATTAAAATGTTTATCACATAAAACATTCTCGGGTGATTTTACTACAGCGTTCTTCACTTGATCCAATTCCCAGAAGCGTTGAAGGTAAAAATCTACTGTAGGTTCCATGAACAATGTAAGTTCGGATGTAGACGCTGAAGAATTGTTCAATTTACCAATCAGAAGCCATCCGAAAATAGATTCTAGTGCTGCGGGCTCATTCTGATTACCAATTTTTCGGCCCCCAGTGAGTATTGAGGGAACCAGTTCAGCTCCCAAGAGCAGATCGATGGGACCGGGAGACGATTGGCCGTCAGATATGCTAAGATGACGTAGATGCGGGTAGTTTAATATTTCAATCGGTTCTTTGGGTTGATTGGAACAAATTTTAGGGCTAATTATCGCTGTAAATTCCAAAATGGGTTGAATAGCGTTGCAAGGTTTAATGATGCATGCGATAGTACCTCCACTACAATTGGATCTCATGCTATTTAATCCTTCAATATTGACAGAACTTTTACATCTATCAAGTTGAAGTTTCTTTTGCAGCCGTTCAGTAATAAAGTTCACCATACTGCAGGAATCGACGAGGGCTCGAACTTTGTGAAAGGTTCCAAAACGGTCACGGATCTCCAACTCAGCGACAGGAAGTAATACGGTCATCGTGGAATTCAACGCAGATCCAACAGTTGTATTCGAAGAGGATTGTGATGGCATGTTAGGTGTTAAATTATTCTCATTTATTGGGTTATTCAGATGTAGTAAAGTGTGGTGACGTTTGTTACAGACACGACAGGTATTCGTAGAATTGCATTTACTGGTAGAGTGTCGATAGCTTAAACAATTTTTGCAAAGCTTGGTATTTGTGACAAATTCAAATCGTTGTGCGGGTGTTCTGCCATGAAACTTTGAGCACTTGTATAAATTATGAACATCGTTGCATAAAGGACAATTAAAATTACTTGGCTTCGATTTTGTTTCAGTGGCCAAACTTGCTGAATTGGGCTTGGATTGACGAGTGAGATTAGGTTTTATAATTTTAGAGTTTGAAGAAGTGAGCTTAACAGAATCTAAAGCCTTAGCTTGACTTTCAAAAAACGTTATCAACTGCAAATATGTAGGTATTTCATACGTGGAATGTTCAACTTCGAATTTGGTTTTAATCGAGGTATCTAATTTTTGTAACAGGATGTTGAACAATAAGAAATCCACAGGAAATCCAAGAGTCTTGAGCCCTTCCACATTTTCTGTGAATGTGTCGATTAATAGGCGATAGGCTTTAGCGGAACCTTCTTGTCTTATTGTTATGCCTTGTAATTCGTTGTAGTAAATTGTGGCAAGATGCCTTTTATTTTGATACCTATTCTTAAGCATCTCAAACGCAATAGGATAATTGTCATTCGTCATAGGCAACCCTTTAATGAGTTGTAAAGGTTCACCAGATAAAGATGTCAATAAATATTGATATTTAACAACATCCGAGAAGGATTTGCTTTCGTGCACCATGGAACTGAATAAATCGAAAAAACTTGGCCATGCTTTCAAATCGCCAGCGAATGTTGGTAACATAATTTTATTCAACTTTGGAGACTCGAAAGTAGTAGATGGTTCGTTAGTAATAGGAGGTATTTTAGAATCTTTAATCTTCTGATGCATTGCTTTTATAGAAAAATACGCGGTATCTGCTTGTTGGCGAATGCGATCATGCTCATCGAACGCTTCATCGGCAATTAAACCAATAATTTGATTATGTAATACTAGAAACTGTCGGTAAGTATTTTCTATATCCTCAGCGCGTGCGACAAAAATCGATTCTTCTTCAGGTGCAGCGGTGATACGGCGGCCACAACCCAATGTTTCGATGAGGCGATTTAATTCAATGTTTCGACGAAGAATACCTTTAGCGAGTTTATCAGACATTGCAAAAAAATGAAGAATAATATAAATATTATTTGAGAACGAAATTTCGGACCAGTCTATATATAATGCGAAGAATATAGTAAACAGATGATAAAAATAAATCTCGTGCCAGATGTGTGCAACAAAAAGCGGTTTTCGAAAAGGAGACAGAAATTCAAAGTGCGTTGTAAATTATCGGAAATGCGTAAAATTAATAAAATAATGAATGGTAGCGTCGTAGCGTCGTGCGTCTAGTAATGTCGATCACCTACTTGATTCAGCGAAAGACCCAGAAACACGCTAGCTACTGAAGAAGTCAGTAGGCGAAAATAACAGAAGCGGAAGAATAACTAAGAAACGTAATTGTATCCGGCTCGAAGGACCATTAATGTTCGTACAAAAAACAAAATTGTCGAACTCAAATGCGAGGTGCCGGTTAAACGGAAAAGAAAAAATAAGGAAATGTTCAAAAAATTAAAATTAAATTCTATTTAACAGAAAATTAATAAAACAGGTTCGATGGGTGAAATAAATGAGAAAAAAAAGGTAAAATAAAATAAAGAATACGTACAGATAATAATGCGGTGATGAATAATAAACAATAATGCGGTGAAACTAAACAATTGGCGGTAGAAAATATTAAATTGAAAATTTGCACACACAAGTACACCATGCGGCGACAAGTTGAGAAGTTCTCTTTTAATTTTTGTCGAACAAGATTGACAAGTGAGACGGCGATAAACAAGATAGACTGCGACACACGTACGAATGAAATACAAAATTATACAATAAAGAATTAATTTAAAGTAACTAAATTGTAGTTTTATTTTTATATCCTTCTGTATGAACAATTGTTCTCCACAATGGAAATCAGCAATGCGTATGTTTCGCTATTGTTATTATTATTTCCTTTTTATTATCGAGAAAATATTAGAAATTTATCAAGATGTAATCGAATCGGAACGTTATAGGTGGAAATTGTGAAACTTAAAAACGGTTCCATATTTATTCACCAGAGTGATTATATTCAAAAAATATTAGAAAAATTCGGTATGCTAGATACTAATGGTGTGTCAACTCCATCTAAAAAAAAGATGTGTTACAGAATGGAAATAAATTGGATCTAAAGTGCCCAGATCGTGAGGTCACTTATATATTTGGCTATAGCAACATCACATATGCTGTGATTATTATAAGGTTCTCTAACCTTTACTTAATGTTTCCTCTAAAACATTGTTCTCCACAATGGAAATCAGCAATGCGTATGTTTCGCTATTATTTCCTTATTATTATCGAGAAAATATTAGAAATTTATCAAGATGTAATCGAATCGGAACGTTATAGGTATAAATTGTGAAACTTAAAAACGGTTCCATATTTATTCACCAGAGTGATTATATTCAAAAAATATTAGAAAAATTCGGTATGCTAGATATTAATGGTGTTCAGGTTATGTATTTCAAAACAAACAGTTATAAAGTTAATGAAAAATGGAAAAGAATTGTAAATCCTGCAGGAAGAAGGTCAATGCACCAGTGGGATGTGAAACTTGCAATTCCTACTACCACCCTAGTTGTGCGTTACAAGCAAAAGTAATGAATAAGGAAAATAAAATGATTTGTTGTAAACCGCGCGATGGAAGTGAGGTTAGGGAAGATAAAGTTTATGAAACATCGAAACTTGTGCATGAAGTAAAATTAATACATATAGTGAAGCAACTCTTAAGCGAAGCCCTTAAACCCTTTGAGGAAAAAATACTCAGAGATATAGAGGATCTTAAAAAATCTGTTCAATTTATGTCAGATTCTTTTGAGGATCAAAAAAAGGTGTCTGAAAATTTGTTTGAGGAGGTGAAGCTTTATAGAGATGAAAATCGTATATTAAAGAAAAGATTGGAAATACTGGAACAAAAAGCAAATAACCAAGAGCAAATAGAACGACAAAGGAATATTATTGTTTCTGGTGTACCGATCCAAGAAAATGAAGATACAAAAGAAGTTGTGTGTAAGGTTTTTGGGACAATGACGCTGAATATACCTATGAATAAAATAACGGACTGCTTTAGAGTTAAACAGAAGAGGGAAGGACCTATCGTTGTGAAATTCTTAGAAGAAAGCCTGAAATTGCAGGTTTTCAAAAAGGTTAAAGAACTTAAAGGTATCAAAGTTGGTGAGTGTGGACTGAATGGAACAAATGGAAATATATTCTTTAATGAAGATCTTACTATTGCGAATCAGAGACTTTTTAAAAGTACACGTGATTTTAGAAAAGAAAATAACTTTGCAGCAGCGTTCTGTAGAAATGGTAAGATTTACCTTCGCAAAACATTTAAGGAGCAGTCTATCAGAATAAGATCTGAACAAGATCTTACTATATAAACTTACTTCATAAAATTAAAATATTAAGTACAAAAATTAGAATTAATGTATATATGTCTAGATCGTAACAGAAATGGATGAAATATTTAATATCTTGTACATAAATATAAGAAGTCTAAGAAATAAAGTTGATGACTTGATGAAGATTGTAAATAAGCATGATTTTGAAATTCACATAATTGCACTTACTGAAACATGGATTTATCCTAATGAGGTGGAATATTTTAATATACCAAATTATAACGTTGTACATCATTGTAGATTCAAGGGGAGGAGGGGTGAGTCTGTTTATAAAAAACAATTTGGAGTATGATCAGAGACATATTCGAGAAATGGAAATTGAGGACTGTAACATACTTTGTGTTTGTCTTACTAAAGCTAATTGCGTAATTATAAATATCTATAGAGCGCCCAGAAACAAAGCTGACGTTTTTTTAGCACAAATAGATAAAATTATGGAAACTCAGAAGTCTCCTTGTATTATTTTGGGAGACATGAATTTAAATTTACTCAGTGAAACTGATACGATTAGAGAGTATAAAAATATTATCGAAATGAACACATTTACAATACAGAATATTCTTACTACTGAGAATGCTACAAGACAAACGGAAAAAACAGCTACTATTTTAGATCATGTTTTAATGAATAAAAACCTCTACTGTGATATAACCCTTACGGATCATGTGATATCAGATCATAAAGTTATGTATATTAAATTAAACAAAGTAATTGAAAAAAAAAACTAAAGAAGTTATCAATAAAACTAAATTGCTGAAAGGAAAATGGAAAGAACTAATTCAAGTGAAATTGCAACAGGAAGAAATAACTTCCTTTGGAAAATTAGCAGAAATAATAACAAAAACAAAAATTGAGTGTACAAAGGAAAGTAGAATAAAAGTATCCAACAACAACTATTCGATAAATGCTGAGTTTATTGAGAAAATAAAACAGAGAGATAATTCATATAAGCGATGGAAATTAATAAGAAACTCAGAAACCGAAAGACATTTTAAAAATTTAAAGAATGTGGTAAATAATATGAGAAGAAAATTAAAGAAGGAGTATGTGGAAAAAACACTTAATGAGGCTGGAACAAACAGTAAAAAAATGTGGAGGGTCCTGAACGATATATGTTTGAAACGAACAAAAAAAAGGGCAAAATGGGACAAATGAAAAGTATGACAGGTGCAGTCATTGAAGATGAGCAACAAATAGCTGAGGAATTTAATACTTATTTTTCTGAAATAGGTAAGAATTTAGCCTCAAAAATTAAACCGGTTCTTAATCACCAGTTTAGAGAAGAAGAAACAAAAGAATCCATCTACTTGGAACCAACTGATTTAACAGAAATTAATTCTATCATAAGGGATTTAAATAATAATAGTTCGCCGGGAGAAGATGGTATTACTAAATCTGATATAGTGCTGCTTTTTGAAGTTTTGGGAGACAAAATAGTGAATATCATTAATGATATCCTGGTTACTGGCCTGTTTCCGAATGAATTAAAAACGGCGAAAATATTCCCTATTCATAGAAAAGGAGCAAAAACAGAACTTGGTAACTATAGACCAATTTCAATCTTAAATATATTTTCTAAAATAACAGAAAAAGTTATCAAACACAGGTTAACTAACTTTATACAGAAATTCTTTAACATCGATCCATATCAATATGGATTTCAAAAGAAGAGTAGTACCTTGGGGGCGACAGGGGATTTACTAGAATATATTACAGAAGAACTCGATAAGAAAAGGTATGTTTTGACAGTGTTTATTGACTTACAAAAGGCATTTGATACTGTGGACATAGATATTTTACTCAATAAATTAGAAAAAATGGGAATGCGAGGCATTGCAAAAGACCTCTTCCAGTCATATTCTAAGGACCGTAAGCATTATACTCAAATCAATAAAACCAAGAGTAAAAAAAAAAAGCCTAAGTATTGGAGTAGCTCAGGGATCAGTACTTGGTCCTTTGCAATATTTATTATACATTCAAAACTTAAAGTATCTACAACTTCAAGCGAGATATTTTGTGTTTGCTGATGACACCGTCTTGGTTATATCATCAAGTAATATAAAGGAACTTGAAAAGGTGGCGAACGACGACTTAAATCTGTGTTATACATGGCTGTGCTATAATAAATTATCGGTGAACGCTAATAAAACGGTATATATGATTATTAAACAAAAAAATAAACAAAAAAGTGATATAAATGTGTTTCTCAATGGAGAAAAACTAAAAGAAGTGCAAACGTACAAATGCTTAGGTTTAAATTTGACAAATGATCTCAATTGGAATGTACATGTGAATGCTATCATTAAAAAAATTGTGCCAATGGTTAGTGCAATAAAAAGGTGTACGGATTGCTTAAATAAATACTCTAGGCGTTTACACTATAATAGCTTTATACTGCCACAAATTAGATATTTAATTCCCTGCTGGGGAGGTCTTCCGCTTTACCAGTTAAATAAATTACGAAGAACGCAGAATAAAGCAGTAAAATCTATCTTTCAGTTGAACTATTGTATGTCAACTGATCTTGTGTATGAAATGGAAAATATATGGAACTTGCAGAAAATTCGGACTTACGAGCAAATAAAATATACATATTCTATAAAAAACAAACTAATAAAGACTAATATAAATACAAAACAAGTTAAGAACTGGCATGAATACAGCACCCGGAATGCAAATGATTTTAGAAATAAATATTGTAGAACAACGACAGCACAGAGATCACCATTATATCTTGGTATTAAAGCATACAACAGTGTTCCGATAATAATAGTGGAGGCAAGGACAATGAAAAAATTAGTTTATAATCTGAAAATGTTTTTGAAGTGAATGAGTGTTGATCTGTTTCTGGTGGGTTTGTATTTTTGATGATTTTTATTTTCGTTTTTTATACATAACCTATTGTGATTTTTTTTTGTTTACATATATTTTTTGTGTATTAAGGCTTCGATACCAGTCCGTTAGGAGTCAGTTAAAATAAAATAAAAAAAAAAAAAACTCCATCTAAAAAAAAGATGTGTTACAGAATGGAAATAAATTGGATCTAAAGTGCCCAGATCGTGAGGTCACTTATGTATTTGACCATAGCAACATCACATGTGCTGTGATTATTATAAGGTTCTCTAACCTTTACTTAATGTTTCCTCTAAAACATTGTTCTCCACAATGGAAATCAGCAATGCGTATGTTTCGCTATTGTTATTATTATTTCCTTTTTATTATCGAGAAAATATTAGAAATTTATCAAGATGTAATCGAATCGGAACGTTATAGGTGGAAATTGTGAAACTTAAAAACGGTTCCATATTTATTCACCAGAGTGATTATATTCAAAAAATATTAGAAAAATTCGGTATGCTAGATACTAATGGTGTGTCAACTCCATCTAAAAAAAAGATGTGTTACAGAATGGAAATAAATTGGATCTAAAGTGCCCAGATCGTGAGGTCAATTATGTATTTGGCTATAGCAACATCACATATGCTGTGATTATTATAAGGTTCTCTAACCTTTACTTAATGTTTCCTCTAAAACATTGTTCTCCACAATGGAAATCAGCAATGCGTATGTTTCGCTATTATTTCCTTATTATTATCGAGAAAATATTAGAAATTTATCAAGATGTAATCGAATCGGAACGTTATAGGTGGAAATTGTGAAACTTAAAAACGGTTCCATATTTATTCACCAGAGTGATTATATTCAAAAAATATTAGAAAAATTCGGTATGCTAGATACTAATGGTGTGTCAACTCCATCTAAAAAAAAGATGTGTTACAGAATGGAAATAAATTGGATCTAAAGTGCCCAGATCGTGAGGTCAATTATGTATTTGGCTATAGCAACATCACATATGCTGTGATTATTATAAGGTTCTCTAACCTTTACTTAATGTTTCCTCTAAAACATTGTTCTCCACAATGGAAATCAGCAATGCGTATGTTTCGCTATTATTTCCTTATTATTATCGAGAAAATATTAGAAATTTATCAAGATGTAATCGAATCGGAACGTTATAGGTGGAAATTGTGAAACTTAAAAACGGTTCCATATTTATTCACCAGAGTGATTATATTCAAAAAATATTAGAAAAATTCGGTATGCTAGATACTAATGGTGTGTCAACTCCATCTAAAAAAAAGATGTATTACAGAATGGAAATAAATTGGATCTAAAGTGCCCAGATCGTGAGGTCAATTATGTATTTTGCTATAGCAACATCACATATGCTGTGATTATTATAAGGTTCTCTAACCTTTACTTAATGTTTCCTCTAAAACATTGTTCTCCACAATGGAAATCAGCAATGCGTATGTTTCGCTATTATTATTATTTCCTTTTTATTATCGTGAAAATATAAGAAATTTATCAAGATGTAATCGAATCGGAACGTTATAGGTGGAAATTGTGAAACTTAAAAACGGTTCCATATTTATTCACCAGAGTGATTATATTCAAAAAATATTAGAAAAATTCGGTATGCTAGATACTAATGGTGTGTCAACTCCATCTAAAAAAAAAAGATGTGTTACAGAATGGAAATAAATTGGATCTAAAGTGCCCAGATCGTGAGGTCACTTATGTATTTGGCTATAGCAACATCACATATGCTGTGATTATTATAAGGTTCTCTAACCTTTACTTAATATTTCCTCTAAAACATTGTTCTCCACAATGGAAATCAGCAATGCGTATGTTTCGCTATTATTTCCTTATTATTATCGAGAAAATATTAGAAATTTATCAAGATGTAATCGAATCGGAACGTTATAGGTGGAAATTGTGAAACTTAAAAACGGTTCCATATTTATTCACCAGAGTGATTATATTAAAAAAATATTAGAAAAATTCGGTATGCTAGATACTAATGGTGTGTCAACCCCATCTAGAAATAAGATGTGTTACAGAATGGAAATAAATTGGATCTAAAGTGCCCAGATCGTGAGGTCACTTATGTATTTGGCTATAGCAACATCACATATGCTGTGATTATTATAAGGTTCTCTAACCTTTACTTAATGTTTCCTCTAAAACATTGTTCTCCACAATGGAAATCAGCAATGCGTATGTTTCGCTATTATTTCCTTATTATTATCGAGAAAATATTAGAAATTTATCAAGATGTAATCGAATCGGAACGTTATAGGTGGAAATTGTGAAACTTAAAAACGGTTCCATATTTATTCACCAGAGTGATTATATTCAAAAAATATTAGAAAAATTCGGTATGCTAGATACCTAATGGTGTGTCAACTCCATCTAAAAAAAAGATGTGTTACAGAATGGAAATAAATTGGATCTAAAGTGCCCAGATCGTGAGGTCACTTATGTATTTGACCATAGCAACATCACATGTGCTGTGATTATTATAAGGTTCTCTAACCTTTACTTAATGTTTCCTCTAAAACATTGTTCTCCACAATGGAAATCAGCAATGCGTATGTTTCGCTATTGTTATTATTATTTCCTTTTTATTATCGAGAAAATATTAGAAATTTATCAAGATGTAATCGAATCGGAACGTTATAGGTGGAAATTGTGAAACTTAAAAACGGTTCCATATTTATTCACCAGAGTGATTATATTCAAAAAATATTAGAAAAATTCGGTATGCTAGATACTAATGGTGTGTCAACTCCATCTAAAAAAAAGATGTGTTACAGAATGGAAATAAATTGGATCTAAAGTGCCCAGATCGTGAGGTCAATTATGTATTTGGCTATAGCAACATCACATATGCTGTGATTATTATAAGGTTCTCTAACCTTTACTTAATGTTTCCTCTAAAACATTGTTCTCCACAATGGAAATCAGCAATGCGTATGTTTCGCTATTATTTCCTTATTATTATCGAGAAAATATTAGAAATTTATCAAGATGTAATCGAATCGGAACGTTATAGGTGGAAATTGTGAAACTTAAAAACGGTTCCATATTTATTCACCAGAGTGATTATATTAAAAAAATATTAGAAAAATTCGGTATGCTAGATACTAATGGTGTGTCAACTCCATCTAAAAAAAAGATGTATTACAGAATGGAAATAAATTGGATCTAAAGTGCCCAGATCGTGAGGTCAATTATGTATTTTGCTATAGCAACATCACATATGCTGTGATTATTATAAGGTTCTCTAACCTTTACTTAATGTTTCCTCTAAAACATTGTTCTCCACAATGGAAATCAGCAATGCGTATGTTTCGCTATTATTATTATTTCCTTTTTATTATCGTGAAAATATAAGAAATTTATCAAGATGTAATCGAATCGGAACGTTATAGGTGGAAATTGTGAAACTTAAAAACGGTTCCATATTTATTCACCAGAGTGATTATATTCAAAAAATATTAGAAAAATTCGGTATGCTAGATACTAATGGTGTGTCAACTCCATCTAAAAAAAAAAGATGTGTTACAGAATGGAAATAAATTGGATCTAAAGTGCCCAGATCGTGAGGTCACTTATGTATTTGGCTATAGCAACATCACATATGCTGTGATTATTATAAGGTTCTCTAACCTTTACTTAATATTTCCTCTAAAACATTGTTCTCCACAATGGAAATCAGCAATGCGTATGTTTCGCTATTATTTCCTTATTATTATCGAGAAAATATTAGAAATTTATCAAGATGTAATCGAATCGGAACGTTATAGGTGGAAATTGTGAAACTTAAAAACGGTTCCATATTTATTCACCAGAGTGATTATATTAAAAAAATATTAGAAAAATTCGGTATGCTAGATACTAATGGTGTGTCAACCCCATCTAGAAATAAGATGTGTTACAGAATGGAAATAAATTGGATCTAAAGTGCCCAGATCGTGAGGTCACTTATGTATTTGGCTATAGCAACATCACATATGCTGTGATTATTATAAGGTTCTCTAACCTTTACTTAATGTTTCCTCTAAAACATTGTTCTCCACAATGGAAATCAGCAATGCGTATGTTTCGCTATTATTTCCTTATTATTATCGAGAAAATATTAGAAATTTATCAAGATGTAATCGAATCGGAACGTTATAGGTGGAAATTGTGAAACTTAAAAACGGTTCCATATTTATTCACCAGAGTGATTATATTCAAAAAATATTAGAAAAATTCGGTATGCTAGATACCTAATGGTGTGTCAACTCCATCTAAAAAAAAGATGTGTTACAGAATGGAAATAAATTGGATCTAAAGTGCCCAGATCGTGAGGTCACTTATGTATTTGACCATAGCAACATCACATGTGCTGTGATTATTATAAGGTTCTCTAACCTTTACTTAATATTTCCTCTAAAACATTGTTCTCCACAATGTTTGATTGGAAATCAGCAATGCGTATGGTTCGTTATCTGATTTGGGAATACTTTATAAATCAAAACGTAAGTCAGTAGAGTTAGAAATATATTCTGACTTTGCAGGAGATGTCATAACCCATAATGGTCGAAAACAACGGTTCAATCAAATACGAGAAAATTTTATCTTGTCAACTACTGAAGCCGAATATGTGGCAGCTGCTGAGGCGACAAGAGAAATTTTATGGCTGGTATAACTATTATCAGATGCGTCTTGCATAAATAATGTCCCTGCATTGTACATTGACTATGCAAGTGCGATAACATTGATCAAGAATCCGGAATTTCACAAGAGATCGAAACACATCGATGTAAAATACCATTTATTAAGAGAAAAATATCTAAATGCTGTTTTTAACGTAGAATACGTGATAAAAAGGATATTCTCACAAAGGCCTTGACTAAAGTTCGTTTTGAGAAGTTAAGAGACAGTTTGGGATTAACAAAGAGAATTGAAGATTGAATTATCTCTGATTTTATTTAACACCTCAACAAGGGTATCATATTCAACAGAAAAAAATGCCATATAAATTTTGACTACCCTTTAGAAACGTATTGAGTAAGTAACATTTTATTTCGCAAATTAGGATCTGGGTGTTGTTCTGGATGCTATATTGCGATTATGTTGATAGGGATATATCTGAAACCTCAAAAGGATTGAGGTTTCAATTTTCATTGATAAAACGTCTTTTTAGCAACATACCAATATATTCCAATATCCATGACCATCATTTTCTTGTATGCAGCGTATGTTGGTACTGTTTTGAATTTAGTTTCGGTGGTTAGGAATCTCTGACATCCCGGACATAGGTTTCAAAGACCACTACTTTGGATTTCGACGGATTAAATGTTAGCCTTATTATGGAGAAAATATTGGAAATTTATTAAGATTTAATCGTATACAACATAAACAAATCTGCTGATAGCACCAAAACCCTGTGGTACACCAGATTTGATGAATACTTCATCAAATCAGTTAGTGACGAGTTTGCTTGTGAGCCCACGATGATCGTAGGAAGGTCCTATGGATACGTGACGAACGTAAAGGAGAACCTAAATTATCTCAAAAGAACAAGAAAACTTCCCTAATTATTATTTTCTTTTTATTATGGAGAAAATATTGGAAATTTATCAAGGTGTAATCGAATCGGAACGTTATAGGTGGAAATTGTGAAACTTAAAAACGGTTCCATATTTATTCACCAGAGTGATTATATTCAAAAAATATTAGAAAAATTCGGTATGCTAGATACTAATCGTGTGTCAACTCCATCTAAAAAAAGCTGTGTTACAGAATGGAAATAAATTGGATCTAAAGTGCCCAGATCGTGAGGTCACTTATGTATTTGGCTATAGCAACATATGCTGTGATTATTATAAGGTTCTCTAACCTTTACTTAATGTTTCCTCTAAAACATTGTTCTCCACAATAGAAATCAGCAATGCGTATGTTTCGCTATTGTTATTATTATTTCCTTTTTATTATCGAGAAAATATTAGAAATTTATCAAGATGAAATCGAATCGGAACGTTATAGGTGGAAATTGTGAAACTTAAAAACGGTTCCATATTTATTCACCAGAGTGATTATATTCAAGAAATATTAGAAAAATTCATTTAGAAAAATTATTATTTCCTTTTTATTATCGAGAAAATATTAGAAATTTATCAAGATGAAATCGAATCGGAACGTCATAGGTGGAAATTGTGAAACTTAAAAACGGTTCCATATTTATTCACCAGAGTGATTATATTCAAGAAATATTAGAAAAATTCATTTAGAAAAATTATTATTTCCTTTTTATTATCGAGAAAATATTAGAAATTTATCAAGATGAAATCGAATCGGAACGTCATAGGTGGAAATTGTGAAACTTAAAAACGGTTCCATATTTATTCACCAGAGTGATTATATTCAAGAAATATTAGAAAAATTCATTTAGAAAAATTATTATTTCCTTTTTATTATCGAGAAAATATTAGAAATTTATCAAGATGAAATCGAATCGGAACGTCATAGGTGGAAATTGTGAAACTTAAAAACGGTTCCATATTTATTCACCAGAGTGATTATATTCAAGAAATATTAGAAAAATTCATTTAGAAAAATTATTATTTCCTTTTTATTATCGAGAAAATATTAGAAATTTATCAAGATGAAATCGAATCGGAACGTCATAGGTGGAAATTGTGAAACTTAAAAACGGTTCCATATTTATTCACCAGAGTGATTATATTCAAAATATATTAGAAAAATTCGGTATGCTAGATACTAATCGTGTGTCAACTCCATCTAAAAAAAGCTGTGTTACAGAATGGAAATAAATTGGATCTAAAGTGCCCAGATCGTGAGGTCACTTATGTATTTGGCTATAGCAACATCACATATGCTGTGATTATTATAAGGTTCTCTAACCTTTACTTAATGTTTCCTCTAAAACATTGTTCTCCACAATGGAAATCAGCAATGCGTATGTTTCGCTATTGTTATTATTATTTCCTTTTTATTATCGAGAAAATATTAGAAATTTATCAAGATGTAATCGAATCGGAACGTTATAGGTGGAAATTGTGAAATTTAAAAACGGTTCCATATTTATTCACCAGAGTGATTATATTCAAAAAATATTAGAAAAATTCGGTATGCTAGATACTAATCGTGTGTCAACTCCATCTAAAAAAAGCTGTGTTACAGAATGGAAATAAATTGGATCTAAAGTGCCCAGATCGTGAGGTCACTTATGTATCTGACTATAGCAACATATGCTGTGATTATTATAAGGTTCTCTAACCTTTACTTAATGTTTCCTCTAAAACATTGTTCTCCACAATGGAAATCAGCAATGCGTATGTTTCGCTATTGTTATTATTATTTCCTTTTTATTATCGAGAAAATATTAGAAATTTATCAAGATGTAATCGAATCGGAACGTTATAGGTGGAAATTGTGAAACTTAAAAACGGTTCCATATTTATTCACCAGAGTGATTATATTCAAAAAGTATTAGAAAAATTCGGTATGCTAGATACTAATGGTGTGTCCACTCCATCTTAAAAAAATATGTGTTACAGAATGGAAATAAATTGGATCTAAAGTGCCCAGATCGTGAGGTCACTTATGTATTTGGCTATAGAAACATCACATATGCTGTGATTATTATAAGGTTCTCTAACCTTTACTTAATGTTTCCTCTAAAACATTGTTCTCCACAATGGAAATCAGCAATGCGTATGTTTCGCTATTGTTATTATTATTTCCTTTTTATTATCGAGAAAATATTAGAAATTTATCAAGATGTAATCGAATCGGAACGTTATAGGTGGAAATTGTGAAACTTAAAAACGGTTCCATATTTATTCACCAGAGAGATTATATTAAAAAAATATTAGAAAAATTCGGTATGCTAGATACTAATGGTGTGTCAACTCCATCTTAAAAAAATATGTGTTACAGAATGGAAATAAATTGGATCTAAAGTGCCCAGATCGTGAGGTCACTTATGTATTTGGCTATAGAAACATCACATATGCTGTGATTATTATAAGGTTCTCTAACCTTTACTTAATGTTTCCTCTAAAACATTGTTCTCCACAATGGAAATCAGCAATGCGTATGTTTCGCTATTGTTATTATTATTTCCTTTTTATTATCGAGAAAATATTAGAAATTTATCAAGATGTAATCGAATCGGAACGTTATAGGTGGAAATTGTGAAACTTAAAAACGGTTCCATATTTATTCACCAGAGAGATTATATTAAAAAAATATTAGAAAAATTCGGTATGCTAGATACTAATGGTGTGTCAACTCCATCTTAAAAAAATATGTGTTACAGAATGGAAATAAATTGGATCTAAAGTGCCCAGATCGTGAGGTCACTTATGTATTTGGCTATAGAAACATCACATATGCTGTGATTATTATAAGGTTCTCTAACCTTTACTTAATGTTTCCTCTAAAACATTGTTCTCCACAATGGAAATCAGCAATGCGTATGTTTCGCTATTGTTATTATTATTTCCTTTTTATTATCGAGAAAATATTAGAAATTTATCAAGATGAAATCGAATCGGAACGTTATAGGTGGAAATTGTGAAACTTAAAAACGGTTCCATATTTATTCACCAGAGTGATTATATTCAAAAAATATTAGAAAAATTCGGTATGCTAGCTACTAATCGTGTGTCAACTCCATCGAAAAAAAGCTGTGTTACAGAATGGAAATAAATTGGATCTAAAGTGCCCAGATCGTGAGGTCACTTATGTATTTGACCATAGCAACATCACATATGCTGTGATTATTATAAGGTTCTCTAACCTTTACTTAATGTTTCCTTTAAAACATTGTTCTCCACAATGGAAATCAGCAATGCGTATGTTTCGCTATTGTTATTATTATTTCCTTTTTATTATCGAGAAAATATTAGAAATTTATCAAGATGTAATCGAATCGGAACGTTATAGGTGGAAATTGTGAAACTTAAAAACGGTTCCATATTTATTCACCAGAGTGATTATATTCAAGAAATATTGGAAAAATTCATTTAGAAAAATTATTATTTCCTTTTTATTATCGAGAAAATATTAGAAATTTATCAAGATGAAATCGAATCGGAACGTCATAGGTGGAAATTGTGAAACTTAAAAACGGTTCCATATTTATTCACCAGAGTGATTATATTCAAGAAATATTGGAAAAATTCATTTAGAAAAATTATTATTTCCTTTTTATTATCGAGAAAATATTAGAAATTTATCAAGATGAAATCGAATCGGAACGTCATAGGTGGAAATTGTGAAACTTAAAAACGGTTCCATATTTATTCACCAGAGTGATTATATTCAAGAAATATTAGAAAAATTCATTTAGAAAAATTATTATTTCCTTTTTATTATCGAGAAAATATTAGAAATTTATCAAGATGAAATCGAATCGGAACGTCATAGGTGGAAATTGTGAAACTTAAAAACGGTTCCATATTTATTCACCAGAGTGATTATATTCAAGAAATATTAGAAAAATTCATTTAGAAAAATTATTATTTCCTTTTTATTATCGAGAAAATATTAGAAATTTATCAAGATGAAATCGAATCGGAACGTCATAGGTGGAAATTGTGAAACTTAAAAACGGTTCCATATTTATTCACCAGAGTGATTATATTCAAGAAATATTAGAAAAATTCATTTAGAAAAATTATTATTTCCTTTTTATTATGGAGAAAATATTGGAAATTTATCAAGATGTAATCGAATCGGAACGTTATAGGTGGAAATTGTGAAACTTAAAAACGGTTCCATATTTATTCACCAGAGTGATTATATTAAAAAAATATTAGAAAAATTCGGTATGCTAGATACTAATGGTGTGTCAACACCATCTAAAAAAAAGATGTATTACAGAATGGAAATAAATTGGATCTAAAGTGCCCAGATCGTGAGGTCACTTATGTATTTGGCTATAGCAACATCACATATGCTGTGATTATTATAAGGTTCTCTAACTTTTACTTAATGTTTCCTCTAAAACATTGTTCTCCACAATGGAAATCAGCAATGCGTATGTTTCGCTATTATTTCCTTATTATTATCGAGAAAATATTAGAAATTTATCAAGATGTAATCGAATCGGAACGTTATAGGTGGAAATTGTGAAACTTAAAAACGGTTCCATATTTATTCACCAGAGTGATTATATTCAAGAAATATTAGAAAAATTCATTTAGAAAAATTATTATTTCCTTTTTATTATCGAGAAAATATTAGAAATTTATCAAGATGAAATCGAATCGGAACGTCATAGGTGGAAATTGTGAAACTTAAAAACGGTTCCATATTTATTCACCAGAGTGATTATATTCAAGAAATATTAGAAAAATTCATTTAGAAAAATTCATTTAGAAAAATTATTATTTCCTTTTTATTATCGAGAAAATATTAGAAATTTATCAAGATGAAATCGAATCGGAACGTCATAGGTGGAAATTGTGAAACTTAAAAACGGTTCCATATTTATTCACCAGAGTGATTATATTCAAGAAATATTAGAAAAATTCATTTAGAAAAATTATTATTTCCTTTTTATTATCGAGAAAATATTAGAAATTTATCAAGATGAAATCGAATCGGAACGTCATAGGTGGAAATTGTGAAACTTAAAAACGGTTCCATATTTATTCACCAGAGTGATTATATTCAAGAAATATTAGAAAAATTCATTTAGAAAAATTCATTTAGAAAAATTATTATTTCCTTTTTATTATCGAGAAAATATTAGAAATTTATCAAGATGAAATCGAATCGGAACGTCATAGGTGGAAATTGTGAAACTTAAAAACGGTTCCATATTTATTCACCAGAGTGATTATATTCAAGAAATATTAGAAAAATTCATTTAGAAAAATTATTATTTCCTTTTTATTATCGAGAAAATATTAGAAATTTATCAAGATGAAATCGAATCGGAACGTCATAGGTGGAAATTGTGAAACTTAAAAACGGTTCCATATTTATTCACCAGAGTGATTATATTCAAGAAATATTAGAAAAATTCATTTAGAAAAATTATTATTTCCTTTTTATTATCGAGAAAATATTAGAAATTTATCAAGATGAAATCGAATCGGAACGTCATAGGTGGAAATTGTGAAATTTAAAAACGGTTCCATATTTATTCACCAGAGTGATTATATTCAAGAAATATTAGAAAAATTCATTTAGAAAAATTATTATTTCCTTTTTATTATCGAGAAAATATTAGAAATTTATCAAGATGAAATCGAATCGGAACGTCATAGGTGGAAATTGTGAAACTTAAAAACGGTTCCATATTTATTCACCAGAGTGATTATATTCAAGAAATATTAGAAAAATTCATTTAGAAAAATTATTATTTCCTTTTTATTATCGAGAAAATATTAGAAATTTATCAAGATGAAATCGAATCGGAACGTCATAGGTGGAAATTGTGAAACTTAAAAACGGTTCCATATTTATTCACCAGAGTGATTATATTCAAGAAATATTAGAAAAATTCATTTAGAAAAATTATTATTTCCTTTTTATTATCGAGAAAATATTAGAAATTTATCAAGATGAAATCGAATCGGAACGTCATAGGTGGAAATTGTGAAACTTAAAAACGGTTCCATATTTATTCACCAGAGTGATTATATTCAAGAAATATTAGAAAAATTCATTTAGAAAAATTATTATTTCCTTTTTATTATCGAGAAAATATTAGAAATTTATCAAGATGAAATCGAATCGGAACGTCATAGGTGGAAATTGTGAAACTTAAAAACGGTTCCATATTTATTCACCAGAGTGATTATATTCAAGAAATATTAGAAAAATTCATTTAGAAAAATTATTATTTCCTTTTTATTATCGAGAAAATATTAGAAATTTATCAAGATGAAATCGAATCGGAACGTCATAGGTGGAAATTGTGAAACTTAAAAACGGTTCCATATTTATTCACCAGAGTGATTATATTCAAGAAATATTAGAAAAATTCATTTAGAAAAATTATTATTTCCTTTTTATTATCGAGAAAATATTAGAAATTTATCAAGATGAAATCGAATCGGAACGTCATAGGTGGAAATTGTGAAACTTAAAAACGGTTCCATATTTATTCACCAGAGTGATTATATTCAAGAAATATTAGAAAAATTCATTTAGAAAAATTCATTTAGAAAAATTATTATTTCCTTTTTATTATCGAGAAAATATTAGAAATTTATCAAGATGAAATCGAATCGGAACGTCATAGGTGGAAATTGTGAAACTTAAAAACGGTTCCATATTTATTCACCAGAGTGATTATATTCAAGAAATATTGGAAAAATTCATTTAGAAAAATTATTATTTCCTTTTTATTATCGAGAAAATATTAGAAATTTATCAAGATGAAATCGAATCGGAACGTCATAGGTGGAAATTGTGAAACTTAAAAACGGTTCCATATTTATTCACCAGAGTGATTATATTCAAGAAATATTGGAAAAATTCATTTAGAAAAATTATTATTTCCTTTTTATTATCGAGAAAATATTAGAAATTTATCAAGATGAAATCGAATCGGAACGTCATAGGTGGAAATTGTGAAACTTAAAAACGGTTCCATATTTATTCACCAGAGTGATTATATTCAAGAAATATTAGAAAAATTCATTTAGAAAAATTATTATTTCCTTTTTATTATCGAGAAAATATTAGAAATTTATCAAGATGAAATCGAATCGGAACGTCATAGGTGGAAATTGTGAAACTTAAAAACGGTTCCATATTTATTCACCAGAGTGATTATATTCAAGAAATATTAGAAAAATTCATTTAGAAAAATTATTATTTCCTTTTTATTATCGAGAAAATATTAGAAATTTATCAAGATGAAATCGAATCGGAACGTCATAGGTGGAAATTGTGAAACTTAAAAACGGTTCCATATTTATTCACCAGAGTGATTATATTCAAGAAATATTAGAAAAATTCATTTAGAAAAATTATTATTTCCTTTTTATTATCGAGAAAATATTAGAAATTTATCAAGATGAAATCGAATCGGAACGTCATAGGTGGAAATTGTGAAACTTAAAAACGGTTCCATATTTATTCACCAGAGTGATTATATTCAAGAAATATTGGAAAAATTCATTTAGAAAAATTATTATTTCCTTTTTATTATCGAGAAAATATTAGAAATTTATCAAGATGAAATCGAATCGGAACGTCATAGGTGGAAATTGTGAAACTTAAAAACGGTTCCATATTTATTCACCAGAGTGATTATATTCAAGAAATATTGGAAAAATTCATTTAGAAAAATTATTATTTCCTTTTTATTATCGAGAAAATATTAGAAATTTATCAAGATGAAATCGAATCGGAACGTCATAGGTGGAAATTGTGAAACTTAAAAACGGTTCCATATTTATTCACCAGAGTGATTATATTCAAGAAATATTAGAAAAATTCATTTAGAAAAATTATTATTTCCTTTTTATTATCGAGAAAATATTAGAAATTTATCAAGATGAAATCGAATCGGAACGTCATAGGTGGAAATTGTGAAACTTAAAAACGGTTCCATATTTATTCACCAGAGTGATTATATTCAAGAAATATTGGAAAAATTCATTTAGAAAAATTATTATTTCCTTTTTATTATCGAGAAAATATTAGAAATTTATCAAGATGAAATCGAATCGGAACGTCATAGGTGGAAATTGTGAAACTTAAAAACGGTTCCATATTTATTCACCAGAGTGATTATATTCAAGAAATATTAGAAAAATTCATTTAGAAAAATTATTATTTCCTTTTTATTATCGAGAAAATATTAGAAATTTATCAAGATGAAATCGAATCGGAACGTCATAGGTGGAAATTGTGAAACTTAAAAACGGTTCCATATTTATTCACCAGAGTGATTATATTCAAGAAATATTAGAAAAATTCATTTAGAAAAATTATTATTTCCTTTTTATTATCGAGAAAATATTAGAAATTTATCAAGATGAAATCGAATCGGAACGTCATAGGTGGAAATTGTGAAACTTAAAAACGGTTCCATATTTATTCACCAGAGTGATTATATTCAAGAAATATTAGAAAAATTCATTTAGAAAAATTATTATTTCCTTTTTATTATCGAGAAAATATTAGAAATTTATCAAGATGAAATCGAATCGGAACGTCATAGGTGGAAATTGTGAAATTTAAAAACGGTTCCATATTTATTCACCAGAGTGATTATATTCAAGAAATATTAGAAAAATTCATTTAGAAAAATTATTATTTCCTTTTTATTATCGAGAAAATATTAGAAATTTATCAAGATGAAATCGAATCGGAACGTCATAGGTGGAAATTGTGAAACTTAAAAACGGTTCCATATTTATTCACCAGAGTGATTATATTCAAGAAATATTGGAAAAATTCATTTAGAAAAATTATTATTTCCTTTTTATTATCGAGAAAATATTAGAAATTTATCAAGATGAAATCGAATCGGAACGTCATAGGTGGAAATTGTGAAACTTAAAAACGGTTCCATATTTATTCACCAGAGTGATTATATTCAAGAAATATTAGAAAAATTCATTTAGAAAAATTATTATTTCCTTTTTATTATCGAGAAAATATTAGAAATTTATCAAGATGAAATCGAATCGGAACGTCATAGGTGGAAATTGTGAAATTTAAAAACGGTTCCATATTTATTCACCAGAGTGATTATATTCAAGAAATATTAGAAAAATTCATTTAGAAAAATTATTATTTCCTTTTTATTATCGAGAAAATATTAGAAATTTATCAAGATGAAATCGAATCGGAACGTCATAGGTGGAAATTGTGAAACTTAAAAACGGTTCCATATTTATTCACCAGAGTGATTATATTCAAGAAATATTAGAAAAATTCATTTAGAAAATTCATTTAGAAAAATTATTATTTCCTTTTTATTATCGAGAAAATATTAGAAATTTATCAAGATGAAATCGAATCGGAACGTCATAGGTGGAAATTGTGAAACTTAAAAACGGTTCCATATTTATTCACCAGAGTGATTATATTCAAGAAATATTAGAAAAATTCATTTAGAAAAATTATTATTTCCTTTTTATTATCGAGAAAATATTAGAAATTTATCAAGATGAAATCGAATCGGAACGTCATAGGTGGAAATTGTGAAACTTAAAAACGGTTCCATATTTATTCACCAGAGTGATTATATTCAAGAAATATTAGAAAAATTCATTTAGAAAAATTATTATTTCCTTTTTATTATCGAGAAAATATTAGAAATTTATCAAGATGAAATCGAATCGGAACGTCATAGGTGGAAATTGTGAAACTTAAAAACGGTTCCATATTTATTCACCAGAGTGATTATATTCAAGAAATATTGGAAAAATTCATTTAGAAAAATTATTATTTCCTTTTTATTATCGAGAAAATATTAGAAATTTATCAAGATGAAATCGAATCGGAACGTCATAGGTGGAAATTGTGAAACTTAAAAACGGTTCCATATTTATTCACCAGAGTGATTATATTCAAGAAATATTAGAAAAATTCATTTAGAAAAATTATTATTTCCTTTTTATTATCGAGAAATATTAGAAATTTATCAAGATGAAATCGAATCGGAACGTCATAGGTGGAAATTGTGAAACTTAAAAACGGTTCCATATTTATTCACCAGAGTGATTATATTCAAGAAATATTAGAAAAATTCATTTAGAAAAATTATTATTTCCTTTTTATTATCGAGAAAATATTAGAAATTTATCAAGATGAAATCGAATCGGAACGTCATAGGTGGAAATTGTGAAACTTAAAAACGGTTCCATATTTATTCACCAGAGTGATTATATTCAAGAAATATTAGAAAAATTCATTTAGAAAAATTATTATTTCCTTTTTATTATCGAGAAAATATTAGAAATTTATCAAGATGAAATCGAATCGGAACGTCATAGGTGGAAATTGTGAAACTTAAAAACGGTTCCATATTTATTCACCAGAGTGATTATATTCAAGAAATATTGGAAAAATTCATTTAGAAAAATTATTATTTCCTTTTTATTATCGAGAAAATATTAGAAATTTATCAAGATGAAATCGAATCGGAACGTCATAGGTGGAAATTGTGAAACTTAAAAACGGTTCCATATTTATTCACCAGAGTGATTATATTCAAGAAATATTAGAAAAATTCATTTAGAAAAATTATTATTTCCTTTTTATTATCGAGAAAATATTAGAAATTTATCAAGATGAAATCGAATCGGAACGTCATAGGTGGAAATTGTGAAACTTAAAAACGGTTCCATATTTATTCACCAGAGTGATTATATTCAAGAAATATTGGAAAAATTCATTTAGAAAAATTATTATTTCCTTTTTATTATCGAGAAAATATTAGAAATTTATCAAGATGAAATCGAATCGGAACGTCATAGGTGGAAATTGTGAAACTTAAAAACGGTTCCATATTTATTCACCAGAGTGATTATATTCAAGAAATATTAGAAAAATTCATTTAGAAAAATTATTATTTCCTTTTTATTATCGAGAAAATATTAGAAATTTATCAAGATGAAATCGAATCGGAACGTCATAGGTGGAAATTGTGAAACTTAAAAACGGTTCCATATTTATTCACCAGAGTGATTATATTCAAGAAATATTGGAAAAATTCATTTAGAAAAATTATTATTTCCTTTTTATTATCGAGAAAATATTAGAAATTTATCAAGATGAAATCGAATCGGAACGTCATAGGTGGAAATTGTGAAACTTAAAAACGGTTCCATATTTATTCACCAGAGTGATTATATTCAAGAAATATTAGAAAAATTCATTTAGAAAAATTATTATTTCCTTTTTATTATCGAGAAAATATTAGAAATTTATCAAGATGAAATCGAATCGGAACGTCATAGGTGGAAATTGTGAAACTTAAAAACGGTTCCATATTTATTCACCAGAGTGATTATATTCAAGAAATATTAGAAAAATTCATTTAGAAAAATTATTATTTCCTTTTTATTATCGAGAAAATATTAGAAATTTATCAAGATGAAATCGAATCGGAACGTCATAGGTGGAAATTGTGAAACTTAAAAACGGTTCCATATTTATTCACCAGAGTGATTATATTCAAGAAATATTAGAAAAATTCATTTAGAAAAATTATTATTTCCTTTTTATTATCGAGAAAATATTAGAAATTTATCAAGATGAAATCGAATCGGAACGTCATAGGTGGAAATTGTGAAACTTAAAAACGGTTCCATATTTATTCACCAGAGTGATTATATTCAAGAATATTGGAAAAATTCATTTAGAAAAATTATTATTTCCTTTTTATTATCGAGAAAATATTAGAAATTTATCAAGATGAAATCGAATCGGAACGTCATAGGTGGAAATTGTGAAACTTAAAAACGGTTCCATATTTATTCACCAGAGTGATTATATTCAAGAAATATTGGAAAAATTCATTTAGAAAAATTATTATTTCCTTTTTATTATCGAGAAAATATTAGAAATTTATCAAGATGAAATCGAATCGGAACGTCATAGGTGGAAATTGTGAAACTTAAAAACGGTTCCATATTTATTCACCAGAGTGATTATATTCAAGAAATATTAGAAAAATTCATTTAGAAAAATTATTATTTCCTTTTTATTATCGAGAAAATATTAGAAATTTATCAAGATGAAATCGAATCGGAACGTCATAGGTGGAAATTGTGAAACTTAAAAACGGTTCCATATTTATTCACCAGAGTGATTATATTCAAGAAATATTAGAAAAATTCATTTAGAAAAATTATTATTTCCTTTTTATTATCGAGAAAATATTAGAAATTTATCAAGATGAAATCGAATCGGAACGTCATAGGTGGAAATTGTGAAATTTAAAAACGGTTCCATATTTATTCACCAGAGTGATTATATTCAAGAAATATTAGAAAAATTCATTTAGAAAAATTATTATTTCCTTTTTATTATCGAGAAAATATTAAAATTTATCAAGATGAAATCGAATCGGAACGTCATAGGTGGAAATTGTGAAACTTAAAAACGGTTCCATATTTATTCACCAGAGTGATTATATTCAAGAAATATTAGAAAAATTCATTTAGAAAAATTCATTTAGAAAAATTATTATTTCCTTTTTATTATCGAGAAAATATTAGAAATTTATCAAGATGAAATCGAATC